>CM048744.1:897429426-898126093 GCA_026315105.1 Locusta migratoria
AATGTGTCAATATTGCAAACAACGGCTTTCACTGCGAAACTGGAATCATCATCAAACAGAAACATGTTAGACTGGAAATCGCGTCACTTATATACGTATTAAACAATAGCGGTTCCAGAAAAGACCCCTGGGGCACACGCCTCTTAACTGTGTCTCATTGTGAGTGCATATCACAGCCATTTCCAACACTGCGGAGAATTACCTTCTGCTCTTTGCTATTAAAAATGAACAAATTGTGAGCTATTCATATTAATTCAGAATAGCGACGTCTATTCTTTCGGAGATATTCGAAAGAACAGATACCGCAGTTTTTAACTGTGCAACTAAGGGATTGCCGTATATTTCAGAGCGGATCCACAGGAGGACTGGACTACTGGCGGATTTACAGGGCCTACTGAGCCATGGACTACAGTGGTCCCATAGGAGGACAGATATGAAGTCAAACAAAAGTTAGTCTAGATCGCAAATTGATTTTACGCTACCAGGTTTCGGCCAATCAGATGGCCATGTCCAGGCCACTGCAACCATAGTATTGGCCACCGGTTGCAAAGATCTGGAGCTGTCTGGATGTTAGATGTTGACTGGTCATTTAGAGAGCTCCAATTCAGCACAACCGGTGCCAACACTGTGGTTGTAGAGGTCTCAGGATGGCTATTTGAATCGCCGAAACCGGTTACCGTAAAATAAATTGCGCTCTAGACTAACTTTTGTATGAATTCATAAAGATCGCTGACAGTCCATAACACTTTCAAAAATAAACACAGATGAAGGTTTGGGTCGGATGGGGTAAGCGCTTGTGTAGTCCTTGCAGATGTTTTAAGCAAATGTTCAAATGTTTGTACAGTCTATGGGACTTAACTACGGGGTCATCAGTCCCTAAACTTACAAACTACTTATGAACTACTTACGAACTAGGACGGCACAAATATCCATGCCCAAGGAGGGATTCGAACCCCCGACCGTAGTGGCCGTGCAGACCGTGACTGGAGCGCCTCAGTCTCCTCGGCCACCGCGGCCGGCATGTTTTAAGCCCGTGTGCCTCAGGCGGCGCAGCGGTTCAGCGCTAGTGCCTAGTAAGCGGCAGGTCCAGGGCTCGACTCCCGAGCCTGACACAACATTTCGTATATCCATGTTGTAATATTGCAACAACTTTCAGCAACTGGGACTAAAACACCCTAGTTAAAATCTGTATTAATTGATGCCAAAAAATGGTAAAAAGTCATAGTTTCCGTTTTAAGCGTATGAAGTAATTTGTAGTTTTCTGCTTAAAATGGTTCAAAACGTGTTAATAATTTCTAATAGGAAGCATTTTTATCTAATGTTTCAAAATTATATGTGCGCACAGAAAATTACCCAACTTGCGAGGTTTACACACTTAAATCTTCATACTTGTAATAGAACACATGTCACACGTCAGTATGTGTTGATTATGTTCATAACAGGGTGGGCACTCGTGTAAGGAAACTAAAACAAAATTTGAAGAATAGACTTTTGTCAGATGGTAAAACCATTAGAGGTCGCCTGTCAGAGAAAATTACAAATGAACTACAACATTTCTATGATATGGCAATAAGAAAAAATTCAGATAATTTGCAGGAAGTTAGACAAGCTGTATGGGCAAAATATTTTCATCGATCATCGACTGATGATAATCCTTAACATTCTGCTTTTCCGGATGGTTCTCAGTCATGATGAAAATACAGAAACGCTCAGGCTTTTGGAGGTACTGCCACAATCATTCAATCCAAATGGCTGTGATGGAAGCAATTAAAATCAATATACAGAGACTTGAGGCAACATGATCTTCTTAGAAAATATCTTCATGGTTGTACCTAGAATCAAAACGAGTTGTTCAGCTACGTCATATGGACTCGTGTACCTAAGAATGTATTTATTGGCATAAAATCATTGAAATTGGGAGTCAGTGATTCTGTTATTTCATCCAGTGATGGTGAAATGGGTAGGCTAAAAGTCATGGAAAGTCTTGACAGTCTTCCCGGTATCCACACCATCTTCGGCTTCTCGAAACCTGCGAGTAAAAAAAGCAGGGGCAGCAAGGAAAACAAAATTACTAGGTGAAGAAGAAGAACTGGAAGAGGACCCTGATTACTCTGCGGGACGCTTTTTGTACCTTTTTATCTCACAATCCAATAACATTCATATTTTCAGAAATGCTATAAAACAGTTAAAAGAGGCCACTGAACTGGAATTAAGACAGAATCTGAACCGAGAAAACGTATTTTAAATTTGTTTTCTAATAGAAGCGGTAAAAAACGGTAAAAATTAATTAATGCTATGTGCCCCAACCAAGATGTTTTCTCTTGTGGATTGTTCTAATGAAAATCCTTTCCTCTCCTACCCTGCTCAACACCTCCTCATTTTTCATTCTGTCGGTCCACTTCACTTTTTTCTTTGTTCTCCATAGCCATATTTCAAAACTTTCTAAATATTTTTGTTCTTTCTTTCTGATTGTCCACGTTTCAGATCCATATGAGACCACGCTCCACACCAAACATTTGGCTAACCTCTTCCTTAGAGTAATGGGAATACGTTTGTTTGTTAGTAAATCTTTTACTTTCCTGAAAGCTTTCTTTCTCGTAGAGATTATTCGCCTTACTTCCTCTGTGCAACTTACACTGGATGTTATCATGCTTCCCAAATACTGAAGCGACTGCACCTATTCCAATACTTTTCCCTCTAATGGTATTTTGATTGTGTCGTCTTCTTTTCCAATTTTCATGATTTTGGTCTTATCAGTGTTTAATCGCATTCCAAAATCTTTACCCACCCTTACAATATTTTCCATCATTTCCTGGAGCGATTCTCCTGTTTCTGCTAATACTATCATATCAACCGCATATTTTATAGTTTTTATTTTTTCTCCTCCCACTACAAGTACTTTTGCTTCTTCCAAGGCCTTATCAATTAGCTTTTCAGCTTATATATATTGAAAAGTGGTGGTGACATACAACAACCCTGTCTCACACCTCTTCCCATACTGACTTCTTCAGTTTCATCTTCTTCTACTCGATCTACCACTTTCTGTCCTACATAAAGTTTTTTTATTAGTCTTCTATCTTTCCAGTCTATACCAGCATCTCTCAAAGTCTTCAACAGTATACTTCAGTTAACTCTGTCAAACGCCTTTCTTCAGTCAACAAAATAGACATATATTCCTCTATTCACTTCTAAAAACCTCTCTGTCAAAATCCTAAGGACCCAGTTGCACCTCTGATTCCTCTTCCTTTCTTAATCCAAACTGATTTTCTCCTATATGCTCCTCTATTTTCCTGTCTATTCTTCTTAGCACTAGTCTGATCACAGCTGTCGTAAAATTACATATAAAACTAATCGTCCTAAAGACTTTACATTGTTTGGCATAACATTTCTTTGGTAATGGAACCATTATAGTTTTTACGAGATCTTTAGACCTGTGTCATATATTTTGTTGATCAGATTTGTAAGTCTGATTATAGCACCATTCCCTAATGCCTTCAGTGGTTCTGCTGGTATTTGATCACTGCCCGGCAAATTATTTCTTTTAGATCCTGGATTGAGTTCTCCACCTTCCATTTTTCTATTAGAGGTCCGCAGTTATTTTCAACACATTCTTGTTTATCCTCTAATACAAGTTCTTCATGATCAGCTGCAGAATTGTATTGATCTTCTATGTATGTCTTCCAAACAATTTTGTTTTTTTCAGTATTCTTTATTATTTTTCCCATCTTGTTTAGTATTCCTTGCTTGGTAATTTTTCGCGGTTCTTTCATTGTAATAGACTTTGCAGCTCTATACATTTCGTCTGTTTTTCCTTGCCTTTCCAAATATTCTATTTTCTTACATTGCTTTATCATCCACTTTTCTCTTGATTTGTCGGTAGTCGTCCTCTGTTCGTTATTCAATTTCCTATACTGTCGTTTTCCTTCTTCTGAATTGTCATTTTTATTTTCTCTGTTCTTTCATTTTGTCTAAAAAATTCTGTGTGATCCATTCCTTTTTATTCGTCATCTTTCCAACATCGTTCTCTAAACTTTCGAGTATTGCATCTCTAATGGAAACCCATTCCTCATTTACATCCAATTTCGGTCTCGCTATTCCCAATTTTTCTTTACAAGTTGTTTCTTTTTAATGTGTTTCATCTTGGTTCTTATATCTGCTACAAGCAGGTTGTGATATTTATTGGCATCTACAGGGCAAGCTGTAGACATCCTGATGCTATTTTTGAACCTTCGATTTGTTAAGATGTAGTCTATCTGGTATCTGTCTCTATTACTAGGGCTTTTCCAAGTGTACAAACTTGGAGTTGGCAATCCAAAAGCCAAAACTCTCACAAAATATGAGTTTATCTCCTATGTCATTTCGTTGTCCCAGTCCATAATCTCCGACAATGTTTCCATGACTTCCACGTCCTACCACGCTGTTCCAGTTTCCCATGATCACTGTTCTTATTTGACCTTTACCGTTTTCCTCAAATACCTCTTCTATCTGTTCATAAATCTTGTCCACCTCTTCTCCGTCTCCTTCTGATGTAGGCATGTACACTTGAACAACTAAGGTTTCTACAGGTTCCGTTAATATTTTCATTGCTATCACCCTGTCACTGACAGGGATTACCTTGATTATGTTCTTATCGAGAGTCTTCTTGTACAATAAGTCTAACGTGAACAACTACAGGGTACTTAAAAATGTGCAAATGTCTGTAAATGTAAAGGACCAGACTGGAACGTACGAACAACTTAAACTAACGTATGATAAGGAAAACACACACACACAAAAGCCCAAGAGAGCACTCCAACCGAGCAATCCGCAACATGACGGCCATTCACTCTCGGCCGTGATGTAGGACAGTACTTTAGCCTTCTGTTAGATATTTGGTCATATCCATATCACCAATATACAGGGTGAGTCACCTAACATTACCGCTGGATATATTTCGTAAACCGCATCAAATACTGACGAACCGATTCCACAGACCGAATGTGAGGAGAGGGGCTAGAGTAAAAAAATGCACGGAAGTATGTTTTTTAACAAAAACCTACGTTTTTTCTTAATGGAACCCCGTTATTTTTTTAGCACATCTGAACATATAAACAAATACGTAATCAGTACCGTTTGTTGCATTCTAAAATGTTAATTACATCCGGAGATATTGTAACCTAAAGTTGACGCTTGAGTACCACTCCTCGGCTGTTCGATCTTGTGTATCGGAGAGCACCGAATTAAGTAGGGATCCAAAGGGAACGGTGATGTACCTTAGGTACAGAAGAGAATAGAACAGCACACTACGTCAACATGCTAAAACCATTATTGGTCTTTTTCACTGACGCACATGTACATTACCATGAGGGGTGAGGTACACGTACACACGTGGTTTCTCTCTTCAATTACGGAGTGGAATGGACTGTGTCCCGCCATGTCAGGCCAATAGATGTTCAAAGTGGTGGCCATCATTTGCTGCACACAATTGCAAGCTATGGCGTAATGAATGTCGTACACGCCGCAGTACATCTGGTGTAATGTCGACGCAGGCTGCCATAATAGTTGTTTCATATTCTGTGGGGTTGTAGGCACATCACGGTACACATTCTCCTTTAACGTACCCCACAGAAAGAAGTCCAGAGGTGTAAGATCAGGAGAACGGGCAAGCCAATTTATGCGTCCTCCACTTGCTATGAAACACCCATCGAACAACCTGTCAAGGGTCAGCCTAGTGTTAATTCCGGAATGTGCAGGTCATCACCATGTAGCGACACATGAAACGGGCGAAAGCGGTGACGATGCAGTATGCGCATGACACTACTTTGACTCAGTCCACCGGCTCTCGCAATGTCCCTTTGTGGGTTCACAGCAACAGCAGCTAACACACCAACTGCACCCAATTCTCCTGTGACGGGCCTGTTACGGACCCGTTTCCGTGCTACGACCATACCTGTTGCATACAGTTGGCGGTAGATGTTTTGAAATGTGCGGCATGTTGGATGCTCTCTGTCCAGGTACCGTTCTGCATACACCCTGCAGGCTTCAGCTGCATTTTGTCACACTCGCCATATATGAGTATCATCTCCGCCTTTTCAGAGTTCGAATACACCATGGTCACAGTTCCTACAACACTACACTATCACAGACGTCTGGTAACAGTGTACTACAGTTAGTCTGCGTGCAAAGACGAATGCAGAATAACAATAGCAGCAAGCGCTACATGCGGACACTGCGACAGCTAGACCAAACCACAACAGTGCACTACAGCCACACTCGTAAATACGGTCGTCATCATAAACATGTCCCTGCAGATGCTGCTCACCGACCGTGGCCCGTGTGGATTACAACACGCAACTGTACGTCGGAGGTTTCAAGCGTCAACTTTAGGTTACAATATCTCCAGATGTAATTAAGATTTTACAATGCAACAAACTGCGCTGATTACATATTGGTTTAAACGTTCAGATGTGCTAACAAAACGAATGGGGTTCTATTTTAAAAAAACGTAGGTTTGTGTTACAAAAACATACTTCCGTGCAATTACACTAGCTCCTCTCCTCACGTTCGGTCTGCGGAATCAGTTCGTCAGTATTTGATATGGTTTACGAAATATATCCAGCGCTAATGTTAGGTGACTAACCCTGGCCGGCCGCGGTGGCCGAGGTGACTAAGGCGCTTCAGTCACGGTCAGCACGGCCACTACGGTCGGGGGTTCGAATCCCCCCTCGGGCATGGATATTTGTGCCGTCTTAGTTTGTAAGTAGTTCATAAGTAGTTTGTAAGGTTAGGGACTGATGACCCCGTAGTTAAGTCCCATAAGCTTAACAAACATTTGAACATTTTGATTAACCCTGTATATAACAGTTCTAGAGAAAAAGGGATATAAAAGTTGGCCAATTTAACATGGTGCGATAGGGCATTCCGACAACCCTTAAAAGTGTGAGGCGGGTGTGATACGAACCTGGAAGCTCTTCCTTTGACAGCAAAAGTTATAACTGGTCAGGAACATTCATGTCTAAAGTGACCTTCATTCTCTCTTTCTCCTTTTCTATGGAATGTTTTCACTATTGAGTAATATTCCGTATACTGACCAACTGGACATCCTCCATTCGCTCTGTTCTGGGCATCCGCCTTCATTTGTCCGTCGTTCCTTCCTTTCTTCAGGTCAGTCAGCATTCCAAATCTTCTCCTTCCTCTCCCTCTTCTTCTTTCTACTTTTCCTTCCATTATTCTTAGCAGCAGACAATTCCTACGTAATATGTGCCCCAACCAAGAGGTTTCCTCTTCTGGATTGTTGTAATGAAAATCCTTTCCTCTCTTACCCTGCTCAACACCTCCTCATTTTTCATTCTGTCGGTCTACTTCACTTTTTCAATTCTTCTCCATAGCCATATTTCAAAACTTTCTAAATATTTTTGTTCTTTCGTTTGATTATCCACGTTTCAGATCCATATGACACCACGCTCCACACTAAATATTTGGCGAACCTTTCCTTAGAGTAATGGGAATACTTTTGGTTATTAACAAATCTTTTACTATTTTTGAACCTTTGATTTGTTCAGATGTAGTCTATCTAGTATCTAGCTCTATCACCAGGGCTTTTCCAAGTGTACAGTCTTGGAGTTGGCAATCCAAAAGCCAAAACTCTCACAAAACTGTATGAGTTCTCTGTCATTTCGTTGTCCCAGTCCATAATCTCCGACAATGTTTCCATGACTTCCACCTGCCACGCTGTTCCAGTTTCCCATGATCACTGTTCTTATTTGACTTTTACCGTTTTCCTCAAATACCTCTTCTGTTCATAAATCTTGTCCACCTCTTCTTCGTCTCCTTCTGATGTAGGTATGTACACTTGAACAACTAAGGTTCCTACATAATATTCTTCTTGGGTTTCCTACCGGATCAAAACGTCAACTGGACACAATATTTCGGCGGTCTACCTGCCGCCATCCTCAGGTGACAGTGCTGGTACACCGACTCGCCGAGACTTTCGGGCGAGTCGGTGTACCAGCACTGTCACCTGAAGATGGCGGCAGGTAGACCGCCGAAATATTGTGTCCAGTTGACGTTTTGATCCGGCAGGAAACCCGAGAAGAATATTATGAAACATTACGCCGGGAAAACCAACATAGTCGCAAGGTCCCTACAGGTTCTGTTAATATTTTCATTGCTATCACCCTGTCACTGACAGGGATTACCTTGATTATGTTCTTATCGAGAGTCTTCTTGTACAATAAGTCTAACGTGAATAACTACAGGGTACTTAAAAATGTGCAAATTTCTGTAAATTTAAGGGACCAGACTGGAACGTACGAACAACTTAAACTAACGTATGATAAGGAAAACACACACACACACACACACATACAGAAGCCCAAGAGAGCACTCCAACCGAGCAATCCGTAACATGACGGCTCAGAGTGCTGGGCCATTCACACTCGGCCATGATGTAGAGAGAATGTAGGTCACTTTAGACGTGAAATTTCCGGACCAGTTATAACTTTTGCGGTCAAGGGAAGAGCTTCCGGGTTCGTATCCCACCCGCCTCAACTTTTAAGGGAAGTCGGAATGCCCTATCTCCCCATGTTAAATTTGCCAACTTTTATGTCCCTTTTTCTCTAGAACTGTTATATACACGGTTAGTCACCTAACATTACCGCTGGATATATTTAGTAAACCACATCAAATACTGATGAACCGATTCCACAGACCGAACGTGAGGAGAGGGGCTAGTGTAATTGGTTAATACAAACCATAAAAATTGCACGGAAATATGTTTTTTTTTTAACACAAAGCTACTTTTTTTAAATAGAACACCGTTAGTTTTGTTAGCACATCTGAACGTATAAACAAATACGCAATCAGCGTAGTTTGTTGCATTGTAAAATGTTAATTACATCCGGAGATATTGTAACCTAAAGTTGACGCTTGAAACCTCCGACGTACTGTTGCATGTTGTAACAAACACGGGCCACAGTCGGCGAGCAGCATCTGCAGGGACATGTTTACGATGACGACCGTGTTTACGAGTGTGGCTGTAGTGCACTGTTGTGGTTTGGTCTAGCTGTCGCAATGTCCGCATGTAGCGCTTGCTGCTATTGTTATTCTGCATTCGTCTTTGCACGCAGACCAGCTGTAGTACACTGTGTTACCAGACGTCTGTGATAGTGTAGTGTTGTAGGAACTGTAAAAAGGCGGAAATGATACTCATCTATGGCGAGTGTCGACAAAATGTAGCTGAAGACTGGAACGTACGAACAACTTAAACTAACATATAATAAGGAAAATACACACACACACACACATACATACAAAAGCCCAAGAGAAAACTCCAACCGAGCAATCCGTAACATGATGGCTCAGAGCGCTGGGCCATTCACGCTCGGCCGTGATGCAGGACAGTACTTCAGCGTTCTGTTAGATATTTGGTCATATCGATATAACCAACATATATCGCTAACCCGTAGCTTTCATCACTTCGTGTATGGGAGAAACGCGTGTGACAGAATGTCGATATGGGAGATTGTGCGGTGGGAGAGGAAGGAGAGGATGTAAGTTAGCGAGAGAGTGTGGAGCCAGGTGCGGCGCAGTCAGGCCTGCCGGGGTCAGCGGACAAACAGCCTGGCCGGCTGATTGAATCCTCCGCAGCGGCGGCGGTGTGGGCGCCGGCTGGCCTATTGATCTGAGAGCGGCGGGGGCGGCGGGGGCGGTGGGGGCGGCGGGGGCGGCAGGCAGGAGGCGGCGGGCGCCGCCCACACACGCCGCATCCTCCAGCCGCCTGTTTAGCTCGACACTCTCCCCACTGCATCTGGTTGCTCCACTGCCTATCTTCTCTCGAGCTGATCTTGGTATAGTCGAGTGACTTGGAATGAATAGCTGGAGGTTCAGCCGCCAAATTGGAACGGGTTTCCATATCTTTCGCGCCTGTGGACACCTTCCCAAAGTATGAGGTTATTGTTGTAGATGTAGGTGTCCGTACTGGGTGAATGTGTGTAGTATCGAGTTCGTGTTGGAGATGATGGGTTATCGGAAAGGGTGCAACCAACACCACCGAAAGGGACGGCCGCAGTCGACTCACTCCACGTAGGTCGCGGTCGCGTTGCTGATTGGGTGTCCTGACAGTCGAACCCAGTGACATTTGCACCCAGTGTCATTTGCACCCAGAAAAGGTCGAGGGAAAGGTGCGCTGGTTTCCTCCTCAGAGCCGGCCGCGGTGACCGAGGAGACTGAGGCGCTCCAGTCTCGGTCTGCACGGCCACTACGGTCGGGGGTTCGAATCCCCCCTCGGGCATGGATATTTGTGCCGTCCTAGTTCGTAAGTAGGTCATAAGTCGTTTGTAAGTTTAGGGACTGATGACCCTGTAGTTAAATCCTATAGACTATACAAACAACATCCTCCTCTGATTTCACCCGGTAGGTAGAAAACCCAAGGGCTGCTGGGTCGCATTGTCACAGACTGAACTTCAATAGTGTTGCTGCAGTGCCCAGGCGATATGTAACTCGTCTGTTTGGTCACTATAAAGTTCAGGGTGAAGAAATAAAAACATTGCGTTTTGCCGATGACATTATAATTCTGTCAGAGACAGGAAAGGACCTGGAGGAGTAATTGAACGAGATGGACAGTGTGTTGAAAGGAGCATGTAAGATGAACATTAACAAGAGCGAAACAAGGGTAATGGAGTGCAGTCTAAGAAAATCTGGTGATGCTGAAGGAATTAGAAGAGGAAACGAAACAATAAAGGAGGTAGATGAGTTTTTTTACTTGGGCAGTAAAATAACAAATGATGGTCGCAGTACAGAGGATATAAAATGCAGAATGGCAATGGGTAGAAAAGCGTTTTTAAAAAAGAGAAATTTGTTAACATCTAACACTAATTTAATCATATGGAAATCCTTTCTGAAGGCATTTGTATGGAGTGTTTCTTTGTATGGGAGTGAAATATGGACGATAAACAGTGCGGACAGGAAGAGGATAGAGGCTTTTGAAATGTGGTGTTACAGAAGAATTCTGAATATTAGGTGGGTTGATCGTGTAACTAACGAGGAAGTACTGAACAGAATTGGGGAGAAAAGGAATTTCTGGCATACTTTGACTAAAAGAAGGGATCGAGTAGTAGGACACATTCTTAGACATCAATGAATTGTGAAATTAGCGTTGGAGGGAAGTGTTTGGTAAAAATCGCAGAGGGACACCAAGAGATTAATGTAGTAAGCAAATTCAAATGGATGTAGGTTGCCGTTCTTATGAGGAAATGAAGAGGCTTGCTCAGGATAGATTATGTTGGAGAGCTGCATCAAACCAGTCTCCGGACTGAAGACCACAACAACAACAACAACATATTTTAGAAAAGCAGCGTGGCGACGCTATGCTTAGCTTTCCCCCCACATTTGACAATCAATGAATAATGACGAAGAACGGAAAAGAAATTAGAGGATCGTGATGTATGAATGCATAGTTTCGCTGCGAGTTATGCTGATAAAATTCTCTGGGGTTTCCAGCCGCCTCAAGTGGTTTGATATCCACAAGCTTTCGGCCGAAATCTCCTCGGTCATTGTCAAGTGGTGACTTAACAGTAGCCCAGGAGATTTCGGCCGAAAGCTCGTGGATGTCAAACCACTTCAGGCAGCTGGAAGCCCGAAAGAAGTTTATCAAATAGAGGATCGGTTAGTATATACATATACCGGTATATTAAATTTTAGGAAGTCCTTACTGAAAGCATTCGTCTGGAGTGTAGCATTGTATCAGAGTGAAACGTGGACGATAAAACTTCAGATAGAAAGATGACAGAAGCTTTTGAAACGTGGTGCTACAGACGAATGATGAAGATTAGATAGTTAGATCACGTGACTGATGAGGAGGTGCTTAAACGAATTGGGGAGAAAAGGAGTTTCTGGCATATCCTGAATAAGAGAAGGGATAGATTGGTTGGACATATTCTGAGACATATTCTGAGACATCAAGGAATTGTCAACTCAGCATTAGAAGGAAAAATCGTAGAGGGAGACCGAGGGACGAATACAGTAAGCAAATTCAAAAGGATGTAGGTTGCCGAACTTATTCTCAAATGAAGAGGCTTGCACAGGACAGGGTAGCGTGTAGAGCTGCATCAAACCAGTCTGCGGACTGTAGACCACGACAACAACATAGTTGTAGGTGACGATCAATTTGGCTTTAGGAACGGTAAAGCCATTTGGTAGCAGTTTATGACATTCCTCTAGTTACGTCGCGCGTAAACCGACATATGCAGCCTATATACTCGGCTTTTACTGGTTTGACGTTTAATTTATGCTTCCGTTGGCAGGTATGCCACAACAAAACAGATCCTCGGGTCCTCGCATGTAAAACTAATTTCATTTTATTAACAGTAAACTTCGTGTATATTGCCCAAGGAACTCTTGTGTGTTCCTTAACAAAATTCTATTCATGAAATTGATCATAAATATTGGCTTTTCCATATTAATTTTTATCAAAGTTCACACCTTAGTACGCTTTAAGTCAGTTCGTTCACTGATACTTAATCCCTATTAAGTATTATATGGTCAATGCTCCGATCTGACAGTCCGATCGATAATTTCACACACGACCGTTCATTCCTCTAGAGATATAACTATATAAATGAAGTATACACTCGTTAAGTTTTGTGGTACTTGCGAATTTGTTCGCAAGTATTTAAAGATGTAATGAGAATGAATGAAAATGCCTCTTAACATCTAAATATGTTCGTCCTGGTCCCTAATCACAGTTCCGTAATTATTTGAATCAAATTGAAGTCAGCACCACACATACGCGTTTAACCGATATGTATCAAATTCATTAGCTGATTTCAATGTATCTCAGACTGATCGCGAACTATTATGCGACGTTAAATCACGCGTATTACTTTTAGTAATTACATTACATGACTAACTTCAAACACGGTTTTAGCTTCGTTATATTAAATTAAAATGAGAGTACTAACTTTAACAATGCCGAAATTTCCTTTTTATATCGCTACACGGAGAAAATACCCTTGGCCATATTCGCCTTCCATGCTGGTATCATCCGTCATTACTTTGACCTAAACTTAGTATATTCATAATAATTTTAAATTTTCTAATCCTTTTTAAGAAAATTAATTCTATATCCCCAAAATTTTTAAAAAATATTAATTACAATACAAACGAGGGGTTATAATGTTACGATTTATAATGGAAGCGAGACTGAAGAGAACCGGAGCAGTCATAGGATTCGTTGTTTGGAAAAAGCGTTCGATAATGTAAGGTCGTGCAACGAAATGCTGAGATAAATAGGAATACGCCTGTAGGGAAATTCGAGTAATAGCTTGTATTAGAAACAAGGGGGGTACAATAAGGGAGGAAAATCAAGAAGGAATTACTCGTATTAAAAAGGGAGCAACAATAGGATGTGGACTGTTGCTCTTACTGTTCAGTTTCTACATTGAAAGGCTCATTTCGGAAATTTAGGACAGGTTCAAGGGTGGGATAAAAATTCAGGTTGAAATAATAACAATGATAATGTGTTTCTTGAGTTTCTCCCGGCGTATTTGATAATCAAAATAATAACGGGTGTACTGCCGGTCTACAGTGTCCAACGGGCACAATATTTCGGCGATCACACATGTCGCCATCATCAGGTGAACTGACGGACAGCTCCTGGAAACGCTTCGGCACGGAGATCCGCACGCCGCGGTCGCGCAGTGGAACCGATTGCGACGGCGTCTGAGAGGACGTCGATGGGAGGGCTCTTTCCGCCGTGGTTGTCCCTACGTTACGTTTGCTAGATATACTCTTAATTAACCGAATCGCTGGTTCCCAAGCGTTGCTAAGATTATAGCCATAGTCACGGTTTATGAGGTCGTCACTAGTGCGAATTTCAATGGCCTCTCTAACGACGCAATCCCAGTATCTCGACGTCTGTACCAGAATATGTAGGTGCTCCTAGTGCGTTCATACTCCATCGCGTGATTCTCCGACAAAGAATGTTCAGCGATCGCTGACTTGCTCCGATACATCAATCGTGTGTGCCTCTGGTGTTCAAGGCATCGATCCTCGACGGTACGCATCGTCTGTCCAATATATGACGTGCCACACTGACACGGAATCTGGTATACGCCGGCCTTCCTCAAACCGAGATCATATTTGGCGCCCCCGCCAGTGACGAATTTTATTCGGCGGACAAAAAACAGTTCCAACCTGGTGTTTCTTCAAAATGCGGGCGACCTTCCCCGAGAGTGCGCCGGTATAAGGAATAAACGCAGTGCCTACCCGCTCCCTCGAGTTTTCACAGGTTGTGCTGTAGCGGTTGGGCAGAGAGCCCGCTGTATCTGCCAGTCAGTATCAATTTTTTCAAATTCCTGGGGTAGACTCTCTGCGTCAGAGATAGTGCGCGCCCTATGTACTAGAGTTTTAAGTACCCCATTCCTCTGTGAAGGGTGGTGACAGGTGTCTGCGTATAGACACAGATCAGTGTGCGTTGTCTTCCGATACACTCCATGATCCAGGTGCCATCAGCTCTTCTCTTGACCAAGAGGTCAAGGAACGGCCATTTACCCTCCCGGCAATTTTTCGGTCTCCATAGTGAATTTGATGTTGGGGTTTATGGAGTTCAGATGTGTAAGGAAGTCAAGGAGTTTATCCATACCAAGTGGCCAGATGACGAAAGTGTTGTCCACGTAACGGAAATAGCAAGTAGGTTTCCATTCAGATGACGCCAGGGCTTCCTCCTCGAAATTCTCCATGTACAAATTTGCGACCACAGGGGAGAGTGGGCTACCCATGGCGATTCCCTCCGTTTGTTCGTAGTATTCGCCATTGAAAAGAAAATACGTGGAGGTCAAGACATACCTAAAACGTTCGGTGGTCTTCTCGTCAAACTACTGACGAATCAAATCTAGTGACTCTCGAAGGGGTACCCTTGTAAACAACGAAACGACGTCAAAACTCACCGGAAACGCTCAGCGTTACCGATAACTTTGGGGGTGAGAATGGCACTGAACTACCGCGGGCAGTGCAGCCGCTCAGCGAGGCTACGGGCTGCAGGTAGGAGGTGACGTAGCGAGCAGGTAGATTCCGGACAGACTGGATGCAAATGTCACCGAATTTTTTGTGAAATTATTATTATTTTTGAATTTTGAATCACAAGTGTGTCTGCGGGCTATGATGCCTATTTGCTTCAGATGTTAATATCACAACGAGCCTTGCAAACATTTCCTACAAGGGGTTCACTGAGATAGTGTCCTGTCAGCTGTGTCACTACGCTATCTATTAGTAGACGACGTTGAAACCATTCTTCGTACATTTACTACCCCCATGTACTATCTGCCGTCAACTGAGGAAAACAGATCTCCACTTTTTATTTATTTAATTATTTTATTTATTTATTTATTTATATTTTTTTCTATTTATTTAATAGAATTTATTTTTTGGTGTTGAATAAACTCGTATTTTCCTAGAAATCAAGGAAATAAACTGTTACAACTGCCGTTAATGTACCCGTTAAATTATCTTCACGTATATAGTGATTATTACCTGACTCATATGTTGAGAGATGTTACCTTCCATATTCCTTTTGTCCCTACAAAACGTATGACACATTTTAGATAATGGATACGGGTTATCTGATCCAACATGTTACTGAAGATTATTTTATTCCTAATGGGTGTTATCTAAGTAATTTTTTGTTCTGTTGAGCAGAGCCTGCGTACAACCCATTTTACCTCTGTTCCTCTACAGTATGTTCGGCATAAGTGTGACGAGATCAGTTCAAAAACGATATTTTAACTAAACGGATCGTCACGTGATTGGCAACGGAAAGTTGTTTTTGGTTTCAGGTCAAGTCTGATTTTAGTAAGTCTTGTTTCATTGCCAGGTCTCCACATATACCACATTAAAAATGTCAAAGAATAAGTTTCCATCGAAATAAAGTCTCATGTAATAGAATGAAAAATTGACCCTACAAAGGAGCGGAGTCACCTTAAATATTGAAAGTTCTCTTCAAGCTAAAATGGAATCAATAATGTCCCCCTAAAACCAATCCTGGATCCCTCATTCAAGTGGAAGACTGCTTCGAAAACACTACAATTTTCCCTAATATCTGCAACTCGCAAGTGCAAAGTAAACGAGCCCAGCATGTGAAAAAACTGTAATCAATCAGGCAACATACGATGCGTAATAAATGCTACAGAAATCTATCTGCTCAGAAACCGAAATAGCGCTAATGCGAAAAGCGGTATTTACTCCAAATCGCGACACTGGACAATGGATGAGGACAGCCGAGTGTGGGGAACAGAAAAGCTGCCCTAAGAACCTCTGGAACCCTAGTGCTTTAAACGGCTTCCCTGTGATAGGCTGCTATTTTGGATCTACATCAGTTCATATCAGCTTACGACGTGTTGTGGAGAATATTTTGTGTAAAACTGTTACTTTCTCCTTTCCTTTTTTAAATTTCGTACGGTTCGCCGGATAAACAACTGCAACGACTCGCTGGAAAAACAACTACAGGTAAGCGTCCATCTGGGCTCAAACCTCTCTACGTTTATCTTCGAAGCTTATTCGCAACACACGCGGAGGAGGAAGCATATACTGATTGATGTTTCTAGAACTTTGGCAGTAGCCCATACCGCAATGAAGAACACCTGTCCTGCAGCGTCTGCGACTGGACTTTTCGCATCATTTCTGATGCTTTCGCCCTCATTAATGAACCTTTAACGATGCATGATGCTCTTATTTGGATTTTTCCATCCTCTCTGTCAGTCGTATCTGGTACTGATCCAACACTAACGAGCAATATTCCGCGATTCCGGAGAATGATGTAACTTGGAACACGGCCAAGGACGTTACACGCTGGAGGTCAGCACGTGTCTCATCGTTTTGCAGGGAATTAAAGTAAGTGCTGCAGCAACTACTGTTTTCCTCAATCAGAACTCGACATAAAATAAAAAAAAGAATAAATAAAAAATGAAATAGGAAAACTACAAGGTCAGGTCAGGAGGATTCACAATTTTTCCCACAGAAACGAGAAAAACCATTCCTCCTTTACTTCAGTACTGTGGATCTGTGTAGAAATGCAACAGTTTTGGCTTCCTGAACGCACTTCAACATGTACGAGGATGATACCAATTGCTGGCCATGTCCCACTTAGTGGTGGGCCCATTCCTTCCATGGCATGACGGAAAGCAATGTAGTACCTTGATGGCCCTTTGAAATAAGTAAACCTACTCAGAGGATAACAGATCAATGAAGTCTAGAGCAAAATAAGGGTCGTTTTCACGTGCCCATACAGCCGTTAAAGGAGTAAAACACGCCCTTGAAAAATATTGAGTTTAATAATTGTAATTAAAAGTTCTTAAAACCCTAAAAGTTGGGAAAAAAACTTTAAATAAAAGTTCTATGGTTTTAAAAGTACATTAGAACGGTGCACCAAGACCTTTAACATTATTTTTTTCTTCATTTAGACATTCGAATGATTGCAAAAAATATCCAGTTGTTGATACCAAACTAGACCACTGCAGCAAAACTCCTGAATCGAAAATGAATCCCCATGTATAGAAGTGCTAGAAATGTCCTGTTACATAACAAATAACTTTAAGAAAAATTTCCTGGTAGATTAAAATTGTGTGTCGGAACCGAGATTCCAACCTGGGTCCCTTGCCTTTCGCGGGCACCTACCAACTGACCTATCCTGGCACGCTCCAAGGGCCATCCACACAACTTTACCTCCGCCGGTGCCTCGGGATACCTCAGATGGTAGTGCGCTTGCTCTATGGTAGAGGTTCGAATCCCGGTTCCGACACCCAATTTTAATCTGCCAAGAAGTTTCATATTAGCGCACACTCTGCTACAGAATGAAAGTTAAATTCTATAAATTACTTTAAGCTTGTAATGAACAAAAGGTTGAATCTAAATTCGCGCCTGGACGTCGAAGAGTGAGATGGGTGTGTGTCCCATACGTCAGAATGTTTGAGACTTACACTACCACACCAACAAACTTCTAGGGGATGTGGGAGATGTCTTGAGGAACAAAGTGAACTTAGAAACCCATGTCCAGAAATGTCATCCAATGACGCTACAGAGCATCGAAGTTCCTGGAGGGGATGTCTAGCTGCAGGAGCTGGTGCCTGTAACTTGGACTCTCATTAGCGTCGTTGAATGGCGTTTTCTGGCAGGGGTTTCCATGCTCATTTTGTTCCCCAAGACGCCTAATACATCCCTTACACGTTTGTTGGTATAATTATGAAACACACAGTTATCTCAATCTTTGACGTCCATTTACTGGAGGAAATATGCGCAGGATGAAATTTTGTGGGAGACATTTTTCATTGTTGGCAGGTGAGGAAACGCGCTGCGAAGCCACAGTGCGCGAATTTATGTATTTAGATTCACACACACACACACACACACACACACACACACACACACACACACAGGATTCCAAGCACTTTGTGACACTTTTGAAGGAAATAAGGGTATTAGCTAACAGACCTGATGGTCAGTTCCGATGTGACGTCTCTATTCACCAATGTACCAGTGCTAGACACATGAACATCTTGGAGGGATATTGGGCACCTGACACCTGCGACCTAGTGCGCTACTGCTTGAGGACCACCTATTTCAGGTGGAAAGAAGAATTTTACGAACAGACGGTCGGCATAGCCATGGACAGCAGACATCTTCATGGAAGCATTTCGGAAAACAGCTCTCCAGTCAGCAACATTATGCCCTGCTTGCTGGCTGCGCTACGACGATGACACTTTCGTCATCTGGTCACATGGTGAACAACAGAACCAACAGCGCAATAAAATACAGTTCATTGCGTGCTGCCTTTCCCGGATGTGGAAGTATACCAAAAAGCAGACGGTGAACTCGGCCACGGGGTATATAGAAATCCCACCAACACTGGCAGGTACCTACACACCTCCTCCCACCATCACCCCATCCAAAAGAAGTCCGCTCTTCTCATACTAAGTAGAAGGGCCCAACGGATGAGCGACGTCGAACATCTAAAGATGGATCTACAACATTTGAGATCCACCTTTACACCCAATGGTTATGGGTAGACAAAGCAATGTCGAGAAAGGCTGAAGGAAGTAAGGAAGAGCAAGAGGAAGCACAAAGCGTCGCCTGGAGTCTCTGAACGTGTGGGAATAATTCTCCGTTGAGCAGGCATCAAGCCAATTTTCCGGTGTAGCAACAAAATTAGGGACGTTCTGGGTTCAACTAAGGATACAATAGACAACTTAAACAGTCCTGGTGTCTATGAAATCAGTTGCGAGTGGGGACGTGTACGTTAGTGAGATCGGGCGACAAATCAGCACAAGAATATCTGAACACGGCACAACAAGTCTGAGAAACACATGGAGTGCGGGGAATAATTACCAGTATCTTTCCGTGAAGCACGCGTGCTGGCCAGACAACAATTTACAATCAGAAGGAAGGTCGAGAAGCCATAGCGAAACGACCCACCAACATGAAAAGAGAAGATGTCAAAATGTTGAAATGTTTGTAAAGCTTATGGGACTTAATTGGAGGCGTCATCAGTCCCTAAATTTACAAACTACCTATGAACTAGCTTATACTAAAGACGGCACAAACATCCATGCCCAAGGGGGAGTTCGAACCCCTGACGAAAGGCCTCGCGCATCGTAGCGTAGCGCCTCAATGCGCTCGTCCGCTCCGCCGCGACTAGAGAAGATAGCAACAGACTTCCGACGTCCTGGCTGCCAGCAGTAACAGCACCGCCGCCCGGGAGTAGCCGAGCGGTCGTGAGCGCTATACGTTACGAAATTGCGCGGCCACCCACGTCGGAGGTTCGAATCTTCGCTCGGGTATGTATGTGTGTGTTGTCCTTAGGTTAGTATAACATAGTTTGGGCTCATAAGAATTACAAACATTTTTTTAGTAACAGCACTACGAGGGGGCAGCGCGAACAAAGCGACTCGTGAAGGGGCGCGAGAGACCACAGCGTACACAGAGCTGCGGCCGCCACGGCCCGCGCTCGGTGACCAGTAAACGGTGGCACGCTGAAACGGCCACCCCTCTTGCGCATTCCAACAATGGCAAACAGTCATAGACGTATATTTCCGCCAATCAGACGGAGGAATGCAAACACCAATGACAAGGAATGTACACCATAGAACAATCAGGAACACCCATTTCCACCAATAGCGTCAGTTAATGCAAAAACCAATAAAGAATGCCCATCCCTCTTCCTCTTCGTCAACAGATATTTCACGTTATTATATAAGACGCAAGAAGACCCTAAATTGGCTAAACTTGTACCCTGTGCAAAACAGAAAAGAAATAAGCCCCAAGAAGTATCAAAAATTACAATTTGCGATCACTTATGGCTTCGCTGACTAGGTTTAGATGTAATAGCAATGTGCGGCGAATGAAAATTTGTGCCCGGCCGAGGTTCGAACCGGGGATCTCCTGCTTACTAGGCACACGCGTTGGCCACTCCGCCACCGAAGACACAGTGACCAACCCCAGTGCAGAGGACTCTTCCCTGCACGTCTCCCGCCACACCCAAATATCCATTCGCCACACTGTCTCTTTCCTATTACCACAGCCTGTTAATTCTGTAATGCTCGCAGCCACAATATTCTCGCATCAGGCTGGCTGCGAGCATTATAGAATTAAGAGGCTGTGGTAATAGGAAAGAGACAGTGTGGCGAATAGAGATTTGCGTGTGGCGGGAGATGTACAGGCAAGAGTCCTCTGCAGTTGGGATGCCCACTGTGTCCTTGGTGGCGGAGTGGTCAATGCGTGTGCCTGGGAAACAGGAGAACCGGGTTCGAATCCCGACTGGGCACAAATTTTCGTTCGCCGCACATTGGTATTACATCTAAATCTAGTACAGGGAAGCCATAAGTGATCGCAAATTGCGATTTATTTCATTAAAAAAGAACGCAGTGACGTCAAATATATATAATTGTATCAAATATGGTTAGCGATATGTCACGTAATATCAAAATTTCTATGTATTAATTTAGACTTAGATTTGTGTGTATTTGTATTTTGTCTTAATTCATGTTTATGTTTTCTTAGTCTTCCGAAAAAACTCATATTTGGCAGTGTGTCCCAATATATCCTTAGGTATTCTGCCATTCATCTAATCCCTGACCAGGTCGACGATGTAGGTGTGTTAGTGTTACTCCTCCTGAGTACCTAGTTTATTTCTGTTTGTGGTTTCAGCTCTTTGCAAATATTAATTTATGATTGCGTTTTTCTTTTATATAATGCCATACTCTACTCATATTCCCGGGGAGAACTCGTTTCTTGACTGTCAACAAGAGCACTTATTTTTGTGGGTGCTTTTCTAAGCTCGATACAAGCTACGTTATGTTTTACATCTGAATTCTCATATTTTGTGTATAATTTACTTCAGAGTGACTACATCACCTTCTCAAGATCTCCCTTTCTAGAAGCCTCTTTTGCGTTGTAATAAAACTGAATTAAAAAAATGTCGAATCTCCATCTACATGGGATACTCTGCAAGTCACATTTAAGTGCTTGGCAGAGGGTTCATCGAACCCCCATTATACTATTTTATCTTCCATTCCATTCTCGAATAGCGCGCGGGAAGAAAGAACACCTGAATCTCTCCGTTCGAGCTCTGATTTCTCGTATTTTATTCTGATGATCATTTCTACCAATGTAAATGGGAGTCAACAATATATTTTCGCATTCGGAGGAGAATGCTGGCGATTGTAGTTTCGTAAGTAGCCCACGACGCAGTGATAAGCGCCGTTATTGTAATGATTCCCATCTCAGATCCTGTATCATTTCCGCAACGCTGTCTCCCCTGCATCGTGACAACACGAAACGAGTTGCTCTTCTTTGGACTCCGTCAAATACACCTGATAAGAATCGCACACTGGGCAGCAATGCTCCGAAAAAGGACGGACAAGCGTAGTGTATGCAGTCTATTTAGTAGTTCTGTTGCATCTTTTAAGGGTTCTTCCAATAAAACGCAATTTTTGGTTCGCCTTTCCCACGATATTATCTATGTGTTGTTTCCAGATTGCCGCTATGGAGCGGCCGAGCGCATTGAGGCGCTATGCTACGATGCGCGAGGCCGGTCCTCGTCGGGGGTTCGAATCCCACCTCGGACATGAATGGTTGTACCATCTTTAGTATAAGCTAGTTCATAAGTAGTTTGTAAGTTTAGGGACTGATGACCCCGCTGTTAAGTTCCATAAGCTGTACAAACATTTGAACATTTTCAAATGTTCAAAATGTCTGTAAATCTATCGGACCAAAATACGTAGTCATCAGTCCGTAGCTTACCAACTACTTAAACCTAGGTAAACTAACCTACGGACAAACACACACACCCATGGCACAGGGAGGACTCGAACCTCCACGGCGAGCAACCGCGCGCTGTGCAGCGAGGTGCTGTAGGCCGCTCGGCTACTCCACCGCGGCTGAACATTTTCTTTCCATTTATTATATTCCACATATATAGTGGTTAAGCCATTTCACACAGATTGAATTTTAATTTACAAAACGTAACTAGTTTCAATGAACTCTGTCATCATTATCAAACGTAAGCAAAAATTGCATTAAACACAAATTGAGAAAATTTGTGTTTATTGCAATTTTTGCTTAGGTTTGATAATGATGACAGAGTTCATTGAAACTAGTTACGTTTTGTAAATTAAAATTCAAATTGTCTGAAATGGCTTAACCACTATATGTGTGGAATATAATAAAAAATTAATCAGTCACACACTCCTTACTACAATGTCATATAATATTTTTTTTTTCCAGTTTGAAGTAATAGTAATTTTAGGTACTTTGTGGAGTTTACGTTTGATTGATTTATCTTGTAAACAAAGTTTAACGGATTTCTTATCGTACTCATGTGGACCACTTCACACTTCTCATTATTTAGAGTCAATTGCCAACTTTTACACCATAGTGATATCTTATTCAGATCGTTTTGCAGTTGGTTTCGATATTCAGATGATTTTACTAGACGGTAAATGACGGCGTCATCTGCAAACAACCTAAGTGTGCTACTTAGATTTTCTCGTAAATCGTTTTTGTAAATAAGGAACAGCAGAGGACCAATAACACTACCCTGTGGAACGCTCTATATCACCTATGTTTTAGGCGATGTCTTACCATCGATAACTACGAACTGTGTCCTCTCTGACAGGAAATCCCCTATAAACTCGCAAATTTAGGGCCATATACCATAACCACGCAATTTGATTAAAAGCCGTTTGTGAGGTACGGTGTCAAAAGCCTTCTGGAAATCAAGAAATACGGAATCGATTTGCGAACCCTTGTCGATAACACCCATCACTTCATGTGAGCCTGAACTACTGTTCCGCATGAACGATATTTTCTAAATCCGTGTTGACCTTGGGTCAATAGTTCGTTCTGTTCGAGATAATTCATAATATTTGAATACAGGATATGTTCCAAAACCCTGCTGCAAATTTGACGTCAATGAAATAGGCCTTTCTTGAATATAGGTGTGACCTGTGCAACTTTCCAATCTTTTGGTACAGATCCTTCTTTGAGAGAGCGGTTGTGTATGGATGTTAAGTGAGGAGCTATTGCTTCAGCATAATAAGATAGAAGTCTAATGGGTACTTGTACTTGTACTTGTACTTGTTAAGTGACTTTATTTGCTTCACTACCCTGATGATGTATATTTCTACGTTACTCATTACAGCCTCTGTTCGTAATTCGAAATCTGGAATATTGGTTTCTTCTTCTTTGGCGAATGAGTTTCTAAAGGCTATATTTAGTAACTCTGCCTTAATAGCGATGTCATCGGCAGGATCGCCATTACTATCACGTAGTGAGGGTATTTTTTGCGTTTCCCCCCAGTATATTTAACATACGACCAAAACTCTTTGGGTTTTTAGTCACATTTCGAGAAAGAGTTTCGTTGTGATAAGTGTTGTAGGCATCACGCATTGAAGTCCTCGCTAAATTTCGAGCTTCTGTGTAGGATAGCCAATCATGGGACTTTTATGTTCGTTTAAATTCAGCTACAGATTTTGTAAGATGCATTGATAATACTGATTTTCCCGTAACTAGTTGTATCTTGGTGTACTAACAGTCCGTCTGTTTTAGGTCATGTCCGGCTTTTCGTGTTTTTATTCTTTTATTTCTGGCATTTTTCTCGAGGTGTATTACCATTGGTGCAATTATTGGAAGCGTTGCGTTCTCAGTCGACGTATACTATTTCTGTTATTGAGATTATCTTGTTTCTCACGGTGTCAATACTTCCACGCTCTGAAACAAATGCTTGTTCGTTAATATCTCATTTGCTGTACGTCTCCTTATCAGATATATCGGAGTGACAACAGAAAAACGCATTTTAGCTTATCGGGATAATTAAAAGGGAATCACCCATATTTTGTAGTTGAGTGAAACTAAACGAAAGTTAAATGTGCAATGTCATAGTTAATGAGATGGAAGGATGCTACGGATTTGGAAAGATATTTTAGAGAAGAAAAATTAAAATTTGGTACGTAACAGCTGACTGAGTGCTTGATTTTATGACGAAAGAATTTCCTCACGAAAAAAGAGATGAAGTGTTTGTCGATTGATTCAATCAAAAAATTTTGATGGTATGCCCAATTTCTATGCCATGTATTGAGAAGAATATTACAGCTATTTTCTTCAAGATAACAATTTTGGTCTTACAGCAGCAGAGCGTTCAATAAAAAACTACACTTTCATAGGCTATACCAGGAAAAAATATTGAAAATAACTTCAAGGTGATTCTATTGTCTTTATAAAATTCAATATAATTGTTTAATACTACAGAAGATTTAAATTTTTTCTTTCTTTTGCTTACATTGACTGCAGAACATTTCAATTTTTATTGATTTAATGAAACAGTTTCTAAAGTTTAAACCGATTTTTGATTCTGAAATAAATTGTGTGCTTGAAAACAAATCCGGGATTTTCTGAAGCCCTGTCCTATTTCTAATAATTTCGAGTTGGTGACGCTAGCTGCATTATATGTCTTCATTTTTAATGACTGACGTATTTCTACCACATCTCCATTTGCTGCGCAGGAATGGCAGTGTTGTTTAAGACTCTTTGCCATGGACTGTGCGGCCGCTCACCGTCTAAGGTTACAGGCCTCCATCAGGCATATATATATATATGTGTGTGTGTGTGTGTGTGTGTGTGTGTGTGTGTGTGTGTGTGTGTTTTGTCCTTAGCGTAAGTTAGTTTAAGTTGCTTATAACTAAAGAGAGCGATGACCTCAGCAGTCTGGTCCCCTAGATCTACAGACATTTGTACAGTTGAACTTATCCATTTTCTGGATTTTCACCTGTGCACCAAAACATATTATTGCAATAAAATAGTCAGAGATTTAGAAAGTTTCCATATCCTTCAGTACTGGAAAAGAGAGCATACTTAAAAAATAAGAGGCGCCAGTATCAAACATAAGTCGTGATTTGAGGAAGAAACGATACTCAGGTTGTGTGGTGAACGTCGCATTACGCTTCTTGTGCTATAACGTTCTGTGTACCACTATCCATGCAAAGTGTACACTATTTGTCCTACCACTTCGCATCTTTCCCATGCGCTGGTATAAATTCCCGAGAAGTGCGCTGTGAACGCTCCAGTTACTACATGATGGAGATACGTAGGTCAGTATACTTGAGTATGGAACGTCTCTAGGATACGGACGGGATGCCAATTTGTACCTTCGCCTTTCCCAACCTGTGCGCGAACCATTTTCACTACTCCGATCGGTGGAAAGGACTGGTAGAGTAGCGTTGGCCGACTGTGTCTGGTGCAGTTCCAATGAGGGCTCCCTGTTTCTGAAGGCAGCAGCCAGCGGTCGTATGCGATAGTGCTTTGCGAATAAGCTGCTCCCAGCAGGAAATCTTAACCAGCGTACCAGCTGTGGAGGTCCTGAGTGCACTCTCGAATGAAGCGGTTCATAATGTGACTACGATACGTAATGTGGCTACGGTACAGTATATTTTTCACATACAGGGGCTTTCGTCTATCTACATATCCAGCTGGAAGACTTTGAATGAACTGCAAGTGATACGATGGGACCTGTTCATGCGTAATCTACGTCATACACCTCTTAAAATACGAGGGTTGGAACTTAAATAGTGGCAACGATTTATTCACCAGTGACACAAAAGAAATATATCTTTGCACCTGTTACCGTTGTTCAGAGTAGTCACCAGCGTTGTGTAGAACCCGTTTCAAGCTATGTGGAAGGCATACTATACCATTGGCATAGCCTGTTGAGGGTGCGAGTGGAACGGTCTACTGCCTGCCGAATCTCTGGAACAGTTCTGAAGCGAATCCCACGAAGTAGATCCTTCGGAATAAAATCAAAGTCACAAGTACGGGGAGTATGGGGGATGGTACAGTACTTCCCAGTTCCATCGACCGAACAGAGAAGCTACAGACAGTAAACGTCGACCACTGTACGTAACAAGAGCTTCGTTTTATCACTAAATTAGCAAATGAGGTCCGTGTGAACTACTGGCTACTCCTTGCTGCAACGTCTTGTTCCCTGGCCCAAACTGAGAATTGGCTCGTTTCAAATAACTTACCTTAGAAAGGTGGCTAAGAAAGCATTTATGGCGCAACGGAATTTAGACATTTTCACACTTGTGAAAAACGATATAAAATAAAAGAGGGAAGGTGCTCTAAAACTACAATTTATAGGCAACTTACGGATTATGCTGAACTTAGACTTCTTTATTCAGATAGAAAACAAGCAAAATGGGGAACCAATTTTGTTAATACAATGAAAATGCATCTCTTACGTGGATTAATGCGGACGGTGTCCAGCCTAAATTATACATGATTTAACGCTACTGGGGGGAAGGATTCACAAACAACACTCATTATCTCACATACATGCAATGCCACAGTGAAACTCACAAAAATCGGTGTGTTGAGACAAGGCGGAAGCAGGCGCTGCTATCGTAGGCGGAGGTAGCACAAAACACAATATACAAAAACACTTTGAAGCTGGCTCTGGTCTTTCGTGCCTGTTTTCAGATGATGCGTGTGTATAGCCAAGTTAAATTACATCTGAATTGGATCGCGAGCAAACACGCTAACGGCACCGCACGGTACATTACATGAACGCACTCAACTGCAGATAAAGTGGTTGAAAATCGGATTCATTATACAAACTCACGGTGGATTCTTACGCTGCAGTCTGTTAGAAATCGATCTAGGTATTGGTTTTACATGAGGAGTGGCGTGAATTCAGGCGAGTAGTTGCAAACCCTGGAAGTGGGAACTCGGACCCACGTGGTTCCGAAAACCGATAAAATTGAATAAATTTAGTTTCCGAAAAACAAAGAAAATTAACTACAGCATGCAACCCATATAAATGCTGAGAATTATATAAGAAATACAGCTACACGCGATAGGCGGCGATTACAGAGACGGATGAGGTCCTGTCTCAGAAAAACCACAAAAATGAAATAATTACAAAGTCGGTAAAATAAAATTAAGAATTACAGCATGCAACCCACAGAAATGTTTAAATTACATAAGGAAGCTATTGAAGGAGGTTGTACAAGGCTCAGAAAGAATTACAGACAAATTTAGAATGCGTACTACAAGTCGGAAAAGAAACAGCAAAATTAAAATAGACGGGGAGAGAAGATCGCGAAATATTAGTGGAAATGAGAAGGATACTCGCGTAGTTACTCGCCTGATGGGCATGGAACAAACAAGAGTGGAAGTCGAAGGCTTTGTTCTATGAACCAACCACGTGGAACAAATATCACTCAAGGAGGGAAACGATGAGAAGATTTTTACAAGGCACTGTACAAAAATGAACATATGACCTATTAGAAATCAGGCCCCACAAAGCCAGAAAGTATTTACACAGAATTCATACACCGCCACATGATCTCAAAAGTTTTTAACATACCAGGCCGTTATGAAACTGCAACTAGAATCACAACACCGCGTTTATCTATTGGAAATCACTAAATTGAAAAACGAGAACACATTACCAGACACGATCGGAAAAAATATTCCAAAAAATGGTTCTAAATTCACGAGTCTAAGTTAAACGTGCTAGACATTGAAACGCTACCATCTCCAAACACAAGAGCAGAACCAACCTTACCTCACCAGAAGACCAGTACAGAATAAACAGGCGAGCGGCCACAGGGGCGAAAGTCCAAGAAACAGCGGTGGTGGGGACGAAGAGCGAATAGACTCACGCTGAGGGAAGGCTTACCGACTAGTTCGCAACCAGAGGGTGTGGAAACTTCTGTTGTAGCATAAGCAGCTATTGACTCTGAACCAGAGAGAACGATGCAAAGCGAGCTATTACTCCCCAAATTCAGACAGCCATAGATTCTCGCACATCCACTTAAAAGTAAGACAAGAACACATTCTCACAGGGACAATGACATACCGGAGAAGCCGTACTTATGCCACATTAATTAATATAATAATAAATTGTTAACATAACAACATAAGAAAAACCTTGAAAACCTTGAAAAGAGTGGGGTTCAAGTTTTAACAAAATGATAATCTAGTGACATTAAATAAATTAAACTTTACAGAAATAGACAAAAAATGTATGAAAGACGACAGACGGTCGTTTTTCAACAGCTTGCGCTGTATGCACCCGCGGATTGTGGTGCAAAATGATGGGTGGGTTGCGAAGAAAGTGTTGCTGCTTCCTTTGCAAAGGCTGTCGCAATAGTATGCGCTGCTTTTTCAGAGACGCTAGGACGAACTGCCCGATGTCTGCCCCAGTTTGCCGACCTTAGTTGAAGGCTATTCCGGAACTTACCACTGTTCTGTACGGCAATGCCGATTCACCGCACGCCTCTTGAAGACTTTGATGAAACTGTCGTGCTTTATGACCTCTGCCACATTCAAACTTGATCCAACTCCGTTGTTCCTGTTTTGGAAACATGGTGACACTGTTATGTTAGACCGCTGATTGTGTTTCCCTCGATTGTGCGCACGCCGGTGACGGATGTAAGGTAGGTAAGTCAATAATATGTGTTATCAGCGACAATAGTAGATTCCCTTGCATCCTTGCATAGTGTCTCCATAGCAGTGTTGCCACTATTTACGTTCGAGCCTTCGTAACATTGTTAGTTCCTGTTATGTTCTATCTTTAAACAATTGCACATATATATATATATATATATATATATATATATATATATATATATATATATATATATATATATATGTGTGTGTGTGTGTGTGTGTGTGTGTGTGTGTGTGTATTGCCGTGTGCATTTCGCATTTATTTGGAAGGCATTATCAGTGGCGATATTTGGTGGACAGTGGCTTACATTTATTGCTGTTTGGTGACTTCAGGTTCTTTTCTTTCAAATTGTATTCTCTTGGCCTTTACTTGTTTTTACTACTTCACCACCAGCTCCACTCGGTACGTGCCATGGTTACAAGGGGTTAGTATAGACGAATTGAAGTAAACATGTGTAACGTTTACTGAGTACACAAATGCAGTTAATAGTATGTAACCTTAACAGAGGCAATGAGGACGATCAAATCTTACCATCAACTCCAAAGCATTTTTAACTTGAAACATCCAGGCAGATTAAAATTGTTTGCGGAACCAGGACTCGGATCTGGGACCTTTGCCTATCGCGGGCAAGCGCTCTACAGACTTAGCTACCCCGACACGACTCACGATGCTGCCCCACAACTTTACTTCCAGCAGTACCTCGCCTCCTACTTTCCAAGCTTGCCCGCGAAAGGCAAAGGTCTCAGTTTCGAGTCCCGGTTCCGGAATAATCTGCCAGGAAGTTTAATATCAGCGCACACTCCGTTACAGAGTGAAAGTTTCATTCCACTTTTAACTTCTCTTGCTAACAACACGTGTAGCTCTTCTGAGGTTGGCTTTGCATACTTTTATGTGGGCTGCAATATTTATAAATTGATCAAATCCTCCGTAGACCGTCTTTCAACAAAACCAAATGCAATGCATTCTCCTTCTGAAACAAAAGGGGTAAGATCCGGTGATCTCGGTGGCCAAGAAACATGTATGTGCCTACCGATGCATCATGCGGGGAATATTCATACGATGTGTCACTTGATGGCTAGAATGCGCAGGAACTCCGTCATCCATGAAGAACGTATGCATTCTTGCAGCCAAAGGGAATCTCTTCGAAAATGTTGGCAGCGGCGGAATATCCGTGTGCACTAGGGCTCCGTGTTGCGGTGCGCGCGGCCGATCGCCGTCGGGGGTTCGAGTCACTTTTCGGGCATGGGTGTATGTGTCGTCCTTAGGTTACTTTAACTTAGTTTAAGTAGTTTGTAAGCTATGGACTAATAACCAAACAGTTAATTATCGTAGATTATAAACATTTTCGAAAATTGTGGAAGCTCATTTTCTAGAAATTGTAGATACTGGGGTCCTGTAAGACGCTGTGGTAACACAATAGACCCAATCGAGTAATAGCCTATCAAATCACACCAAACATTTAGAGACAATCGTTTCTTAAAATATGTCTTCTTACTGATGCCGTCTCAAGTGAAAGTGGATGCATTAGTGAAGAATAAAACTGTGTTATCTTAGCGATTTTCAAATATCCAAACTGCCAATCGTCTATCTTCATATCCTGCTGGAAGATGTTGTATGAGATGTAGGTTCTACCGATGGAAGTCATTCATACATAGTGTCTTTCATTCTCCTGTAGGTGTAACACAGATACGTGCAGAAACTCAACGTAACATTCTTGAAGGACTACATTATACCGACTGAATGTTGATTTACACGTTCAGATGCAATACGACTGCTGGGAACTGCACATGTCACATAGTTAATTCGACAAACGAGTAAACACTCATCAGTCTGGAGTCAGGAGTTAGGAAATCGTACGCAGTACTCTCTACAAGTGTCGCCCGCATTTCTATTAAAAACTCACACATAAATACCACATCTGCATACAAAGCATGTGCAGATACGTGCAGCATGTTTACAGGCGTCAGTACGGTAGACTTAACAAAAACGATAAAAACGTCAAAGTAAATTAACGCACGACTTCGCCTGTTGAGAACCAAAATTTCCGATATTCGATAAACACGCAACCATAGCTACTGCTGTACGAACAGACGAAACGAAAATGCATTAGACTCAGCACTATCTCTGTACTCAATAAACACTGAATGTATGTAATGTGGCATTATTTATTTCAATTCGTTCATATGTTCATCTCGGAACGAAAAAAAGTACTTCCATAACTAAGACATTTATTTTTCACTGAAGTCTCCTTGTAGATTAATGCACTTGGTCCACCGATGTTCCAGTGCCTTGATCCCATCTCGAAAATGAGATTCCTCAAGGCCTACAAAGTAGTTTAAAACTCCGGCTATCAGTTCTTTATCTGAAGTGAATATTCGTCCTCCAAGAAAAATGTTCAATTTTGGAAAGAGATGTAAATCTGACGGAGCCATATCAGGTGAATAAGGCGGGTGTGGCAACAATTCGTACTTTATATCGTGCATTTTAGCCATGTCGACGGCACATTTGTGCTGGCGCGCATTGTCTTGAAGGAAGATGATTTTGTAGCTAAACCTGGCCTTTTTTCGCGTATCATTTTTTGAAATTTGTCCAGGGTGTTAGCACACTATTCTCCAGTAATTGTTTGCGCAGTGGAGAGAGAATCTCCGATTGTTGTTTTGACTCTGAGGTATGGTAGTGCACCCAAGCTTCATCTATCGCCACAAACCGGAGCAAGAAATCTCGTTCGTTTCTCCTAAAAGTAATCAAACATTGTACTGCTATGTCAATCTAAAGCGGTTCTGATCCACCGTCAAGCGTCGCGCTACCCATCTTGCAGAAAGTTGTTTTTTTATATTTTATTTATTTCCAATTCATCAGTTGAAATCTACTATAATCTTTCAGTGACATCTGCCAAACGTGACAATTTCACGCTCTTTCAATCGGCGATCGTCAATGACCTTTTTGTATACTATTTGGACCACTGCGCGTATCATCATCTAGCTCTCCTGACCAAATTAAAATTCACTACTTGTCACATTTAAATATGATGGAGCACAGACCCCGAGTGAATTCTGGAAATCGGCAAGTATGTCCTTTGCATTCATACCTATCTTTACGAAGTACTTAATCAGTGTTCGAATCTCGTTATTTTTTCCATCTTCGCAAATCACCATGCGGGAACAACAGAGCCATTCGTTCCACATCGAAGGATTGAGTCCTCCCTCGAGCATGGGTGTTTATGTGTCGTCATTAGTTAAAGTAGTTTGTAAGACTAGAGACTGATTGATGCCGGCCGCGGTGGCCGAGGTGACTGAGGCGCTCCAGTCACGGTCAGCACGGCCACTACGGTCGGGGGTTTGAATCCCCCCTCGGGCATGGATATTTGTGCCGTCCTAGTTCATAAGTAGATTGTAAGTTTAGGGACTGATGACCCCGTAATTAAGTGCAATAAAAAAACTGATTGATGACCATAGCAGTTTGTTCCAATAGGCTTGCAAACATTTGAACATTCTGAACAACCGCCGCAGCTCTCTTCCAAGACCACTGACGTGGCACGTGAATACAGGGAACAATCGAAAGGGTACCACGTGAACAACGCGTTGCACTAGTGCTGAAATCAAATGTTCAAATGTTTGTATAGCTTATGGAACTTAACTACGGGGTTATCAGTCCCTAAACTTACAAACTACTTATGAACTAACTAATACTAAGGACGGCACAAATATCCATGCCCGAGAGGGGATTCGAACCCACGACCGTAGTGGCCGTGCAGACGATAACTGGAGCGCCTCAGTCCCCTCGGCAACCGCGGCCGGCACTAGTGCTGACCTCTCTTGGTGATTCAGAGTACCTTTCAAACCAACGTCATACTATCATGCCCTAAATTATTTGCTGCTTCCTCTGAAACACAGGTATACTCATCCGTTCTTTTGTAAAATCAAATGTCGGTTGTATGCATCAACTAACACACAAATAATTACTTGAAGAACAAGGATTCTTTCTCATAACACACTGAAGAATCAAAAGTCATAGGATAAAGCCTAATATCGTACCGGATGTTCATTTACCTGGCGAGGTGTAACAACCAAGTGCGGCAACAATCTCTGAACGTGCCCTGTAGGAAAATTGATCCACGCTGCTTCTATTGCCGTCCGTAACCGAGGAATTGTGGATCTCGTACATGCACTGATCTCTCTATTATGCCCTGTAAATGTTTGATTGGATTCATGTCGTGTGATCTAAGTGATCAAATCATTCGCTGGAATTGTCCAGAATCTTCTTCGAACGAACTGCAACCGTGGCCAGGCGGCAAGGTGCATTCACAGAAACTATATGGTTGTTCGGGAACATGAAGTCCATAAATTATCTTACAACCATCTGGAATAGGTTTCCGGTGCACTGCTACTTCACAGACATCGTGCTGTGATTCTTGATCCCGAGCGGCAGCTGCAACAGATAGCGTTTCACTGTGGAGACCGCAGCCGCTTAATAATGCAAAGAATGTGGGAGCGGTAAGAAGTGGCGGCGAGACGTGACCGGGGATGCGATTGGGCGGCTGTTCACTGCCCGGCGATATCGGCGAGCACTGCGCCGCGGATTTGTGGCCACCTGCTACCCGGCAGAAGGGCACATACTACTAACTGCCCATACCAAGAGCGGGGCACAGCGGGCCGACACCCAACCATTACTGCTCAGAAAACTGATACGACAGTGCCAGAAAGCAATGAGGGTAAGTAATTTTACATGTGCCACAAAAGAATATTTTTTTCGCACCATACCATCGCTGTTCTTCTTCTTCTTTCGTTTCACCCGACTTCTCTAATGTTGGCTGCCTTTCCGTGAGCCCAGTATTGTTTCATTCTTTCTGAACTTTTTTCCTTCTTCTTCACAGATTTGTATACTTCATTAACAACAAGAATTACATTAATTTTAATTATTGGACAAATAATACTATTGATTCTTGAATCAGCAGTAGCAATAATTCAGCATACGTATTTTCAATTCTAAGAACATTGTATTCAAGAGAAGTTTACTAAACTTATGTTAACAAATAACAACAACCACCCATTTCATATAGTAGATTATAGACCATGACTTTTAACCGGAGCAATCGGAGAGCAATAATTTTAACCTCAGGAATAACTAAGTGATTTCACACATTTAATATAAATTTACTCATTATTGGAATAATTGTCATTCGTTTAGTTTTGAGTTTGGCTTGGAACCTCTCTGTCTTGTTTGTTATTTGTTTTGAAGTTTTATCAGTGAGCATAATTTCTGAGCTGATTCCTCATACTCGGAGGCTATCAATAATAGGGTTCAGTCTTGTGTTCTTGCTCTTCTTGTTTTATAGTAATGTTTTGCCAGTCTGTATATTTACGATGATGCAGAACTAGTTCTTTTTGCTGATGATGCAAGTATAGTAATCACTCCCAACACATAATTGATACATATTTTTGGAAACATTTTTGTTTCACTTTTTGGGGTAACAGCAGTCTTATTTAAATTTATATATAAAAACAGTTTAGAGTGCAACAGTTTTATTTTATTCAACTAGTTTCTATCCTTCTTTTCGACCATCTTCAGGAATTGTAACTCCAGTGCGTTTTGTAAGTGCTAATTGAAATATCATTTTCATCAATATTACTTCCGACTAGGTAAAAGATCAAACGAATGCAAAATATCTGGCATGAGTGGACGCTGCAAATATCGGAAAAATGGTCAGAAACTCTCAATTACCACAGATGACATAAAGTTAGCCACAAAGACTTGCCTATCACAAAACCATTTCCAGTCCAATGGCCAAACATGAAAAATTTTGACAAACAGTTCTTGGAAAGCAACCCACTCTCTTCCAAAGTTGGATACTGGTTTAGGTATGTCGATGATTTTCTGTACTTGTGGACAGGTACTACCAGGTAGCTTCAAACATTCTTTAAGCAGTTAAATTCTGCTCACAAATGTATCAAGTCCACAATTGAGTTGGAGGATAATTCGATAAACTACTTAGACCTAACGATAGATATCTGCAATCATTCCCACACCTTCAAGATTTATAGGAAATCTTCCGCCACAGACACTGTAATACCTGCCAGTTCACAACATCCAGTTAGCCACAAACATGCAGCATTTCACTCTATGATCCATCGTATATTATCAGTCCCCATGCGTAAAGAAAACTTCCAAATTGAATTAAATACTATCAGACAAATGCTACCCTCCTACCTTGATATGTTTCATAATGCACAATAAACAGATAAAATATGTCACTTCTCTTATTTACCCTGTTGTTAACACCTCAGCACCACAAGACCCTACTAAATAGTGCACAAGCCCGTATTTATCTCTGCATGTGGCCAGAAAAATCCAGAAATTTCAGAACATCCTTTTATGTACACAATACCACTGGTCACCTTCTTCCCAATGGTGTAGACTCTTGGAAAAGAATAGACTATACAAAATTACTTGCAACTGTGGAAAATTATTCATTTGAAATAAACTTTAGAGTCTTGACCACTAATTTAAATTTATTGAGACCTTACGCGTTTCGACGTTCCGTCATTATCGAAGGCATATCTTTTAAAACTTAACACCTCAGTATGCACTTGACCATCCTACAGGGATGTTCTGGAGGAATTTTAAATTTTAAATTTATTTTATGTTTGACAGTCATTTCTTAAAAGGAATGTTTAGTTTCACTTTTTAATAAGTTTTAAAAGATATAATTACGTAAGCTTCCACGGCCAGAGTCAGATGACATAAAAGTTTTCTGGGAGTTGTACCGCGTCATGATGTAAGACTATTACTTAAATAATCGACGTTTCGGCCAACGTTTCAGTGGCCTTCATCTGAGTATACCCAGATGAAGGCCACTGAAACGTTGGCCGAAACGTCGGTTATTTAAATAATAGCCTTACATCATGACGCGGTACAACACCCAGAAAACTTTTATGTCAAGTTTTAAAAGATATGCCTTCGATAATGACGGAACGTCGAAACGCGTAAGGCCTCAATAAATTTAAATTAGTGGTCAAGACTCTAAAGTATATTTCAAGTGCATCAGAATGGCCACGTCTCATAGATCTCTAATGGAGACAGCAAGAAATTATTCATTGGTCAGTCAGGCAGGGCAATATGAACCAGAATGAAAGAACACCACAGATGTTAGAAAACTTAGGAAAGAAAACTCAACATTTGCAGACCATCTGCTAAATGAAGGCCACGGCTACAAGGTAACAAATGAATTCCTACACCACATCCAGAAAGGAAGGAAAATTAACAACTTTGAGATATTGAAAATTAATAAACATAATATATCATCTTCCCTAGACCTCGTGCTAAATGACAAGACACAATTTCATTATCGCCACTCCCGTCTTCACAATCTAACCAGACCACATAAACCCACTCCTATTCAGCTACCTCAAATCCATAATACAGATCCATAGCCTAATTACTTTTTGTCATCAGAGAAGTTTAGCTATTTACCAGATACCAATTGTAATTTATTATTTTGGTAGTAATGTTAGATATTTAAGCCAGTAACTATAATTTAACCATTTAAAATTTTTACTTATATATACAGAGATATTTCATTCAGTTTATTCTCACCCTTCTATGTTCCAAATGACTTGCTAAGCTTAAAATCATTTATTCAACGAAGTTCTACTGTTCAGTTTATTGTTGTTTTGAGGGGACTAAGCCTCTAGGTGATCAGTCCCGTTCAGTTTATTCTCTTAGAGTATATCTTATACATTATATCTTGACATATTTTATCAATGTTAATTATCATACTGATGTACTTGGCTTATCTACTCAGCAACTTAAGATCTTTGAATGTACAGGGTGATCAAAAAGACACTATAAATTTGAAAACTTAATAAATTACGTATTAATGTAGATAGAGAGGTAAAAATTGACACACATGCTTGGAATGACATTAGGTTTTATTAGAAAAAAAAGGTTCAAAAATTGTCTGACAGATGTCGCTTCATATGATCAGGAAAGTAATAATTAGCGTAACAAATTAAGACAAAGGAAAGACGATGTTCTTTGCAGGAAATGCTCAATATGTTCACCATCATTCCTCAGCAATAGCTGCAGTCGTTGAATGATGTTGTGAACAGCACTGTAAAGCCTGTCCGGAGTTATGGTGAGGCGTTGGTGTCGGATATTGTCTGTCAGCATCCCTCCCCGATAATCGCACGGACTGAGGTCTAGGGACCTGGGAAGCCAAACATGACGAAAGTGGCGGCTGAGCACACGATCAGCACCAAACAACCGCGTCCAGCAATATGCGGAGGAGCGCCGTCATGCATAATTTCCAGCAGGTGTTCATCAGCCAGGCTGGAGATGATGCGATTCTGTAACATATCGGCGAACCTCTCACCCGTCACGGTAGCAGTTACTGACGTTTTGCTGTCCAGCGCCTTGTGTCATTTTTTGAACTTTTTTTAGTTCTAATAAAACCCCATGTCATTCCAAGCATGTGTGTTAATTTTTACCTCTCTATCTACATTATATCGTGATTTGTTAAGTTTTCAAATTTATACTGACTTTTTGATCACCGGGTGTATCCCAGCTGCATCGCTATATCTCAGTAGTGTTTATCTGATGGCGCCACAGCCGAAAATCGGTAAGTAAAAACAATAAATTTACAGAATCTAACACATTTATCTCGTATGTTTCATTCAAAATGACTAAAATATTCCGTCAAGAACTGACGGAACAGTCAGTGAGTTCAAAACACATTTAGTTCTTGCATGACGGAACTACATACGAAATAAGTGTGAAATGTTTCAAACATTTTTATGTAATATGCACGCAGAACGCTTATGCTAAAAATTTTATATTTTTGCCGCACTCACCAATGAGATATAACAGTACAGTTGATGGACGGATGGTGAAGTACGGCACAGTAAATGCGAATGCATTTTTTAGACTGATAAGTTCTGTATATATACGTCACAGATGTATCCCTGCCTCAGTGGAATGGTCAAGAGCTCTAAGGCGCCTTGCAGTGTAGCGCGCGGTTACTCCCCGTCAGAGGTACGAGTCATCCCTCGGGCACGGTGTGTGTTTTGTCCTTGGATTAGTTTAGTTTACTTTAAATAGTTAGTAGGCCTAGGGACTGATAACCTCAATGGTTGGGTTCCACAAATTTACAAAGATTTTAACAGTTTTGGTGTATCACTAGAAAATTTAAAACTTTTTTATTGTGCAAGAAATGGATAACTTACGTTTGTATTACCATTACGGTGTGTAACACAGCGTCAAGAGCCGCTTGGAGATCACTAAATCCGATAGTCTGGTAGTAGACTCGTATCCTGTATAGGTAGCAGACTGGAACGGCTACAGTTTATTGACACAGATGTTTTATGTTCGAACCTAGGTATGGGAAATAGTAACGAAGCAATTCTCTCAGAAAGGGACGGTTATCAACTTTATAATCGCAGGAGAGTTTCTCACCATTTTTCCGATATTTTCAACGTGCGCTCAAGCCGGAAATTTTGCATTGGTTTGACCTTTTACCTAGCCGGAGGTAATATTGATGAAAATGATATTTTAATTAGCTCTTACAAAACGCACTGTATTCATCGATACTTCAAGTGCTTTGATGTGCCTTTTTACCTACACAGCTATTTCATGAGTTTGTGTAGCAGGAATGATGCTGTATTTCTGGACCATTTTTCGTGTCCACTAGGTCTGCGTCATAAGGGTCCAGACTTCTCAGTGTCGCCATCACGCTTATCAGTGACCACACACGTATCTCCTCTCTGTCTCTCCTTTATTCTCTTCCACCCATCCCTTTCTCCAATGTACAACCATCAAAGATCATCAATAATTGGAAAGAATAGCCGATTATGTTTATGTGAAATTAAAAACCAATCTTCTCCCTCTCCTGACCACTCCTCCTCACTAATGAAAATCATGTCACTCTCTCCCCATTTTATTACTAGACTGATTGTGTAGACTGTGCCATTCTATAATAGAAGGAATGATCATAGATCGCCCGTATCAGGGTCACTCTAATACAAATTACCAGCATTTACGAGGTACGAAACTTTGGCATCACCGTCGGCGGATTAAAATATAGTAAGGAGGTGAATAGAAAAGCGATTCTTAATGAATATAAGGATTACAAACGATTATAACATACAAGGTGAGTCATCTAACATTGCCACTGGAAATATTTCGTAAACCACAACAGAAACTAATTCGACAGACCTTAAGTGAGGAGAGGGGCTAGTGTAATTGTTTAATACAAACCGTTAAAAATGCATGGATGTATGATTTCCAACACAAATCTATATTTTTAATGGAAACATTTTATTATTTTTATCAAAACTTAAAATAAAAAAATACTTAATCAATGCCGTTTGTTGCATTGTAAAATATTAATTACAAGCGCAGTTGTAGTAACCTAAAATTGACGCTTCAGTAACTATTTAGACGTTCAGTCGTGTGCATAGGATAGAACCTAATTCATCAGGGATACAAAAAGAACAGTGTTGTAACATAGGTAGAGAGGAGACTTAAACAGCACGTTCAACAGCTGTGTGTTAATTGCAGAATGTCCACCAGGAGCACAATCATCTTGATACCACATGTGTACGCGTTTCCAGCGTGACATTTTCTAGGAAAGTTTGGAGGATCATTTTGTATAAATTTGATGTATTTTGCTGCTGTTCGGATGCCTTCAATGAAGTGAAATGGTCGCTAATTACTCGGCACCATACGTTTACATTCCACGAACGCTGTCGCTCTACTAGCGAGGGGTGTCCACGGACCAGTAGTCTACGCATGTTTGGGAAATTCACTGACCTGTGGTTTGTGGTGCATTTTTTCTACACTCGCCATAGATGAGCAATATCTCTGTCTTGCCAGCGTTAAAATAAACCATTTACACAGTTCTTACAACATTGTACAGTCTATTGAATTTTCGACCTGATCAATTATCTACCTTCTATCTTTACTACTGTACTTCTGCTTTTACTTGTACTGTACAATACACAATCACAGTCGTCTGGTAACACAGTTCACTGCAGTTATTTTGCGTACAAAGACTAATACAGGATAACAATAACAGCAAACACTACATTCAATGAGACAAGTACAACAAACAAAAAGATGAAATTACAGCCAAACTCAAACATTATAGTGTTCGTAAACATAACCCTACTGGCTAATCGCTGATCATGGAGCTTGTTTCTTACAACAAGCGAGATCTCAAGCGTCAACTTCAGCTTATAATAGCTCGGGACGTAATTAACATTTCACAATGTAACGGTATTGCTTAAGTTTTTTTTTTTTTTTTCAATTTTAACTTTTGTTGAAAATAATAATAGGTTTCTATTAAAACACAGAGATTTGTGTTAAAAATCATACTTACTTACATTTTTAATGCTTTTCATTAACTATTTACATCATCCTTTGCCCGCACTTTCGGTACGTGTAGTTAGTTATTCAGTATTGGTTGTGTTTTACGAAATATTTCCAGTGGTATTGTTAGGTGACCAATCCTGTAATGCATAGCAATATATCCACAAGAGTGACGAAGAAGAAGGAGGAAGAGACACCTGCAGATCAGCACTGTCACGGAGCAGACGAACCAAATTTAAACCACCTTCCTCTGCATCCTATTCATTTCCCTTATTAATTCCCAGACAGTCAAATACCCATACTTGCACCACGTCGAACGATCCATAATCTACACTGTATATTTTAGAATACAGTAGAATTTATTTTTTTCCCTGTTCTTATCTCATACAGCCTCCGCTTATTGATCATTCGTTCTGGCGAAGCGCTACGTCAGTGGGCAGATACGACTACATTCTGCAAGACGTGCGCTGCGTTTTCTGGAGTTGTACGCTTGGGTGTAATGCGTAATTCGATACCTACGCTGTCTTTCATTACCTTTGTTGTAATCTTGTGAGTCGTTCACAATTTTTTGCGAGCACAGGTGCTTGTTTTTATAAACGATTTAGGAGACAATCTGAGCAACTCTCTCAGACTGTTCGCGGAAGATGCTGTCCTTTACAGGTTAGTTATCAGATAATCAAAAGCAACAGTAAAACGATTTAGATCTGCTTGGTGCGAAAATTGGAAGTGCGATGTCATCCATATGAGCACTGAAATAAAACCGTTAACCATCAATTACACGACCAACTGGTTGAATTTACACCATCCTCGGCAGAAGATATAAAGTTTCCGAATTCGAGTGTGCATTTGAGGACAGATTTGGAAGAGTTACAGAGTTCGAGTGTTTGGTTTACGAGCACCAGGTAAACACTGCCGAAATCATGTGAGCCCACGATGCCAAGCAAAGCTAATATCAGTTTTGAGATACGAAAATTTGTCAATCATACAGACAAGTCATGTAGACAAATTGTTGCCACGCTCGACTTAAGAGTAGTATGGAGCTTCTAAACGAGACTGGCATTAAGGTACATGCTCAAAAGATTCGCAGAGCATCGAAATAAAGTGGCTACAATGGAAGAGTGGCTACAATGGAAGAGTGGCTCGGAAGAAACCTTATGTGAATGAAAAGAATCGAAAGAAGAGATTGGACTTTGTTAGGGAGTTTATTACGACAACCGAAATCTGGTGGAATGACTCTTTTTTTTTTTTTTTTTTTTTTTTTTTTTTTTTTTTTTTTTTTTTTTTTTTTTTTTCGACGAGAGTAATGTAACGTCGCGGTGGAGCGGCAGAGCGCTCTTAGGCGTCCTGCTGCGGAGCCCGCGGTTCCTCGCCGTAGGGCGTACAAGTCCTCCTTCGGGCGTAGGTGCGTGTTTTGCACTGAGCATAAGTTAGTTTAAGTTGTCTGAAAGCCTAGGGACTGATAACCCTTCCATTTGCAGACATTTGAATTTGAAATAAATATGACATTTATCGTTCACATAGACTAAGTATTGTTTTGTGGAAGAAGAATGAAGAATTTACAGACACAAATATTAAATATATATACATGTGGCGTTTATTCCGAAAGAACGGACGACACTTCCGATCCTGCAGTTGTTATTGTTTAATATTCACAGAATATATGACATCAGCTGCGAATGGGCAATGTCGAAAATGTGTACCCAGGGTAAAGCTGGGAATTTGTATCTGACTGGAGGTGTGCTTAGGTAAACGTTGCAGGTGCGGTGATCACTGTGTACCCAGTGGTGTAGTGGTCAGCTCAACTGTCTAGAAAGCAAGAGTCCTGGGTTCAAATTCCGGCTGGGTGCACATTTTCAGCTTTGCTCATTCGCAGCTGATATCATATATTCTGAGAATATGAACAAATATCAAACCTACTGTAAAGCAAGGAGGTAGCAGAGTTCTTGTATGGCGCTGTATATCGGCAACAGAACCGGGCGAATTTGCATTCATCGACAATAATATGGACAAATATGTTATCTGAATATATTAAGGAACAATTTACTAAAAATTTCTGAACCATAGGTATATCAAAGATGTTCAAGTTTTACCAGGACAATGAGCCGAAATATCACACATTGTGCAGGAATATTTGTTGTACAATTCCCCCAAAATAAAAAAAAATAAAAAACACCACCTGCAAAACAAGATCTCACCCCCACTGAGACGGTGGGCGAAGAATTGCTGCGACGTATTAGAAAAATACCAATAACTTCCGAAGAAACTCTGAAACGTTGCTTAATAGAAGAATGGGACGGTCTACATGCGGAATATTTAACAAAGATCATTTGCAATATGCCGCAACGTTTGAAAGACGTGACAAAAGAAAATGGCTACCCAACAAGATATTGAAATATTTTGTACAAAATTTAGTGTTGAAATAATTAGTTCTGCAAAGTGTACGAATATTAAAGCACCATGATCGAGTTCCATTTAAATTTTATTGTTAAAGAACTTACATCTACATCTACATAAATACTCTGCAAATCACATTTAAGTGCGTGGCAGAGGGTTCATTAACCACTTTCATAAGTTTTCGATCAGATTTCTCTTATCTTATTGGGATGGTTATGTCTTCCTATTTAGGTGGGTGTTAGTAAAATATTTTCACATTCAGAACTAAAGGTCGGTGATTGAAATTTCGCATACAGATTTCGCAACAACGAAAAACGTCGTTTCTCTAACGATTTAGGCCTCAAATAGTCCAACATTTCCGTGACGCTTTCCCTCCTGTAACGTGATAAAACAAAACGAGCTGCCCTTCTCTGAAACCTTCTCAATGTATTCCGCCAGTGCCACCTGGTGAGGGTCCACAAGGGGCAACAGTACTCCAGGAGAGGACGCACAAGTGTGATGTAGGCAGTCTCTTTCGTGGAGCTGTTGCATCTTCGAACGTTATGCCAAGGAAACGTAACCTTTTGTTAGCCTTCCCCACAATATTTTCAATGTGTTCTCTCGTTCGTAATTGTAACTCCTAAGTATTTGGTAGAATTTACGACCTTAATTTTGACTGATTTATCGCGTAATTGAAGTTCAGCGGATTTCTTTTAGTGGTCACGTGTATTACTTCACACTTTTCTTTATTTAGTGCCAACTGCCAATTTATGCAACATGTAGAAATTTCATCTAAATCGCTTTGCAGTCGCTTTTGCTCCTCTGTTAACTTAATAATATTATTATTGACAAGAAATACAATGTTTTGTTTGTGATGTGGCAGCTACAGTTAGCATGCCACAAGGTAATAATATCATAATGTGCGAATTTTGAAGTTATGCAAAAATGTCATATCAGTAGTGCATGTGCAGAAGCTGGTTAAAAAGTGCACAGTTGAAAATGTAGCAGCATAGTGCGTAGATTTTAATGCCGTATGTTTCATAGTAGCACAACTATATTACGTTTAACAGCACTCAAACACAATTAACCAAGCAATCCGCGCGGTGTTAAAGGTTAGGGTGTTCATATTCCCTGCGCTTATGTAGCAGCCGCCACTGCTTCACGGAATCGTCAGTTAAGTTCTTTCGTAAATCTCGGAGAGAGATGCAGAGACGAGTGCAGTAAGTACACTGTAGTAACTGGGAGATGGCGAGGCTCGCGCAGAGCACAGTGGACGGAGTACGGTGGCGCCCGCCAGTGGCGGGTGCTTTGGCAGGAGAACGCCTGGAGGCTGGGGTCGTCGCGTGGCGTCGCGTCGCGTCGATATGCCACGCTGCGGCCAAGGTCGCCGCGCGACCCACTTGCCGCCACGCCGCTACCTGCCGCTTCAACTGTCAGCCGCCTCCCTCATCTATACGCCTGCTACGGGCAGTCAGTAAAAACCGGCTTTGTATAGAATGTCTAGGTAATGTACGGAATGTCTAAAGTGGAACATCGCAGTATAAAGTGAATGATATTTTGTACTTTGCCTACGCGCTGGATGCTACGCCGTATAAGGGTAGTCCCATAAGTACCTGGTGTGACAGAGAGATGTTGTTGACAAATATCTCTGGATTAGTTGTATACGATGTATGAAGCATATGTTAGAAGACGTCACATTGTTTAGTACTTGTTAGGCAGTCATCAATAGTGACCATTGTCAGTGAACATGTGAAAATGGAGAAAAATGGTCATCGTTATCTGACACAATATTTTTTATTTCTGAAAGACCACAGCGCAACCAGTATTAAAGCTGAGCAAGATTCTACTCTGGTAGAGTCGTCTCCGTTGCCACCAGTAAAATATTAGGTAGCTGAGTTTAAACGAGGCGCAAGTATGCGCATTACACTACTTTGACTCATTGCACTGCCCTCAACAATTGTGGGTCCACGGCAACAGAAACCAACACACCAACGACACCTGATTCTCGTGTGATGCTTCTGTTGCGGACCCGTTTGCGTACTGCGATCAAAATCTGTTGTATACAATTGATTTTTTTCAAATGTGCGTTGCATTTGATGATCTCTGCCTGGGTGCTTTTCTATCCGTATCACGTTTTCTCACAGTTTTCGGATAATATGCAATGTCCCGCACTATTTTAAATGCCTTCTATGTCTGCTAGCTCGCGTATTTTCTTAAAATCTATGATAAGAAATCAGTGGTAAATGTACATCAGTAGTGAAATAGCCGCAGCAGGCCAGCTAACCACACTTTACCTGTTCAGAGCATTACACAGGGCGAGTGACTCCTGCAAACTGTTGGCAGTTGATATGAAAGTGACGGAAGTGACGGAAGTCTTTGAAGTAGTGAAGGAATCTTGAAGCAACTCTACGCAAGATCGGAATTCATCCTGTCCAAAACACCTGGTGAAGACCTTCCTGGCCACGAGATTTCTCTCCGGTCTGCAGCTACCTCTCAATACACAGATAGCGGCGAAGAATTCGACACGTGTATCTGCCACATGAGATGTCAAAATATGAGGTATTTGCGTGAAGAATAAAATGAAGTGCAGCGCAAAAGTCAATCTAGCCTTTCGTGCTGCAACAAGTAGGTTATGCCAGTTCCGTTTTGTGTTTTATCGGTAACAATATTCCGCTTGAATTCTCCTTCAAGTAGTGAAATGTATGAAGAAGACCATTTTAACACTAGGAGGGCCAGCATTAGCCAACTACCTACCCTGTAAATTTTCCCGGCGACGGTTTTTTTTTTTTCAGTTTTCTCCGTTAGTTCAATGACTTCAAATGTTCTAGGGTATTAAGCTTACCTTACCAATCTGTTATTATAAGACTGCATTTGTAGAAATTTTATTTAATTAAAAAATGGATCGAGGTTAAAAAAAAAAAAAAAAAAAAAAAAAAAAAAAAAAAAAAAAAAAACATCAGCTGGAATCTCTTCTCCTCCAATTTCTGGATGCGATTCTTTTCGTTTGCTTCTTCGGTTACGAGTAGCAATGTTTGGTGCCATAGGAATCGAATCAGCACTGGATTACTCATCTGACAGTTCCCCGTGTTGTTCATCGTGAGTTTGATATTCAGAATCATCTTATCACACAACGCATTAAAATTCAATAGTGTCTTTTCCCTCGGAATCTTCTTCTGATAAACTATCCAAATAATTCATCTGTACGAAAACATCGATGCTACGTAATGATGAAAGCTAAAATTCTGCGGAGCACACAACATACTGACAAGAAACAGCAAGATGTTATGTCCACTGAGTCATGAAATAAACAGAAATGGAAAGAGAGGCATGGAACGAGATCAAAGCAGTGAAATGATATTCGCTAAGCGGATATAAAAGAAATTTTGCGCTTTTAAAGACATGAAAGGATTTTTGGTGAAGATCAGGTTTCATTGTTTTCCGGTCAGAATAACCTGCCCTTTACTTCGTTTTGCTCTCTCAGTTTCGTTGTTGTTATGGTCTTCAGTCCGGAGACTGGTTTGATGCAGCTCTCCACCCTACTCTATCCTGAGCAAGCCTTTTCATCTCCTCATAAGAACGGCAACCCATATCCACTTGAATCTGCTTACTATACGCGTCTCTTGGCCTCCCTCTGCGATTTTTACCCCACACACTTCCCTCCAATGCTAAATTTACGATTCCTCGATGTCTAAGAATGTGTCCTACCAAGCGATCCCTTCTTTTAGTTAGGGTATGCCAAAAATTCCTTTTCTCACCAATTCTGTTCAGTACCTCTTCATTAGTTTCGTATGCGTATGAATTATTAAAGGCTTCTCACCTTGTGACCTTTTAACACGTGGCGTAAATGATACCGATCGTTGCACATAATGCCTAGGTATAGTATTCCTAGGAAAAGTACGTGATATTTCCGCGAATAACTTCGGTTTCGTAGGTTGCCTAAAACCATCAGGCATTATACACATTACGCGGACATTCTATAGAATACAGTAATTTCACATAATGCCGGTAATACATACACCCATGTTCATAAAAAAGCAGAACACTTTGAAAGACTAGAGACAAAAAATTCATTTTCACAGTACATGTCCATTAGTAGGTTCTACAAAAATTATTAGCACCTGAATAACGTAAACCCGCGGCTTCAAGATCATAATAGATATCGCTGCGCAAAGCAACCTACAGGTAATAGGTACACGTGTCTCGTCACTGTTAAGGCTAAGTTATTTGGGCGAAAATGGAGGTTGCGTAGCAGACATGAACCGTACCGTCAAATTAATGAGTTTGAAAGAGGGTGCATTATTGACACAAGAGACTGTCGTGTTGGTGATTAAGTGTTTTCGCAGTGCAATGGGTGTTTGCGGGGTCTTTCACGGAATGCCGTAGAACACCGCGAGATTGGACAGGTCGCACGTCCTAGACCACAAACTGAGTAGATCGACACTTCATCAGAAAGACCTTGCGTCCATCACTCCACTGCTGAATGTCTTAGGAGAACTGATTGATGTCTGAATGTTATCTATACCTATAAATGTGAATGTCTGTTCGGTGTACCCTTATCACGTCTGAACCACAAGACATAAAGAGCTAAAAATTTGTACAGTTACTAATGTCTACCCGGGGAAGGCTTTAGGCACGGTTTTATGGCGATCTGATAGCTATATGTGTGTGTGTGTGTGTGTGTGTGTGTGTGTGTGTGAACGTCTGTTCGGTGTACGCTTATTACGTCCGAACGACAAGACGCAGAGACTTAAATATTTGTACAGTTACTAGTTTATACCTGAGGAAGGTTTTAGGCGCGGTTTTATAGCGATCTGATAAGATATTTAGTAATTTGAAGAATATAACGCGAAATGCGGAACAACAATTACTCTTTGAAAATGGTTTTATTGGTTGCATTATTGCTTGAAGGTTGATAATGATAAAAGGGTGGAGTATCGAATGGTCTGTGTGTAATTGTTGTCCGAAGTCTCCCGTTGTACACCACAGCAGTTCCATGCCGATAGCTATAAGGGGGTGGAAGATATGGTGGTTGAAAGTCGTAAAATTGTAAAAAAAATTCGGACTGAAGGCCAGCGATGATGTTTGCGACTCAATAACAAGGAGGTTACATACAGTGAAATGTGATGCCACAGACCATATCTTTGGCCTATGCGTGCTACAATGTTTCAGATGTTTCTCTGTAACGATAAGCATACGAATAAGGAAATATAAGAATAAATAAATAAAGCAGTAAAAAAGGATTTTTTTTAAATACATCTCTTTAAAAAAATCGATTTGACGTTTCGCGCATTATCTATCACAATCAACCAACACGCGAGCGGAGCCGCGGGTTTATGCTAGTTGTATATAATATTCAAAAATGTGAATAATCTCGTGCAGTATGACCATTGTACGTAAGTCTTCTACAAAGAAATTTTTTTTTTCTTTTTTTCCATCGATAATGTTTGACTAAAATTGCCTAGGGATTACCTTTACTCATTCAGACCTGGCGTCCAAAATGTTGGACACAGACTTTTTATTAATTTTTATAACACTATACGATTTCTCTTTACTTTGAGACCCAGTGGCCTGTTTATTGGACATTTGCCGCTTTTAGTTTTAATACTTCTTGCTTCCAACTGTCAACAGAATGAAAAACAGTGAACATGGCGCACCCGTTGCTGAATGCGTTAGACATGATATTAGTAGCTGAAATTATTTTATGTGTTAGTTTATGAATTCTGCAAAAATCCACATTCTGATGTAAGTTCCACAAAAAAATATGGAGTGACGTACGTAAATGTTGACTTCTTATTTCACATCCTTGACTGCTTTCCAGACCTGGTGTCCAATTTATTTGTCATTTTTTATTTTGGAAACAAAGCATGAAAATTTTTAATTTTTCTCAAATATGCAATAGATAGGATCTTATGAAAAAGTGCAAGAATATGTTTTATTTTATTTTTAAAATAATTCAGGACTTAATGGGCTAAGCTCAACAGTTAGAAGGTAGGCAAGTTTATTTCCCTTTTATATGTAAATACTCTTTAATTTTTTGTTTCCTGGCCGATTCCAAATACGCAGGGCAATCACGTTTGGGGCCTGTGGAAGGCATATTAACTCGTCTGATCTCATTTTGTTAGCATTTATTGTGTACCTTGTTTTATGACGCGTTTACATCCAAGAGGGTCTCCTCACTTTTTATCAACTAAATCTAACAGTACATCTAATGAACGCTAAGAAGAAGGAAAGGGAGAGACAGAAAGTCGAATAAGATGTACGTTGCCCGAAAGCCAACGATGTCATGACCACAAGGCTTAAGGCCAGCACAGCTGAGGATGTCCTCGAGACCGTGACACCAAGTCCCTCGGAGTGTGCACGTGTGGTATTGTACACCTGCGTCGTAAATTTCATTGTCGTACAGTCAAGATTACCACGTCTTTGCTACTTTTAACACCGCTAAGAGAAGAATAATCGATGTCACCAAGATGTTAGAAAACAGGATGTTCTCTTACATTACAGCCGTAATTGCTTGTTTCTGTTTCTGCAGTTACGTGACTGGATTCATGATTTCTTCTCAGAAAGTTCACAATGTGTTTGTTTAGGGGCTGAGAGTCATGGAGTAAGATATTCCTTAAGCAAATGATATATGCCTGTGCTATTCATCATCAACAATGTCGGATGAAACCGGTTACAAGTTTCCAATTCACACAAGATTTATTATTAATTATATATTTCTGCCAGGATTGTGTTGTAATTTATCATTTCTTTTACTTCCACATAACCAGTTTCAACAGACAAGCTGCCATCTTCAGATTCTTTGAGCCAAGTAAATACGGATTTTATATTCAACTTGCACATTTGACGTCGTACACAGCTCCCATTCATAGGGAAGGAAAGAGAACTGACCCACATAATTATAGGCCAATATCTTTGACATCGGTTTCCTGTAGAATTTGGGAGCATACTCTCAGTTCGAATATAGTAAATTTCCTTGTGACGGAAAAGCTTCCTTCTGTGAATCAGCACTGGTTTAGGAAATATCGTTCATGTGAAACTCAGCTTGCCCTTTTCTCACATGACTTCTTGCGAGCCATGGATGAAGGGCAACAGGCAGATTTTGTTTTTCTCCAATTCAAAAAGGCGTTTGACGCGGTGCCACACTGCTGACTGTTAATGAAGATAAGAGCTTATGGAACAGGATTACAGATTTGTGACTGGCTGAAAGCCCTCCTTGGTCATAGAACGCAGTACGTTGTTCTCGGCGGCATGTGTTCATCAGAGACGAGTGTATCGTCAGGCGTGACCCAGGGAAGTGTGATAGGACCTCTATTATTTTCTATCTATATAAATGATCTGATGGACGGAGTAAGTAGTAATTTGTGGCTGTTTGCTGATGATGCTGTGGTGTATGGGAGGGTGTCGTCTTTAACTGACTGTAATAGCATACAGGATGACCTAAACAAAAATTCTAGTTGGTGCGAAGAATAGCAGCTAGCTCTAAATGTAGAGAAATGTAAGGTGATCCACATGAGTAGGAGAAACAACCTCCTAATGTTCGAATAAAGCATTACTAGTGAGCTTCTTGATGCTGTCGCGTCTTTCAAATACCAAGGCGTAACATTGCAGAGCGATATGAAATGGAAAGAACATGTTGTGACTGAGGCGGACAGCCGACTTCAGTTTATTGGGAGAATTTTGGGAAGACGTACTTCGTCTGTAAAGAAGATCGCGTATAAAACGCTTGTACGACCACGTCTTGAATATTGCTCAAGCGTTTGGGACCCGCAGCAGATCAGTTTAAAGGAAGACATAGAAGCAGTTCAGAGGCGAGCAGGTAGATTTGTTACTTGCAAGTTCGACCAATGCGCGAGTGTCGCGGAAATGCTCCGGCAACTCAATTGGGGATCGCTGGAAGAAAGACGACGTTCTTTTCGTGAAATTATGTTGAGTAAATTTAGAGGACCGTGAAGCTGAGAGTTCTACGATCTTCCTGCCGCCTACTTACATTTCGCGTAATGATCATGAAGGCAGGAGAAATTAGGGCTCTTACGGAGGCATATAGGCATTCTTTTTTCCCTCGTTCTGTTTGGGAGTGGAATAGGAAAGGAAATGTCTAGTAGTGGTACAGAGTACCCTTCGCAATGCACCTTACGGTGGATTGTGGAGTATGTATGTAGATCTACAAGTGCTACTATTTCACGTCCATCCCACTATGGCAGATGGTAACCACATTTAACTGAAGATGTGTGGAAGTATAAGAAATAAAATACAACGTTATCCTGGCATAAGAATGTTAATACTAAAAATAAAGATTGCATCTTTCAACGTGAGCAACTCTAAGGTTTATTGTTTATACAGTGCATAAGAAAAGGATGAAATGATAATAGTAACAGATCGATAGCTTAAGCTCCGCTGGTGTTTATTTTTGTGGTTTTCAGTCCAAAGGCTGCTTTGATACAGCTCTCAGCGCTACCCTATCCTGTGCAAGCCTCTTCATCTCTGAATAAGAAATCACATTATATTCCTTTGAACCTCGATCACCCTCTACGAGTTTTGCTCCATATACTTCCTTACAACTGTAAATTGATGTCTTATAATTTGCCCCACCAACCTAACAATTCTTTTAGTCAAGATACGGCAGAAATTCCTTTTCTGGTTAATTTCCCTCTAATTAGTTGAGTGATTTACTCATCTAATTTTCAGGATTCACCAGTAGCACTGCATTTCAAAATCTCCTCTCAACTTCATGACGGAACTCCTTATCGTCCACGTTTCACTCTAGACAGTTTGAGAAATCACTTCCTAGCATTTAAATTTATGTTGGATGTTGACAAATTTCCGTTATTTAGATACACCTTCCTTGCCATAGACATTCTGCATTTTATAACTTCCTTACTTCGGTCATCAAAAGTGTTTTTGCTACCCAAATAACGAAACTCATCTACTTATTTTAGTGTTCACATTCTTTCAGCATCGCCTGATTTTCTTAGACCATATCCATTACGTTTGTTTCACTGTTGTTAATGTTCAGCTTATGTCCTTTCAAGACACTGTCCATTCCTTTCAACTGTTGTTCTAGTTCCTTTGTTGTCATTGCCAGAATTACTATGGCATCGGTGAACCGCGATGATTTTATTTCTTCTCCCTGGACTTTTAATTCCTTTTCCAAATTTCTCCTTGCATCCCTTTCATGCTTGTTCAGTGTACAGATTGAATAACATTGGGGAAAGGTTACAAGCCCGTTTCATTACCTTCCTAACCACTGGGTCCTTTTGATGCCCTTCGACTCTAGTAACTGCTGTCTGGTTTTTGTATCAGTCGAATTTAACTATTCGCTCTGTTTGTTTTAAGCCTGCTCCCTTATAATTTGAAACAGCTTATTCCAGTCAATATTATCAAAGCTTTCTATAGATCTACAAAATGTAAAACGGTTTCCTCTTCCTTAAACGTATCTTCTAGGATAAGTCGTCATATGAGCATTGCCTGCCGCGTCCTACATTTCTCTTGCATACTAACAGTTCCTCCCCAATGGCGAGTTCTGAAAGTTTTCCTTTCGTCTGTAAACAATTCGTGTTTGTATTTTATCGAACTGATAGTTCCGTAATTTTCACACTTGCCTGTACTGAGGTACCATGTGTCAATCCATGATGTACACTCAGTAGTTTCCACAAGCGGCAATGCAGGCTTGGCTCTGGCATCCAGGCGACGACGAATACTGTTTTAAAAATGTTGTTGCACGGCTGCTCGATCAGTTCGGTAAGTCTTGGGTTGACCGTGTCGCACAAGTCACTTGTCGTATCATCATAACCACACGAGATCGACTGGAGACGTCCAGCGATCGTCGTGATCAGGGAAATATGCTGCACGTCTTCCAGAGCATGCTCAGTTTCACGGATCTCAAAATACTGAGTGCTGCTGTTGCGACTTTAGTTACTCGTCGCAGAACGAAATGGTTAGAATTAATGTAACTACCTAAATTCTGCTCCCCGATTAACAGGTAGGCTTACCTGAAAATCTTCCGCTACTATGACCGTTGCCAGCATCTAACCTCCTCTCTTGTAGCAGGGGTTCTGTTTGTTATTTAATGCATAAGAATGATAGCAACAGGGTGAGGCTACAGAGCAGAAGTGAGATGGTTCAGTTAAAATAAATTGTTCTTGTATTCTGCAATAGACATATTGGAAGAGAGGTAGGCTCTTACACTTGACAACGCAGTCAAACATAAGATATAAAACACAACCTTGCACTGAGAACGTCTTGCTGAGGACAACATAAAAATGAAAACACATATGGAAGTAAATGATGGTTTTCTCTTCCAGGGCTCAATGAGAGAGAGAGAGAGAGAGAGAGAGAGAGAGAGTGAGAGAGAGAATATTGAAGTTATCCTTTCCACAAGAGAATGAACACTGCACCCAGGCAGGGACAGCTCTAGTGCTACAGAAGGGACCATGGTTAATCTGATCGCATCACAGCTACCATTTTATATACAAACCATTGCATTTCTATAAACTCACGGGTGATCGCGAACTTGTACGCGTCGAGACGTCTAAATTCATGTCTGCTGCATTAAATGCGCACCAATGAGCATAAATTTCATAGAACGGCGGTAGGTCCGCCATGTTTGAGAGAAACTGGCCGGCCGCGGTGGCCGAGGGGATTAAGGCGCTCCAGTCACGGTCTGCACGGCCACTACGGTCGGGGATTCGAATCCCCCCTCGGGCATGGATATTTCTGCCGTACTTAGTTGTAAGTTGTTCATAAGTAATTTGTAAGTTTAGGGACTGATGACCCCGTAGTTAAGTCCCATAGACTCTACAAACATTTGAACATTTTTGAGGGAAACTGAACTGGCGTCCACTATGTTATTTAGGGTATCGGCTGACAGCTGGTATGCCACCCCTATTCGAGAATTTTACCTATTTGCAGTTCCCCGTTTTAAATAAAGATTGACAACTGAATACGTATGTGCATCAAATTCCGTCAGACTTTTTCTAAGCTGCGAATTGACGAGCCTAGTAGTAAATTTCCTAAAAATGCGGTAGTTAATTATCACGAAAAGCCAGTAACACAATTCCAGTTTGAAGTATAATAGTTACCTCAGGTTTGCAATGACAACGAAAGTGCTTATGCGAAAATATTTGTGTAGATTTTAATGCAAGTACATGGTCTAAACGAGCTACGATACGGTGTACAACTCATTGTTATGACGAACAATCATGACTATGGATTTGCATCTACTGTTAATTTGGTGTAACGACTTCTTTCATAAAGTCTAGTATAATTTTATCTTGTGTTTAATAAACCTATTAAGTCTACAAACTTGTAAAATTGTTGTTAAAGGGTGTGGTTGTAAACTTTTGTGGACGAAAGTTGAGTACAAAGACGAAAGTGACAACAAAATACTGCAGTTAAAAACGTGTTCAGGTCGTCTGCCACAACAACATTCCACGTCGAAATAAGATGTCGTTAATAACTTTCCTTGTTGCCATGCTGAAACAAATGACTTTTGGTACGTGAAATTTGAGTAAAAAGACGAAAATTACAACAGAATATTGGATTAAAAATGCGCCTGGGTCAGCTGCCGAAGAAGCATTCCACACCGAAATAACGTATCATTAACAACTTTCCCTGTTGTTACTCTGAAATAAGTACACATTTATTGCGAAGACCACAGACATATACAAGTGAAAAAATTTGGCTGTCACTACTGCTTTCGTACTTTGCACTGGTTGCATGTCGGCCATGCTCGATAAAGTATTGTCAACATCAAATAACAATATTTTTAAAGAAGGCGTAGACACCACAGAAGCGAAACACACTAACACTAGGCATAAAACTGATCTTTCTTTTTATAGTGTGTCCTTTAAGGGAATTGCAGGATAGATCATCTGAATGTTCACTTTTGGGGCAACTAAGAACCATTAGTCCACGCATTTTGTTTGAGTATAGACTGAGATCAAACAAGGCAAAACATTTGGTGTTTGAAAGTACTTGTCGTTTTATCACTCCAATTTGTGCATTTAAATGCTGTACACACCTTAGGCATATTTCAGCAGCAAAAATTGTACAGGCAATAAAGTCTAAATATAATATATATTAAATACAACACTTCAATCTAAACAACAACAACATACGATAAACAAACTACACTCAACTTTTCTGACCACCAAATATATGGCGGCGGAGTTTACACAGGTTGCCGCAAATAGCGCTGTAGCTCGTGTGTTAGCCACTCTATGAAATTTAAGCTCGTTGCTGTGCACCAAGATGTACTACAATGGCGGCAGCTCCCGCACAAGAGTAGTTTGTCAATTAATACCTTTCAATTGTAGTCAGCAACTGCGGGCGACAGGACTTATGTCGCTAGTTTTATAACCTTGTACGTCGAACCGCTGTATTCGGCCGCCGGCAAAATTGGAAAGTTTTAGCCAACCTCTCGAGAGGAACCGCCAACATTGGTTCCGGCCTGGTTGGTCTGTTTTCACGCTTCTTAGCTTGTTGTCTTGCAGTGACGGGAAACGGCCGAAGTAAGCGCTGTTAAAAGCTGTTCCTCCGCCGGTAAGAAGCCATGTCCAGTCGTTTCTATTTGCCATACTGCTGATTTATAATGGCAATTGATTTGGGACCAGAGAAAATACTTCGCCCCCACGAGATGCCGGTCCTCTGGTTTGGCATACCTACTGTGACACTACATTACCGAGGAAAATTAGTTTTTGAGGTTCAATTGCCGATAAATTTTATCGTCTTTCGCTTTTAATTGGGCCGTAGCTTGTGACTTATCAATCAAGTCTTAATTTTGGCCACAGGTTGAATCTGTAAGCGGAAAGTTAATAACCATTTAATTAACACCCAATCTCTTTGTCACAAAGACTGGGACGTTTGTCTTAGGTCTACATGTGTTGCACTGTAGTCACTTAACGAAATATATATAGAAGGTCTTGAGCAGTTTCAGGAATTACAGGCAACTATGGAAGATTTGCAACTGCTTCTATGCGCTGAGTTGTTTGATATACTTAAGACTTTTATTTTATTTTACTTATTTATTTTTATTTTCATTTTTTTGTCCTTCTGAGTGTTAACTCAATGTGGCCATCTATAACACACAGTGGAAATGTACATATATTTAAATAAACAGACAAAACAGAAGTACATTTTGCAAAATAGAAAGTGGAAACGAAGCGAAAACTGCATTACATTACAATTTAAATACTGTTGGAACATTTTCACATATTCACAAGCAAAACCTTATATTACCAACACACTTGATGCTTATAGATTGTGTACAGTGATCTTAATAAACTTAATTATGATTTTATATACACGACTGTCTTTTGTAAACAAAAGGGAAGAAGCTGACTGGGGAAGGGGATATCCCATCTTCACCAATGTCCGCAGGAATACTTAAGACTTAAATTATTGTACATGGACTGGTAACATTTCAGTTACTTGAGACCCTGCATGAATTTACATTTCTACTAGTCAATAAGTGGCAGGGACTGATGAACCAATAGTTAAGTCCCATAAGCTTGACAAACATTTGAACATAGACACCATACAGTGACAGAGAGAGAGTGACACGAACGAAAACGAAACAACTTCATATGCATTGTGAGATTATAGAGAAATTGTAACATTAAACCAGGCATGGCCAAACACCGCCCCGCGGGCGCGGGCGACCTCGCCATGTCCACGCCACCGCCCGTGGGCGGTATTCGCCGCGCCTCTGCCCCGCGTACTTTGCGCAGCAGCGTGTGGGCCACTAGCGACACACGATCGCGGCCGGGGCCGCGGGGTGCGGGCGCGCCATGCCTGCATTTCTCTATGTAGTATTAGCATTTTGGGACAGAGTACCCTATTACACAGTGTTAAAATATATACACGCTTATCATCAAAAGTATAAGGTAATTAACTAATTCATACGTATCTTTCAATGGAAGTAAATTTAAACAAATACATATTAATCCACATCCCAAAGTTATTCCTATTCTCTAGAGTTCTAGCCTACCTAAAACGTGTAGTAAGTGATTGCGGAACGACTTTTTCACCACCCGCAGCTACACTATATCAAATTTCACAATATGTGGAAGCAGCTTGGTCTGCTATACACTAAAACACGTCTGCAGCTTGTTTGATTCAATACGGAAAGATGTAGCAGCTGTTTTAAAGCCAGCAATGGCTACATTACTCAATAACAATATCACAATCTACCTCTTGACTGGAAGACACTCTTTCAAATTTGAAGGTATGAGGGGTAAAATATAGGGAGAGAAAGGTATATATTCAACTTGTACAAAAGCCAGACAACAGTTATTAGAGTACTAATTGGGAAGGGAGTAAGACAGGGTTGCAGTCTTTATCCAATGTTGTTTAATCTTTACATTGAGAAAACCGTGAAGGAATGCAAGGAGAAACGTGGAAAAATAATTAAAGTCCAGGGTGAAGAAATAAAATCTTTGCGGTTTGTCGATGACATAGTACTTCTTTAAGAGACAGAAATGGGTATGGAAGAGTAATTGGACAGTGTCTTGAAAATACGGTATAAAATTAACATTAACAAGAGTAAAATGAGGGTAATGGCATGTAGTGTCAGAAAATAAGGCGATGCCGAAGGAATCAGATTAGGTAATGAGACAATAAAAGTAGTAGATGGGTAGCAAAATAAATTCTAATGGCCGAAATGAAGTAGATATAAAATGCAGAACTCGTTTGGTCAGAAAAGCGTTTCTGAAGAATCGAAATTTGCTAACATCCATTATTAAATGTTAGGAAATCGTTTCTGAAGGTATTTATCTGGAGTGTAGCAAGTATGGGAAGGAAACACGGACGTTAAGGATTTCAGATAAAAGACAAACTTTTGATGTGTAGTTCTAGAGACGAATGATGAATTTTAAATAGGTAGATCAAGTAACTAATGAGGAGGTGTTAAACAGAATTGGTAAGAAAATAAGTTTCTGGCGTATCCTAAGAGAAGCGATAGATTGGTGGGACACATTCTGAGACATCAAGAAATTGTCAACTTAGCATTAGAAGGAAGTGTGTGGGGTAAAAATTGTAGACGGAGATCGAGGGACGAATATAGTTAGCAGATACAAAAGGATGTGGGTTGCCGTAAGTATTCAAAGATGAAGACGCTGGCACAGGACAGGGTAACGTCGAGAGTTGCATCAAACTTCTCAGAGGACTCAAGAGCACAGCAACAAACAAAAACTATAAAAGGTTTACTTACACGTTTTCTATACTACCCTCGTTAGATTTCTATTAAAACACTTTGTTACTGAGAGCTCATATTCCAGTATTCCTTAAGAATTTTTGCCCTTATCTCCATAGCCTAATTTAAGGAAATAAGCAAAGGTTCCGCACAACATTGTTCTTCAGCAATGAGCTAACCAACCAAACCCAGGTAGCGTCGTCACGACATTTAAATTACTGGCTCAAATTACTTAACGTTACTTTCACTAATTTCAGAATTAAATCTAATATCAAAATTAATTCGTTCATACCATCATTCTTCATCAGGTTCTTAGCGGATAACCGACCCATTGTCCTGCAGTGGGATTCCTTACCCTTGTTTCCAAGACACTGGATGCTGCTGAGTATTGTCTGGTTCTCTCAAGCTCCTGTTTGCATTTCTGTTCTATTGTTCTTCCTTTGAATCCGGCTATGTTAATTCGAACATTTGCGATAATTATCTATTTCTCCTAGTTTTGGTTAAAACTGATGCCGTGGTGGAATCAGCAAACGCTCTAAGGCGGCGCTTTGTTACAGAACGCTCGGTTGCTCCCCGTCGGATGTTCGAGTCCTTCCTCGGAAATGTATGTGTACCTGTTGCTTTAGGTTAGTTTAAGTTAAAGTAGTTTGTAAGCCTAGGGACTGATAACTACAGTTGTTAAGTCCCACAGCTTTACAAACATTTGAACGTTTTTTAATTGCTGTTATCGTTGTTCCTGTTGTTCTTGTCACTGCAAATCTGTCTACTGTCATGTGGCGGTCCTTCGTATTCCTGGCGTCAGTTTCCACGTCCTATAGCACCTCCGTTGCGGTAATTGCTCTTTCGCCCGACATTACCATGATTCATTTGCAGACTGAAATTACTATTTGCTTTTCCATTTCTCCCTCTTTCATTATGCACTTCGTATGCATAGAACTCACGGCAGACTTCTAAATGCCTCTTTTGTCCGAAACGTCCCGCTAACACTTGCTGGTAATAATTGTAATGGCAGTTGCATGTAGTGAAGACGAATTATCTCGCTTGCACTGCATGGATTATCTAACAATTGATTTTCCTTCACGACACCACAACAAATTTCAAACTGATTCTGAATCCCTACAACTCTAGATCCCAGCACATCATTATTTCTTGCTTTATTCGATCCCTAGTTTCTTGGGACCAGCTGCCTATAGGAAATTCATCAAGGAATTCTTTATATATTCTTTACATAGTGCCTATTCCACGCCTATTTTCGGCAACTAACCCCTCCATGTGACCAAACACAATTTTTAAATGATATTGTAATAGCCAATCAAATTGCAATATTGAAAGATGTTGGTTGCAATGTGCTATCTGAGTTCCAATAAATTATAAAATTTTGTAAAGACATAAGTGCTTGTGATCACTTTATTCTTCTCTTGATTGTATGGGTAGCGTGTTCGTTCTCGTCATCGTTCGGGTGTGGTGTACTTACTACTGCATTTGCATTCACCTCGTGAAGTTGAGACACACAAATTGCAGTTCTGGTTCGGATTCTGTATGCTGATTCTGCAGCACTGATTTGCACTGCCTTGTAAATGCGTCAGGTGCTCTCTGACGAAATATTTCCAGCACTGTTAATCTGTTAGTTCTTTCGAGATGCGACGCTACTTCATCTTCATTCTCATCGGCGACTGAAAACTTCCCATCAGTCATTATTTTACAACCCTTACCAGTTTGTATGTTGCTCTGAATTCTCGCAGTTTCTTCGTGCTTTGCACAGATCCGTGTTTGCTTTTCTTCTATTCGGTAATTCATCTTTCCCCTTGCACCTGTTGATTAATCGGTCGTACATTAATTTTGTGAAATTCTCTGCTTAGTTTCCATTAAAATTATCTTTCCTTATTCTCGTACATGGGGCAGTACTCTTTTGGTTTGTATCAATGAACTTCTTACCATCTTTACATACTGCTTCGTTACTGGAGCCTTCTTTCTCTCCCCTATTGCTTCCAGCTGCATCCTCTTTAACTTCTTAAATATCGCCTGCAATTTTACTCGTCGCCAGTGTAAAAGTAAAACCGTCAACAATCTGATAATTGGTTTCAATACAAAAGTTACTAGACATTGGTCTGTTTGGAGATAATATACCTTTGTCTTCCTCGACACTTGAAATGACTTACTCAGCTAGTTACAGACGGGCCTACAGTTAAACGTGCAACTCGGCATTTTTCAAAGCAACAATGAAAAGTTACAGATAAAAGTCCTAGGCTTAACCGTTGTTCGAACCCGCGACCTGTGGATTCGAAGTGTGGCAGTGTACCACTCTACCACAGAGCCGCACATCTTACACGAATTTTTGACTCTCTCATTCCCTCTGCCTTCCCTTCATTAATTATATAAGATATACTTTTAATTCAAGTTGTTCCAAATTGAGAAGATCCACTTCGATGAAAAACATATCACAAACCTAAGATACATAATAAGTACTTAGAGAATGAGATCAAATGTGTTACTGTAACTTGCACAGTCTCCAAATGTGATGACGTTGCGGATGTGGAATCGATAAAATTATTATTATTATTATTATTTTATTTTTTTAACTGGACAAGGACATAAAACATTCTAAATGTTCCTATACTAGTTGCATGAAATAATTCACGATATTTCTGGCTAATAATCTTAGAACGACCTGCCAGAATCGCTTGTCTTTTCATTGGATTGAGCTTTAATCTTATATTCTGTGCCCATTTTGATATTGCGCATAGGTTGAAATTCTCGATTGCTGTCTTCAAGTTCCTTGGTTTTGTACTTAGATGGAACTGCAGATCATCGGCATACATGTGGTATTTACAAATGAACAAAACAGATGACACGTTGCGACCTATAATGTGACTTATCTTTACATCGGTCTTCCACCCTCGCCTCCTCGAAAACATATGCTACATTTATCACTGATCTCGTTGGACATGTTCCACTTCACGAAGCAAAACTCTAACAGGTCAGATCCTTCATCTATGCTTCGCAGGATAGCGAAACGTGTAATATCACGCTGTGAAGGCACCATTTCCTCGTCCACGTGCGTTTACACGTTCAGTGAGAGCACGGCATAAGACGGGACGGCCCCCGAGCTAAGTAAGGCAAGTTGCACACACACCTATTTTGACGACCGGTAAAATATCGGCCGTCTACATTCCAGCAACGGCCCGTTCCAGCAATGGCTTACACACTGGCCGGCCATGAATCGACACCGGCAAAATGCCGGTCAGCTGCCGGCCGTTGTCACTGCAGACCGCCATACAGTGGCGCACGTCATCAAGTAACTGGTTGCACAAGCAACGATTTTTACCGGCCGTCAATCCCTGCAAAGTTCTCACTTTCCCTTCTCGTCATACAGTCGACGTAGCGCATATACGACTAAAATGTAAAAATATTGATTCTGTATTCAACAAATTACAAATATTTCAATTCTCGTCTGTTCCAGGGCACTGAATAAAATTCAGTGATGAAGTAAAATTTTTGTGTCAGACTGGGACTCGTACTCGTTTTGTATGTGTGTGTGTGTGTGTTTTAACATTTCTTCAGGTAAATCGTGTCATTTTTTATGGTGTTATTTAGATCATCGCTTTGTTTTATTGCGGAGGGTGGCTGGCCCTCTCAGCGATCGGCTGTACCGAAATGTTTCTAGCCCTGCTCAAAACATCAACCTATCGCGTACTAGTGTCCATTATTCTATTTTCTCGCAGCTTTATCTGCATTCCTGCAAGGGATCGATCTCCTTTCTATACCCACAAGGACGTGGTCATTTGCATGTTTGAGACATGCGTTTGCAATGGATTAAATGATTAAGAGCTTCGGTAGTGGAAGCACAAACAGTTTTGTGGAACTAAATTTTGCACCCGTTTGAAGAGAAAAATGCGACTAGAGATACATTGAGGCAACTTTCCTGCGAAACTGATTGAGGGTTTTGAGGAAATGGAGAGCAAAAAAAATTCATTTTGTAACTAGTATACTAATGTGTTATGGTACGATACTTTATTAGTTATTTGTATCATGTCAGCAATATTAGTCGTTATACTATGCAAAATTGTATAGGTTTCATTAATTTATGTTTGGAATCAACTTCACTCGACCACAACAGCCAAGCGACAGCTCGTTTGACCGGCAAATTGTCGGCGTGTGTGCAAGCAGCACTCCACCGGTCAAATATCGCCCAAAATCGTCCACAATCAGTGTGTGTGCAACCAGCCTTAGTATGTGAATCAAGCCCGCTGTTTATACAGTATAGTTGTGATTTTCCGGAGGGGGTGGGGGACAAACTTAAACTTGGCTACGTGAGGTTTCCTACAAGGGTGCCGCATGTAGCTTAGTTGTCCCAACCAACCGTTTCCTGAACAAGGTGTTTGTGACATGATGGGTAGTCGGGTGTTCCGCCGGCTGTCAGTGTCTACTCTGCACAATATTTTGGCTACATAACTCATAACCTTCATCAGGTGCGACCTGAGACTGCCTTCCGAGTGGACCTGGTCCAGTATTTATGTCTGTGGCCTTCCCCCTCCATTGGCGGTTGTAGGTGCTCCCTCTGTGGTCCGCGCCCACCTTTTGCGGTCTGGCACTCCATCTGCCGTTCGCGCTTTCTCGCTGAACTGTTCTGGGGCGTTGATGTCAGTAGTGGCCGTGGGTACTCTGTCTGTGGTCCGCGCCCGCCAATCCCGCCTCCGATCGTACCATCTGCGCTCTGGCGTTCTGTTTGCGGTCCGCGCCCGTTCGCTGAAGTGTTCTGGTGGCGCTGATATTCTTTTTTCTGCCCGTTGCAGCCCTGGGTGATCTCTGTGTCCGCGCCCATCCTACCTGCCTCTGAGAGCTTCATCTTCGGTCAGCATGACACTAGATCGCCGGGAAAGCCTGAAGATTACATCAGAAGACTCTATGAGAAGGAGATGTACCAGAACATAAAGAAGCTGGTAAGCTTCGTCAGAAGAAAGAAAGGATGTTGAGTTCTCTCAGCTTCCTGCTGAGATGATCAAACATCACATCAACTCCAGGGCGGCTAACAAAATAAAACGAAGAGCCAGCATGGCAGTGGTGAAAGAGAAGATCCGAGACATGCGCCACAGATTAGATGTTGTGGCTAGAGGGCTGCTAGACCTTCATCTGTACATGGTAGCCGCCTTAACAAGGGAAGATTGGGACTGGGTAGACCAGGCCTCCTGGTCTTTAGGAGAGTGTGCCAGAAGATACGCCTCTTCCTGTCAATCTGCAAAGTTTGAATGCATGAGCAGGAAAGATCAACAGATGGAAGAAACTCACACTGTGACGAATCTGAGTGGCACAGACTTTGATGATATAACCTTAAAGGTTCTCAACATGGGTATCAACATCGCAATGACCCCTAAAACTGTGCCCATCTCAGATTTCGTCAGTGCAGTGGAGCAGGTTGCAGCCACACTCCCACCTAATGTGGCAGAGGAAGTTCGCAGAGAGACTTGCAGGGCGCTCACCAACGCCAGACCTCCTAAATCTAACATCACAGCTGAGGAGAGGCTTGCACTCAGGAAGCTCCTGGAAGACAGCAGTATTGTAATACTCCCAGCAGACAAAGGGAACTCTACAGTCATTATGAAGCGGATGGATTATGATGAAAAGGTGTGCCAACTTCTTGAGGAAACTGCTTACAGAACTTTGGAGTGTGACCCCACTGACAAGGTGGACAAGAAGACTAAGGCTCTCCTGAAGGAGACAGGAATACCCAAGAAGATCATCAGACAACTTAGGGCGAAGGCACCTGTACCTCATAGATTGTACGGCCTGCCTACGTCCAATTTATTGGGACACCCACATATGAAACAGCCAAGTCCTTGAAGAATCTGCTTTCTCCACATGTGGGGAAATGTGTTCATCACATCCACAATTCAGAAGACTTCCTGCAATGCCTCAAGCAACTATGCATCACAGACTCAGATATCATGGTTAGTTTTGATGTGGTATCGCTGTTCACCAGGGTCCCACTGCAAGACTCACTAGACTTGATTGCAGAGAAATCTGATGGCGCTCTAATGGACCTGTTTAGACATACGTTGACCTCCACAAACATCCTGTATGGAAACCAATATTATGAACAAACAGCAGGTGTAACTACGGGCAGCCCCCTGTCTCCTGTGGTTGCCAACATGTTCATGGAGAGTTTTGAAAATGTTCAAATGTTTGTAAATCTATCGGACCAAACTGCATGGTCATCAGTCCGTAGCTTACAAACTACTTAAACCTAGGTAAACTAAACTAAGGACAACACACACACCCATGCGCCAGGGAGGACTCCAACCTCCACGGCGAGCAACCGCGCGCTCCGCAGCGAGACGCTTTAAACCGCTCGGCTACTCCACCACGGCGGAGAGTTTTGAGGAGAGGGCGTTAGAGACAGCCAGATATTAACCGACCTGCTTCTATAGGTATGAGGATGATACATTCGTGATCTGGCCTCATGGGAAAGACAGGCTCAATGAGTTCCTTGAACACCTTAATTCATGCCACCCCAACAACAAGTTCACCTTGAAACTGGAGGAGAATGGACAGCTGCCATTTCTAGATGTGCTAGTTAGAAGGAAAGCAGATGGATCTATTGGCCACAGTGTGTATTGCAAACCAACACACACTTTGCAAACTTCACCTGCAGGCCAGCAACTGCCACCAGCCTGCACAGAAGAATGGTGTACTCAAGACATTGGTCCACAGAGCACGTGCCTTGTTGGACCAAGAAAGTCTTCCTACAGAAATTGAGCACCTTAAAACAGTGTTCTACAAGAATGGATACACAACAAGACAAATTGAGAGGGCATTCCAACCAGCCCCCACACCAGAGGCTCCAGAAGCAGAGGAAGAGAAAGCGAAGAAGACAGCGTACCTGCCTTACGCTGGTTCTACTTCAGCCAGAATTAGTAGGATTCTACGTAAACACAACATCAAGTGTATTTTCTGTCCAGCAAGCAAAGTTACTAACAGGACGCAGCCTGAAGTTCGTGACCCCATACCTATAGAAAATGTAAACATACCTACCTAAGTCCCTATTATCACGTCATGGCGTGTGTAGATGTGTTCAGAATTTTTAGAATGTTTGTATAACTTTGAGTGAACCTTAAATAGCGTAGAATAATTAACAGTTTTCTACGTAAAATATCTTTATACCTGTACTACCTACAAGGTGTGCTGTAAGTACAGTATAAAAATAACCACATAGGGGTATTTAAGTGGTTGCCAGTGATTTAGTTTTTCAGCTTAAGTATTACATTCCAAAAAATCACTTCTTCAAAGGTCATTCCAACTAGTTGAACTTGGGTGGACTCATCTATATTCAGCAACGAATTTTGTCATCTGTAGACATCAAGAACAGCACACAAGTTCTCCGGACTTCATATGCCGGATCTAACAGCAGCAAACATTCTGTAATTTCTTTGAGACGAACACGCCCATTATTGCGTAAATCTTTATTATGGTCAGCGCCTTAAAGGGTGGGAGGGGATGGGGGGCAACCCGCTCGCACTATGCCGATTTAATTGCGAAACATATATAATAGATGAAAACTCATCGTGAAGATGGGATAGGATCAGCAACTGGAATAATTAATGCTGCAGCAGTCACTTTTTACTAAAATTTTTATTAACACGATGCGTTTCGGCAGCACGCTGCCATCATCGGGTGCATTTTTACAGTTACAGGTTCATTATTGTTTTATTGTGTTTTGTGTTGTGGGTGCCAGTGAGGTTATGTTTGGACATTTTAACCTGTTCAGGAAGATATAGCTATTTTAGTATTATGTTTCATCATTATAGTTTCTGTATTATTGTAGTGTTGTTTTTACTTACAGTTTTTTGATAATCTTGTTGTCTAGCACACACAACACAAGAACACAGTTACATATACAGCACATGTAGACATTTTGTATTTGATGGTTACACTGTACAAAGATCCTTAAAAGCTAAGATAAACTACTTACATCAGTATTTACAGTGAATAATCTAGAAACTATAATGATGAAACATAATGCTAAAATAGCTATATCTTCTTGAACAGGTTAAAATGTCCAAATATAACCTCACTGGCATCCACAACACAAAACATAATAAGTCAATAATGAACCAGTAACTGGAAAAATGCACCCGATGATGGCAGCGTGCTGCCGAAACGCGTTGTGCCAATACAAATATTAGTAGAAAGTGACTGCTGCAGCATTAATTATTCCAAAAAAGTTTATAACACAGTTTCAGACCTCAGAACAATCCACAGAACATGGAAAAATGTATGAAAACCATTTATTTTTCTTTTTTCGTCACAGTTGCACTATTTGGAAGCTGGTAACTAGTTTCGGACTTGTTCGTCCATTTTCAAACCATATGCCTTATTCCAACCATAACAATACACTGCATGAAGCAAATGACATAATATCTATACGTTGTCCAGTGTTAAAACATGATTGCATTGAAATTTAAAATAGGTTAAAATAGATGTGTTCACATTGGAGGCCCGTGAACGCAACATCTATTTTAACCTATTTTAAATTTCAATACAATCATGTTTCAACAATGGACAATGTATAGATTATATGTCATTTCCTTCATGCAGTGTATTGTTGCGTTTGGAATAAGGCATATGGTTTGAAAATGGACGAACAAGTCCGAAACTGAAACTTCCTGGCAGATAATTGTGTGCCGGAACCGGGACTCGAACCTGGGATCTCTGCCTTTCGCGGCAAGAGCTCAACCGACTGAGCTATCCCGACACGATTCACGATGCCGCCTCACAACATTACTTCCGCCAATAATACGCCTCCTACTTTGCAAACTTCACAGAAGCTCTCCTCCGATACTTGCAAGACTAGCTCTCCTGGAAGAAAGGATATGGTGGAGATATGACTTATCCACAGCCTAAATGATGTGTCCAGAATAAAACTTTTCACTCTGCAGCGGGGTGTGCGCTAATATGAAACTTCCTGGCAGATTAAAATTGTGTGCCGGAACCAGGACTCGAACCTGGGACCTTTGCCTTTCGCAGGCAAGCGCTCTACCGACTGAGCTATCCCGACACGACTCACGATGCCGCCTCACAACTGTACTTCGCTCAGTTGGTTGAGCGCTTGCCCGCGAAAGGCAAAGGTCCCAGGTTCGAGTCCCGGTTGCTGCACACAATTGTAATCTACCAGGAAGTTTCATATCAGCGCACACTCCACTGCAGAATGAAAAGATTCATTCTGGAAGTCCGAAACTAGTAACCAGCTTCCAAATAGTGCAACTGTGACGAAAAAAGAAAAATAAATGGTTTTCATATGTAATACATTTGAACAACAGAAATAATATAATAATTGCTGTCGTATGAGGAGTAACGTAGCTGTTAAAGAACAGCGACGAGATTACGAAAGCAGTCAATTTCAACGTTACCACTATAAAACTAGCTGCGGTGGAGTAGCCGAGCGGTCTAAAGCACCTCACTGCGGAGCGCGCGGTTGCTCGCCGTGGAGGTCCGAGTCCTCCCCCTGGGGCATGGGTGTGTGTGTTTGTCCGTAGGTTAGTTTACCTAGTTTTTTTTAATTTTATTTTATTTTATTTTATTATTTTTTTAGGTGATACGGGACGTAACTACTGGGTCATCAGTCCCTAAACTTACAAACTACTTATGAACTACTTACGAACTAGGACGGCACAAATATCCATGCCCGAGGGGGGGATTCGAACCCCCCACCGTAGTGGCCGTGCAGACCGTGACTGGAGCGTCTTAGTCTCCTCGGCCACCGCGGCCGGCTACCTAGGTTTAAGTAGTTTGTAAGCTACGGACTGATGACCACGCAAGTTTGGTCCGATTGATTTACAGACATTTTATTTTGAAGTATAAAACTAAGTTCTTCCTTGTAACTCATCACGACAGAAAATGATGAAGATAACCAATGTGGGACTCTCGGAGAACTCCTGTGCTTGGAGGGGGGAGAGGAAGGGAGTGGCAAGGAGACCCTCAATTTGTTATGCCGGCCCGCACCTCCAACAGTCTGACAGGTTTATACTCCGCCACTGCTAGTAGGAAACCCCACGATAGGAAACCCCACTATAGGAAACCCCACGATAGGAAACCACACGATAGGAAACCCCACGATAGGAAACCCCACGACACCTAAAACTGCCCCCACTGGGTGTGGAACTGCCCAGCTAAGTAGCTGCGCCACAGGACACAGAGTTCTGTGCTCTACTAGTGGTGACTGCCAGGAGTCGAGAAAGCGGCACGGCCGAGGCGAGACGTCTTAAGTGGCCCGCTCACCGCCTTACGTAACGGGAGCGCCGCTGCCGCTGTGCTGTTATTGTTACCTGGTCCCACGGCACGGCGACAGATGTTGAAACGGCACGCCGCGCTCACCTCGCGAGCTGGAATGCGCAGAGAGAGAGAAGGCGCTAATTTCAATGATCCACGGCGTGTGTTCTAGCGTAACGGGAACCCGTCCCTGACATTTTGACGGCTTGCAGCCTCGCCATTTGGACGTGAGAGCTGCACGAGTATTCCGAAACTGCGGCGGACGCTGCACCGTGGGACGGCGCGGCCTGCCCTGGCCGGACACTGCAACTAGAGCGAGGGCGGGGGTCACAGAGGGCGGTCTTATTGCAGGTGGTGGGAAAAGTCTTTCATTCACCCTGCGTAACGGAGCAATTTACTTGTCTGAGTGCCAAGTGGGAACGCTGTGGTTTCTCTCTGTCAATTATTTGTGTCCGGCGGCAACTCTGGAAAGAGGTCGGCTAGTGAAAGCCATAGCATGTGGGTAGTCAATTTGTCGGAGTTTCCATCCAACCCGTTCTTCATCTACATATACTCTACATACCGTGAATAAAGTTAATTTTCCGACACTAACAAATCTTTATATTGCTGCATCATAACTGCATTCCGAACAAAACGAAAATATAGTATAAACAAGTAGTATATGAAGATAGATATCTCGTAAGTAACAGTATGAACGATGTTGACACAACGTCCTCGATGATTATATTACTGTAATATCCAGACAGCCGCGGCGGAGTATGCGATCGCATTAGGTGCTATGTTACGATGCGCGAGGCAGTTCCCCGTCTGGGATTCGAATCCTCCCTCGTGCATGGATGTTTGTGTTGTCTTTAGTGTTGTTGTTGTGATCTTCAGTCCTCAGACTGGTTTGATGCAGTTCTCCGTGCTACGCTGTCCTGTGCAAGTCTCTTCATCTGAGAATACGTACGGCAACCTACATCCTTTTGAATCTGCTTACTGTATTTGTCCCTCGGACTATCCCTACGATTCATACCCTAAACGCTTCCCTCAATGCTAAGTTGACGATTCCTTGACGTCTCAGAATGTGTCCCATCAATCTATCCCTTCTCTTAGGATATGCCAGAAAGTCCTTTTCTTCCTAATTCTATTAAGCGCCTCCTCATTAGTTACATAATGTACCCATCTAATTTTCATCATTCGTCTGCAGCACCATATTTCGAAAGCTTCTATCATGTTTTTGTCTGAACTCTTTATCACCTACGTTACACTTTCATACAATGCTTCACTCCAGAAAAATCCTTTCAGAAAGGAATTCCTCACATTTAAAATAATATTGGATGTCAACAAATTTCGCTTCTTCAGAAACGTTTTTCTTGCTATAGCCATTCTGCATGTTTCTTTGCTTCGCCCATCAGAAGTTAAGTTCCTTCCCAAGTAACAAAACTCATCTACTATTTTTATTGTCTCATTAGTTACATAATGTACCCATCTAATTTTCATCATTCGTCTGCAGCACCATATTTCGAAAGCTTCTATCATGTTTTTGTCTGAACTCTTTATCACCTACGTTACACTTTCATACAATGCTTCACTCCAGAAAAATCCTTTCAGAAAGGAATTCCTCACATTTAAAATAATATTGGATGTCAACAAATTTCGCTTCTTCAGAAACGTTTTTCTTGCTATAGCCATTCTGCATGTTTCTTTGCTTCGCCCATCAGAAGTTAAGTTCCTTCCCAAGTAACAAAACTCATCTACTATTTTTATTGTCTCATTACCTAATCTAATTCCTTCAGCATCGCCCGATTTTCTGATGATACATTCCATTATCCTTGTAGATGATTATCTTATACCCTCTTCTCAAGTCATTGTCCATTCCATCAAGTTGCTCTTCCAGATCCTTCGCGATCTTTGACAGAATGTCTATATCATAGCCAAACCCCAAAGTTTTTATTTCTTCTCCCTGAACTCCTAATTTTTCCTTGCATTCCTACACTTCTTGCTCAATGTACAGATTGAACAACATGGGGAAAGGCTACAACCCTGTCTTACTCCCTTCGCAACCTTTACGTCTCTTTTTTGCCTTTCAACTTTAATAACCACTGTCTGGTTTTTGTTTAAATATAACTCTTCGCTCCCTATATTTTACCCTTTCTACCTTCAGAAATTGTAATATTCCAGTCGACATTGTCAAAAGCTTTCTCCAAATGTACAAATGCTAAAAACATAGTTTTTCCTTCCTTTAGCCTATTTTCTAAGATAAGTTGTAATGTGAATATTGCCTTCCGTGTTCCTACATTTCTCCTAAATCCAAACTGATCTTCCCCAAGCTCGGATTCCACAGGTTTTTCCATTCGTCTGTAAATAATTCGTGTAGGTATTTTGCACCCATGACTTATCTGCACTTGTTTTATTTAGAAGTGGAATTACTAAAAATGTTTCAAATGTTTGTATAGTCTATGGGACTTAACTACGGGGCCATCAGTCCCTAAACTTACAAACTACTTATGAACTAACTAAGACTAAGGACGGCACAAAATATCCATGCCCGATGGGGGATTCGAACCCCCGGCCGTAGTGGCCGTGCAGACCGTGACTGGAGCGCCTCAGTCCCCTCGGCCGCCGCGGCCGGCGTGGAATTACTACATTCTTCTTGGAGTCCGAGGGTATTTTCCCTGTCTCATGTATCTTACGTACTAGGGGGAACAATTTCTTCATGGCTGGCTCTTCTTCTCTTTAGTATAAGGTAGTTAATAAGTAGTTTGTAAGTTCAGGAACTGATGACCCCCAGAGTTGAGTCGCATAACTTAAACAAACATTTATACATTTGTGAATATCCGGACATATGACAGTGGCGCACTTATTTTCAACGTTCACAACTTGGTAAATTCATACTACTTTGTGCTTACAAGCGCGGTCGACTGCCCAGACGGTCGATGTCATACAGAGTAACAGCAGTTGTCCAATACAACTTGTGATTTTTCACAAAGCGAAAGGTAAATCATCATCATCATCATCATAAGAGACTGATTATGCCTTTCATCGTTCAGTCTGGTGCATAGTACCTCTAATAAAATTCCTCCAGGATCTCCTATTCAATGCTAACATTGATGCCTCGTCTGATGGTATGCCTTTCACTTCAAAATCATTTTGCACCAAATCTAAGTACTTTCTTCTTGGTCTACCTCGACTCCTCTTACCCTCCACTGACGCGCTCATGAGTCTCTTAGGTAACCTTGCTTCTCCCATGCGTCTAACATGACCCCACCATCTCAGTATGTTCGCTCTACCTGTTTCATCTATGGTGTTCATTCCCATTCTTTGCTTTCCTCATTATGGACACCCTCCTGCCATTGTTCCCATCTATTGGTACCTGCAATCATTCTTGCTACTTTCATATCTTTAACCTCTATCTTATGAATAAGGTAACCTGTATCCACCCAACTAACATATAGAAAAATTGCTGCCATGTTCAAGTGTATTCTGGCTGACACGTCATTTTATTTACGAACGTGAAAGAACGCATTTCATTGACTCCTACAAAGGAAACTGAAATCAACCTCGAAGGGGGTAACACGTCGCGTCTGAACTCAACAAACTGCTACAATGAAAGCTGTACAAAGACAACACTGCCAGTTTTTGACAGCTATACTGTTATGTTGAAGAAAGCCATCTTCTGTCAATTCAGAAGAAAATAAAAGTAAAGAATACGACTGTCTTGATTTGTATAAGTAGGCGTAAGAGTGTTAAAAGAAGAACCAGATTATTTATAGTTTAGGTTGGCTTCATAAAGGAGAAGGTTTCAATTCCACAAACTTTTGGTTGCCCTAGAAACACAATAGTCTTCTCAGAGCCTTCTTTGGGATTGAAATTGTGTTTTCTTTCGCATTAGAAAAAACATGTATTGATCTGAAAGAGGAGAGAAGCCATATTAATTAACAAGCAAATCAATAACTTATTTCGAAAAGGGGGCGATTTTTCTTTTAGAAGAGGAAACTTATTTGCCTTAGAAAACACGTTTTCTTAGTTATAAAATAGGGTAAATCCTTATTTCAGAAGAAAATTCATCACTGATTTGAATATAGTGTACTGTTTGTTTTGGAGGAAGCCTCACGTTTGAAGCATGAAGAGGAGTTTTTTCTCATGGTCGGATGAGGGAAAGACTGTCCGTTTACTTCTATGGAGTATACAAACCACAAAATGAAAACAAAAACAAAATAAAATATTGGTGTGCTGGCCAGCGCAACTAGCGAAAGTATATGTCCAGTAACCAGGAGACCCGGATTATAAGGCCAATATGGGCGCAAATTTGCAACTGAATTTGATCCAATGCGGACAATAAGTAGTTAAAACATCTTGATTGAATCATCATCATCAGCAGCATTAGAGACTGATTATGCCTTTCAGCGTTCAGTCTGGAGCATAGTACCTCTAATAAAATTCCTCAATGATCCCCTATTCAATGCTAACATTGATGTCTCATCTGATATTATTATTATTTTTATTATTTATTGATTTATTTAGCCTGATCAGATTAGGGCCATCAGGCCCTCTCTTACATCGGACCAGGGTTTTACACATACAATATTTCTTTACATGTGAGTTACCTATAACATAATAATGATTTTTACAGATGAACAGTTAATAACATTATTTATACAGGTTGATTACATGTAAAAGGATGTAAATAAAAGGTAATAACTTAACTCTACATATGTAATAACTTAACTCTAAATAGGATTAATACTAACAGTACCACTGAGACACCTTCTGCTGCTGCTGCTGGTGTAATAATAAAAGTAACAACATTTATATTAGCAGATACAATATTTACTTTTGAATATATCGAGACTGGTTAACGCATGGCGAATTCTGACAGAAGCTGTACCTGGCGAGAGCAATGGCAGTTGAAGAATATCTGGGAGGAGGAATGGATGTGACGTACCTGGACCGTAGGGTAATAAAGACTGGCGTCATTATTGCTTTAGTAGATAATCCATTAACTGTCGTTTGAAGCTGGCAGTGTTATTCAGTTCTCTGATATACTGAGGTAGATTGTTCCAGAGCCTGGTTCCTGCTACTGAAAAGGATTTTGAGAAACCGGCTGAGTGATGGATAGGGACAGAAAGGGTTTTGCTCTGACAGGAACGAGTAGTTCTGTTATGTTGATCAGATAAGAGTGTTAAGGTCGAGGAAAGATATGAGGGACAGTGTACGTTGATAAGAGAGTAGAGGAAACAGAGTGTATGAAAATCTCTGCGCTTGTCAGCACGGAGCCAGGATAGTTGCTTATAAGATGGTGAAATGTGATCAAAGAGACGGATGTTACATATATATCGAACGCAGGCATTCATGATTAGTTCCAGACGTCGTGAGCTTTCCCAAGAGAGACCTTGCAAGATAACATCACCGTAATCAATAATTGGAATTACAAGCGTTTGTATAAGTTTCTTTTTAAGATCGAGAGGAAAAAACTTCTTATATCTCTGTAGGGCATGAAGAGATGCTGATGCCTTCCTACACACTGCGGCTGTGTGCTCAGCCCAATTTAGTTTGTCGTCTATTATCACTCCAAGACTTTTTGCCGACGGCGAAAAATAGATAGGTGTGTCATTTAATATTAATGGTGGTTGAGATTCGCGGTATTTGTGGTTGATGAGTCTAGGATGACCTACCAGAATCGCTTGTGTTTTACTTGGATTGAGCTTTAATCCTATATTCTGTGCCCACTTTGATAGTGCACATAGGTCAGAATTAAAATTCTCGATTGCTGCCTTCAGGTTTTTTGGTTTTGCACTTAAATACAACTGGAGGTCATCAGCATACATGTGGTATTTACAAAAGGACAAGACCGATGATACGTCATTTACATACAATGAAAAGAGAAGTGGACCTAGCACCGAACCCTGTGGTACGCCTGATAGAACTTTTCTCCACTGTGACTTTTCGGTGCCGGACATGACGCACTGAAGACGCGATGTCAAGTATGAGCGAATCCATTGCACCACGCCTTGAGAGAAATTTAGACTGCTAAGTTTAGCAAGTAAAATATCAAAGTCCACAGTGTCGAAAGCTTTGCTAAAGTCTAAGAAGCACATAATATTCGCCTCTTGTCTATCCATTGCCTGCTTAAGATCGTCTGTTACTTTTATCAAAGCAGATGTTGTGCTGCGATATTTGCGAAAACCTGATTGGTGTTCGTCAAGAAGTTTATTAGTAGTCAAGTAGCTGGTTAGCTGATCATGTACTATATATTCCAGGGCTTTGGACAGTGCCGGAAGAATGCAGATAGGTCGGTAATCAGAGGGTGCTGTGGCAATGTCCTTTTTTGGCAGTGGCTTAACTAGTCCACGTTTCCACGCATCAGGAAAAACACTTGTGGCTAAGGACTGATTAAATATATCTGTTATGATGGGCAGCAGTGGATCAATAATCAGCTTTATCATTTGGATAGTGATACCATCATCCCCGGTAGATGCTGATGTAATACGCATAATTGCTTTTTTGACTGTATTTCCAGTAACATGCTTAAAACAAAACTTATCTTGGTTAGCGTTGTTGATCCTCGTGATATGGTCAATAAGTGATTGTTTCGTTTGGTGATCGATTGAAGTGGTAGGCGTTGTGAAATAATGATTTAGTTCCTCAATGGAGACAGTGGGTTCGGCTGCAGTTTTTATTTTCCCAATACCAAGACCGCGCAGGTTTTTCCAGAGGACAGCCGGTCTATTTATGTTGTCGGTTAATGAATGGGCGTATCTGAGTTTAGCATTTCTCACAGCCTGGCTGACTCTGTTACGTTTCTGCTTGTACGAGGTGTGATTTTCAGATGTAGGGTGCAGTTTGTATGTCCGATGTGCAGTGTCTCTGAGATTCATGAGCTGTTTTAGTTCATCAGTTAGCCATGGTGCGGGTTTCCTTCTCACTTTTTTGGTTTTGATGGGCGCATATTTATCATACAGCTGGTTAAGTTTATTTGTAATTTTGTGAAGTTTATCGTTTACATCCGGGAAGGTGTCAGAGGTTGGCTCGAAAATTATTTCTAGTGCATCAGCTGTCAGTTCAGGTAAGTTGATGCGTCTTAAGTCACGGTATGCAGTTAACAGTGGTTTCTTCCTAGGGCATTCTAGCGAGTACGTCATGAAAATTACATCATGGGCAGACATACCAGGCGCAGATGTTTGTGACGTTCGAATTACTCTGTCTGGAAACCTTGTTGCAAATATATCTATTAAAGTGTGACTATCAGCTGTGTGATGGGTGGGTGCAAGCTGAAGTAAGGTTAGAATCGAAGATGTAAGCATACGCTTGAACTTCATACAGGACGGACTGTTGAACAGAAAATTTATGTTAGTGTCACCTGCTATAATTATGTGCTCATAGGTTGATTCGAAGTCTGAGATGGCAGTTTCGAAGCAGTCCAACGCACCTACCTTCGGAGGTTTATGACTTCAATATCATTCTACACCGAATCTAAGTACTTTCTTCTTGGTCTACCTCGATTCCCCTTACCCTCCGCTGCCGAGCTCATGAGTCTCTTAGGTAACCTTGCTTCTCCCATGCGTGTAACATGACCTCTACCTTTTGAATAAGGTAAACTGTATCCACCCAACTTTCACTCCCATACAACAAAGTTGGTAGAAAGATAGAGCGGTGCAACGCTAACTTAGTCTTGATACTTACTTCCGTCTTGCAAAAGAGAGTAGATCTTTGCTGAGCACTCACTGCATTAGCTTTGCTGTACCTCGATTCCAGTTCTTTCACTACGTTGCCATCCTGTGAGAAAATACATCCCAGGTACTTCAAACTGTCTACCTGATCTAACTTAATTCTTCCTATTTGGCACTCTGTTTAATTCTCTTTCCCACAGATATTACTTTCGTTTTGGAGGTTCTGTTCTTCTTATCATAATCCTTGCACCTCTGATCGAGCTCTGAAATATTTGTTTGCAACGTTTCAATCGAATCGGCCATTACGGCTGTCATCCGTATATGCGAGACTGCTTATTTTGTTTTCACCTATTTTAATCCCGCTCTGCCAGTCTACTGTTTTTATCATATGATCCATGAATAGTATAAACAGCAGTGGTGACAAGTAACAGCCTTGTCTTACGCATGAAACTACCCTGAAGCATGAGCTTAATTTGCTATCTACTCTAACTGTTGCCTGGCAGTCTACGTAAAGCCGTTTAATTGCCAGCAGAAGTTTGCCTCCTATACCATAATCTTGAAGAACTGACAGTAGCTTCCTCCTATGAACAAGGTCATCTAGATCTACGAAACATAATTACAAATCCCTGTTCCACTAATAGCACTTTTCCATTACCTGTCTGCTTGATTTCTGGTATGGAGCCATTTTTGAAATGCCTTCTTTTTCTTTTTACAGGTTACTTTGACTGTGTCATTCCACCAAGTTGTCTGCTTCTTGCTGCCTTTACACACCACTGTTCCAAGACATTCTGTAGCTGCTGCCAGTAGTGTTCCCTGTACCTTGACCATTCCTCTTCCAGTGACTGTAAATCATTACATTCAACTAATTGGTACGTTTCCGAGATCATTGTTATGTATTTGTGCCGAATTTCCTTGTCTTGGAGCTTCTCCACTCTTATCCTTCTACACAAGGACTCTACTTTGGCCTCACAAAACCAATTCCACTGCAGATTAAATAATGATCGGTATCATCAAAGAAACCCCTGAAAACACGTGTGTCCTTGACTGTCTTCCTGAATTTCTGGTTTGTTATTTTATAGTCAATGACAGATCCTTCCTAAGTATAGCGGTGAATGTCCTTATGCTTAAAGAAGGAGTTTGTGATAACTAAGCCCATACTGGAACAGAAATCCAAGAGCTGTTTTCCGTGACTGTTGGCCTCCATATCCTCTCCAAACTTACCCATAACCTTTTCACAACCTTCTGTTCGATTTCTTATCCTGGCGTTGAAATCACCCATGAGTAAGACACTATCCTTATCCTTCAGTCTAACAAATACATCACTAAGTGCGTTGTAAAACCTGTCCATCTCATCTTGATCTGTCCCTTCTTGCTGGAGATGGCCAATCTATCCACATCAGTCGTTCATTTACATACCTTATTGCAATTATGCTGGGTTCTATTGCTTTCCTGATGCAAAACCTACACCCCACTGCGCTCTTCCTACTTTGAATACTGACAGGTAGACCTTGTATTCTCCGACTTCGTTCTCTTTCTCTCCCCTTACTCTAATAGCACTAACAGCTAAATCATCTAACATCGGAGGAGTCCCTGGTCTGCCAATTAGAGGTGGGACTCCATCACCTCCAAAGGTCCTAGGCATTTTGCTCTGATTGTTGCCAGCATGATATTGAAAGTACCTGGGAAGCAGGTTACTAGCCTTACTTGTCCAGGGCTCCACTGGGATTTAACCCTAATGATTGAGAGACAGTGGATTTGGTAGTCTTTGCTGCCTGAGTACAAAGGTGGCCACGATTCAGAATATGTCCAAGATGCCTAACCTTATTCCAAAGTAACTGGTATCCCAACTGTCAGGACCACTTACTTGGCCACTCATACGTTGCCCGTGGTTCATGAACTAGGACATGACTACAGGAACACACACTATGAACCACCCTTGACTGAATTAATCGAAATATTGCAAATCGAAGTTAAGCTGCCCAATTAAGTTGTTGGTTAGGCAACCTACAAGTAACGCTGGTTATTGGAATAGCCCTGATTGATGTTACTGTGATGAACTATAGGTGCATGAAGAACGTAGGAACGCAGTGGAATACTTTACTGTAGACGTCATTTTTTCACAGATAAAATTTATACACTAATTACCTGATAATTTGGTAACTTTTTCACCGCACTATTCCAATAGAGGTTCAGTTTTCCGTCAGGGATAATCTACGTAAAACAAACACGCATAACAAAGGTCTACTTTGCTGCGTAAATAAATCTGTCCCACAACAGATGAAGTTGACACTTTTATGCAACCGTTCAGTGGGTGTCAATATTAAAAGAAAATTATCTGACATGCACTCCATTTATGCAACGCCTCTTTTTTTGAGAAGTTAGTTATACAAGGTCATTTATACGGCCTTCCTTTTGGTGACGTCAATCTTTTTCCTGGGAAACCGTGGGTTCACGGCCATACCTGAATGATGTTACGAAAAAGAAAAAAAGAACTGTATCTCGAACATTGCGTGTTGCCGGTAACCACAAGTGCTACAACAGGAGCAGTTCCCAGAATAAAGAAAGACGAACAGATGGACAACAGTTTTCTTTTCAGCTTAATTTCATCCTCGGACTGGTATGAGCAAAAACCGGAAAAGACAAAGGACAGACAAAGAAAGCAAATATCGTGGACTAACTTACTAAGACAAAGGAGCTTCCTAACAGTTCATTGCAGAAACGTACTAGTCTCCTTTCTGCTGTTACTTTATACTTCAAGTTTTTCTTAATATTTCAGACCGTTTAGCGCAACCTTCTCTGTAAAAGTCCCTGTTATGCACTGATGCCCATCTGAATCCAATAATTTCTCTCCTCGTTATTTTTTATTGTTCCTTCTTGAATCTTCCTCATATTATGTAGTAATTATCATTCCTCTTCGAGTTTACGTATTTATGTTCTTCAAATTTTTTGCAGCAATTTATATTACGAATTCCTCCTCCAGATTGAGGAATTCATAGATTATGCATTGGTCTCTCTGTCGTATTCCTTCCATTACCCTTTCGCGTAATGCTGCAACACCTACGGAAGACAGACTGGGGCAGCAAATGACAGTTAATACTTTCACTCTGCGATCGCTACAGTAATGTTACAACAGTGCCGCGAAAAGCCCTTTTCGAAAATCCTTCACCAAGGAAATTGCAGTCTTTCAGAATTCGAAACATGAATACCTATTAGCCTTGAGTAACACAAAGTAGACTGCATGTGTTAGGTGTTGCGAATCAGTTCAAATTAGTGTATAAAAGCAAGTCTTACGGTCAAGATTGTAAACTTGGTTACCATAAGGGTATGCTGAAGTAATAGGCCCTTAGCAAACATACAACCGTGCTCTCCAAGAAGTATCCGTAGTTAAAAATTGGAAAGCTCCTCAGATCTCACCAATCAAGAAATAAATTAGGGGTAATCCATTGAACTACAGCCTCATACCAATGAGGTCTATCTGTGGCAGGTACTGTATTAGAATATCATGAGTGACCTCTAGAAAACCATCTATTGCTACACATTATCTTCAGGAAAGATTGTTCTTGCGCAACACAAATAGCTTTTTATTCTCATGAAATAATGAACGCTACAATAGACCTCATATTGGGCCTATCTTTATATATTTCCATAAGGCATTGGTAATGAAATTGTGTGTGTAGGTACTATTTTCTCAGTCGTGCGACTTGATTCGTTATTCCTTGACTGAAAGGTCACAGTTCCTAATACTTCGCGGACAATAAAACAGAAGTGAAATCTGGCGTTGCATAAGGAAGTGTGGTAGGCCCTCTGTAATATCTAAGCTACGAGTGGTATTCAAGTGAAAAGATACAAAACGACACTGTGGATACTTTCGGATAAAGTAATCATCGGAGGCCTCAGCATAAGTATCCCATTGGTTATCGAGCCAAATGATCCATTGTTTCCAGAACTACTTTGGCTGTGACAAGAGATAGTTCTCTACTTTGCCCTTCAGTGCGCCGTCCGAGTTGAAGCGCATCCCTTTGAAATCTTTTTTTAGCGGTCCAGGGCGACATGTCCGGACTGTAGGGGAGGTGCTGAAGCTACTCTCACTTGGCCAGTACACTTTGTGTGACCGTGCAATGTTATGTTTTTTGCCCAAATCGCGCAGTCTAGCAGCAACATTATACGCTTCTCTTCAGCCTGCAGAATTTGTACAATGGATGCTATGATATTTTAAAATACAGCGGAGAGTAAAAGTGGAAGATTTGAAATCGACGTGGTGAAATATTGAAGCTTAAAACATAGTCATAGGCGATAAAATATATGCAGTCTGTAAAATGATGGCCACGGTGGCTTATAAAACACATTGATGGCCACAAACACTGGTAACTAAGAACAAAACAGAAGACACTTAAACTAAGTTAAACTAACCTAAGGACAACACACACATCCATGCCCGAGGAAGGATTCGAACCTCCGACACGTTAAAAACTGTTGTACTGTGGGCCCCGCAGGGGGGAAAGCGCATGGGGAGAGGAAGTGGAGATGAGAGGAGGGGAAAGAGGTGCGTAAGGACTCCGAGAAAGAGGTAGGGAGAGGGTGGGAGAGAGGGAGCGTGCCGGCCGCGGTGGCCGAGGGGACTGAGGCGCTTCAGTTACGGTCTGCACGGCCACTACGGTCGGGGGTTTGAATTCCCCCTCGGGCATGGATATTTGTGCCGTCTTAGTTCGTAAGTAGTTTGTAAGTTTAGGGACTGATGACCCCGTAGTTAAGTCCCATAAGCTTAACAAACATTTGAATTTTTTGAGAGGGAGCGTTGGATCTATGGGGTGGGGAGTGGGGATTAGTGTTGGTAGGAGGGTTAAAAATCGGGACGAAGGGCGTCATCTGGAAGGGGTTTGTAGTAGGTGGGAGGAGCGGAAACCGCGGTGGAGTAACCGAGCGATCTAAAGCGTCTCGCTGCGGAACGCGCGGTTGCTCGCCGTGGAGGTTCAAGCCCTCTCTGGGGCATCGGTGTGTGTGTTGTCCTTAGGTTAGTTTACCTAGGTTTAAGTAGTTTGTAGGCTACGAACTGATGACCGCGCAGTTTGGTCCGATAGATTTACAAACATTTGATTTTGATTTGGAGGAACGGAAATCCATTTGTGGTGGAAGCTGCATAGGACGAGATGCATGATGGAACAGTAAGAGTGTAGGATGTTGCAGAGGTTGAGTCCCCACGTCCAGCGGAAAGCTTTAGAAGGTTGAGGCTGCATAGAGCATTTTGACAGACCGTGTGGAGTTAGGGAGTCCAAAAGAGGGATCGAGGTATTTGAGGGTGGGAGTGTGACGGATAGAACGATCATGGATGGTAAGGTAGAAGTCATAAAGGCGGAAGGAGCCACCGGTTACACCATTCAGAGAACTCGGTGAGGTGAAACTGGAGCAAGTGCTGGGAGCGGGCGAGGGCTAGGAAGGCTGTGTCGTGACCCTGGAGACGTGTAGATGCGTGTTATCATGGAGCAGAATCACTCCCTCCATGCGCGGCGTAGGACGTTTGTTCGTGATGGACTTGTGTAGGCGTCGAATTTTCTTACAGTACATGTCACAATGATTTTTGGGAGGACTGGTTTTACGGAGGAATTCAGGAAGTATCGGATCTCGGACGTCGAAAAAAGATGGCGAGCATCACCCTACCTACTGAGGGCACAGCTTCGGGTCCCTAGATGAAATCCGTTAAACCTCAGTTTAACGATAAATCAGTCAACCCTACAGACCGTCAATTCTACTAAATACCTAGGAGTAACAGAGACGAACAACTTAAATTGGAAAGAACACGGAAAATATTGTAGGGAAGTCGAACCAATACGTTTCATTGGCAGAGCACTTGGAAGAAGCAACAGTTCTACTAAAGAAACTGCCTACACTACACTTGTGCACATTTTGGGAGCCCCACCAAGTGGGACTGGCAGACGATTTAGGGAAAGTTCACAGAGGAGCAGCTCCTTTTGTATTATCGCAATATAGGGGAGAGAGTGTCACAGTAATGATGTATGAGTTGGGGTGAAAATCATTAAAAGAAAGGCGTTATTTGTTGCGACGAGATCTTCTTTCACCAACTTTCTCTTCTGAATACGAACACACTTCGTTAGCACCCACCTACATAGGAAGACATGATCATGAAAATAAAATAAGAGAACTTATATCGAAAACGGAAAGATTTGGGTGTTCCTTTTTCCCGCCAACTATTAGAGAATGGAACCGTAGAGAAACAGCATAAGAGAGGCTCGATGAACCCACTGCCATGCACTGCCATGTGACATGCAGGGTATTTATGTAGATGTAGACATCGTGAGAGAGCGGAATGGGGCGCTCCTTGGAACTCACTGACTACGAAAGTATTAATGTGATTGTGTGTCACTTGTGTGAGAAGTCTTTACGCGAGATTTCTTCACTCCTAAACATCGGAGGTCCACTGTTTCTGATGTGATAGCGAAGTGGAAACCTGAAAGGACACATACAGCACGAAAGTATGTAGGTCGACCCCGTCTACTGACCGACAAAGACCGCCCGCAGTTGGAGAAGGTCGTATCCAGACCATCACACAGGAATTCCAAACTGCGTCAGGATCCACTCCAAGTACCATAACTGTTACATGGGACGTGAGAAGGATTTCATCGTCGAGCAGCTAACCACAATCCACAAATCACGCAGATCAATGCCAAACGACGCCTCGCGAAGGAAGGAGCGAAGTAAGGACGATTGAACAATGGAAAACTTCGTGTGGCGTGACGAATTAAGGTGCACGATATGACGATCCGATGGCAGGATGTGAGTATGGTGAATACCCGGTGAACATCATCTGTCACCGAGTAAGATTCGTATGCGGTTGTTTTATGGTGTGATCGCAAAATTTTAACACGGAGATTTGGAGAAAGCTTTTGGCAATGTTGACTGGAATACACTCTTTCAAATTCTGAAGTCAGCAGGGGTAAAATACAGAGAAAGGAGAGTTATTTACAACTTGTACAGAAGCCAGACCGCAGTTATTAGCACGAAGAGCATGAAAGGGAAGCATTAGTTGAGAAGGGAGTAAACGATTATAGCCTTTCTCCGATGTTATTCAATTTGTATATCGAGCAGGGGTGAAGGAAAGCAAGGAAAAATTTGGAATAGGGGTTAAAGTTCAGGTTAAAGAAATAAAAACATTGCGTTTTGCTGATGACATTGTAATTCTGTCAAAAACAGCAAAGGACCTGGAAAAGCAGTTGAATGGAATGGACAGTGCATTGAAGAGAGCGTATAAAATGAACATTAACGAGAGCAAAACAAAAATAATGGAATGCAGTATTAGAAAATCAGGCGATGCTGAAGGGATTAGATTAGGTAACGAAACAATGAAGGTGGTAGATGAGTTTTGTTACTTGGGTAGTAAAATAACATACGACGGTCGCAGTACAGAGGATATAAATTGCAGAAAGGGCAATGGGAAGAAAAGCATTTTTGAAAAAGAGAAATTTGCTAACATCGAATATTAATTTAAGTGTAAGAAAGTTTTTTCTGAAGGCATCTGTGTGGAGTGTTGCCTTGTACGGGAGTGAAACATGGACGATAAACAGTGCGGACAGGAAGAGAATAGAGGCTTTTGAAATGTGGTGCTACAGAATAGTGCTGAAGATTAGGTGGGTAGGTCGCATAATTAATGAAGAAGTACTGAACAGAATTGGTGAGAAAAGGAATTTGGCATTGACTAAAAGAAGAGATAGCTTGGTAGGACACATTCTTAGACATAGAAGTATCGATGCATTGGAAGGAAGTGTGAGGGGAGAAAATCGCAGAGGGAGACCAAGAGTAAGCAGATTCAAATGGATGTGGGTTGCTGTTCTTATTAGGAGATGAAAAGGCTTGTTCATGAAAGAATAGGGTAGAGAGCTGCATCAAACCAGCGTCCGGAATTAATACCATAAAACAACAACAACGTGTTTTTAGTGGACATGTTTTGCACTCCTTGTTGCTTTGCGTGGTATTATCGGAGTACCGGTCTATATTGATAAACACATTATTGCTTCCCAAGAGCAATTCGGGGATGGTGACTGCGTCATTTAACTCGATCGAGCTCCTGTTCAACACTGACTTTGGCGGAGTGGTTACACAACAGTAACATCCCAGTAATGGACTGGCCTTCACAGAGTCATGATTTGAATTCTATAGGGATGTTTTGAAGAGCTGACTTTGTGCCACGCCTACCTACATCGATACCTCTCCTCAGTGCAGCACTCCGGCAAGAATGGACTGCCATTCCCCAAGAAACCTTCCAGCACCTGTTTGAACGTATGCGTGTCAAGAAGGTTAAGGGTGGGTTAACACCATACTGCTTTGAAACTGTGGGAGGAAATCTGACAAGTGCACTTAGAACACTGTCAAGTTACTACAGTCAGAACCAACTCAGACCAAACCCTTCGAAGACACAAATGTGTGCCTCTCACTTAAAGAACAGGGAAGCTAATCGTGAGCTACATATAGAATGGTCAGGTATCCAATTGCAGCATTATCACACCCCTAAATACTTGGGTGTCACTCTCGATAGGTCTCTGACATTCAAAACTCGCTGCAAGAATACCAAAATGAAAATCTCGACGCGAAATAACCAAATTCGCAAACTAGCGGGGAAACAGTGAGGCTCACATCCACAGACTATCCGATCTTCTGCAACGGCACTGTGCTTTTCTACTGCCAAATATGCTTCCCCAACCTGGTACAGGTCATCTCTGCTCTCAATGAAACCTGCAGGTTTGTAACTGGTTGTTTAAAACCTACTCCAACCGAGACGCTTTACTATCTGGCTGGAATAGCACCACCAAGTGTACGCAGAGAAGTGGCTGCCAACAAGGAGAGACATAATCCACCACAGCAACGGCTGAGCTCGCGAAAGACCTTCCTAAAGGACATCTGAGAAACTCACCGTTTCACCAGGGAAGGCAAGGCTGGAGTTATGGAAGAAGATGACGCCTCACCTACATGGATGGATGCTTGAAGCCGAAGAACTACCACCTGGACACAATGAAAACTGACTCGTGTGGAAAGCTTTGAACAGATTACGATCAGGAGTTGGACTATCCCGAGACAACTTGAAGAGATGGGGTTTCAAGACAGAAGACACTTCCTGTGACTGTGGAGAACAACAAACCACAAGCCATATGCTCCAGTGCCCTTTGGTCCCTACATTCTGCACAAAGACTGATCTCCTGCAAGCCACCCCAAACGCCTTGGAGGTTGCGAAATATTGGGCACATGTAATATAATTACAATTGTACCTATTTATCAATTTATGATATGTATGGCTACTGTAAATTTGTATGTTTTTGACTCGAAAATAATGAACACCATATTGAAGTCCAGGTATTCTCAGGTATTGTTGAAAGGAGAGTGCGAGTATTAATTGAGGACAAGTTAGATGAAAATCAGTGTGGGTTTAGGCCTCTTAGAGGCTGTCAGGACCAGATCTTTAGCTTACGGCAGGTAATGGAAAAGTGCTATTAGTGAAACAGAGATTTGTATCTGTTTCATAGATCCGGAAAAGGCTTATGACCGTGTTCCTAGGAGGAAGCTACTGTCAGTTCTACAAGATTATGGTATAGGAGGCAAACGTCTACAGGCAATTAAAAGATTTTACGTAGACTGTCAGGCAGCAGTTAGAATAGATGGAAAATTAAGCTCATGGGTAGTTGTTGTTCATACTATTTGTGGATCATATGTTGAAAACAGTAGACTGGCTGGGCGGGATTAAAATAGGTCAAAACAAAATAAGCAGTCTTGCACTTGCGGATGGCTTAGTTTTAATGGCCGATTCAACTGAAAGGTATCAAACTAATATTTCAGAGATCGATCATAGGTGCAAGGATTATGATATGAAGATCAGCATGTCCAAAACAAAAGTAATGTCTGTGAGAAAGAGATTTAAACAGATTGAATGCCAAACAGGAGAAACGAAGTTAGAACAGGTGGACAGTTTCAAGTACCTGGGATGTATTTTCTCACAAGATGGCAACATAGTGAAAGAACTGGAATCGAGGTGCAGCAAAGCTAACGCAGTGAGTGCTCAGCTAAGATCTACTCTCTTCTGCAAGAAGGAAGTAAGTACCAAGACTAAGTTACCGCTGCACCGCTCTACCTTTCGACCAACTTTGGTGTGTGGGAGTGAAAGTTGGGTCGATACAGGTTACCTTATTCATAAGGTAGAGGTTACAGATATGAAAGTAGCAAGAATGATTGCAGGTACCAATAGATGGGAACAATGGTAGGGGGTGTACATAATGAGGAAATCGAAGAAAAACTGGGAATGAACATCATAGATGAAGCAGTTAGAGCGAACAGACTGAGATGATGGGGTCAAGTTACATGCATGGGAGAAGCAAGGTTACCTAAGAGACTCATGAGCTCGGCAGCGGAGGGTAAGAGGAGTCGAGGTAGACCAAGAAGAAAGTACTTAGATTCGGTGCAGAATGGTTTTGAAGTTAAAGGCGTAACATCAGACGAGGCATCAATGTTAGCATTGTATAGGGGATCATGGAGGAATTTTATTAGAGGTACTATGCTCCAGACTGAACGCTGAAAGGCATAATCAGTCTCTAATGATGATGATGATGATGTCTGAATTCCAGCATTACCAATGGAGGGCGCCACGAACTTGTACGTCATTTTCAGACAGATGTCGGGATTGATTGATTGATTGATTTTTTCAGGGACGCCAAAACAGTCTTGGTCCAACCCGCCACTACCCGCATCGAAACTAACTTTTTGTGCGGCATCGCTCGCTGTATATCTAGTAAAGCCAACCAATGCCCTTGATCAGTGCAAGGAGTCCCTTTACCAGTTCTTTATTAGACACAATTTCTTCGGGTCTGGTTGTCCCAAATATTCTGTGCCTTTTATTCTCTAATGCCATGCATTCGAAGATTAGATGTGATGCAGTTTCATCGCCGTCATCACAGATCCTACATTTAGGGTCCTCTTCTGTTATTCCCATTGTACATAGTTGTTTTTTGAAATTCTCATGGCCTGTCAGCAATCCAACCATGAGTCTAATCTCTCTCCTGTTCAGGATTGCAGAGCTTCTTTTAAAACATGGCTTTGGCATCATTACCTTGCCATGTTTTTGTTGATGGACTTTGGCCCAATATTCTACGTGCTGTCTTCTGAGCCAGTTACATAGCTACAATTTGATCATTGCCTTTGTGATTGTCAGGACAGGTTCCGGTCCAATGTAGTCTCTGCCCCCATCCTGGCTAATCTGTCGGCATGTTCGTTGCGACTGATCCCCGAGTGGCCAGGGATCCACAACAGGTTTACTCTATTGCTTTCCCCTAGCTCCACCAGAACCCTGTGATATTCTGCAACAATTTTACACCTTGTTGCAGGAGCTGCCAGTGATCTCAGGGCAGCCTGGCAGTCTGAATAGATATAGATGCTACGATCTTTGTAGCACCTACGCAAATTCTCCTCCACACACGCCCTGATGGCAGTGATTTCGACCTGGAATACTGAGGCCAGTTTTCCTAGAGAGATGACGCCCTCCAGTCTTGGCTGCACCCTATATACCCCGGCCCCCACACCTTGGTCTTATTTTGACCCGTCAGTGAACCAGACAATATCCCCTGTACGGTGTCGAACTATTTTCTCCCACTGCTCCCTACTTCCAATAGTTATTTTGAAAGACTTGTTAAAGCAGTATGGGGTTATAATATAGTCGGCTGGCATTTCCCCAACCTTTCCTTTATTTACCTCACTCACAATTTTAGTGTGTGATTCTGGATATCCCAAGGAGTTCCAGGTTTTGCCAGATATTCTCCGAAAACTGTCTTGAGCAGTTAAACCGGCAACCCACGCGCGATGGAAATATTCTAGACCTTAAAGCCACAAACAGGCCTGACCTTATTAACGATGTCAGGAAGAGAGACAGGAATTAGTGATTATGATATCGTCATAGCGTCGATGGTTACCAAAGTTCATAAACCAATCAAGATGGCTAGGAGCGTGTTTTTTTTTTTTTTTTTTTTTTTTTTTTTTTTTTTTTTTTTTTTTTTTTTTTTTTGGCATCGTTTAATTCCGGGACTATGGATGTAGAGGAATTGTGGACTAAATTTAAGTGCATTGTTAATAAAGGGCTAGAGAAATATGTGCCAGTAAAGACGATTAAGGATGGAAAAGACCCACCGTGGTATAATAATAATGTTAGAAAGCTGCTGAGAAAGCAAAGGCTGTTGCACTCTCGATTCAAAAAAGAACACGCAAATGATGACAGGCAAAAGTTAGTAGATTCGTCCGTCTATGAAAAGATCGATGCGTGAAGCATACAATAATTATCACAGTCATACCTTAGCTAAAGATCTTTCCGAGAACCCGAAAAAATTCTGCTCCTATGTAAAATCGATAAGCGGGTCAAAGCCCACTGTCCAGTCACTCGTTGATCATTCCGGAGCAGTAATAGAAGAAAGCAAACGGAAAGCTGAAGTTCTAAATTTAACCATTAAGAATTCTTTCACGCAGGAGGACCGCACAAATATACCATCATTTGATCAACGTACTAATTCCGAAATGGGGGACATAGCAATAGGTATTTCCGGTGTAGAGAAGCAGCTGAGAGAGCTAAATACGAAAAAGTCTGCTGGTCCGGATGGATACCAGTTCGGTTTTACAAAGAGTATTCTGCGGCATTGGCCCCCTACTTAGCTTGCATTTATCGCGAATCTTTAATTCAGCGCAAAGTTCCTAGTGATTGGAAAAAAGCGCAGGTGACTCCCGTTTATAAGAAAGGAAAGAGAACTGACCCACACAATTACAGGCCAATATCATTGACATCAGTTTCATGTAGAATTTTAGAGCATATTCTCAGTTAGAATATAGTAAATTTCCTTGAAACGGAAAAGCTACTTTCCATGAATCAGCACGGGTTTAGGAAACATCGTTCATGTGAAACTCAGCTTGCCCTTTTCTCACATGACATCTTGTGAGCCATGGATGAAGGGCAACAGGCGGATTGTGTTTTTCTCGACTTCAAAAAGGCGTTCGACGCGGTGCCACACTGCAGACTGCTAACGAAGATACGAGCTTATGGAATAGGTTCACAGATTTGTGACTGGCTGGAAGACTTCCTAAGTAATAGAACGCAGTACGTTGTTCTCGACGGCGAGTGTTCATCAGAGATGAGTGTATCATCTGGCGTGCCCCAGGGGAGTGTGATAGGACCGCTATTATTTTCTATCTATATAAATGATCTGATGGACAGAGTAAGTTGTAATTTGCTGCTGTTTGCTGATGATGATGTCGTGTATGGGAGGGTGTCGTCTTTAGCTGACAGTAATAGCATACAGAATGACTTAGACAAAATTCCTAGATGGTGCGAAGAATGGTAGCTAGCACTCAATGTAGAAAAATGTAAGGTGATGCGTATGAGTAGAAAAAAACAATCCTATAATGTTCGAATACAGCATTAGTAGTGTGCTTCTTGATGCTGTCGCGTCGTTCAAATATCTAGGCGTAGCATTGCAGAGCGATATGAAATGGAACGAACATGTAAGGACAGTTGTGAGTAAGACGGACAGCCGACTTCGGTTTATTGGGAGAATTTTAGGAAGATGTACTTCACCTGTAAAGGAGACCACATCAAACGCTTGTACGACCACGTCTTGAGTATTGCTCAAGTGTTTGGGACCCGCAGCAGATCAGTTTAAAGGAAGACATAGAGGCGGTTCAGAGACGAGCAGCTAGATTTGCTATCGGTAGGTTCGACCAATGCGCGAGTGTCACGGAAATTGCTCCGGCAACTCAATTGGGGATCGCTGGAAGAAAGACGACGTTCTTTTCGTGACTTTCTGTTAAGTAAATTTAGAGGGCCGGAATTTGAAGCTGAGTGTAGTACGATCTTGCTGTCGCGTAAAGATCAGAAGACAAGATAAGAGAAATTAGGGCTCGTACGGAGGCATATAGGCATTCTTTTTTTCCTCGTTCCATTTGGGAGTGGAATAGGAAAGGAAATGCCTAATAGTGGTACAGTGTACCCTCCGCCACGTACCTTACGGTGAATTGCGGACTATGTATGTAGATGTAGATTTGAGTCTGTATGCACCAGCCGCTGCCTCCATCTTGACCCAAAGGTGTAATGGGGGCATATCCAGCATGGTTTCCATCCCAGCCGTTGGTGTGCTGCTAATTCCACCTGTTATGGCTAAGCAGGCTAATCTCTGCACCTTACCAAGCTCCTTAGCAGCAACCTGCTGTTCTGATGGCGGGATACTTTCCATCAGATAGTGTATCTCGCGAAGAGGAAGATCGAACCAACACGGAGGCGGAAAGAAGGGAGTGGCAAGTGGTGTACAAAGTACCCTCCGTGAGGTCGCTTGCGTGTTACAGATGTGCCGGTGTGTTCTTTAAACAGAGGCAGCTATGAATCAGAGAGCTGTTGCCCTGTTTGTCGGTGTGACCTGTGGCGCGCGGCGCGCGGTGGGCGTTGACCCCGGGTCGGTGAGGCGTGTCGCTGGCGGCGGACTGCCGAGTCAGCGGCGGCTGTGGCCAGTGCCGGGTCCAGCGCGTGCCGCTGCTGCTGCCTCTGCCCAGGAATCCGGCCGCTGGACAGCCCTGGCTAACGGCGCGCGGCCGGCAGGCGGCCAGAGACAATACCGGCCGCGGCCGCGACTGTACCGCCGCGCCGAGGCCTCATAGCGACCACCATTGTCGCCGCTTCCGGCCAGACACAGGAATGTCCACACTCCTCCTCCTCCGCAGCGCGACAGTCTATACGCACCGATCGAAAAGTATAGTCGTGAGAGGGAATTGTCTAAAGCCAGGTCCACACGCTACGATATGTCTGCGCAAATGTCTTAGGGTTGCCAGATCTCCGGGCGCCGCCCGGAGTGCCCGGGTTTGGAATGAATTCTCCGGGTCTACGGGTTAATGACTCTCATCTCCGGACTTGAATGTAACCTTCATATTAATTTTTTTACGACACTTTTTAAGTAGAATGCTCATATAGCGACGATCTACATCGAACTTAACGTAACTTAAACTAAGGACGAACACAACAACCATGCCCTAGGGGGGGAAGGGGGGGATTCGAACCTCTGGCGGGAGCAGTCTCGCGCACCATGGCAAGACGCCTCAGTGCGCTCGGCCATTCCCGGTCGGCTCCTCTCTAGTAATTATGAATAACTTTATATAAATGTCAATTTCTTATTGCAACAAAACGCTACTTTTCTATTCTTCCTCTGAAAACTTTTCGCTGCTGCTTCGGTAGTAATCGGCTAGCGCATTATTAAGCAAACGCTGTTGCGGCAACGTGTCAACTGGCGACGTCTATTATTTTTGTTCGTTCGTTCATTGTTTGTTATCACTTTACCTGCAATTTTTGGAATACACGGATCGTGTGTGAACAGACAAGCTTACATTAACTCAGATTAGTGAGTAATAACAGTGAAATGAAGAGACGATATCTAAATTCGTTCCGTGAAGAATGGTTACAGGAAGAAAATTATAAAGAGTGGCTACAAAAGTTTATTAGGTATTTGGCGCTCTTCTTGGTGACCAGTTTGCGGAGCCTCAAGCGGCAACTCTTGGAAGGCGCAGCTGTTGATGTGAGCAGCTTTGATGCTGCCGCCACTTCTGCTGCCACACCGACTGCAGTGTGCCGATTGTTGATCCACAGCAGCTGGCGGCCTGGCCGGTCAGCTGCGGCACGTGAAGGCCACCCCTAGCAATGTTCCACCGGGGGGGGGGGGGGGGGGGACATGATTAGATTGGCCAAGGGGGAGGGGGGCACGTCTGGTCTCCGGGCCTGCCTTTAGTTCAATCTGGCAACCCTAAAATGTCTGTGCACACCTCGCAAATCGTTGCGTGTGGACAGCACATTTGCGCACATATGAGATGTGTGCAAACCTGGAATTTGGAGTCGAAGGTTTGAGCGAAATTGCTCAAATCCGTGGGTTCAAATCACATTTGCTCAGACTAGTTGGAACGTGTGGATAAGAGATCGCTGCAAATCTGTCTCAGTGTATACTTTTTCGTTTGTTTACTATTTTGACAGTAGATGAAAATGGCTGAGAACTGAAAATTCCGACTGGGAAACAAAGCCGCAACTTATTGGCCACATACATAATATAAAGTAAAGTAGTACAGTGTTTCAAACATATCTAAAACTATGACAATTTTATTTGTATCTTGTTAGAAGGTAGGCCTACTTTACTTGCCTTCATGAAGTATTCTTCTTGGTAGCGTAAATAGCTTAACCAGTGTTGGGTATGATTTAACTCAATGCTTGTTTAGAAATTGCTGTTGAAAAATCGAGATCTTTGTAGGTCTTTCCTGTGGCCAGGAATCTTAATGTGGAGAAATATATCTCCTCATAGAAGTGTCTTTACGAATTATACGAGAAGTTAGCAGTGTCAAAAGATAATTATGTTTCCACATCCATTTGCAAATAATTACGCCAGTCATCGGGTTTGCACTCCAACTCACGATGTAGAATCACATGTGACAACTGCCTTCTTTTAAGCAGCCAATGCCTAGACCATTTCTGTTTATTGCGGTTAGTTTGCAATATTTTTTTCTTTTTTGCAAGACACGTTGAAAATGGTGTCCTTAACAAGATTTCCTCTATCACTGACAAAAATAATCTTCGAAAAAAGCTTATCGTATTCGTTTGCCAGTCCGATTGCAGTCTGTACTACCTAGTTTGGGACTGATGACCAAGCAGTCTAGTCCTCTCTAAACACCAACAACTACCTAGTTTCTTTTTTCACCGAAAGATTTCGGGCGGGGGAATTTGCAGCGATGTAAACACCCGTCCACACGTAACGACTGGTGTGCGCAGACATTTGCGCAGACAGATCGTTGCGTGTGGACCCGGCTTAAGGCTGAGTTCCCATTGACGCGACCAAGTCGCGCTTTGTCGCGTGCGGCAGTTAATTGCACAGCGCTGTATGGTGCAAAACTCAGTGGCGCGACGGGACTGGCATGTCGTGCGCGTCCAGTTTGGCGGGCGCGACATACACGTGACATAGCGGCCGCTCGCGGCCAAACAAACCAGGAGCAGCAAGCGGACAGAACTCACTGCCGCGGCCAGCAGCGCGAAACGTAGCTGATGTAAAACTTCCTGGCAGATTAAAATTGTGTGCCGGAACCGGGACTCGAACCTGGGACCTTTGCCTTTCGCGGGCACGCGCTCTACCGACTGAGCTATCCCGACACGACTCACCATGGCACCTCATAACTTTACTTCCGCCAGTACCTCGCCTCCTACTTTCCAAAATTCACAGAAGTTCTCCTGCGTAACGTGCAAGACTAGCACTCCTGGAAGAAAGGATATGGTGGAGACGTGGCTTAACCACAGCCTAAGGGATGTTTCCAAAATGAAACTTTCACTCTACAGCGGAGTGTGCGCTGATATGAAACTTCCTGGCAGATTAAAATTGTGGGCCGGAACCGGGACTCGAACCTGGGACCTTTGCCTTTCGCGGGCAAGCGCTCTACCGACTGAGCTATCCCGACACGACTCACCTTGCCACCTCACAACTTCCGCCAGTACCTCGCCTCCTACTTTCCAAACTTCACAGAAGCTCTCCTGCGTAACGTGCAAGACTAGCAGCACTCCAGGAAGAAAGGATATGGTGGAGACATGGCTTAACCACAGCCTAAGGGATGTTTTCAGAATGAAACTTTCACTCTGTAGCGGATCCCAGGTTCGAGTTCCGGTTCCGGCACGCAATTTTAATCTTCCAGGAAGTTTCATATCAGTGCACACTCCACTGCATAGTGAAAGTTTCATTCTGGATAGCTGATGTAGTTTGAAAATGGCGCTGTCGGAGACTTGCTTATAAGTTGCTTATAATACAAGTGGAACAAAGACCGGCACAATGGAACTGTACTATAAAGGAATATAGTGACAAAAATAAACGAAAAGCTTTATGCCGGCCGCGGTGGCCGAGGGAACTGCGGCGCTTCAGTCACGTTCTATACGGCCACTACGGTCGGGGGTTCGACTTCCCTCTCGGGCATGGATTTTTGTGCCGTCCTTAGTTGTAGCTAGTTCATAAGTAGTTTGTAAGTTTAGGGACTGATGACCCCGTAGTTAAGTCCCATAAGCTCTACAAACATTTGAACATTTTTGAAAAGCCTTACGGGAAGAATTGGTGGAGAGGTTTGTAGGTCATCTACAGGATGTGGAAGAAAAACAAGCACTTTGTTAGTGTAAACAGTTATGTATTTTCAGATGCAAAACACTGCTTGCCCTTTATTCACATGAAGTGTTAAGTGCCATCGACAAGGGATCTCAAATCGAGTCCATATTTCTGGATTTCCGGAAGGCTTTTGACACTGTACCTCACAAGCGGCTTGTAATGAAATTGCGTGCTTATGGAATATCTCCACAATTGTGCGATTGGATTCAAGATTTCCTATTATAAAGGACACAGTTCGTTGTAATTGACGGTAAGTCATCGAGTAAAACAGCAGTGTTATCTGGCGTTCCATAGGGAATCATTATAGTACTCTTCCTCGTGTTTATAAACGATTTAGGAGACAATCTGAATAGCTCCCTTCGACTGTTCGCGGATGATGCTGCCGTTTATCGGTTAGTGAATTCAACAGAGGATCAAAAGCAACTGCAAAGCGATTTAGACAAAATTTTTACATGGAGCGAAATTTGGCAATTGACACTAAATGAAGAAAAGTGTGAAGTAATACACATGACCACTAAAAGAAATCCGCTGCACTTCAATTACCCGATGAATCAGTCAAACCTTAAGGTCGTAAATTCTACCAAATACCTAGGAGTTACAATTACGAACTTAGAATGGAGAGAACACATAGAAAATATTGTGGGGAAGGCGAACCAAAGGTTATGTTTCATTGCCTACATCACACGTGTGCTTCCTCTCCTGGAGTACTGTTGCCCCTTGTGGGACCCCCACCAGGTGGGCCTGACGGAAGACATTGAGAAGGTTCAGAGAAGGGCAGCTCGTTTTGCTTTATCACGTTACAGGGGGAAAGCGTCACTGAAATGTTGCACGATTTAAGGTGTAAATCATTAAAAGAACGACGTTATTCGTTGCGTCGAGATCTATTTGTGAAACTTCAATCACCGCCTTTTACTTCTGAATGTGAAAATAGTTTGCTAACGCCCATCTACATAGGGAGACATGACCATTCCAATAAAATGAGAAATCATATCGACGACGGAACGATTTAGGTGTTCTTTTTTCGCGCGCTCTATTAGAGAATGGATCGTTAGAGAAAGGTTGTGAAAGTGGTTAATGAACCCTCTGCCAGGCACTTAAATGTGATTTGGAGAGTATCGATGTAGATGTAAATAGCACGGCTGCTCAGTTGCAAGTTCTAATCCTCCCTCGGGCACGGAATTGCGCGTTGTTCTTAGCAAAAATTACTTAAAGTTAGCACAGGTATTTTGTACATATGTATTATACATACACATGAGTCCAACAATTTGAAACCTCAGGACTACAAACAATTCGATGTAATACCGTGTGCCATTCAGAGGCCATATTTCGTGCTGCTGGCTTTACCTCGTGTCGTACTGTCGGGTATATCTAACCTATATGCCGCGGTGGAGTAGCCGAGCGGTCTAAAGCGTCTCGCTGCGGAGTGCGCGGTTGCTCGCCGTGGAGGTTCGAGTCCTCCCTAGGACATGGGTGTGTGTGTTTGTCCGTAGGTTAGTTAACCTAGGTTTAAGTAGTTTGTAAGCTACGGACTGATGACCACGCAGTTTGGTCCGATAGATTTACAGACATTTCTAACCGATATGGCGCATTGGTAACACACTGACCTCGCATTAGGAAGGATGGCGGTTCAAACCGCTGCTTTAGGTGTTCCGTGATTTCTACCCAGATCTGTGCTTGGTACTTGTTTACCGAAAAAAAAAATACAGGAAAATAGAGAAAGAATCAGTATTCAATTCCAAGTATTGTAAATCGTATTTGGTATAACAGTGGATTAAGAGAACAAATTTGTTTACTAACTAAAATTTTGAGACACTTCGATGGCATACATTATTTCATCAAAACAACTTGTTGTTCAAATGTTCAAGTGTTTCTTAAGCTTAAGGGATTTAACTGCGAGTTCATCAGTCCCTAAACTTACAAACTACTTATGAACTACCTTATACTAAAGACGACACAAACATCTATGCCCGAGGGGTGATTCGAACCCTCGACGTAGCGGCCGTGCAGACTGTGACTGGCGCGCCACAGACCGCTCGGCCACTGCGGCCGGCCAACTTGGTGTATCAGAATACATGCAGTAAATAACAGAGGACACAAGGTGAAAATGCTACTTTTAAATGAAATGTCGTGGTTGTCGCAGAAGACGAATTTTTTGCCGTGTCACATCAATCAAGTCATAACACTGATAACGAAAAACAGACGTCCTACTTCCGTCAGTTAGCATTCCTACAAGGAAATTAGCCGCTTTCTGATGTGTTCAAACCTTAAAATAAATGGAATAAAATAATGTTAGTTAAGTCTTTATTTACACTTTGTTGGATTGTGTACGCAGATTCTGCCAAAGATTGAGTTCTACCCACGGCACAAGCAGTAGCGAGTGCTGTGCTGAGCTGGGAACATCAGTGTGAACACACAGGGCTATCCATCACGCGTGCTGTCGCCCTCAGTTCGCCACGTCCACAATAGGTGTCTCTTTCCCCCACAAAGTCCCTCCTCCTCAGCTTGTCTCTGGATCTCCAGTGTCCAGCCGAAGCGGGATGATCGATCTCCAAAAGGTTGCGGTCTCTTTCGAGGCCGTGTGACACCCCTTTCGCTGTTCTGTAAACGAGGACACTACATAAAACATACCGCACTTTTACAGAAAAGCGTGACGTGGTGAAGTCACAATCACGAACACGTGCATTACCGTATCTAAGGATCTACTTCTTGCTATAATTTCTACGTAACTCCGCGTAATGATTCTCATTGTACTTGTTTCTGTTAGCAATGTAGTGAGCAGGCTAACGTTCGAAGAAAAATATATTTATAGCAATAATGTAAAACCCTGGATGAAACAATACGTAAAGAATGGAAATTATTCTCTTATGGCGAATCGAAGTGTAAAGCACAGAAACAACGAGAAAACAGCATAAATAGTAGCTTCCATATTTCGAGCATTTAGCTCTTCTTTCAGTAGTAGCACACACAACCACACAGACACCTAAACGTTCACTCCCGGAGCCACAGCAAGAGTCTGGATATCTCTGTAGCTGCGTGTGAATGTGTGTACTGCACCATAACGAAGAGATGAATTCTCGAATGGTATGAGTGCTCTTTCTGTTGTTTGTGTGCGTGTAGAGTAGCTGATTTATTTACTTATTTTTTCATATGAAGCTTTTGTATTGATTTCAATACTTTTGAATACTACAACGCAATGAAAATTACTTTAATTATATGTCATTTACGAATTTCTATACGGGTACAGGTCTTAAGGGTTGGCTGAAATTCTTTGATGTAACAAAGCGATGACTGTAAAGCTGATATTATGGCATTCATTAGCTTCATCCTATTTGTGGATTTTAGAGCTTGTGCTACATTGTCAGTTACCCTAGACATTACTTTTGTAGTTGAATTGGCTGCCTTGAGTAACACATACTCCTTTTATTACACACATATTTCACTGCAGTTGCAGCATCTTCAGTAATATCTTATTCATTTCTTTTTATTAGGTGATGAGTTATTCCAGATTTTCCTACGTTTCTTGTTGGGTTGGAGTGGATTCCCTTTCCCAGCTGATCATGCACAAGTTTCTTCGTGTGTTCATTACTCTACAGTGGAATACATGAAGGAAACAGCACTACTTTAACTGTCACTGCTGACTGTTGCTGCCGTTGACTTGTATGGGTAATAAAAAGAAGAGACTAAAGTGTTACAATTAACTTGCGGTTAAGCAAACTCAGACTTCAGGGACTTCAAATTCAATGTGACTTTCTTCCTTTAATAAAGGTAATATGACTATGGTTCGTGGACACGAATACAAGGTTGCTCATTTAAATGACTTGAAACTGAATATTGAGTGATACGTTCGTTTATTTAATTACTCATTTACTGAACAGAGAAAACAACCGCCTTGGGTCCGATTATACTACAGTTTTTCGTATACATTTGCTAATGTTGCAATGAAAAATATTTAAAGACACAAAAATATAAAATTGCTCTGGTAGTGTCGAGAATCTACAGCTTCACAATTCTTAAAGAAGTTTTACAACAGCAGCTGTAAAAGCACATGTTGGACGCTGGTAAAGTGTTGTTTACAATGCAGTGTAGAACCCAATAGAAAAAGGTGATGTGTTATTGTGACATAAACAAAAGGAGACGCAAGAAATGGAAATTAACCACAAAAATCTGGCCATACAGTCGCAATCCAGTATCCGACATGACATGACATATTGTAACGTGAACCATCTGAAGATGAACCTGAAAAGGTTTTAAAACCGGTTCATGGAATAAACATCATTTCAAGAAAATGTGACTGGTGCATTTTCTTAATTCATAGTTTACATAATTTGTTTACAATCAGTAATAGAGAAATTTAATGTTAAAAATTTCAAAGGTATTAAAAGTAAAAATATGCAAATTATGTGGTAGAGTGTGAATTGTGTTTTGTCACATTGTCCTACTAGCTAGGTGATTGATTCACGTGTACTTCTACCTTTTATTGGTGAGAAAGTCTCGGTAAAACCTTCGAGCTATACTCAGTCACCTGCGAAACTGTATGTTCTCGTAGGTGTGCTGTTTTTATTTGATAGATGGGTTACTTAGTTTATGACACAACATTACATGGTACTCAGAGGTTGTCTGTTCATCTAATTACTGGTGGATGTGGTGTATTCTATGTGATGCCTTAGATACACAGTATACTCCTTACCGGTATAAAAATTCTCTGCTGATTTAGCATTTATACATTGAATACGTAGTTTTCAGCTTTCAATTAAATTTTATAACAAAAATATTTTGATCAAAATAGCTTGATTGCAGTATTCCTTGTATACCCTAAAACATTAATTTTTACTTTTATTAATGGTGTATGCACAGGTTATATCTGAGACTAAGTACATTTGACACACACTATATTATGCATAAAATATTGATACCTAATATTTGATGCTGTGCACATCAGTCCGACATAAAAGATTTTCTGTAGGCAATAGTTCTTTCTCTCTCAGCAAAGAGCAAATGCGTTTCAATTGATTTACAAGTTGCAGTGAGACCTGCTAAAATCTGCTATGGAAACTATTCTTTTAGCTGGTTGGAAGTGTTACGTAATGATAGGATATTAAGTCGGCATTATAAGTTATTTAACTACTAAATTGATGACATAATTAATAATTATTGCTTGCTAAGGCACTATGTTGAATTACCACTATGTTGATGTTTATCAGTAATGAATTTCCCTGCTGTGCCAACCTCTACATTATTTCCAAAGTAGTTAGTACCATACGTCATTGCTGGATGAATTCCATTCTTTTTCTTCCGCTGAATTTTCTACACTTACAGCTCCTTGTAGTACCATGCAAAACATTCTCTGATCTCTTAACACATGTCGTATAACCACAGGTTTCTCGATATCTTCCTTTCTTCGCCGATTCTGATTTTCATCATTTTTCTGTGGCAGCACATTTCAGAAGATGCAAACAGGGTGTCCCAGCTATCTTGTCCACCCAAAATATCTCTGGAACAATAACAGCTATTGGAAAACGACATTCATAGGTATCATTGTACGGCTGGGGTCCATGAATGTACATATTTGGAAACATTCTAAAACGAAATCACATAAACAATGAATGTACATATTTGAAAAACATTCTAAAACGAAAGCAAATGTGTTTTTTAACACAAACTTACGTTTTTTTAAATGGACACCCTATATTTTTTCTTCGGAAATCCATAGCATGACAAATCACATAAACAACGGCGTTCATTGCATCTCAATATTCCAATTACATCCCGAGATATTGCGACGAGAAGTTGACGCTTGAAAAACCCGAAATGCGCTGCTAGCGCACGTCCTGAGGCTCAGGCGTGAACCCCATGCTGCCCGTAATCGCGATGTGATTGACATGCGTAATCGCACTTCCATACTTACCAAGAGGTCCGAAACGAATAATACGGTCTGCTGCCATCCTGCATTAAAGTCATACATTCCAGCAGGTATTTATCCCATAGGCTAGGGGTGATGCGGTTCTGTAACATATCTGTGTACCGCAACTTTAGTCACAAAGTTAACTGCGCTTATCGTTAATCCGTTACTAAAAAGGTAATGCCGTTCAACGTTAAAACTTTACTGTAGATCTAGCGCAAGTGACAGTGAATCATTCACTCGTAATAGTAAAATTCATGTTGATGGTTTTAGTGAAACGAGCAAGTGGACTAAAGGTTTTACCGTTCTTCAGGTAAAAATGTTTTGATTTGGGAAGTTCAGGTAAGATATAGAAGATGAATGTAAACATGTTTAACCAATTAGTTTTATTATCACATAATTATCAATGTTATGTTTATCTAATGCGTTACATGACAAATTGTTTTAAACAAATGTTTCTGGACATCACTGGGTAAAATGGCCCTTTGTAGAAACTTGCACTTTGATACCAGCGCTCCATACTAAAGATAGCGTTCTCATATCATGCTCAAAGTGATAACCATTGGCTTGCATACATAGGGTCACTCTGCGGATGAAGGATGCCCTACTTCGTGCTATTGTTTCCTCTTTGATTGCTGTACAAGCATCAATGATGCGTTGCTTCATGTCCTATGGTGTTGCTGGTTCATGTTGGTAAACAGCATCCTTCACTGCTCCCCAAAGAAAAAATCCAGCGGTGTAAGGTCCGGAGATCGGGCAGACCACCTAACTGGGCCACCACGTCCAATCCACGTACCAGGGAAACTTACGGTTCAGAAGTCGTCGTGCTCTTAAGTCGTTATGTGCAGGGCATCCGTCATGCTGATACCACATGACCATTCTCCTGTTCAGAGGTACGGTGTCCAAGAGAACAGGAAGATTGTTTCGTATAAATCTGGAGTAATGTCTGCCATTTTGGACGTCATTTACAAAGAAAGGTCCGATAATGGTATCTCAAATAATCCCACTCCAAACCTTCACTTTCCAAGGACATTGATGCTCTACCTGACGGAGGCATTTTGGATGTTGCTGAAGTCATTTCCATGAAGATCCTGGTGTAAATGAAGATGGTAAGGATGAAATTTATGACGTCGAAGAATACGCTGTGCACTTCATTTCGACACACCAACTGCACGTTCAATATGAAGTGTGCTAATGTGAGGATTCACAGCTACGGTAGCAAGCACAGCAACTTCAGCGCGTTCATCTGTGCGTGTTCTAGGACGATGTGTAGGTCTTGGATTTAAGCTTCCCGTTTCACGTAGACGAGAGACGATCATCGTCTTCTGTACAGTCGTTCTGCCTGAACAGAATTTCACCCGCCTACAACAGGGTACAGTACAGGTATGTAGAGTAGGGTAGAACACAAACATATTAACGTAGTAATCATAATGTTCTCTAACAGTATTATAAGCAAACAAGCAACCTAATATCGTATATCCCGTCAACTTACATGCTCCATAGATCAGCAGAATTTCTACCATATTAGTCCAGTCAAATTAGGGTTTCACCTCGGAATGAGAGGTAACAAGCTGAATTTTTGCATGAGCCTTTGTTTTGGCATTCTAAATGATGTGTCAAAAGTCTCATAAAATCTCGTGTCCGCGTCTTAAGATATTAAAGGTCAAAGGTCACGAAAATCAGTTTTTCGCAATTATCTCGCTTCCTATGCGTTAAATGGTATTTGCATCTCAGACAAAAGTTGTAGAGCATGATATTCTCTACAATTTTTGTTTTAAACTTTTTTTGTGAAGTTCATCGCTTTTTAGATAGAGCGCGGAAAGCGCGCAGGTCACAGCGCTCAGACACATAAGACGTAATACGAGGTCAGCTGCGAATTACAGTCAATGGTACTTTGAATAAAACAATTGTAATTGTAAATAAAATTTCATTATTTACGAATTAATACCCAATTTTAATAATACTTACTTATTTCAAGTAATTACAATATCATGAATTCCATACTTTAAGTATATTTTAATTCTGTTCCAATGTATCGTAACTATATTTATGTAGAAAATATTTTATTATTTTCTCTCTTAAATGTGTAAACTGTAGAATATTTCTATAATATTAAGTTTATACCTGGAAATATGTACCCTTACAACGCCACATTTTCTATTTATAAGTTGAAACACAACTTCCATTTTTGAAGGCCGGTTTCTATGTCGAGGGCTCACTTGCCAGTAACCAAGCTTGCTAGTTTTAAATTGTTTCGTGGAAAGGGCGGACTTATAGAGTTATGGCTAATTTGTGTTTCATATGTGATAAGTCGCTTTCAGAAGGTGATGTTGTGTATGTTGTGCACGGCTTACATACTTTAAAAACTGCAAGCATTGCAAGAAATGACGGCCATATAGATTATTTAAATACTTTAGCTTCTGTGAATGTGCATACCGTGTGTCGAAAAATGTATATCAGTGAAAATTCTATAGCAGCATCAGCCAAGAGAAATTTTTATCATATCGATCTAATAAAAAAAAAGCTAATTGACTTGCTGTTGAAAAATTAAGAACTGTTAATATCACTACAAATCAAGCCAGAGATGATGCTGATGTTTGTATAATCGAAACAGGTATTGAAGAATCAGAGCACCAAAGGACTGTCGTCATCGTAGGAGAAGATATTGATTTGCTTGTCATTTTAATTGGACAAACTCTATCGCATCAATAAGAAATTTTCTTTAAAAAAGTTGGTAAAAGCAATGTTAAAACACAAATATACTCCTCCAAATGTTTTGAACGTTATCCCCGTTGTAAAAAACACATTTTACTTTTGCACGCATTGAATGGCTGTGACACGACATCTGTGTTGTTTAAAAAAGGCAAAAGAACTTTTGTTAAAATCTTGGAGAAACTTCCAGATTTGGATCAGCTAGCTCAAGTATTTCCACAAGAAAATTGCCCTGCGCAAACGTTACTTGAATATGGAGTACGTATCTTGTTGGCAATATATAACGTTCCAAAATCTGAAGACAATATAGAACATCTTCGATACACGCAATTTTTCTTAAATCGACAAAATTTAATAAACCTGTGCCACTATCAAATCTGCCACCAACTAGTGCAGCAGCTCATCAACATATAAATCGTGCTTACTACCAAGTACAAACGTGGTTAGGAAGCTATAAAGAACCCCAGGAATGGGGTTGGGTGCTGCAGAGTGAACATTTGGAGCCGATACTAACAATATTACCACCTGCACCAGACGAGCTCCTGAATAAAATATTTTGCAACTACAAAAATGATTGTGGTTCGCGCTGCGGGTGCAGGAAATCGGGGATGCAATGTTCTTCAGCTTGTGGCCAGTGTAATGGGCAAGTTTGCCTCAATGCGTCATTACACCAGAACGATCTCGATGAAGAAAGTGTATATGACCCCGAAATCTTGGAAGGTTTAAAGACGACGATCGTCGATTACGAGGATGATGATAATGAAATGGACGTTTTCGAGCGACCGGATGAAGACGACGATGATGATCAAGAAGATGAAAATTGAGACCTATGTATGATTAATAATTAAAGTGAATAAAAATCCTCCTCATGTTTGAACTTCTAATTGTAATAAATCAATCATACATGACTACTAAATAAAGATTTACATAAAACGTATTTCCTCGTTTTTTTATTTAATATATGTTTGCTTCAAATATAATTAAGTCTTAATTATAGTTAATTTTATTCTTTTTTACATAAAACATAATTAAGATATATTAGAATATAATTAAAATATACTTGAAGTATTTGGCTTCATAACTTTATAATTTCATTAAATAAGTAAATATTATTAAACAAATCTTTTTGATTTATGAATAATATTATGAAGTATTGAACATAATTCATAAAGAATGAAGGTTTGTTATTGTAATTGTTGCAATGATTTATTAACTTTAAACAACCTACCATTGACCGGGATTCGCGGTTGACTTGCATTACGTCTTATATGTCTGAGCGCTGTGACCTGTGCGCTCTCCGCGCTCTATCTAAAAAACGATGAACTGCACAGAAAAAAGTTTAAAACAAAAATTGTAGAGTATTTCATGCTCTACAACTTTTGTCTGAGATGCAAATACCATTTAACGCATAGGAAGCGAGATATTTGCGAAAAACTGATTTTCGTGACCTTTGACCTTTAATATCTTAAGACGCGGACACGAGATTTTATGAGACTTTTGACACATCATTTAGAATGCCAAAACAAAGGCTCATGCAAATATTCAGCTTGTTACCTTTCATTTCGAGGTTGACGCCTATTTTTGGCTTATTTGACTGGACTATATCTTCATGTGTGTACATAATACAGTATAAGTTCCACAACACAACGTTTATTCACAATGTGTACTACCTCCGTGCCGTCACTAGATTACTGATTTACTTATTACAAAAACGTATGTGTGTGTGTGTGTGTGTGTGTGTGTGATAGAGAGAGAGAGAGCATTTAGCGAATAGCGATAAATTTTCCTTGTCACTTTAAACCTTTACGAAACTTTTTCTCGCTGGCAACCCCACCTCCCCCCCTCCCCCCCCCCCAAAAAAAAGTTTCATTCTTTACTACTTTTTTGACGTTTAAGTTGTTCATTGGCCTGACGCTAAAATTTATTGCTTCTGAACTACTAACTCGCAAGACATTTTACAAACTGAATACACACATACCACTAAATGCACCATGGAAATTATATCATTGTAAGACACCTAGTTCATGAGATAAGAGGTCATAAAGAAATACATTAGGTTCATTAAAACCGGTACCATCATTTATGGGATCCGATTTACCACATCTTTACTGCTAAATCTTTTAGCGAAATGTTTTTCAGACAGTATGCTATAGTCCTGTATCATTGAATGTACCTTCGAAACTATATAATAATAAGACACATAGTTGAGGATATAATATGTCTGAAACTGAAACTGTCCAGTCACTGATGAGGTTGTCATTTGTACCGCCTTTACTAACAGCTCCACTCGCAACACATTTCGTTAACAGTTTTCAAATATTCCATTCTACGAACCTGAAAAATTATAACACAGTAGATCACATAAGTCAGGGGATATTGATCTATATGAAACGGGTAGAGAATAGGCTATCGTAGATGGACAGAGAGGGAAGAATGAGATGGGTTAACATACGAAAGAAATAGATACACACCCGGACAACACATACAACTAACGCTAGTAAGAGAATGATGGTAGTAAGGTAAAAATGAGATTGTCGGTGCAAGGGAGTTCCAGAGAAAATTGTTTCACACAATCACTCTGGGAGGAATTAGCTTAGCGTGGTCTACGAGACAGGTGAGGGGCGGTTCTGAAGTACTGTAAAACACAGGCGGCACCTTTTGGTCAGATTAATACCCTACCGTGGCCAGCACCTACAAAATACGGGCTGCCAGCTTTTTTACAGTTGCCTTTGGCACCACCTTGGCGGTGTTAGTGAGCAAGAAATGTTTTGGGAAAACCCGTCGAACTAAAAGGAAAAAGTTGGTAGCCTCCTTTGAAGAACACGAGATGCCGAACTATAGCGAAAACAACACAAGAACATAACAGAACCTTTGATTCGGTAATTGCGGTGAATGACCATGTGACACCTTAGAATTTTAACACAAGAAACATCAATGAACAGTTTACGGAACTCTCGAATGGGAACATAACAGTAAAAATCGGACGATGTTCACAGTCCGCCAGTCCTTATCTGAGATGACCTGTGAATTGGCGTCGCTCCGAAAATCACTTAGTCTAGAGATTTCTTCATGAGTCTTCGAAAACATGCGTCTAGTCTCATTCAAAGCGTCGAATTGTACGGCGTGTGTGAGACTAAACCATACTTTGCCGCACAGATGCGTTATGCCAGAGTAAATGTGCAGAGTGCTGTTAATAAGTACGATGGTGTTCCAATCAGATACTTTTGGCTTGGTTTCTTGGCAACCTTTGAATGTAAGACTACAGTTTATCTTTCAAATCAAATGTTTGTAGAACTTGTGGGACTTAACTACGGGGTCATCAGTCCCTAAGCTTACAAATTACTTATGAACTACCTAAGACTAAGGACGGCACAAATATCCATGCCCGAGGGGGGATTCGAACCCCCGACCGTAGTGGCCGTGCAGACCGTGACTGGAGCGCCTCAGTCTCCTCGGCCACCGCTGTTTATCTTTACTCCTAGTTGTTTTGCAGTATCGTAGTGACATAGTTATTTCCCTCGCCAGGTGACACTTCGTTTTCGCTTCTATTTCCCAGATGAAAGACACACCTGCGTCGGAACACGTCCTGTGGCTGCACGAAAATCATCATCACCATTGTGACGTCTCTCAGGGTTCCTCCGAGCTGAAATCCGTAAGTAGCGGTCGTCAGCTATTGACGTAGCCTTTCGGTGTAAAAAGCAAGTCAACGACAGCCCCTGTACATCTGTACCTCCTCCACGTCCGAACATCACTTTGGTTCACTCCGAGACGCCAGAAGACTTTCGTTTATGAGAGAGTAACTCCTGACACCAGGTAACAATGCGGATGCGATCATACTTCGGAATTGGACTTCCAAGGCACGGAGACACAAGCAGTGTCCTTCTTTCCTGTGTGCTGGTACTAGTTTTTAAGTGACTTCAGATATAGTAAACAAACAGCTTCTTCAATGACCATGACTTCGTACCCGAAGTTAACTAGCACCCCATATACTATTACAAATCAAGTTTTGTTGATATTAAATTATATAGCATATTATTATTATTATTTATATTTGTAGATAATGAAATTGAGAACTAAAACAAATATAACAACGTAACTGTTTTTAAGTGTCTATTATTTTACTGCAAGTTCAAAGTCCGGCTAAATTTTCTTTGTTACCGACATGTTGCAAAAAAATAAATAAATAAAAATAAAAAAGTAGAAAAAAAGGTTAAAATGAATTAGTTTTTTTGGTTTATATATAAAGAACAGTCTTGAGCGCAAAAAAAAAAAAATCGACTAGTTTCGTTCTTATTTTAGACCATCTTCTTGAAATTAAGCTCCACAACATCAATGGTGCTTAATTCCTTGAAGATGGTCTAAAATAAGAGCCAAACTAGTCGAAAAAATGTTTTGCATTCTAGAGTGTTCTTTATAAATAAATTGAAATAAGAGTGCTGTTTCCCATAAGCGAAACAAAAATGTTTCCAAAAATATGTAGTTCTTTTGTTTTCTATATACTTACATTACGCTATAATTACATATGTGGATTCATTTCGATATTATTGACAGTTCTGTTGATTCTACATAAATAAAAATATTTATATCTTTCAAATAAAATATTTAAAAATCATTCATTCCGCTCAGCCTCCTCCTGGTTTGGCTATCTTCTACCGTCATGTAACGCCACACCCAGGTTCAAAAATTATAATGACCGTTAATACTAGATTTCATATTCTTCTTAATAAGTTCCTCAAATTGAAAAACAAAATGAACTAATTCAAAATTAGATTCCACAGTAAGATCCAGTAGGTTAGCAAACCCTGAGTCAAATTTTTAATTTCAGTTCCTATGATAGTCTCCGTTCATTCCATAACTCGTCTATAACTGTTATCGATATCGTAATATCAATAATCGTACCACTTTAGTGACAACAACTTACGTGTAAGTCATTCAGACCACATTCAAAATTCACTTCAGAATTACTACCACTTAAGAAAATCCATTTGCACATCTTCATTCAATATTTAGAAATCGTGTACAGTCATCAGTAACTTCATTTTTTTATAACTTTTTATTTTTAACATATGTGACGTAAGTAATATCACATAACTCAGTATTACAAATCACAATTCCAACAAGACGTCATCTCAATACCGAATACAAAAAGAGACTAAACATTTTTCCTTTACATTTTTATATGCATTGTTAATGTTTTAAAAAAAAATGTCAATCGCGGTCCCCAACAGCAGGCAATGTCTTCTAGTTAAGCGCGCCAACCTTCGGCTAATCAACGATAGCGACCGGCATTTTCTCGCTGACGTCGACGGAGAACCCGTCACTGCGTACTGCTGTAGCCCCGTCGTTGCTCATGAAACAAACAAAGGCGAATAAAATTGTCACAAGTATATGTTCTCAAACGTTAATAACATTCAAAACAATGTTGTTGTTATGGTCTTCAGTCCGGAGACTGGTTTGATGCAGCTCTCCACCCTACTCTATCCTGAGCAAGCCTTTTCATCTCCTCATAAGAACGGCAACCCACATCCACTTGAATCTGCTTACTATACGCGTCTCTTGGTCTCCCTCTGCGATTTTTACCCCACACACTTCCCTCCAATGCTAAATTTACGATTCCTTGATGTCTAATAATGTGTCCTACCAAGCGATCCCTTCTTTTAGTCAGGGTATACCAAAAATTCCTTTTCTCGCCAATTTTGTTCAGTACCTCTTCATTAGTTATGTGATCTACCCACTTAATCTTCAGCATTCTTCTGTAGCACCACATTTCAAAAGCCTCTATTCTCTTCCTGTCCGCACTGCTTATCGTCCATGTTTCACTCCCGTACAAGGCAACACTCCACACAAATGCCTTCAGAAAAGACTTCCTTACCCTTAAATTAATATTCGATGTTAGCAAATTTCTCTTTTTCAAAAATGCCTTTCTTCCCATTGCCACTCTGCATTTTATATCCTCTGTACTGCGACCATCGCATGTTATTTTACTATCCAAGTAACAAAACTCATCTACCACCTTCACTGTCTCATTACCTAATCTAATTCCTTCGACATCGCCTGATTTTCTAAGACTACATTCCATTATTTTTGTTTTGCTCTTGTTAATGTTTATTTTATACGCTCTCCTCAACACACTGTCCATTCCATTCAACTGCTCTTCCAGGTCGTTCGCTGTCTCTGACAGAATTACAATGTCATCAGCAAAACGCAATGCTTTTATTTTTTCCCCCTGAACTTTAATGCCTATTCCAAAATTTTCCTTGCTTTCCTTCACCGCCTGCTCAATGTACAAATTGAATAACATCGGAGAAAGGCTACAACTCTGTCTTACTCCCTTCCCAACTGATGCTTCCCTTCCATGCCCTTCGAGTCTAATAACTGCGGTCTGGCTTTTGTACAAGTTGTAAATAACCCTCCTTTCCCCGTATTTTACCCCTGCTGACTTCAGAAGTTGAAAGAGTGTAGTCCAGTCAACATTGTCAAATGCTTTCTCCAAATCTACAAAAGCTAAAAATGTAGGTTTGCCTTTCCTTAATCTATCTTCTATAATAAGACGTAAGGTAAGTATTGCCTTCCGGGTTCCTACGTTCCTCCTGAATCCAAACTGATCTTCCCCGAGGTCAGCTTCTACCAGCTTTTCCATTCTCCTGTAGATTATTCGTGTTAAAATTTTGCAATCATGACTTATCAAACTGATGGTTCTGTAATTTTCACACCTGTCTGCGCCTGATTTCTTTGGAATGGGGATTATTACATTTTTCTTAAAGTCTGAGGGTATTTCGCCTGTCTCATACATCCTACACACCAGTTCAAATAGTTTTGTCATGGCTGGCTCTCCCAGAGACTTTAGTAGCTCTGAGGGTATGTCATCTACTCCTGGGGCCTTGTTCCGACCTAGGTCTTTCAGTGCTCTGTCAAATTCATCTCTCAGTACACTATCTCCTATTTCATCTTGATCTACTTCCTCTTCCCTTCCTACAACATCGTCTCTAAGTTCATTTCCTTTGTAGAGCTGCTCTATGTACTCTTTCCACCTTTCAGCTTTCCCTTCTTTGCTGAGTACTGGTTTTCCATCTGAGTTCTTGATATTCGTAGAATTACTTTTCTTGTCCCCAAATGTGTCTTTTATTTTTCTGTAGGCGGTATCTATTTTCCTCCTTCTTATACATTCTTCTACAGATTTGCATTTGGCTTCTAGCCACTCCTGCTTAGCCATTTTGCATTTCCTGTCAATCTCATTTTTTAGTCGTCTGTACTCTATTTTGCCTGTTTCATTTACTGCATTTTTATATTTTCTCCTTTCATCAATTAAATTTAGTATTTCCTGTGTTATCCAAGGTTTTTTTGTTGGTCTTGCCTTTCTACCTATTTTGTCCTCTGCTGCCTTCACTATTTCATCTCTCAATGCTACCCATTCCTCTTCTACTGTTTTATTTCCCCCTGTTTCTGTCAATTGTTGCCTAAAGCTTCCTCTGAAATTCTTAAGAACCTCAGGTTCCTTCAATTTATCCAGGTTCCATCTCCTTATTTTCCTACCTTTCTGCAGTTTTTTTCAGTTTCAGCCTACAGTTCATGACTAACAAGTTATGGTCAGAGTCTATATCTGCCCCTGGGTATGTCTTGCAGTTTATAACCTGGTTGCGGAATCTATGTCTTACCATTATAAAATCTATCTGATACCTTCCGGTGTCTCCTGGCCTCTTCCACGTATACAACCTTCTTTTGTGATTCTTAAACCACGTGTTTGTTATGATTAAATCATGTTCCGTGCAAAATTCTACCAGGCAACTTCCTCTTTCATTCCTTCTGCCCAGTCCATATTCACCTACTATTTTTCCTTCTCTTCCTTTTCCTACTACCGAATTCCAGTCTCCCATCACAATTAAGTTTTCATCTCCCTTAATTGTCTGAATAATTTCCTTTAGCTCCTCGTATATTTCTTCGATCTCCTCATCATCGCCAGAGCTAGTTGGCATATAAACCTATACTACTGTTGTCGATGTTGGCTTCGTATCTATCTTGACAATGATAATGCGATCACTGTGCTGCTTATAGTAGTCTACCCGCATTCCTATTTTCTTTTTCATTATCAGTCCTACTCCTGTGATACCCCCAACTGCTTTTGTATTTATAATCCTGTACTCACCTGACCAGAAATCCTGATCATCCTGCCACCGAACTTCACTAATCCCCACTATACCCAACTTCAACCTATCCATTTCCCTTTTTAAATTTTCTAATTTTCCTACCCGATTAAGGGATCTAACATTCCACGCTCCGATCCGTAGAATGCCAGTATTTTCTTTCCTGATGATAACATCCTCCTGAGTAGTCCCCGCCCGGAGATCCGAATGGGGGACTATTTTACCTCCGGAATATTTTACCCGAGAGGATGCCATCATCATGTTTTCATACAGTAGAGCTGCATGTCCTCGGGAAAAGTAACGGCTGTAGTTTCCCCTTGCTTTCATCCGTTCGCAGTAACCGTGTGGCAAAGCCACATTAGCTGATGTTACAAGGCCAGCTCAATCAATCATCCAGACTGTTGCCCCTATAACTACTGAAAAGGCTGCTGCCCCTCTTCAGGAACCACACGTTTGTCTGGCCTCTCCACAGATACCCCTCCGTTGTGGTTGCACCTACAGTACGGCTATCTGCATCATTGAGACACGCAAGCCACCCCACCTCGGCAATGTCTGTGGTTCATAACAATATATTCCGTAATTAAAAACTGCGAAATTGAGCTCTATGGGGAAAATAGTGGACGGTTACATACATGTCCCACTACATCCCCCAACCACAAGCTGAATTTAGCAGTGACTAACCACAAGCATGTATTTCTTTAAAATATTGGTAAATCATTTGTTTATATTTAATCACTATTTTCTTTCTTTTGAGCTCTGTAATAGCAATATGGTTATATGTATAGTTTCTTCAGTTGAAACAAAATGCTTACTTCTTTTTTTCAGTATAAGTTAAATGACTTTTCATCGTGAAGGTATTATCAATAATTCCGCTCTTACAATAATTCTATCACAATTCTGGCCACAGTGTCGCTCTGGTATTGCTCGTGCGCGGTTGCTTACATCTTTGTGCTGGTTGTAATCTAGGGAAAATCTAATGAACTCAGTTCTTAGTACAATATTCTTGGCGATATATACCCATTCATCCTTAGTAGTCAGGAGGCCTTGGAACCAAGGCTATGCAACACTTTTTTTGATGTGTTATATTAATAATGATATGCTTGAAAAGGAAACTTTGCTGAAATCAGCCAATGGCAAAACAAAGTATTAATTACATAACGTACTATGCCCCATGTTTCCATTCGTGAGTTATTGCAATATTTTTCTCACATGCTCTATTCAGAAACCGAGTAACAGAACTTTCTTCGTCCGCGCTATTATTTTCTAGTGTCTGGCCATCTCGCTGTTCAGTCCGCGAAATACTGTTACCTAGGAGATTTTTTTTTTTCTGCGTCCCTTTACCCTTGTAGAATTTCAACATAAAGATATCCAGGCCATTGCATGTTTGAAAAGATGAGATAATCGTATTCGAGGTTTCTTTAAAACTCTTACCCTCGTCAGTAAGAGTTGCGCAGTTTCAACCTGCCTTTCAACTCTTCTTCTAGAGAGCGTTTTTTACTGTGTCAGACAACTGACAGCGTGCATCGTCGCTTTAGTTAGCCTCTGATATTTGCCGGCACGAACCCTTCTGTAGAGTCGTCACCGACCAAAGGTGCGCTTCCCTTTAAGGACCGCGTTGATTAAAAACGCAACCCTCGCAGCAAACTTTATTCTTTAGAAAAGATACGGGGAGTTCAAAACCAGATAGCAGAGGCGTCGCACATCCAGCATCCCACTTTCGTCGAAAAAGAATTACTTACTGCGGGTTCGTACGTATTTCACATTATGTCTAACATAAATTGAATCGTTCTGACTTTTAATGTATCGATTTACTACGTTTGGCAACTACAACATTAACTCATAATTCCCAGAAACCATCCCTGTACTTAACGATAGATCTAAACGCCATGGTGTTTGGTAGCTGACGTGTCATGCATGCTCTAACTGAATCTACAGATTTTTCGTAGAAACAGGTGAAAGTGTATCAGAAGTAGCTGGAAACGTCACCCAAAAGGAAAAGCAGGTGCGACAGATGTGAATATTATAGAAACAGTTAAACAAGTCATGGCTGCATAATACTAAAACAAATTATTTAGATAATAATGTAAAAACTCGTAAAATTCGACTGTGGGGAAGACGAGTTTGGGTTTAGCAGAAATGTAGGAATACGCGAGGCAATAGTCACATTTCAACGTATCTCAGATTAAAGAAAGGTAAAACTGCGTTTATAGCTTCTGTAGAATTGGAGAAAGCTTTGTTGATTAAATAAATGTGTTTCGTCTTGATGATAACATGTCAGGAGGGCGAAAGTCGCTAGCGATAAGTGTTGTGGGGGCAAGAAAGTGTACGTTTCATCGTTTGATAACCAAATTTGTATATAACTGACAAACTTGCAACACGCCTTTCAGAGACAAGTAAGGTGTAGTAGCTGGACAATGACGTTTCCACGGTTCTGATGAGGGGGCAAGATCCGCCGAAACTGGTAAAACAACTGAAAATTTGAATAATCAATCTTGGCAATAACATAAGTTTTACGGAAAAAAAGATCGTGTAATTTTATCCCTTTTATCAATGTTGAGTGGAGTACACTGTATAAAATTCTGAATGTAGGACGGAACGAAAAGTTATACAGAACCTTTACAGAAACAACACACCAGATATAAAATTCTAAGAGCATGAAAGAGACGCAGTATTTTCGAAGGAAGTAGTATAGTGTTTTAGCAAGCTATGAAGGAAAACAAGGAGAAATGTGGAAATGCAATTAATGTTTAAAGGGAACAAATAAAAACTTTGCGGTTTGGCGATGACTTACAATTCTGTCGAAGATATCAAAGGACCTGGCAAAGCAACTGAACGGAGGTTTAAGATGAACCACAAATCAGAGCAGAATAAAATAAGTGTAATGGAATGTGGTCGAAAAAATCAGGCGAGGCTGAATGAATTAGATGGGACAGTGAGACTTGTAGATGAATTTCGATACATGGCAGAGAAAAACTCATGATGGGCAAATTAGGGAAGATAGAAAATGCGGGATGGCTATAGGAATGACAGCATTTTTCGATTTAAAATTTGTTAACATTAAATAATAATTTAATGTTAGGAATTCCTTTCTGAAAGCATATGGCTAGACTGTAGCCACGTACTGGATTGAAATGTGGAGGATAAGTATTTCTGATAAGGATAGAAGATTAGATTCTTAGATGACGCAACTAATGAGAACATATTGGACAGAATTGCTTACAAACATTTGTTGCATATCTTGACTAAAAGAAGGACTCGAGTGGTAGAACATCTACATTTACATCAATACTCTGCAAATCACACTGAAGAGCTTGGGAGAGGATTAATCGACCGCTTTCACGATATTTCTGTGCAGTTCTACTTTCTAATACCACGCGGGATGTCTCATTTGTTTATGATGATCATGTCTCCCTATTTAGATGGGTGACAACAAAATATATTCACAGTCGGAAGAGAAAGTTAATACGTCTTGCAAATAAACTTCGCCGCAACGACAAGGAATAACACCTTTCTTTTAAATATTTACATCCCAACTCGTGAAACATTTCCGTGATACTCTCTCCTTTATAATAAAAGAGGATCTGCCCTGCTTTAAATCGTCCATCAGTCTCAATTGGTGGTGATCACAAAATGCGTAGCATCTCTCCAAAATAGGACGCTCAAGTGTAGGAAGCGCCTGGTATTTCACGTATAGGGGCTAAAAACCGCAGATGGAGACCAAGAGGCTTTAGCCTGGTAGTAAACATCTCACTGTAAACGTAAATTATTTATTCTTGTGTCCCTTTCTCAATAATTTTCCAGTCCTGGACCTTGTGCATCAGTTTTCCCGCGGATGGTTGGGTCTTGAATTTTTCTTTCACGGCGAATTTGGATGTTTCCATTCCAAATGCGGATGATGTTTTGTCACCATTAATGATCCTGTCTAAGAAGTTGCCTCCTCCGTTATCACAGCGATCTTATTTATTTATTTTCAGATGTCCAAGCGCGTTTGTTTATGCAACTGTGTGAGTTGTTTTGGAACCCATCTGGTACAAACTTTATGAAACCCAAGTCTGTTGTGGCTTTGTGGCTGATTTCGTAGGCACAATCGTGACTAATTTGCAGACGATGCGCCACTTCGTCAGTACTAAATCGTCAGAGAGAAACAGTTCCCCTGAACGCTCAGTGGTTTCTAAGTTTGTGGCGGTAAATGCTCGTCCGGCAACACTGAATGTTGCTCTTCTCTGGTGCAAATAGACAGTGGAGCATCCATTATTAACAGCGGTAACGAAACTAACCTAGCAGCTTGAAATTGCAAAGATATAACAAAAAATAAACAAAGCATGCGTCATCAACGTAATACGACAGTATTCCCAAAGTAAACAAAACCATAAGTCCTCGTAAATCGGTCCATGCGAAAGCAGCGTCACCCGACGAGGAATGGTGGTCAGACACACGCACGGTTCATTTGGTATCATCAAAGTGCGTAATGTTCATTTACGCTTTGTAGGTGGTGTTCGAAGAGTGCTCTGGTAAGTGTCTTCAAGCGTCGAAACTTAGAATGGGAAAAACCGAACGCTTAAAACCGTTTTTCGGTATTTATTTGGTGTCGGATGAACCGTTTTTTTAGTTATTACCAATAACCGGGAAAAAGCACCGGTGTAATTACTTCCTTTAGAAGTCGTTATAAATAGTCAAATGGTGAACAAAATTTCAGCCAACCAGTTGCATAAAATGCTTTATGTACGTAAACCTTGACCTAGGTTTCAGCAAAAGTAATCTTGCCTTCTTCAGAAGTTACACTTAACTCACATTGAATTAGTTGTTAAATGAAATCAAGTGGCCATATGTGGCTGACTCCATGTCGTGGAATAAAACGTCTGTGAAGTTTGGAAAGTAGGAGGCGAGGTACTGGCAGAATTAAGGTTTTGAGGGCGGATCATTAGCCGTGTCAGCTTGTGCCGTTACCTGGTCGTAGATCGATAACAATCGATGTTGTCGAAGATCGTTGCTCTCGGCAGCGGTTGGCTGAAATCTCATGGGGCGAATAATTCATTGCAAATAACGTAGGCAACATACAGAACTGCAGTTCTTTAACACTTTTAATCATTCATAAACGCCCAGTTGTCCCCATTTATGGGCAGCTTACTAGTCTCATTAATTACACCCATAAGACGAGGTACTCACATTCCACACGTCAATAATATGGATTTACAACACAGTTCGAAATATATAGTTTAATGTGGCACAAATATTGATCGTCCATTCGTAATACCAGCAGAAACTCTTTCCACACGAATAACACTGGCCAACTTTTACTTAATTGTTCAAAATTAAAGTTCCAACTGTCGTGGCTTGTGCCTCAGATAACGGCCGCAACAATCAACAATACTCGGAAATGACAAAGATTACGCATCAGATAGAGGATGAAACAATACTTTATTACATGCCGCGAAGGCATCCTAATTATATCTTTCAAACAATGATACTGGATACTCCGTATTGTTAATTTTGTACATTAAATTAATTATAATGTAAAAGTAAACATTTACATGCAACAGGCTATAGTAAAATATACTGTAAATAATAGTGATTAAATTAATATACAAATCTCAGTTCAATTAATAGTATTTCATTTACCTATTTAACAAAATAGGTCAATCAACAATACTTTCGTAATTAACGGTAATTATACAGAAACTAATGAGGGCAAAACATTCCTAACATTAATTGTGAAACACAATAGTACATACCTTAATGTTATGAGAAAAGAATTTAATTAGTTTTAACAGAAATACTAATTAGCATAGTATCTGAACTTTAACGATGTACCTCTGGCATTAACTAATTAATATTTGTTAATGAAACAAACTTCTCCGGCGTCAAATAATAGAAAATGAATTCAGCTAGTTACGTTACAACAAAGAATAACAAAACTTTTGGAGAAGAAAAGGATAATGAACTAATTACATTCATATCTATTATTTTGCAAGAGTGGTATCGGGAGGTTCAGTAATGCAAGCAGGTGGGAATAAATCCCAACATGCTTCGTTACAAGCTCATCGGTAGAGCGCTTGACCGCGAAAGGCAAAGGTCCCAGGTTCGAGTTCCGGTTCCGGTACACAATTTTAATCTGGCAGGAATTTTCATACCAGCGCACACTCCCCTGCAGAGTGATAGTTTCATACTAGTAGCATTTATTGTTAAAGTTTCCCTGCTATGAAATATTAGGTTATCGCAGAACTAGGAAATGCGATCAGTGATAATTTAAGAACAAGATAATTTAAGTCAGAAACGGGCAACAAACGCATGGAACAAGAATTGATACAGCTGTTGCTGAGGCATCCGTACACCTTCAAAAATATTCAAATGTTTGTAAATCTATCGGACCAAACTGCGTGGTCATCATTCCGTAGCTTACAAGCTACTTAAACCTAGGTAAACTAACCTAAGCCGTACATGGCTTGTGTTTTAAACGTTACTACCCCGTCTGCAAGTACTTTTCATTTGTCTACCATTTGTATGAAATAATATCAGATAAGGGGTATTACGACAACAGTAATAAATTAGAACAAGATCAAGTAGTAAAAATAATCAAAATTGCAAATAATCCCATACATTAAATTGACCTCTTCAGATGAATAGCAGCATTTCATTGGAAATGGTGCTCTTAATCTGATGATGGCTGACTAAATGTACCGAAAGCAGCCATTTCAATAAATGAGAGTTTTGTGATCTTCATTTTTTTCCGATTGCGTCATCAAGAACAGAATGTTGTTAGCTGCATACCACATTGGTTAAAACTTTTGCCCGGTTCTGCATTGTATGCGTATACCCGTTTGTAGCCCTTGGAAACGGCCAACACTAAAGACAGAATTCGCCAACCAAATAGTGATGTAATCCTAGATTACTACTTACTATTTCAGCCGAGATTCCCAAACAATAGGAGAAAACAGACTTTTTTTTTCTTTCGTTAAAAGCTAAAAACGAACTAACTGTTGGTGGGTTAGGTTCTGTTTCAGTTCCCTATTTTACCAGATATTTTGATTCTACATAACTTGAAGAAAAGGACAAAGCGAAAGTTTGAGGTAGTCTTAAAATTTCCAGCTTTTGATGTCCTCATTTGTTAATGGAAATAATAGCAATGAAAATGAAAACCGGTTATCTTGAGCGATTATTTCAAACAAATAACTTAAAACCGGTTCCTTCAGCGTTAACCGCCATCTCTAGTGGAAACCAGATTCAAAAGTCGAGAGGTTGGGCGGCTCTCATCTAATATATAAAAATTAATGTTTCATTGTTTCTCTTTTTGTTCGCATTTTCAAATGTTCAAATATCTGTAAATTTATCGGACCAAATTGCGTGGTCATCAGTCCGTAGCTTACAAACTACTTAAACCTAGGTAAACTAACCTAAGGACAACACACACACCCATGCCCCAGGAAGGATTCTAACCTACACGGCGAGTAACCGCGCGCTCCCCAGCGAGACGCTTTAGACCGCTCGGGCACTCCACCGCGGTTGTTCGCATTTTATGCACGGCCATACCGTACATCCGATAGCGATAAAACTTTATCAACTCATTGCTTCCACTCCCGCGAATGTTATAGGCGTACTACAATTAACTTCATTTGGTGCACGGGCGAGGGTGCTTTACAGTTATTTAATTCTTTTCTTACACCTTCACACTGAAATAGCTGGAAGGATATGAATGAAATTTGGAACAGATGTAGCCAAATACCCTGGGATTCCTTTTGCAAGCCACCGTATGGTGCGTGGCGGAGGGTACCTTGCAGTGTGTTACCACGTTTGTTACTCTTCACGTTGAAACTTTGAACACTTGATCGAAACAAGAGGAAATTCACTGTTTACCTAAAATTTTGTATGGCGCGTGGCAGAGGGTACTTTGCGTACGAACTTCGACAAAAATACTGTTTTATTTAGATCTTGATGAAATTTTGCAAACTGAACCTTCAAAAGAAGAGGAACATCGCCGTCTGCAAAAGATTTCATGCGGTGTGTGCCTTTCAATAAACTTAGACACCATTTCAGTGATCACCATAAAGTTGGCGAGTAATACAGTTCTGCACAGATGGAGGAGAAATGGACTGAATGGGTGGAAGAGCATTTCAACAGGGAGACAAAGAGGTGATTGACAGAGGAAGAGAGAAATGAGCATGGAGAGGGGAGGAATTGAACAAAGAGAAAGGAGGAGATGAACAGAGAGGGTGGGGGGAGGGGCGAGGCGAGGAGATGAACAGAGAGAGAAGAAAGGAGAAGTTGGTCAGATTGGACTAAAGTAATATTGGAATAAATATGTAACCGTGCGACGAAGGGTTTTCAGCTAGCTCATTATATATGTAGGACGTTGTAGTCTGAACAGACTAGAAAAGCCGGCCGCGGTGGCCGAGGTGACTGAGGCGCTCCAGTCACGGTCAGCACGGCCACTACGGTCGGGGGTTCGAATCCCCCATCGGGCATGGATATTTGTGCCGTCCTAGTTTGTAAGTAGTTCATAAGTAGTTTGTAAGTTTAGGGACTGATGACCCCGTAGTTAAGTCCCATAAGCTTAACAAACATTTGAACATTTGAAGACTAGTAAAACAAGACAGGAGAACTGTGGCAAAACTAATATCATACTTTGATGCTGGGCATCGTATACTCCTAGCGTTAGATCCATGAATGTGCCAATGTTGTCTCAATAGTAAGTACAACTGATATAGACACGGACGTTGGAACAGTGTCAGTTTCACTAAACAGTGTTGTACGATGTGACCAATGTTTATTTTTTATTTTTTTTTAGCAAGGTAAAACATGATGTCATAGACCAGGAGTGTGGTGGCCAGAGGAACACTGTGACGTTTGCTGTGTTGCCCTCCCCCCGCCCTACCCTTCCAGCTTGCCAGATCTGAAGTCGATCGAACAGAGGTCATGTGATTAAAAGTGGCGACAGAGCTCGTCGCCCTCACCCCCTCGGAATGTAGTTAGGGGACATGTGTTTGCATATGCGGTACTGACTCCGTCCAGATACTTGCCAAGGCCTCATTTCTTCTGTGCCATGACTCTTCTCCGCTGTCATCCGGGTCAAAGACGTACACACAGGCTATTAGATACGGTCATAATGTTGTCTGTGTACTCTATTGGCCTATTGTTAGCTGGGAAAACATTCATTGGAACATCTTTATAACACCATCCATAAAGGCAAAATAAATATGTTATCTATCTAACGAAACTGGAAGAACTCAACTCGGAAGAGAACTGCTATTTTCTGATACTTACATACACATATGAGGATTGCGGCGCTGGATGATCTACGGCGACATACGAAACTGTGAGCGTGAGCCGAATTTGACCCCGTGGTTTAGCATTCAACGCCCGTTGGCTGCTGATGTCAAATCATTTCACTGACAGGTCCACTGCCAGTGTTCGTATGGTGTCTCACATGTGTCCGTACTCTCGGACACTGAAATCACTCCAGTCGTTATTTCCGTGGTGCCGGCACAAAAATCGTAATGAATATTGTGGTGAGAAACAGTATTGGTTGCTCAAATACGATGTTTTCCTTATTCACACATGACGCGTATCGCCTCTTCTAGGCATGATCAGACGTTCTGAGGAAATTTACATTAGTTCAACTTTTATCGCACACCTCGCCTCAAAAGTGAATGTCGTCAAGTGGCCTGTAGTTTAATAGCTTGCACCTTTACTACTACAAGTATTTCTTACGTATGGACAACGTTACATATTTTAATCACTATTTTTAAACAAGTTTGTAAATTTCTCCAGAACGTCTGATATTGCCAGGAAGAGGCGAAACCCGTCATATGTGAGTAAGATAAAGATCGTATTTGTGCAACCAAGACCAAAGTGCTATCGTAAATGTCCGAGAGACTAGAGACCGTACGTAACATAGTGGTAATCTTTATTTACAGGGAAAATATGTCCAATATATTCACTACTTATTACCCCACCTTGTGAAATATGTTCCATTCATTACATTGCCATTTACCCAAGTTTATTTGTGGAGAAAATTGCTTCCAATTATTTCAAAGCCAATTATGAATAAGAAAGGCGAGAAAGAAAAGAAGGGAGAGAGTGTTAGAGAGAGAGAGAGAGACAGAGAGAGAGAGAGGTAGAAAGACAAAGACACGAGGCACTCTGCGGAGCGATTTGCCGTTGTGTAACGAGGCAGAGCGACTTCTGTTACAAAATCGTATCGGTTTTCACATAAGGAGTTTACGAAGCGAATGAAAGTTGAATCCTCACTGGCAGCGGGGCCGAGGATCCTATGTCCCTAACAAACCAGACGCGTCCATTCCTTCCCACGTTCAACAAAGAAAGGTTAATGGTCGATTACCACATTATTGTTTCACCCTTCCTGTAATATGACTTATAGCAAAGGTCAGTCTCGTGTAGCAATACAGGTCGGCAGACAATACACACTTTTTTTGAAGACACAAAGTACAATGTTAGCTGCCAGTAAATATTGAAATCAGTGTGGAAAGTTGAAAATTTATGCCCAGAGGGATACGAACCAGCGTCTCCTGCTTACTAGGCAGTCGCGCTAACCACTACACTACCGGGGCACAGTGATCACTGTGGCTTCGCGAACTACCCTAGCACTCTTTCCATCAGACACAAATTCTCAACTTAGCGACACGCTATTGGCGTAGTTCCACGGTCCGTTATTACTCAATGCTCGCGGTTCCAGTTTCCTGTAAGTGTCCGGGTATAATGTGCATCCACACTGAAGAAAGTATCCCAAAAAAGACATTTTTAATGTGTTACACCAAAGGTGCTTTCTTTATTGCAATGCTGACTAGTTTTGGACATTGCCCATTTTCTTAAGCCATCTATTATGCAGGAAAAGGACATGTATAGAACATGTGCTTGCAATAATTTTACATGGTATGATTACGTCGCAATTACATTCGTTTATATTTGGACACTATTCATGTCGCACTGTTTATTTCAAATCCTTTGTATAAGTATGTCGAAATACAAATGAATGTAAGGAATCTTTTCTCTCTAACAGGTGGCTTAAAAAATAAAAAATGTATATCAATAAAAAAGCACAAACAATTTACTTAAAAGGGCAACCACAGCTTAAATACATATTTATGGAATTCTCTACACAATCATCACAAAAAAATAAAGATTGAAAATTAAAATTGACTTCGATGATGTCTTAGGTGGAAGTGTGTAAAGAATGAAATCGCAACAGCTGTCAAGATGTGTTTATTCCGACACTACCGGTTTCTCATCAGTAAAGATGCATCTTCAGGTGGATGACATATGTGAATAGGAAACATCTGAACTAATAACTGTAGTCTGTAATGTTTGAGACGTTCCCATGACTGTCTGAATGCAGGATCGCGTTCTCCTTGTACAGCTGTTTTACAAGAATGATGCAGTGCGCAAGAAGGTTGTAAAAATACTCGTATCTGGTTTTTATTTAATATTTTATTAATATTATTTATTGCATTAGTGATTTATTAATTACTTGTTCACCGGTTAGCTTGTTAGGGTTAAATTTTGCTATAGGGTTTTGTCTGTACGAGTATTGTTTCAACACAGTTCCACATCATCTCCTACGAAAATAAATTGCTATTACTGGATTAAAATTCATTGTAGTGATATGAAATTCTATGTGGGACCCATCCCTATTCTTTTATGATGTTAAGATTTTTTAATCACTGCTCAGTTGATACTATAGAAAACTATTAGCATTAAAGATCTTGTCCTTAATTGAAATATACACACCACATTGAAAATAAATTAAGGTTCCCTGATAGAAAAATTTATTCACAACGATTTTTTTTTCTTTTTTTTTTTTTTTTACCTCACTGTTTTAGAATTATTAAATGAAATATTATCATCCTACCTAACTGGCAAGAAACAAAAGTCACTGTCAGAATCTCACAGCACTCCGTGTCCTTATACAATACCTTGATATATTTCCACAATTTTTGAAACATTACATTCAACTTCACTGCATTGTCCCAGACGAGCTGAAATAAAATTATTAAATCATTGCCAAGCTGATTACCATACGGCCGTGATTTATTAGAGTTACTATTTTTATTTCTGCCACGTAATGGTGACAGAATGCAGCAATCCAGGTCGGCGGCTGCTCGCTGCAAGAACTATTGAAGTTTTACTCAAAATCTCTAAAATCGGATTAAATGTTTCCAAAATAAACTTAAATTGATACACGCATTTTAATAAACATATTTTAACACATTTAACAATATCTTTTTACTGATCGAATCCATTAATTTGAAAAACAATCACGCGACGCCTGAAAAATTACAACTCTCTCTCATAAATCATACCACAACGAAATACTAACGAAGAAGAAGAACACTCGTTTTGTGTTACAAATATTTATACGTTAGTAATGACATAATTATATTTTTACTCTTAGTACCTCAGTACTGTTAATAATCATAGAGGAGTTAGAGAAGCGCTCTACGTTACAGGATCATTTAGCAAGTGCGAAAGTGTCATAGCGTTGATTGTTCAATGGACGGCGCTAAGGAGAGATGTTCTATATCAAGGTATGGCTTGTATTAGAAATCCGAAAGCAAACGTTCTTGAAGAGTCAGCCAGTATATTGCTTCCTCCTCGTATATTTCGGGAAAATTCCACGAGGATAAGATTCGAGACATTAGAGCCCACTTGGAGGTCTGCTTGTGGTCTCTTTTTCCGAGAAACATAAGCGGGTGGAACAGAAAGAAAAGCAGGGGGATGTGTCAGTGTCACACAAAGTAATCCTCGCCACACAATGGGTCAAAGCTTGTGGAGTATGGATATAAATGTATATGTCTTCCTAGACAGTGAGTCGTGCACTTCGAAAAACTGGAAAAGAGCAGTGACTTCTATGTCGAGTTTAAAGGTTATACAGAATCACAGGACGTTGAGATTTACTTCGCATTACAGACAGCAAGACAAATTACTGAAATGTTTATTGACACTGACGGTGTTACCCGAAGCTCTTGCGGCAATTACTGCAAACGGTCGTTAAATGGATCGGTAGATGATACGTGCCGACTAATGTATTAGCTGAGCTGTAAGGTAGACAGAAGCAATCACAGAGGTGTAGTTAACGGCTGAAATAATCCTTTCGCAAATTACTGGGGACACGCTTGGCCGTCGGAACATTCCAGCCATAGATGATTGATGGCACATACTCATATGGGCAAAGAAATGTAATGTTACTGCTCATGTAATTTTCCTTTCTCCACACTGCATAGTCGACGTAATAAGTGAGGTTGAGAGTGACTTCATTTTAAAATTGATTACAAAAGAAGAATATCGCTGTAAGTACCATCTACGAAGTAAAATAAGAGACATGAAATAGACATTAAAAAAATTGACAGATCGATTTGAGAAAAAGGGACAAAGTTTGGACTCATTTAAATCTAGTTTCACCAATTCCTTTTGCAACGTGTTACAAGGTGTTATATCTATTTGGATTTAAAAATATCTCTTGGCACACAAAGGACTATATATACTCGGTGTTTCACTACGTTTGTTTGCCTCTGTTACTTATAAAATAATAGGTGACGGGAAATTTTAATGCGGTAGCTCAGCACAAGAAATATTACACTTTATGCGGAGCTATGAACATAGTTTATTGTATCATTTTCCAAAGAGTTACAGCACAAAGACATAATTTTTTAAATGGAACAATAGTTTTTTTTCTATCGTGCATTGGATTCGTTGAAACCAGCTGCGGCCAAATCAATTTAAACTACATTTCTATCACTGTTAGTTTGGGAGCTACAACCCTTCAAAGTTCCGGCGGCGGAGGCTGCGATAGCGTATCTGACTGGCCGAGTGGCTATCCCCTGGGGCACGGCCCACTGTCTCATGACCACTAGCCACTGAGCTACGCTGTCGTAGCCTCCGCCCCCTGAACTTTGAAGGGTTGTACTTCCCAAACTGTGATAGGAATGTAGTTTAAATTGATTTGGACGCAGCTGGTTTCAACGAATCCAATGCATGATAGAAAAAACTATTGTTCCATTTAAAAAATTCTATCTTTGTTCTGTAACTCTTTGGAAAATGATACAATAAACTATGTTCATAGCTCCGCAGAAAGTGTAACATTTCTTGTGTTGACCTACTTAGTGAAACAGACAACACGGGGTACCATATATCACCTGAAGATCTAGAAATAGCTGTCAATGTATACCGGAACACACCATTGCAATGCCAGAGCGTATATGGAGCAGTGTAGGAATAACTGCTGAAATTCCTCTGAACCTATTGAAACAAGTGTAAGTTCGTCACAGCAATTCCCACAGGAACTCAGGTCATTCCTGTTTTCACGAAGGGTCGTCGATCAGATGCACTAAACCACAGGCCAGGTAGGAACCAAGCCTAATACGAACCAGGACACGGCCCTGCCGCGATGGAGTAGCCGAGCGGTCTAAAGCGTCTCGCTGCGGAGCGCGCGGTTGCTCGCCGTGGAGGTTCGAGTCCTCCCTGGGGCATGGGTGTGTGAGTTTGTCCGTAGGTTAGTGTACCTAGGTTTAAGTAGTTTGTAAGCTACGGACTGATGGCCACGCAGTTTGGTCCGACAGATTTACAGACATTTATAACCGATATGGCGCATTGGTAACACACTGACCTCGCATTAGGAAGGACGGCGGTTCAAACCGCTGCTTTAGGTGTTCCGTGATTTCTATCCAGATTTGTACTTGGTACTTGTTTACTGAAAAAATAAATAAATACAGGGAAATAGAGAAAGAATCAGTATTCAAATCCAAGTATTGAAAATCGTATTTGGTATAACAGTGGATTATGAGAACAAATTTGTTTACTGACTAAAATTTTGAGACACTTCGATGGCATACATTATTTCATCAAAACAACTTGTTTTTCAAATGTTTAAGTGTTTCTTAAGCTTAAGGAACTTAACTGCGGGTTCATCAGTCCCTAACTTACAAACTACTTATGAACTACCTTATACTAAAGACTTTTGACACGGCCAAATTCACGAATAATAGAACAAAAATTATTTGTCGCGAACCAAGCTGGTAACCTCAGATTATATAGAATTTCGAGAAAATAAAGTGGTATACCTACAGGTCATTGTTAATTTTTGAACTAATTAACAATAAACATTTTGGTAAATACCATAATTATAAAATTTCATAAGTAGAGAACCAGTGACGAGATTTGAACGTATAAAGTGGCAATGGATAGGTCTAGCAGAGCTTTATTGGACTAAAACCCCAAAAGTCTTGAAACTTATACAATTTACCAATTATGCAATAACAAACGTTTTTCAACAAAATATAGTTGTTTAAGGCATAGGACTTACTTAAACACACAAAATAACGGCAGTACACATGGTCCATGAAAAGTAGCAGCCTATGTAGAGTATATAAATTACTTTAATATCTTTATTTAACAAACTCTATAATGACACGGACTTGAACTAAAACTATTAGCAAAAACATTTAATGTACAAGAATACTAATTATTGCAATGGAATTCGTATTAAATATCGAATCAAACTAATATAAAACATGTATTGAAAAGCCCTATTTAACGTTTTTGTAAAACTGTCCAGTTCAGAGAATTCATGTTAATAGGGGACCGCCATCTTGAATTTCGCGGTCTGGCCTTGCTAGAGGCAGGATATGTGCCGGTGTTCGTCCCGTTCAACACTATGTTAAATTATTTGTTGTTGTTGTTATGGTCTTCAGTCTGGAGACTGGTTTGATGCAGCTCTCCACCCCACACTATCCTGAGCAAGCATTTTCATCTCCTCATAAGAACGGCAACACAAATCCATTTAAATCTGATTACTATATGCGTCTCTTGGTCTCCCTCTGTGATTTTTACTCCACCCACTTCTCTCCAAAGCTAAATATACGGGGCCTCGATGTCTAAGAATGTGTCCTGCCAAGCGATCCCTTCTTCTAGTCAAGGTATGCCAGAAATTCCTTTTCTCACCAGTTCTGTTCAGTACCTCTTCATTAGTTATGCGATATACCCAACTAATCTTCAGCATTCTTCTGTAGCACCATATTTGAAAAGCCTCTATTCTCTTCCTTTCCGCACTGTTTATCGTCCATGTTTCACTCCCGTACAAGGCAACACTCCACACAAATGCCTTCGGAAAAGACTTCCTTACACTTAATTTATAATTCGATGTTAGCAAATTTCTCTTGTTCAAAAATGCTTTTCGTCCCATTGCTATTCTGCATGTTATATCCTCTGTACTGCGTCCGTTGTATGTTATTTTACTAAATAAGTAACAAAACTCATCTACCATCTTCATTATTTCATTACCTAATCTAATTCCTTCAGCATCGCCTGATTTTCCAAGACTGCAATCCATTACTCTCGTTTTGCTCTTTTTAATGTTCATTCCATACGCTCTCTTCAACACACTGTCCATTCCTGCTCTTACAGGTCCTTTGCTGTCTCTGACAGAATTACCATGTCATCAGCAAAACGCTTGAATTTTAATCCCTATTCCAAATTTTTTCTTGCTTTCCTGCTCGATGTACAAATTGAATAACATCGGAGAAAGGGTAAAACCCTGCCTTACTCCCTTCTCAACTAATGCTGCCCTTTCATGCCCTTCGAGTCTGCGGTCTGGCTTTTGTACAAGTTGTAAATAACTCTCCTTTCCCTATTTTTTACCCCTGATGACTTCAGAATTTGAAAGAGTGCATTCCAATCAACATTGTCGAAAGCTTTCTCCAAATCCACAGAAGCTAAAAATGTAGGTTTGCCTTTCCGTAATCTATCTTCTAAGATAAGTCGTAAAGAGAGTACTGCCTCCCGTGTCCTACGTTCCTTCTGAATCCAAACTGATCTTCCCCGAGGTCAGCTTCTCCATTTTCCATTTTCCATTTTCCTGTAGATAATTTGGGTTAAAATTTTGCAACCATGACTTATCAAACTGATGGTTCTCTAATTTTCACACCTATCTTTGCCTGATTTCTTTGGAATAGGGATTATTACATTTTTCTTATACGTTGGGGGTATTTCCCCTGTTTCATACATCTTACACACCAAGTTAAACAGTTTTGTCATGGCTGACTCTCCCAAAGAGTTTAGTAGCTCTGAGGGAATGTCATATACTCCCAGGGCCTTGTTCCGAACTAGGTCTTTCAGGACAATGTCAAATTCATCTCTCAGTATAGTATCTCCTATTTCATCTTCATCTACTTTCTCTTCCCTTCCTACAACAATGTCTCTAAGTTCATTTCCTTTGTAGAGCTCCTCTAGGTAGTCCTTCCAACTTTCAGCTTTCGCTTCTTTGCTGAGAACTGGTTTTCCATCTGAGTTCTTGATATTCGTAGAGCTGTTTTCTTTTTTTTTCTTCAAAAGTCTCTTTTATTTTCCTGTAGACAGTATCTACTTTTCCCCTTGTTATACATTCTTCTACAGATTTGCATTTGGCTTCTAGCCACTCCTGCTTAGCCATTTTGCACTTCCTGACAATTTCATTTCTTAATAGTCTGTACTCCATTTTGCCTGTTTCATATACTGCATTTTTATATTTTCCCCTTTCATCGATTAAATTTAGTATGTCCTGTAATATCCAAGGATTTTTTGTAGGTCTTGCCTTTCTACCTATTTTGTCATCTGCTGCATTCACTATTGTATCTCTCAATGCTACCCATTCCTCTTCTACTGTTTTATTTCCACCTGTTTATTTATTTTTTAATTTTTTATGGTCCAAGCTGGTGTGTTCATCGGTTCCTAGACTTACATAAACTAATGCCTGAGAGAAAACTCCAACCACCGGCGAGAGCGGCCGCGCAGTTCGTGAGAAGATGCCTCAAACCACGCTGCTATTTCAGCACAGCCAGGTATGATTTAACTAGGATCACGTGGCTTCAATACGTATAAGAAATGCAGCGGAAGAAAATTGTTTTGTGAATAATGCCAGCAGTATCCAACGCGCTATTCATAGCAAAGAATACATCTACATAGACTTCAGATTAATAATAATCTAGAGAATCGTCATTGCCATTCTTAATTCATTTTTTTCCTATTTGTAATCGTAATTTTGTTTTTATGATCAGTTTCTGCCGCTAACTCGGCTGTTATACAATTCTGAGACCAACTATACAGTCGGCTACAGTTAATCATGGGCAATGATATTCCCAAGATACCCACAGCATAATGGCATATTCCAATATAAATGGTGATAGAGTTCTAATTACTAGAACAAAAGGTGGTGGTCACATATTTTACATGTAATACTGAATCCAAACGTCACAACGTCATCGAACATGCAGTGATGCTGTACAAAGACAGCAGTTTCCTTGAGATCATCACAATAAATGCGATTGCAGACTGTCCAGTTGGCTCATTTCTCACATTCGTAAATCGGACAGTTGTTAACTGAAGGATCCTATAGTACTGGCATAATTCACATACTTTTGCATAACACTTATGTATGATTAGTGGAGATTAAGAGCGGACCATATAATTTGCGTTAAGTCTTGGTAAATATGATCCTACTGTATCCAATATTAAGTACAAAAAAAAAAAAAAAAAAAAAAAAAAAAAAAAGATCAGTTTCAAAATTAATATTACAACAATGTTTTCACTACTTTATGCCGTTATCACAGCAGGGTTGTGCGCTACTTCGTGTTAGGCTCGTAATATCACCGAGAGATGTCAACTACATTATGCCAGGCTTATAATATCACCAAGGGTCGTCCAATACATTATGTCAAGCTCGTAACATCACTGAGGGTTGTCAGGCTTTTAATATTACCGAGTGTTGTCCAACACGTTATTTCAAGCGTGATGAAGGAAGGCAAGGAAAATTTTGGAATAGGGATTAAAGTTCAGGGGGAAGAAATAAAAACATTGCGTTTTGCTGATGACATTGTAATTGTGTCAGAGACAGCGAACGACCTGGAAGAGCAGTTGAAGAGAGCGTACAAAATGAACATTAACAAGAGCAAAACAAAAATAATGGAATGCGGTCTTAGAAAATCAGGCGATGCTGAAGGAATTAGATTAGGTAACGAAACAATGAAGGTGGTAGATGAGTTTTGTTACTTGGGTAGTAGAATAACATGCGATGGTCGCAGTACAGAGGATATAAAAGGCAGAATGGCAATGGGAAGAAAAGCATTTTTGAAAAAGAAAAATTTGCTAACATCGAATATTAATTTAAGTGTAAGGAAGTCTTTTCTGAAGGCATTTGTGTGGAGTGTTGCCTTGTACGGGAGTAAAACATGGACGATAAGCAGTGCGGACAGAAAGAGAATAGAGGCTTTTGAAATGTGGTGCTACAGAAGAATGTTGAAGATTAGGTGGGTAGATCACATAACTAATGAAGAGGTACTGAACAGAATTGGCGAGAAAAGGAGTTTTTGGCATACCCTAACTAAAAGAAGGGATCGCTTGGTAGGACACATTCTTAGACATCGAGGAATCGTAAATTTAGCATTGGAGGGAAGTGTGTGGGGTAAAAATCGCAGAGGGAGGCCAAGAGACGCGAATAGTAAGCAGATTCAAATAGATGTGCGTTGTCGTTCTTATGAGGAGATGAAAAGGCTTGCTCAGGATAGAGTAGGGTGGAGAGCTGCATCAAACCAGTCTCCGGACTGAAGACCATAACAATATCACAATGTCCAGTACATTATGTCAGGCTTGTAATATCAGTGAGGGTTGTCCTCTACGTTATGCCAGGCTCGTAATATCACCAAAGTTTGTCCAGTACATTATGTCAGGCCTGTAATATCACCGAGGGTTGTCCAGTTCAGTACGTTATGTCAGGCTCATAATAGCACTAAGCACTGTCCACTGTGTTATGTCAGGCTCATAATATCACCGAGGGTTCGCCACCACATTGTCCAGGGTCTGTATCATCACAGAGGATTCTGCACTACATTATGTCAGGCTTGTAACATCACAGTGGGGTAGTCCACGATTTCAAGCCAGACGTGACGTCATACACGACCTCACCATCGCAGTCACCTTCTCTCACTTGCCGATAGTTCCCATTGTGAAGTATTCCTGAGTAGCCTACAGCTTGTACGCAACCACCTCTTTCAGCTTTTTCGCTTTTACGCAACGGCTGGTGGCGGCGGGCACGCCTTGATATCAAACAGCTCTGGAGCCGACAGCTGCGACAGATTCGATGAGACGACCTCAGTCGGTGAGGCACCTCCGTCAGGTTCTGCGCTTCACGCGACTTCTCGTTTACGGCGGCGGTGACACCTCCGGTAAAGCGACAGGTCTTACCCTGACGTCTGCCCCAGAAACTATGATTACAGCTCGCGGCGTGTTTTGTTTTATAAGTTTTCAACAATGCCAAGTGTGGTTTCCTCGTAAATGTCTCTTCAGTGTTTCTCCCATTGTTATTTTATTTTATCCATATATTTGGATACTAAACTATTACTTTTGAAACACCAGGCGAGCTTTTCCACAATATTAAATGAGACCTAGGTCGGAACAAGGCCCCAGGAGTAGATGACATACCCTCAGAGCTACTAAAGTCTCTGGGAGAGCCAGCCATCACAAAACTATTTGAACTGGTGTGTAGGATGTATGAGACAGGCGAAATACCCTCAGACTATAAGAAAAATGTAATAATCCCCATTCCAAAGAAATCAGGCGCAGACAGGTGTGAAAATTACAGAACCATCAGTTTGATAAGTCATGGTTTCAAAATTTTAACACGAATTATGTACAGGAGAATGGAAAAGCTGGTAGAGGCTGATCTCGGGGAAGATCAGTTTGGATTCAGGAGGAACGTAGGAACCCGGGAGGCAATACTGACTTTACGTCTTATCTTAGAAGATAGATTAAGGAAAGGCAAACCTACATTTTTAACTTTTGTAGCGTTTGACGATGTTGACAGGAATACACTCTTTCAAATTCTGAAGTCAGTAGGGGTAAAATACAGGGAAAGGAGAGTTATTTACAACTTGTACAAAAGCTAGACCGCAGTTATTAGACTCGAAGGGCATGAAAGGGAAGCATTAGTTGGGAAGGAAGTAAGACAGGGTTGTAGCCTATCACCGATGTCATTCAATTTGAACACCGAGCAGGCGGTGAAGGAAAGCAAGGAAAAATTTAGAATAGGGATTAAAGTTCAGGGGGAAGAAATAAGAACATTGCGTTTTGCTGATGACATCGTAATTCTGTCAGAGACAGCAAAGGACCTGGAAGAGCAGTTGAAAGGAATGGAAAGCGTGTTGAAGAGAGCGTATAAAATGAACATTAACAAGAGCAAAACAAAAATAATGGAATGCGGTCTTAGAAAATCAGGCGATGCTGAAGGAATTAGATTAGGTAACGAAACAATGAAGGTGGTAGATGAGTTTTGTTACTTGGGTAGTAAAATAACATGCGATGGTCGCAGTACAGAGAATATAAAATGCAGAATGGCAATGGGAAGAAAAGCATTTTTGAAAAAGAAAAATTTGCTAACATTGAATATGAATTTAAGTGAAGGAAATCTTTTCTGAAGGCATTTGTGTGGAGTGTTGCCTTGTACGGGAGTGAAACATGGAGGATAAGTAGTGCGGACAGGAAGAGAATAGAGGCTTTTGAAATGTGGTGCTACAGAAGAATGCTGAAGATTAGGTGGATAGATCGCATAACTAATGAAGAGGTACTGAACAGAATTGGAGAGAAAAGGAATATTTGGCATACCCTGACCAAAAGAAGGGATCGCTTGGTAGGACACATTCTTAGACATCGAGGAATCGTAAATTTAGCATTGGAGGGAAGTGTGTGGGGTAAACATCGCAGAGGGAGACCAAGAGACGCGTATAGTAAGCAGATTCAAGTTGATGTGGGTTGCCGTTCTTATGAGGAGATGAAAAGGCTTGCTCAGGATAGAGTAGGGTGGCGAGCTGCATCAAACCAGTCTCCGGACTGAAGACCATAACAACAGGCCATAACATTTTGATACTTTTGAAACAACAGTCGAGCTTTTCCACAATATTAAATTGTCAGGTGGAAAACTTCGCGATTTGTCTTTATTCAACTTCTAAATGTTTTCTGTGAGCCAGTGTTTTGATTTTTTTACAATAATCGGAATTGTACGACTGTGTTCCTTATTCGAATCAGCAAAAATTGCAGGAGTCTTGTAGAATGGTTTTTAATTAGAGAGACTGCACAGTTCTTGAAGTATTACATCATGTTTTGCAATAAGGACCGAGGAGTGTATATGTTTACATGTTTAGAGCTTTCTGTTCATTACCTACCACAATCGAATAACCCTTGCAATTATCTTTAATTATTTTTGCAGGCTCAGTTTGCACCTCTAAAGAGTTAGAAACAGAAGAGGCAGCAAGACCTAACCGCCTGACACCTTTTTTACGAGTATTTTTTTGTTTTTGTTTCTTTTTTCCTTAAATTAAATTTTAACGACCCATAAGCTTAACGAAAGGGAAAATAAGTCATTTATATAGATGTCAGTAGTTTAGTATATTACAACACAAGGTACCACACAAGTTTGAAATAGGTGTTGTTGTCTTCTAAACCTTCATCTATTTCTTTACAGACCGTGTATATCGCTTTGTTACTGTTGTTTTCGATCAGTATGTGTTATGGGAATGTTGTGTAAACTCAAGTGGGAGACCGCGGAGGAAAAACGACGTTCTTTACGAGGAAAAATTATTAAAAAAAATACATAACATAGTATCAAAGCAAGTAGCAGTTGTGTTTTCCAGTCCACAGACTGATTTGATGCAGCTCTCCACGCTATCCTGTCCTGTGCAAGTTTATTCATCTGAAAATAAGAACGGCAACTTTACTGTATTCTTTCCTCGGTTTCGCTCTACGATTTTTACCCCACAGGTCCTTCTAATGCTAATTTGACGATTGCTTGATGCCATTTATGTATGATGAGAATAATAGCGGTCCCATCACACTTCCCTCACTAGGAGCGTATATATACGCCTTCCACCTTGGCTGCCGCTCAAGTACAACCATTCATGGAGCTCAGCCTTGGCGTGACGTAACCTAGAAAATAGATCGTAAACTGTAAAGAAAACTTAAAACACAAAATTCTGGTAATATTCAACGCATTGAGAAGAAAGCCTAGTGCGAATGAAGTTTGACACGTGTACTTTTTAAATTGACATAAAATGGAAAATGAAGTTCGTTTTTATTAAAATGCATTTTTGGAATCTATAATGGACTATTTGAGTAACTTCAAGTTAATTCAGTGAAGCTACAATATGCATCATGGAAAAATTAATTAGAAACTTGTACAACAGGTGCCATGTTTGGTTGAAATACACTACTGTTAAAATAGACATACAAAACCTTCATTTAGTGGCGATGAGCGAAATATTCATATTAGGTACTTATATGCAAAGGATCTCCATTTTCAGTGATGGCTCTGCTTGCTGTACACAACCTGTGTTATATGTGATACAATGATGGTTTCAGTTGAGAATAGCCAGTATTAATTGAACAAAGAAAACCATTCGTAATTAAAAACAATAAATTAACGAGTAATAAAGCCACAAAAATGACCTAAAAATTAACAATCCACCAACCTAAAATAATCTAAAATTTATATAATATTAGGCAAACAAGCATTTCATAAGCTTCCAAATCCTACTCATAACTCGACAAATAATGCATACGATGTCGAAGGAGTGTGAACAGTATCGTTTAAATTGATTTAAAAATACCTTTCACAATAGGGAACGTATGTAGTGCCATAAAACAGGTAATAACTACAAAATAACTTCACATTTCTCTTAATTAGATTTCCTAAGAATCATTAAAAGGTTTGAATCGTTACACTTTAGGACAGTTTATTTAAAATTCTCTTGAAATTTGCAACTTTTAATGAAGAATTTTATTTTCTATCGATAACCCAAGAAAACTAATAAACAACAAAAGACGCGACGTTTCGCAGAAAGACGTCATTTTTATACTCAGAAACGACAATGTTTCTTCGCTACAATTCCAGTCATATTAGCAAGTGTTGAAAGCAAGAAAATTATATGCAATGTAATACCACATCATTTAATGTAGCAGCTGTAGCTAAAGGAAAATCCTCACAAACGTTACAATGAAACATAAGGAAAAAAAAAGAAAAAATAAGAAGACTGTTGTTGCATCTGAACCACAAACACTAAGAATCTTCAAGAAATTATTTTTGTAAGCAAAAGTAACTGCACTCGTATATGCGTTTTAACGAAAGAGGAATGAAGTGTAAAATGTTCCAATCATTATACTTCATACCGAATTGTTACACGTCAACGAAAGGATCTGTCATGTAAAAATAGACCTATTGCTTTCGGAGGAATAAGCTGCAGATATCCACAAATTCGTAAAAATTGCCTCATGAGTAAATTGTTTATATGATTCAATCAGTGAAATTCGGCTTTTTCTACATTTGTTTCGCGATTATTTATATTTTTCGGTATTTTATTTATGCTTGGAAAGCAAAAATTACACGAAGTATTCGGTTAAATACGTAACTAAGTAATTATAAACATTTCTATTATGTCGCCTGGGGCACCACTAAGAGTGCTAGCGTCGTTGCAACTGTCAGTTGGTAACAACTTTCACAGCAGTGAGGTCGCGACTGTGTAAGACTGTAGTTTTTCCCTTGTTTTGTATACGCTCTCATTACTGAGCATAGTGTTGCTAGTGAAACGTTAAACAGTACAAACATTATTGTCACAAATGCTCCCACTAAATGAGCACATTCGAAGTGGCCTCTTGTGACGTCAGAGAGATCACGCATTTTACTGATCATTTGTGTTCACTGCCGCAAAACAAAACGTAAGACATACTGCCACGTAATGCCAAACGTGCAGAGCAGTTTCGTCTCAGTACCAACACTTGAGGAGCGGTGAAAACAAGATGTAGTACACTGCATAGTGTTCGTGTTATTTTGTCCAACATCAGTACTTCGCGTTGTGTTTGCTTTTGCCCACTGGTACTTTGCGTTCCATTATCAATGAACGGCAGTAAGTCTCCGTATGTGCTCTAAACACCGTAATTTTATCCTCGTCGTCTTTTCAAGACACAGAGTTTGTAGGAGAAAGCAATTAAATGGATGACACTTCAAAAACGTAGGTTTTCGGACTTTAGACTGTGGCATAAATTGTGATCCAGAACGTCTCTCCTTCAAGTTTTGACATTGGAGTTGGTTGATCATCTCCGTGATGCTTCACGCTTGGTAAGTAAATTTTTAACTGAGGTTGCTGCTCTTTATGGGATATTCTGTATCTCCTCTGCCTTTCCCACAAAGACGAGCAATAATCAAGTACTACTTACATTATTGGTAGAATACTGTTCCAGTTCCTACAGTTCTTCCAATCAATTTCAGTATGGAATCTGCCTTACAATTAATTGTATGTCGTCATTCCATTTTAAATCATTGCATATGGGATATTCCCATATTTTGTATGGCAGTAACGTCCTGCGACTTTTCCACATTTATTTATGTTGAGTGTCAATTGCCACTCATGGAAACAAAGGTCGATAGTCTGAAATTCATCCTGCATCGTTACGCTCCTACATTGTCATCCGTGAAAAATTTGATGGATCTTCCAAAGTTACTATCGCTGTTGATGAAACTCGGTACCAAGCGAAATGGTACGCTGGTTAGCACTCTGTACTGACATTCCGGAGGACGGTGGTTCAAATCCACCTCCGGTCATCCAGATGCTGATTTTCAGAGAATTCCCTCAATCTGTCGAGGGAAATGCCGGGTTTCGTCCTTTCAAAGGACAAGCCCAGTTTCCTTCCATATCCCTAAGAAAACAGTCGGAGTTACTGCTCCGTCTCTAATGACCAAGCTATCTTCGGAACGTTAAACTCTAATCTTCCTTACCTCCTTCTACAAAGTGTAAGCCAAAGATCCAACGCCAAAGCCAACAATGAAAATTTTCCGCATTCCAATTACCAAAGTCATCCAGGTAATCACAATAGTTCGGAGTTTCCAGTAAGGTCATGATGACCATATTCTCCGACTGCAGGGGCCCTCTGTTTGTTGAGTTCCTTGAGTGTGGAACCACTATCAATACACATGGCATTGAAAACACTTTGCAGAAACTGCAACGTACTGTAATCAAAACGCTAATGAGTACTGTTGGACAGAATCCTAATAATGCACGAGAATCTCGCCCAAAATCTGCCAACAAGACAAAAGCAACGCTTCAACTATTATAGGTGAGAAACACTGCTCCATATAGCCCCGATATTTCACTGAGACGTTTTCACACGTTTCGAAATATCAAGGAAGACAGGCCTGAAGGTCGGCTTCAGTCGGAAGAGTGGTTGCGGTTGCGGATCCTCCAGAGGCCATCATTCTGCGAAACAGGAACAGGTCTTCTCGTCTGCAATGGGAATACATGTCATAAACGCGTGTTTTGGAGTGACTACTTTTGAGTGTCACCATCCCAAGTACCCTCTCCGAATGGTAAGTGTTGTTCGTTATTTATTTCACTACGTATTACAAGTGCGTTGTCCTCTAGAAAACATCAGAGAAGGATATCGTCGGGAGTGGAGATGGGTATATTTCGTTTAAAACTGACCGCGTTTGACTGGGAAACAGACGGGCAAAATGCCCTATGTTTTCAATAAAACAGGAAATCCGCTGTACTCCCAGCCAAGCCAAGCTGTGCCCAGCCAATGAAGGCTACAGGAAACTTCCATGCCAATCTATTTTAATTCCGTGCTGACACAATAACGGAAGCCAATGTCGCGATGTCAAGGGATATCGCTACAATAAAATCTGGACACTTAATAATAGTAAGTAGCTGGAGTGGTCCGATGAATCGTCGTTTACATTGCTTCCCACAAACGATTGGATTTATATGTCTGAAACCTCAAAAGAAGCTAAGGAAATGACTTGCCTGGTTCCTACAGTCAAATAAGGGAGAGATCCGTCATGATTTGGGCATCTTTATCGTGGGATTTGGGCTATCAAAAACCTCAGTAGAAGGATAATTGCGAATAAATATCTCGCCACTCTCGTCAACAAACTGTTAACTGTAACATGTTGCTAACAAAGACTAACATATTCCAGAAGGATGGATTTGCGTCCACATACACAGCCAAAAATGGTTCAGTCGTGCTTTGACAGCAAAATCGCCAGGATTCAACAAAACTGAGGCGTCATGGGAGTTTTAGAAGAGAGGACGATTACAAAATTTACAGGTCCAACATCGTTGAAGTATTTGGCAGATTTTTTGGTAAAATATTGGACACTTAAATACGGATCAGTTCCTCGAACAGTTGAAGATGTTCTCAAAGCCAGTGCTGGGCCCATTCGTTACTATTAAATAGATATTGTGGATATGTTACGGGTTCATGTTATTTCTTGTAACCTCAGCCACTTTTGAAGTGTGGAAGTAGACAAAGAATTAGAAACCAGACATACGTGGTGCACGGTCCAAACTGTCAATACACACAGGCAACACGTTAGCGTTTTATTTGCGCAATAATGCAACATTCTTCGTGCAGATGAAATATATCATCATCTGACACTCACCCCTTTGGCCACCTTAAGAACGATATTTGCGGACGTTGCTCAAATTACAAGAGTAGAACGCAGTGTCTATAAGAAAGTATCGTCAGGCCTCCCAGTGAGACAAATGTCTCAACGCCTATGGTGCTTAGAGTGGCACCACGCCAGGTGTCCGGATTACATTTGACTGCCCCTTGTATTCTACTACATTGATGAACTGTTAAATCGATTGATGAGAATCTTCAAACTTTACCGGCATATCGATTGCTCCATTAAATGTCTGGAATACTGACGGATGTCAGACTTTTGGTTAGGGTCTTCTGGCCATTTCCAGGTAATAACTGCTGGGATATGCCCTGAACTCACGTAATTAAACCCCGTCGGCAAATACGTGGTGTCTACAGCCGTTGCGAATGCTTTGCTTTTGCTGCGTTTTCTGTGCGCTCTGCCGCACGCAGTATGTGTAGTGAAAGCGCGCCGTATCTACGGCAAATCTACATCTACATAGATACTCTGCAAATCATATTTAAGTGCCTGTCAGAGGGTTCATTAACCATTTTCATAACCTTTGTCTACCGTTCCATTCTCCAATAGCGCGCGGGAAGAAAGAACACCTAAATCGTTGCGTTTTAGATCTGATTTATTTTATTGGGATGGTCACCTTTCCCTATGTAGGTGGGTGCTAGCAAAATATTTTCACATTCAGAAGTAAAAGTTAGTGATTGAAATTTTGTAAATAGATCTCGCCGCAACGAATAACGTATTTCTTTTAATGATGCAACATTTCCGTGACCCTTTCCCCCTGTAACGTGATAAAACAAAACGAGCTGCCCTTCTCTGAACCTTCTCAATGTCTTCCATCAGTCCCACCTGGTGAGGGCCCTACACTGGCCAATAGTACTCCAGGAGAGGGCGCACAAGTGTGATGTAGGCAATCTCTTTGGTGGAGCTGATGCATCTTTAAAGCGTTCTGCCGTTGTAACGTAACCTTTGCACCTTCTCCACAATATTTTCCATGTGTTCTCTCCAGTATAAGTTGTTCGTAATTGTAACTCCTAGGTATTTGGTAGAATTTACGGCCTTAAGGTTTGACTGATTTATCTTGTAACTGAATTCAGCGGATTTCTTTTATTGCTCATATTTATTACTTCACACCTTTCTTTGTTTAGTGTCAATTGCCAATTTTCGCACCATGTAGAAATTAAATCGCTTTGCAGTAGCTTTTAATCCCTGTTGGCTTCACTAACCGATAAACGACAGAATCATCCGCGAAGAGTCTAAGGGAGCTATTCAGATTGTAGGGGACCTTTAACGCAATGGGACTATCTTCACATATTAAACACGTCAAACGGCACTAAGCATACAACAAAATTTTTAGCTAAAAGGATCCGTCACGATCTTATTTCTGATTTTTCATGTAGGGGAGGGGGTTGTACCTTGGCACGGTTTTACCTTGGGACTCTTTTTAACACAGGCAGTACACTTTAGTGGAAACTTTAAGAACTGTGAAGTAAAGTTGTCAGGCCTATTTTGAGAGGGAATAGGAGGCCATGTTGTATTTGGATGATGTTTCAGATCTGAGGAAGAGTTTTACAAAGTTTCGTGGTGGAAAGTAAAAATTAGCCTCTATACCTAGAAGATATAAATTAAAGCTAAGTATCATTATTGATATTTCTTAAATACAGTGTTGTAGGGGCATTGTTTAAGTAAGCTATTGACATCATACGTTATAACGATATATAGGTTAGTATACTGTTTTCTGTTATTGTGTGTTTGGCTATACATTGGGACACTTCTCTGGTTGCACCTTGGGACACCTGGAAGGTGTATGATTGTCACTGATACACCAGACAAATAAAGAATTGAAGAGGAAAAAAAAGTATTTTCCCAAAGAAAGAAGCCACTAAACGGATGAAGAAATTCCTGAGCTCGGAAGTAGCTCTCGAGGTAGCGTATTTGATTTGTCATCTGAAGAAGAGGATTTCTCATCCTTATTTCCATCTAGAAAAGTAACACTTTCTTGTTTTCAAGGTAGTTGGGTCTTGGTAAAATTTGACATCAGTGGCAGATCTCATGTGTACTATGCAGGAGTAGTTTTAGAAAACACAGAACAATATGTAACTGTGAAATTCATAAGGAAGCAAAGGGCCATTTTGTATTCCCTAATGTTGAGAACATCAGCATAGTTAATCGCAGTAATATAGTGAAAGAACTACCAGCTCCAGTGGTGTGTCGTGGGTTTCATTCATTTAATAATTTGATATTTTATACCCACCATCTTTTGTTTTAAGGTAAAATAACTTTTTTATTTGAACTAACAAACATTTACTACCTAATTCCAAGATTTTTTTATTCATAAAACTAAGAAATTGAAATACATCACCGTGTCCCAAGGTAAAACCAGCACTGTCCCAAGGTGAAACCATAGGTTGTACCTAGGAACAAGTGTCACAAAAGTCTTTATTGGTGAGTAATTGTGTAAATATTGGAGCTAGCCTAAACTGCTGTTCATTCAAAATTACCTAAAATTGGTGCCTGCGATGGGGTAAATTTTCAAAATTCTTGTAACAAAATTATAGTATAAAAATTAAAATGTAAAAAATGTCCCAAGGTACAACCCTTTCCCCTACGTTGGGATATCCAAAAGTTGCACGTTATGCACGGTGGAGAGCTCCATCAAAGCAGTCTCCGTACTGAAGAACACTACAACAACAAAGTTCATATGACGACCAGTGGAGTTGCAATGTTCGGCGATAGCAGACGTTTGAAGTAAGCAGGTATGCTGGCGATGTCCCACAGTACCTGTCTGCCCTATGTAAGATATGCTGAATTCACATGGAATCCTGTACGCACCTGCTTTGCGCAGTCCTACCGGGGGGTGTCGCGACTCTTTTGATGGCAGTGCAACTGGTGACGGCTGGCGCATTGTGAGGCAGGCGGCGTTGGTGGCCTGCCGGGGAGGCCCGCCGCTGGTGGCTGGTGGCTGTGGCTGGTGGCGTACGCGACCTTCCCTCCGCTGCCGACAGCAGGTCACACACCAGGCCGGGCGGCGGGCAGCACAAAAAATGCGCCGCGGAATCCGTCTGGCCTCCGTCCTGTTCTCACGACGAGACCGGCCCAGCCCGGCCGTCTGCCGCTCCCAGGGTAACACAACAAAGGCGGCAGCCACACGTCCTGTCGCTGCCCTCACCACTCTCCCACAAAACCATTAGAGATCGGTGATCATCCTCACACATGCCCACGATGAACTTTCACAATCTTACCATTTCAACGCTACTGGTTGTCGGAGTGTTGTCCGCCTGATATGTAAAACACATGTACTACATTTAACCCAAACTTGTTTCAGCACCTCTGTGCCATCATCAGTGGGTTTTTTTCCCTACACTCCTGGCCATTAAAATTGCTACACCACAAAGATGACGTGCTAGAGACAAGAAATTCAAGCGACAGGAAGAAGATGCTGTGATATGCAAATGATTAGCTTTCCAGAGCATTCACACAAGGTTGGCGCCGGTAGCGACATCTACAACGAGCTGACATGAGGAAAGATTCCAACCGATTTTTCTTACACAAGCAGCAGTTGACCGGCGTTGCATGGTGAAACGTTGTTGTGATGACTCGTAGGAGAGGAAATGCGTACCATCACGTTTCCGACTTTGATAAAGGTCGGATTGTAGCCTATCGCCATTGCGCTTTATCGTATCGCGACATTGCTGCTCGCTTTGGTCGCGATCCAATGACTGTCAGCAGAACATGAATCGGTGGGTTCAGGAGGGCAATACGGAGCGCCGTACTGCGTCCCAACGGCCTCGTATCACTAGCAGTCGAGATGACAGGCATCTTATCCGCATGGCTGTAACGGATCGTGCAACCACGTCTCGATCCCTGAGTCAACAGATTGGGACGTTTGCAAGACAATAACCATCTGCACGAACAGTTCGATGACGTTTGCAGCAGCATGGAATATCAGTTTGGAGACCGTGGCTGCGGTTACCCTTGACGCTGCATCACAGACAGGAGCGCCTGCGATAGTGTACGCAAGGACGAATCTGGGTGCACAAATGGCAAAAAGTAATTTTTTCGGATGAATCGAGGTTCTGTTTGCAGCATCATATTGGCGACATCGCGGTGAACGCACGTTGGAAGCGTGTATTCGTCATCGCCATACTGCCGTATCACCCGGCGTGATGGTATGGTAACTATTGGTTACATGTCTCCGTCACCTCTTGTTCGCATCGACGGCACTTTGAACAATGACCGTTACATTTCAGATGTGTTACGACCCGTGGCTCTACCCTTAATTCAATCCCTGTTTCAGCAGGATAATTCATGACTGCATGTTGCAGGTCCTGTACGGACCTTTCTGGATACGGAAAATGTTCGACTGCTGCCCTGGCCAGCACATTCTCCAGATGTCTCACCAATTGAAAATGTCTGGTCAATGGTGACCGAGCAACTGGCTCGTCACAATACGCCACTCTTGATGAACTGTGGTATCGTGTTGAAGCTCTGCGGCCAGAGGTGGTTGTTCTGGGTACTGATTTCTCAGGATCTATGCACCCAAATTGCGTGAAAATGTAATCACATGTCAGTTCTGGTATAATATATTTGTCCAATGAATACCCGTTTATCATCTGCATTTCTTCTTGGTGCAGCAATTTTAATGTCCAATAGTGTATTTATTTATGGTTGTAAAAATCAGTAGATGAATTTGACAATGCACTGGCAGACCTACGTCAAAAAGGACCCTTGGAGTAGATGACATTCCGTCAGAAACCAGCTATAACAAAACTATTTTACCTGGTGAATAAGATGCATGAGACAGCCGAAATGTAGGAACACGACTTATCTTAGAAGATAGATAAGGAAACGCAACTCCATAGTTTTTGTAGATTTGGAGAACGCTTTTGACAAAGTTGATTGGGATACACTCTTTCAAATTATGATGTCAGCAAGGGTAAAATATAGGAAACGAAAGGTTATTTACAGCTTGTATATTACCCAAACATCTGTTATTACAGTTAAAGTGCATGAAAGGGCTCCAGTGGTTGGGAAGGGTTTGTTGACATTCTCAAATTTTATTCAATTTCAGTATTAAACGAATGTGAAGTAAAGCAAAGAGAAATTTGGAGAAGTAATTACGGTTCAGGGTGAATAAATAAAAACCTTACGTTTTACTGATGACTTAAAATTCAGTGAGAGACAGCAAGCATTTAAACGGAATTGACTGTGTGTTGAAAGGAGCGTATAAGATGAACGTTCACAAGAGCAAAACAGGGCTAATGGAATGCAGTCTTAGGAAATCAGGCGCTGCTGAAGGAATACATTAGGTAACGGAACAATAAAGGTGGTAGCTAGGTTTTGTTACTTGAGCAATAAAATAATATATGATAGTAGAAATACAGAGGAATAAAATGAAGTAAGGCAATAGGAATAAAAATGTTTTTAAAAAGAGAAATTGGTTTGCATTAATTTAAGTGTAAGAAAGTCTTTTCTGAAGGCATTTTTGTGGAGTTTTGCCTTGTACGGGAGTGAAACTTGGACGATATAAAGTTTGGACAGGAAGCGGATAGAGGTTTTTGAGATTTGGTGCTACAGAAGAATACTGAAGATTAGGTGGGTTGATCGCGTAGTTAATGAAGAACTACTGAACAGTGCAAGGGTGAAGGTCGGGGTGAGAGTTTAAAATAGGGAAAGTTTAATTTTTAAATACTCACAACCACCAACTGCGAACCATATTCCTAAACATGCAAAAACACTGGAACTGTGATTGCTGCTGTTTGACTCGTTTTCTAGGGGATGATATCACAAGTTCGCAGCTTTCCTTCCCTGCATATGATTAACAAAATAATTCATAATAAAGTCAAGTTCACGAGAGAAAAGGGTGTACTAACTACTATTTTTGAAAACACGTGAAAGTTCACTTTATGTTGTTTATTTCATAATATTAGAACCCTGTGGCTGATACGTCTGTACGTCGACACATTTATCAAAAAAAAAAAAAAAATTATAGCTCGTGAGCTCCCAGACAAAATGAATATATGTCGCAAATTGTTTTCACACCATGTGCCTGTCTCAAACACCGTTTATGTTCATGCCTATGCGACGACACGTGTTACATTAACAAAACAGTCACTTTTAGTGAGATGCACACCTTGTTCCACCGGCTAAATATTCACAACACACAGTAGCACTCGATACAACTTAGAGCAGTCTACGACGAGCAACCACACTTGGCAATTTCCACACAAAAATCAAAAGTCTCCACCTGGAGATCCACATGCCAACTGAAGCCGAGTGACGCCGCCGGACCAGCTACCCCACTTGCTCCCGACTCGTCACTTCCTGCTCTCTCGCGCGCGCGCCAAAAGCCCAACTGCCCGGGTTTTTTCCCTACGTCATCAACTTCCCCATGTGAGCTGTTCTAACCGACTTCCAACGTACAGCGCTCAGCCAATACATTTCTAAAAACTTACTTAAAATCAAAATAATTACATTACACATTAAACAAATTTCTTGTGTTTTTATATTGGTATACACATCCTTTGCACTATTTATTACAATCGTGCAATTTCTTATATCACAGATAAGTGATTTAAATGAATATTTCAAGATAAAATACACAAGATTAATTGAAAATAAAATGAGAAATAGTTAATATATTACTTTTATAAACAAACATTGCCATGCTAGTTGTGTAACTGTCTTGTATTCATTGGTAATTTATTACTTTTCATTGTCAATTAAACATATTACGTCAGATGTGACTATATTGTTTATTTGTCAACAGGCTATTTTGTAATGAGGGCCTTAAAGGTTCCTAACTGCATCATATTACTTCAACTGCAAGTAGTATTAGAATATTTTATTTCACGCTGTGCACTGCACTGCACCTGGCACTCGTCATTGTCCCTCTCTCCCCTCACCGGACACGAACCTGGGAAATCCTAAGCTGGAACAAGCCACCATCGTTGGCCTGCTCGCTGGCCTCCCGTCAACTACAAGCACACAGCAAACCTCAATGTGGAGAATTTCTACCTTTGGCCTAACTATATATGTTGTCACCCAACTGCGTACATACATTGCTACCATAATTAATAAGATTAAAATTGTGTAACATTTACTGCATTGGCATGGTCAATGTTTGCAGTGAACTTCATACTGTTTAATTATCAAACGCTATTAATTACTAGTATTTCGATTGGGCGGTAATCTCACAACAGAATTGGGGAAGATGGAAATTTTGACTTACCTTTAGCAAAAGAAGGGATCGACTGATAGGACACGTTCTTAGACATCAAGGAATCGTAAATTTAGCATTGGAGTAAAGTTAGTGGATGAAAAGTCTAAGAGGGAGGCCAAGAGACGAATATAATCAGCAGAATCAGATGGATGTGTGTTGTCGTTCTTATGAGGAGATGAAGAGGCTTGCCCAGTATAGAGTAGGGTGCAGAGATGCATCAAACCAGTCTCCGGACTGAAGCTTACAACAACAATTTCTCTGAACAATGGGCCTATTATTAACAGATAGGTTACCTCTAAAACAATGTATTTTGATTTGAAAGCAATAAACAAATAGAAAGAAACACACTGATGATGGAACACAAGTGTTGAAACATGTTTGGTTGTAAAGTATAAACAATGTTTTTGCGTATCAGTCGGACCCTTATACCCAGACTTTTGGCTGCAAACAGAAATATAAGAGCTGCCCATCCTAGATAATGATGTATCATAGAGAAACCACAGTAATAATTTCACTTTGTGCCTACTGAAACGCTGATTTCTCACAAGACCCACCATGACCTCGCCAATCAGTACAGCAGTCTAGCAGCGAAACAGGAACTACAAAATCTAGGCATGTTGTTGTTGTGGTCTTTAGTCCCAAGACTGATTTCATGAAGCTCTCCGCGCTACTCGTTCTGTGGAATCCTCATCATCTCTGAATAAGAATACCAAACTATATCGTTTACAACCTGTTTACTGTAGTCGTCTCTCTGTCTTCTTGTGCGATTTTGACCCTCCGGCCACGCGGAATGGCCGCATGGTCTAAGGCGTTATGATACGGACTGGATGGCCGTTCCCACCGGGGGGGGGGGGGGGGTCGAGTCATCCCTGGGGCATGAGTGTGTGTGTGTGTGTGTGTTTGTGTGTGTGTGTGTTGTCCTTAGCGTAAATTAGTTTAGTTTTTTGTAAGTCTGGGGGCTGATGCCCATAGCTGTTTAGTCCAATAGGTTTACAAAAAACGCTTCCGTTAAATTGACGAATCCCTTATGTATATGAATGTCGCAACAATGGATCTCTTCTGTAACTTTAGGTACTCCATAAATTTCCTTTCTTCCCAATTCTGTTTAGAACCTCTTCATTATTTTGATTTTATCCATTAGAAAATGGGTTTTTTGAAAGCCTGCGACTGTGAGATAAATGGATTTGTTTATAAATAACAATACTGCTACCAGTCACGATTTTTTTATTTATTTAGCACAATGCGTTTCGGGAAATAATTCACATCTTCAAGTGCGTTTTTTGTGCTGTTTCATATTATGATGTTTTGAATGTGTGAGTGCGTGCTTTATTCTGTTGTCGTTGCTGTAATATATAAATACGCCCAATTTTACATTTGATTATCTTTATATGGAGTTAATGGCGGAATTTTTTGAAAAGCTTTTTTACTTACAGTTTTCGTCTGGTCCATCTGTGGCAGCTCTCACACATGTCAAACATCACCCACAATATTTTTGAACATAAGTACATCAGTTGTCACACAAACAAACAGACATATAAGTAAACAGTTACAGAGATGTTCTAAGCTTAAGTTTACCAAAGATACATTTTTGCAGAGTATGCTACAAAGGAATCCATAGCTGCATTTTTTATTTTTTTTATTTTATGGCCTTCATTGGACCACTTTAGTCAATATTACAAAGGTTATTACAATTTGTTGTTATGCATTAACACAATTTAGTTAAAAATAATTAAACATGAGAATTTAATAATACAGAGGTTATTACAATTTGTTGTTATGCATTAATACAATATAGTTCAAAAATAATTAAACATAGCAATTTAATAATACAGAGGTTATTTATTCATTACTTATTACTTTTATGGTCAACATAAATATTATGAATTAGGTTCTTCTTTTTTTTCAGTTTTTCATTCATTCAGATCGTGCCCTTCTCTCCTCATCCGAAATCACCCTTCCCAGTCTCTGTTTGTTAATTTTTATTGGTAGTGTGATGTGTTTGTCCTGAAATATCTTGAGTGTGTCTGTCTTGTCTTTCAAATCTTCCATCGTTATCTGTAGTTTCATCATGTCTTCCCTGATTTCTGTGATCCATCTTATGTTGCTCTTGCTGTTCCATAACTTTTCAATTATCTTCCTGCTGATTCTATTTTCTGGTGTTCTCCTCAAATGTCCTAGGAAAGAGATCCATTTCTTTTTCTTTGTACTTGTCACTGGTTCTACTTCTTCATAAACACTTTCATTAGAAGCTATTCTCCAAATCCCGTCTTTTTGGTATTTCTTATTTATGCAAGTTCTGACTATCCTATGTTTGTTTTTGTGACAACTGATGTACTTATGTGCAAAACTATTGTGTGTGATGTTTGACATGTGTGAGAGCTGTCACAGATGGACCAGACGAAAACTGTAAGTAAAAAGCTTTTCAAAAATCCCGCCGTTAACTTCATAGAAAGATAATCAAGATATAAATTGGGCGTATTTATATATTACAGCAACGACAGCAGAATGAAACAGGCACTCAAAACATCATAAATAATATAAAACAGCACAAAAATCGCACCTGAAAATGAGAATTATTTCTCGGATCGCGTCGTGCTAAATAAATTAAAAAAAAATCGTGACTGGTAGCAGTATTGTTATTTATAAACAAATCCATATACCTCTTCATTAGTTACAAGATCTACTAACTGATCTTCATCATTCGTCTGTAGCACAACATTTCAAAAGCTTCTACCATATCATCTTTTTGTCTAAATACCTTATCGCCCACGTTTCACTTCCGTACAAGGCTACACCCCAAACAAATGCTGCCAGAAAGGACCAACATTTCGCTGAATACTGGGTGTCAACCAGTTTCGCTTCTTCAAAAATTATTTTCTTTCCATAGCCATTCTGGATTTTTAAATTTCTTTACTTCGGCCATCAGAAGTTATTTTGCGGCCCAAATAACAAAACTCACATACTATTTATATTTGAATGGAACGTGGCCATTGCAAAGCGACCTGGCTTTCACGTGACAAACAGAACCTTTGAGCCGCCATATTGCAAACGGAACTCCGTATTTCGTTCCTTCACTTACGTAATACAGAAAACAAATAGGAAGGTAAGAAGAAGTCTTCGAGATGGGGCAAGAGATGGGTTGGGAAAATAAAGAAAGGAGTATGGGAGAAATTCTCAAATTACCTATGAGAACTCAGTGAACAGTATTTCTACAGATAAGCGTAGTCAGACAGATGCGATATGAAGTTTTATTTTTGTGTCTCCGTGGTTTGAAAGTAAAGAAACGAAACGTCCTAGGGAATTACGAACTTATATTTTTGATATTAAACGTCATTATTAATATCTGAATGATAAAACTGCGCAAGCGTCGTATTTTATAGTACGAATGAAACAAGGAACACATTTTCACGTGTACAGATGAGTACATAAGTCACAGAGAATACCGATTTCTCTAACGAATATTTATCGTTCCACATTTCGTAGATTTTTACTCGGCACATTGCCACACACCACAACCCGACTCCCTTACCAACAGCATGAGATGAAGTGCGGTGGATGGTCATGGAACAAACTGTCAGTACGTATACACACAGGACTTAGCGAAAAGCAGCGTGTTTATTTATTCAATACTCTCGCAGTTTATCTCCCTTCAATTTTTCCCTTCTCTCTCTCTCTCTCTCTCTCTCTCTCTCTCTCTCTCTCTCTCTCTTTCTCTCTCTATCACCTCTCTCCCGTCTCTCGAACCATCTCTTCGCCCCCCACCTCTCCTTCCATCTACTTGTTCTCCCTCTGTTTATTCCGCATCTTCACTTTGTCTCCTCCTCTCCGTATGAAAACTCAAATAAATGTTTTTGCTTGTTTATCTTGACTACCAACGATTTGGGCCAACGTCTATATATATCCCTTGGCACGATGTTTGTCCGCGATGAATTCCCAAACTACTAAACTGATTTTAACGTAAATTTTAAACACTAAATTGTTTAGTCGTGCGCTTCGGTTGTATAGTGGTAGCGTGCCAGACTACACATCCAAAGGTCGCGGGTTCGATCCCCACCAAGTCCTAGGATTTTTATCTGTCACTTTCCACTTCTTTCACCTCTGACATTATTGCTCAAGTGAAAAATACCGAGTAGCATCGTGGTTCGGAATCCACGTTAAACTGTAGGTCCCCCTATAACTGACTGGGTAAGTCAGGTCGGAGGAAGGCAACGGCATACCACCTCAAAACAGGACCCTGCCTAGTAAAGCACTGTGGTGTTCAAAGCAATCTTTGGGTTGTTGACTGCTTTACCCTTTTTATATTGTCAAGTATGTTTTTTTATCTCGATTAATAACCTCAGGACATTTTATTGCAAATTAAATGTTTCTATCTAGGTTGGTTAAGTATCCAAAAGATAGCGCTGCTCTGCGAGTGAATTGGGGGTAAAGAGCTCGACACCAAAGCGGCAGGTCGTGTTTTATAAACCCGTGGGAATCTAGAATTTCACTCTGTTTTTATCTAGCCTTTACCTCTTTTGGATGTGAGGAACCGCCAGAAAAGATACGTGGTTCGAATTCCATGTCAAACTGTAGGCACAGTCCAACATTTACAGTCGCGACATACGCTGCTGTGAAAGTTGTTAGCAACTGACATTTGGGTAACCCGGTGGAGGAGTTAACGAAATAGTGTAATTATTGCGTTACAAGCATTAGTGAAATATCAAGAGACATACATAATACAGAAATTAATGTAAAAACAGCCCAAGTTAACTGATTCAATGGTATAAAGAACAATTGCGTTATGAACAAATAAATACGAATATGAGTATATTTGCAGGGTATTCAGCTAAAATTAAGTAGATTTTTTTTTTTTTTACGCCTATCAATTCTGTGTGGAGTTAAATGTTCCACACTTTTATTTACACCTCACTCGTCTGTCTTATACGCGCATATTCTTTTGAGTGGAATCACTTTAGCTTAAAATCCAACGTTTCTAAGATTCTTGGCGTTTATGGTTCATCTGTTGCAACAAATGTGGAATTCGGTTGTCGGAAAACATTTTGATTGTTTTTGCCGTTTTATTGCTAAGTCTGTGACTTGTTTCCTTCAGCTGTAGCTGTGATGGGTGATTTGGTACGTTAAATTGTGTGCTTTATTTATTCTATATATATATTCTTACATTCCACCGTCACCGATTTTACTAGAATTGCAGTGAAGAAACCTTAAAGTTCCTGAATAGAAAAGCGATGTCTTTCTGGCAAAGGGCAGGCCATTTGGTTTTTCTTGTCCATTCTTATTTTTAATGGAAAATTAAATTATTCAGTTAAAACCTGTTAGGTTGTAAGATAATCGTAAATAAACTGTCCTGTAAAGTATCGTTTAGTACATTGTCAGGAATCGCAGGAAACATATGAGAAACAAATGTGAAGATATTTTTAAGTTAATACCTATTTTATGGCACTACATACGTTGTAAAAAACATGTTAAAATCAATATAAACGATACTATTTGCACTCATCTAGTATCGTATTCAAAAATGTAGCTTGCTGGTCGCTTGGTGCGCTGCTATCGCTGTGTATAGCAAAAATTCTGTGTCAATATCGTGGTTGTATATGTTAGAGTGTGTTGGATATCTGGGGTAGGTCAAGGACATTCAAGTCGCCGACATGGCGTCCACTTGAAAGACTTGCACCAGGTCATACAGCCGCAAGGAATTCTTGTTACAATCGATTTAAAATGTTTCCTTGATGCTACAGTTTATTCCATATCGTTTTTGTTTTAGAATTTTTATGCGTTTCATTTAATTCCAGTTGTGCATTGTATTCATTTCAACGAAGTAACGCGAACATAAATAAGTAGAACATCAGTTCCTTTGTTTGCTTTCAATTATACAATACTATAGTTTTATTCTGATTTTGGTGAAATTTTGTACACTTTATCTTCAGAAAAAGAGGACGGTTACTGTCTAAAAATATTTGTAATGGTGGCTGTTGCAGGATCATTGACTTGCAGAATTGGACACCAGTCTTTAGTTTTATTCCGATCTTGCACACTTCATCTCCAAAATAAGAGGAAGAACACAAAATGTTCAAATGTTTTATAGTCTATGGGACTTAACTACGGGGTCATCAGTCCCTAAACTTACAAACTACTTATGAACTACTTACGAACTAGGACGGCACAAATATCCATGCCCGAGGGGGGATTCGAGCCCCCGACCGTAGTGGCCGTGCAGACCGCGACTGGAGCGCCTTAGTCTCCTCGGCCACCGCGGCCGGCAGGAAGAACACAGTGTACGTAGTATTTCGTATGGTGCATTGCGAACGGTACCTTGCAGGAGACATCGACATCGCTTGACTGATCACGTGCATGTATGTTTCCGTTCAAATGTTCAAATGTTTGTAAAGTCTAAGGGACTTAACTACGGGATCATCAGTCCCTAAGCTTACAAACTACTTATGAACTAGCTAAGAGTAAGGACGGCACAAATATCCATGCCCGAGGGGGGGGGGGGGGATTCGAACCCCCGACCGTAGTGGCCGTGCAGACCGTGACTGGAACGCCTCAGTCTCTTCGGCCACCGCGGCCGGCTGTATGTTTCCGCGGAGAAGATTTCTGTATTCTGGAAGACACCGATCGTACTTGGTGCAGAGTACCTTGGAATCAGTTTCGACACCGTTTTACCGATCGCCATGACAGTTGTGAGATATATGTAATTGTTCATTGACATTGGGAAGAGACCGTTGACTGAGGAAGGCTGAGGAGGAGACGGAGAGGAGGTCAGAACGAGAGAGGGTGCGAAAACGGGACTGGGAGAGGGAGAGGACACGTGCTGAGAGAGCAGAGAGGAGGAGACTGACAGTGGGTAGAGAAAATGCGAAAGGGGGAGGAAAAAAATATAGAAGGAGGAGAAAGGGATTGACGAATTCAAAACTGTAAGAAATACACAACTTAGGATATGTTATTACATATACCATCGATTCCATCGATTATAACAGGAGGAGGACAGGAGGCAGTGATATGTATAGAGTGGGAGGAGAAGGAGATGGTAGTGGAGTAGAAGCAGAATTTGTGGATGCAGATGCAGGGGAGGAGCTATAAATGACGGTAAGTCGTCTAGTAGAACAGAGGTGACGTCTGATGTTCCCCAGGAAAGTGTTATAGGGCCCCAACTATTCCTTATTTCTATAACGATTTAAGAGACAATCTGAATAGCTCTCTTAGACTGTTATAGGATGATGCTGTCACTTATTGGTTAACAAAGTCACCAAAGGCAAAAAGCAACTGCAAAATGATTTAGATAAGATATCTACAGGGTGGGTAAATGGCAATTGACAATTAATAATGAGAGAGTGAAGTAATCTATATGACCACCAAAAGAAATCCGTTGAACTTCATTTACACGATAAATCAGTCAAAACTACAGATCGTAAATTCGACTAAATGTCTAGAAGTAACAATTACAAACAGCTTAAATTGGAAAGAACATATAGAAAAATCTGTGCCTTGGTTCTAAAGGCGCCAATGTGAAAAATCTTAGTTTTATGGTGGAAGCTTCTGAATATTTTCTGTGATCTTCTGAAAATCCCAGTATCGCTCATCCTATGTGGCTTATAGATTGGCCGTTTTAACATTATGAAGAGCACGTGAAACTATGGTCTTCACCAATAAAACCATTTTGATAAATACTGACATTGGCCCTTTTAGAACCAAGGCACAGAAATACTGTAGGGAAAGCGAACCAAAGACTACGTTTCGTTGGCAGAACAGTTAGAAGACGCAACAGTTCGACTAAAGAAACTGCGTACACCATACTTGCGCGTCCTATTTCTAAGTATTTTCCGCACTGTGGGATCCTCACCAATTGAGCCTGACAGACGATTTAGAGAAGGTACAGAGAGGGGCAGCTCGTTTTGTATTTTTGTGATATAGGGGAGAGAGTATCAAGGAAATGATGCACGAGTTGGAGTGTAAATCATTGAAAGAAAGGCTTGCGACGAGATCTATTTGCGAAATTTCTTTCATTAACTCTCTCTTCGCCGGCCGCGGTCGCCAAGCGGTCTGCGGCGCGCCAGTCACGGTCTGCACTCTCACTACGGTCGGGGGTTCGAATCCCCCCTCGGTCATGGATATTTGTGCCGTCCTTAATATTAGCTAGTTCATAAGTAGTTTGTAAGCTTAGGGACTTAAGACCCCATAGATAAGTCCCATAAGTTCTACAAACATTTGAACATTTTTTTTAACTTTCTCTTCCGAATTTTTGTTAGCACTCACCTATATAGGAAGATCTAATTATCAAAATAAAATAAGAGAAATACATTAAAAAGCTACACAGTTTCGATCGAAAGAAAATTTTTATTGTTGTTAAGCAACCGATTTCAGTCTGGTTGTGAGACCATCTTCAGGCCGACTGCAATACAATAATGTTACATATATGAAGAAGAATGTACGGAAATGATATTATGGCAATAAATAGTAAAATAATAACAATGTGAAATTTTATACCCATGGCAGCCGATCGTGGGCGAGCGCTGCGACGAGCATTGCAGGTGTGCAACCTTCGATACGCGTAAGTCTTTGCAGCCGCAATGAAGTATTACTGTCTCTGGCACCAATATGCCCAACGAGATTCTTCAGATGCCCTTAGAAGGCAGCTAGCTAAAAAAAATTAATAAAACCAAGTATTTTTAACTTTACTTAGAAGGATTATCTTTAAATTGTTACCAGTCTTAACGAATGTAATAATCTGTATGATCTTTTATACTTATCCCGCCTTTTTAATTTCATAACTGTAGCCTGTAAGACAACAACAAAATTATTAATAAGTACATGACTGACTCAATAATGTAATGCCGTATGTATGGATCTGGCTATATATAAGCTCGGCAGTTACTACAGTATTCCGCAGTTGACTTCCACGGCCAACGGTTCCTGCTCCGCCCACTATCGTCTGACGTGGTTATAACATTGCACATTGTTATCATTTTACTGCTTACTGCCATAATATCATCTTCTGTACATCCTTCTTCATATATTTAACATTATTGTATTGCAGTCTGGCTGAAGATGCTCTCTCAAGCCCACTGAAAACGATTGCCTAACAACAATAAAAATTCTCTTGCGAACGAGACTGTTCTTTCTTTAGTTTTAAAATATTATTTCATTAACGATCGCCGGCCGCGGTGGCCGAGGTGACTGAGGCGCTTCAGTCACGGTCAGCACGGCCACTACGGTCGGGGGTTCGAATCCCCCCTCGGGCATGGATATTTGTGCCGTCCTAGTTCGTAAGTAGTTCATAAGTAGTTTGTAAGTTTAGAGACTGATGACCCCGTAGTTAAGTCCCATAAGCTTAACAAACATTTGAACATTTTGAACATTAACGATCTCTGTTTCTCCAGAAATGTATTCTAAAATTGTTAAAATAAAAGAAATCAGAAAACAGAAGGATTTAGGTGTTCCTTTTTCCCGCGAGCAATTAGAGAAAGGAACTGTAGAAAAATATCGTAAAAGCATTTCGATGAACCCTCTGCCATGCAATTCAATGTCACTTGCAGATTATTTATCTAGATGTGGGGTATTGGAAAAGAGATTGGGTAAAGGAGGATAAAGGAGGAAATTTAGAGTATCGGACAAGACAGGAAGAGCAAGAGGTGAACAGAGAGAGAGAGAGAGAGAGAGAGAGAGAGAGAGAGAGAGAGAGACAGAGACAGAGGTGGGGAGATGGCCTGACAGAAGACTGTAATAAATAAATACCCGGCCATCACCGGATACAAAGATTAGTTAATTCTATAAATAAACCACCTTCAGCCTTTAAGAATATAAAAACTTTTAATGTCTAGTTTCGGTAAGCCAATATTACCGACTCCTGCTCAGCATACAAGACATCAGTAGACGAGCACAAGATATGTGTGGTGAGGAGGGGATCTGGATTACCGAAACTACTCTCTAAACGGTTTCATAACGTTAACAGCTGAAGGTGGTTTATTTAGAGAATATACTCCCGGAAAACGAAGAAAGAACACCTTGAATTCGTCGAGAAGTTTTATTGACACTTTCTTGAGGATGTATACAACACAGTAACACACAGGCAGAGTCGTAAGCACGTGAGTACAGTCACCAGCGTTCGTGTAATGTCGGCGTTATTACCGAGTATACCCTCGTGTAGCAATGCAAGCCGTAATTATTCGATGGAGACGATCGTAGAGGTGCCGAATGCGTTGTTGTGGAATGGCATGCCATGAAATTTCCACCTGATGCCTCAGCTGGGCGAGATTTCGTGCCGCTCATGCATACCGCCCAACATAATATTTCGTGGGGTCCCAAGCATTGCCACTGGGGACAAATCTGGGGATCGTGATGACCAGGGTAGCTGACGTGCACCTTGGAGAGCACGTTGGGTGGTATGAGACACATGTGGGCGTGCACTGTCCTGTTTGAAAAAGCATATCGCCTTGTTGGTGCAAGAGTTATGGAAAGACGGTGGCCGAGGGGACTCAGGCGCTCCATTCACGGTGTGGACGGGCACTACGGTCGGGGGTTCGAATACCCCTCGGGCATGGATATTTGTGCCGTCCTAGTTCGTAAGTAGTTCATAAGTAGTTTGTAAGTTTAGGGACTGATGACCCCGTAGTTAAAACCCATAAGCTATACAAATATTTGAACATTTTTTTGAATGATGCTTTCAATGTACCGTGCACTGTTCAATGTTTTCTAGGCGATCACTAGAGGAGAACGACCAGTGTAGGATATGGCTCCCCACAGCACTATGCACGATCATATGTGCCGTTAGGGTGTCCCCTGGTCACGCCTCAAACATCGATCAGCCCGCCTACAGTGTATCACGGTAGGCGCTTATGAAGGAACGAATGGAGACGTGTCGTCTGCAGTGAAGAGAATCGCTGATGCCTCGGTGGCAATGATGGTCTTACGCGTCTGTGATGTCGTGCAGGGGAATGCGAAAATCTGGAGTGTACGCAACAAAGGCACACGGGGCCGACACCTGGCACCATGGTGTGGGAAGCCATATCCTACACTAGCCGTTGTCCTCTATAAAAATAAATAAATAAATAAAATTAAAAGAAATTGTTCAAATATTTGTAGAGCTTATGGGACTTAACTACGGGGTCATCAGTCCCTAAACTTACAAACTACTTATGAACTAGCTAATACTAAGGACGGCATAAATATCCATGCCAGAGGTGGGATTCGAACCCCCGACCTTAGTGGCCGTGCAGACTGTGACTGACGCGCCGCAGAACGCTCGGCCACCACGACCGGCCCGTTCTCCTCTACTGATCTTCAAGGGAAAATTGAAGAGTGCACACAGTACACTGAAACCAAACCGTCATGCCACCGTTGATGCAGCAACAAGGTGGTATGCTTTTCCAACAGGACAATGCGCGTCAACCCAACGTGCTTTTCAAGGTGTACGTCAACTACCTGGCCAGCACGATCTCCAGATCTTTCTCCCATTGGTCATGTTTGGGACCGGATGAAAGGTCATTTTGTGCGGTCTGCATGAACGGCACGAAATCTGGCCCAACTGAGGCACCAGGTGGAAACTGCATGGCAGCCATTGCCCAAGACAAGAGATACCGTTTGTATTACTGCAGAAGGTGGGTATACACTGTACTAGCGTCAACACTGCTCTCGCTTTGGTGGCTGTACTCACGTGCTTATGGATCTGTCTGTGTGATCATGTGTTGTTTACATCCTCAAGAATGTGTCAATAAAATTTCCCTGTGCTGGGCTGAGGAATTCATGGTGTTCTTTTTTTTATTTTCCAGGAGTCTAAATTGTAAAGACAGTCATTTCTACCTAGCATAATAGTAACAACAGTCAGGCCCAGTGTATGAAGGTCCTCCTGAATACATCGCAAAAGAACATGACGTTGCGGGCGTGAGAGCAGAATGAGAGCGGCTCACAGAGGATCGTGTAGCGTGGCCGTCTGCCAGAGGTGTTATGCCGGCAGCGCGTCGCTAACGGCGTCTAACGGCCAGTCCAAACAGGCGCGCGCGTCACCGGCCAGCGCAAATACCGGCGTATTGACTGCGGGACCAGGGGACTGACTGCCCGGCAGCGCGTGATCAGGTGGACCACGCTCCCAGCTGGACACCTGCAGCCTGGCAAGGCGCCTGACCCAAAGTAGCGGACACCACGACCTGGGGCTAGTGCCGAATGGTCCCCGAGACTAGGGCTCACTAGAAAACACATATAAATTCTCCAAATAATTTATATCGGCGGTACTGACGATATACTGACTTATCGATAGGGCAGGACCGCTCAAGGTGCATGCACCGGCGCATCGCACAGTGCAGAGTGCAGAAGACGGCTGCGCTGTGTTGACGACAGTGCAAACCCCCCACTCCTCGGCTTTGCGCCGCTTCTCTCTTTCCTTACGCCGCCTGTCTCGACCTTTTCAAAAATTTTACCCTGTTTTCTTCTTCATTGCCAAATACTTATGTACACTAGGCGGAGAGCTTATTTTTGTGGAACACGATTACCGGTATAAAATAGATTTAAATAATATTACACTGTAATGATAATTTTAAATTTGATTTCAACCCAAATTTATCCCTTTTTTGTTCTCTCTCTTTTTTTTTATTTTCAATTATGCTACTAAGATCTGGAACAAGAGATCGGCTGACAGCATTTTCGAAATTACTATTAAAAATACTTGCGCGCAATCTAGTTTTCGTACAAGACAAAACAGAAAAAAAACCTTTCACATACACATGTGGAGCCAAACATAGAAATAATCTTCGCTGCTTCTCTGTGTAACTTTGGGAAATTCTTCCTTCGACAAATTCTGGCAGAACAGGAGCAAACCTTTTGTGTTGTAAAATAAATCCTTTCGGTGAACATCGGTTTGGAAATCAATCAGTTCGAAATGTAAATCTCGTTTGTAGACACAGAATTCTCTTCTGCAAGAGTTTTCACCTCCCGCAATTCTTCCTCTCTAGCATCCCCTGTGATATCACTATACTTTTTTCTGGATGCAATGTGCTGTAGTGTCTTTCAATAGACGATTTTCTGACACACTTAATTAGTGTACCGCAGATTAAACATCTGGCTTTATCGTCACAACGAACAAAAAAGTAAGAGAATTCACATTCCGGTTTAAATTGACTTTCATGAAACTTTTTTTTTTTTTTTTTTTTTTTTTTTTTTTTTTTTTTTTTTTTTTTTTTTTTAGCATGTTGTTCCATTATTGTAGTAATTGTCTTGTGCTTACTTAATCCAATGTTGACTAAGCCGTCTGGCAGCGCATTCGGCAGCGTACAGCGAAGGCCTTACCCAGCAAGCCGAGTTGAGGCGAAGTATGCCGAGCTGAACCGATGCACTGTGCAAACACTCTTTGCACCTCGCTTTGCACGCGTGCGGTTTTCCGTGTTTGCGCGGCCCTGCGCTAGAGGGTAAGAAAAGTGTTATCCGCATCCGCAAGGTCCATATCCGCAACCGCATTGAGAGGGCTCTATCTCTGATATCTTAATTTCAATTTCTGAATCTGCCTACTGTATCCATCTCTTGGTCTTCCTCTGCGGTTTTTGCTCCACACACTTCTCTCCAACGCTAAATTCACAATTCCTTGATGTCTAAGAAAGTATACTACCAATCGATTCCTTCTTTTAGTCAAGATATGCCAGAAATTCCTTTTCTCTCCAATTCTGTTCAGTATCTCCTCATTAGTTACGCGATCCACCCACTTAATCTTCAATATTCTTCTGTAGCACCACATTTCAAAATCTTCCTGTCCGCACTGTTAAGCATATCAAAATGAAAAAGCATTTTTATACTAGCGCCGTGAATAACTACATCAGTTTCAATTTGAACAACGCGTTTTTCTGGTGCTAAAATACCACAGGTTACAAGAGAGTCCTACGGCAACAAGGCGAAGATTTCAAGCACGATTTAATGTTCCAAAAGGACCCGATGCGAAAACCATTCGTACGCTCTTCGCAAATTTTCAACGAACAGGCAGCGTAACTGATGATCTAGTGAGGCATGTTGGCCGCAAGCAAACCGCAGTTACGCCTGAAAATATCGCCACATTATTCAGCGAAATCCAATGTCATCCGTCCGTAGAATTGCATCTGAGACTGGTTTTAAGTGTTCCAGCAAACAGAAAATACTGAGAAAGAGCCTACACATGTTTCCATTTAAAATTCAAACGCAGCAGGCCATACCCATACGAGCTGTGCAACAAAGGGGTTGCCTTTGCTAATCAGATGCTCACAATGATTGATAGTGAAGGATTTGATGTTGGCTGCAACTGGTTTACAGATGAAGCACACTTCCACCTAAATGGATACGTGAATAAGCAGAACTGGCGATTTTGGGGTTCCGAAAAGCCATATTTGTGTGAAGCGAAACCCCTGTATTCTCCTAAAATTACTGTGTGGGCTGCAGTATGTAGCAGAGGCCTTATTGGCCCTTTTTTCATTCGAGAAACTGTCACTGGTGCACGTCACGTTGCAGTTTTGGAACAATTTGTCGCCACACAGCAAGCGTTAGAGGATCGACCGGGTACTGAATGCAGAATGAAACTTTCACTCTGCAGCGGAGTGTGCGCTGATATGAAACTTCCTGGCAGATTAAAATTGTGTGTCGGAACCGGGACTCGAACCTGGGACCTTTGCTTTCGCGGGCAAGCGCACTACCGACTGTGCTATCCCGATACGACTCATGATGCCACCTCACAACTTTACTTACGCCAGTACCTCGCCTCGAAAGAGAGCTTCTGTGAAGTTTGGAAAGAAGGAGGCGAGGTACTGGCGGAAGTAAAGTTGTGTGGCCGTATCGTGAGTCATGTCGGGATAGCACAGTAGGTAGTGCGCTTGCCCGCGAAAGCCAAAGGTCCCAGGTTCGAGTCCCGGTTCCGGCAAACAATTTTAATCTGCTAGGAAGTTTCAGGTACTGAATGGTTTGTGTAAGATGGAGCCCGACCACATTTCTTGAGAAATACTTCGGGAATCGAGTCATTGCTTTGGAATATCCCAAATTTACTGGTGCAGGCATGGATTGGCCTCCATATTCGTCGGATTTGACTCCATGTGGCTTTTCTTTTGTGGGGGCACAGTGAAAGACATGGTCTACCCGAAGCACGGCACGCTGGACGAGCTTGAATCGGCGATCTCTGTGGCATGTGACTCCACTTCGGTTGAGACACTACGAAATGTGATGGCGAATTTCATTCTTCTTTTGCGCCACCTCTATAGTGCCAATGGTGAACATTTTGAAAATATTGTGATGTGATTGTTTGCAAAGAGTGTATTCATACGATTATTTCACTTATGTATGCTGATATGAGCTGTACAGCGTACAGCGCCATCTATTAGCAGCTTTTGTAACTATTATTTCAAACTGCTGTATAAACGTCTTACAGCTTTCACAACAAACATGCCGTTTACTACATTCCTCTATCGATCTTTGTTTTCGAGATATTTAATTTAATTTTGAAATGAGGGAGTCCTTTTCTGGACACACTGTATTTTGTCCTGTATCACACGATTTTTCAGCAAATTTAAAGTTCCACTTCTGTGTCCATTGTAAAAATATACTTTTTTAAGCGCAAAACAGGCCGCTACACCATTCATCTTTTTATTGCCATCAGTACGTATCCATTTTTTTTTTTTTTTTTTTTTTTTTTTTTTTTTTTTTTTTTTTTTTTTTTTTCTAAATTGACGATTTCAATTTGTGTTCCTTCAGTAATGTGAAATCATCTCTTTCACTTTACATGGTATAGTATCCATTGATGTCGTGTTCACTTTAAAAAATAACTGTCACTGTATTCACTATGATATACGTTGGCACTCGGTCACTACAAAACGCTAACTGAAGGCAGCGGAAATTTGGCATGGCACCTCTGGTGGGCAGTGGTCTGGCTTGCCACCCAGAAAGCACTTAACAGACCTCAGATAAGACACGGTCGCGTAAACGGATTAGACGCAGCAACTACGTCCGATGTTGCCAGACAAAAATCTCTGTGGCTGTGTCCAGGGGATGAGGACAACAGACTTCCGCTCTACCTGGACCCTGCAAGGATTTCATAAATGTCCAGAAGCTTTAAGTTTTCAACTAACTTTTCGACAGACGTACTGGGCAGATACCTCGCTCTTTATCCGCATATAACGCGCGGATTTCCGTGTCCCTCACAATTTTATACGCATCCGCCCAGACTTGTACTTATCGGTGTTTAAATGTCAATATGGAGTGCCTATAGTTTTAATTTATACTAGCTCCGAACCGTCTTCGCAAGCGTGAAATTCACATTCTATACCAATAAATATCGATGTGTGCATGAATGTCTTGGCTACAATGATCTACCTAATATGATTAAACACAATGTATACCATGCTTATACAATTGTCAGCGTGGTTAATCGATATGTACAATGGGCGACAAAAAGGTTACCCAGAGCATTGCGCTTGCCCAAGTTCTGAGTGCGAGTGTTGTAAAATCCAGCGATCTTCAGAGCTTCACCTTGGTGTTTACATAGTGAAATGGAAGCAATATAGCCCAATAGTTAGGATACAGTATCTGTCGAGATTCATAGCAGCTTAACTCAGGTATTATTTATTTTGTAAAACGTTATTCGAACACGTATAAGCTCCACGTGGGTGGATTTACTACAACGAACGGCTTGTTAGATATGTTTTACTGGCTGAGGTATTTACCAACAGAAGGGGTGCGAATTCGAGTACCGCTGCGGTCAACCTCTTTTCTTTTTTTTCTTTTTTACCTATGTATATAATATTTTTTAACATTAATTCGTTACGAATTGTGCAATTATAGGCTTTTCTATATTCCACATTCTTCAGCATATTCCTCTTTGTAATAGCCAAATCTTTAAACAACGAGACAAATGATAACCATACTAAAAATGTTGACATTGGACGTATGTATTTGTAATTACTTCGACTGTCACATAGTCAATCTGTAGTGTTAAGCTAAGATAAATGTATCAGCAGATAGACGTAATTTTCTAAGTCCTAAGGCACCGTTTACAGGAGTGAGTGGCTGTGCCTTCCATTATCTGTTGTTTCTAAAATAATATTAGTTCTTCAACTCCGGTAGGACTATTCGACCGTTACGCTAACGAGAAAGGACAGGTAGCTCATTGATAGAGTGTCGGCCTTCCTCTCTCTCTCTCTCTCTCTTTTTTTTTTTTTTTTTCTTTTTTTTTTTTTTTTTTAGTCGCGGTGCAGATGTTTCTAGCTTTAGTTACTTCTTTTAATTAAATTGTATTCGTTTTACTTTTGTCATTATTCTCTTTAGCAAATAACTAATTACAGTTTCTCAATTTGATATGATCTCCCTTGGAAAGTAATATTTATTTGACCACCCACAACAAAAAATAAACATCACTTTTCATCTGAAGTCCGCCTCCGTAACTCAGCGGTAGCGTCGCTCACTACTACGCAGGAGGCCCGGGTTCGATTCCCGGCGGGGAACTGGGTGTTGTGTGTTGTCCTTATCATCATCATTGGCACGTTAGTCGCCCACGCTGCGTCAAATAAAAGACTTACACTCAGGCGGCCGAACAATCTCGCAAGGGATCTCCCGGCCAAAAAAGCCATACGCTTATTTCCATTTTTTTTTTTTCATCTGAATTCCCATAAAAATTATCTTCCTTCGAATACTTATTTGACCTCCCATAACGAAAAAATGAACATCTTTGGACGGTGTTATTCATTAAACTCTCATAAATATAAGTTAAAAGTAATCTGCGTCAGAGCTTCACAATGGTATGACTTACCATTAAAATATATAATATAGGCTACGTATATTTTCAGTGTTTTGTACACTTGCCATTGGTATCAAGAACAGCCCGTATCCTTCGAGGCATAGAATATACAAGTCTGCGGAATAAGGCCTCATTCATATCAATTTCCTCCTATGAAGAACAAACCAAATCCCCAAGGCATCCGTAGTTCTTCGAGGAGGGTAGTTGTGTAGAACTTGTATGAGAACAAAACAGTAGTTACAAGATTCGAAGTGCATGAAAGGGAAGCAATGGTTGGGGAAGGTAGTAAGACAAGGTTGTAGCACTTTTCCAGTTATATTCAATTTGTACACTGAGCAAGCTGTAAAGGAATGCAAGGAGAAATTTGGACAAGCAATTAAAGCAATTAAAGTTCAGCGTGAAGAAATATAAGGGAAGAAAAGGATTTGAAAGAGCAATTGAACGGAATGGACAGTGTCTTGAAAGAAGGGTATAAGATGTGCATGAACAAGAATAAAGCATGGGTAATGTAGTGTCAGAAATGCAGGCGATGCCGAAGGAATTAAATTAGGTAATGAGACAATAAAGTAGTAGATGAGTTTTATTATTTAGGTAGGAAGGCAAATTCTGATGGCAGAAGGAGATATAAAATGCAGAATGGCAATGGGAAGTAAAGCGTTTCTGAAGATGCGAAATTTGTTGACATCCAATATTAGTTTAAATGTTAGGGAGTCCTTTCGGAAAGCATTTGTCTGGGGTGTAGCATTGTATGGGAGTGAAATGTGGCCAATAAGGAGTTCAGACAAAAAGATGGCAGAAGCTTTCGAAATATGGTGCTACAGACGAATGATGAACATAAGATAGGTAGATCACATTACTAATGAGTTGGAATTTTCTGCTTATAAAGTAAACACATTTTTGTTTTGTCATATTTTGTCTCTCTAGTAGGTTCAGGTGCACAAAAAACACACGAAAAATGTAAAAAGACTTGCTACACCACGAAGATGACGTGCTACAGTCCCGAAATTTAACCGACAGGAAGAAGATGCTGTGATATGCAAATGATTAGCTTTTCAGAGCATTCACACAAGGTTGGCGCTGGTGGCGACACATACAACGTGCTGACATGAGGAAAGCTTTCAATCGATTTCTCATACGCAAACAGCAGTTGATCGGCGTTGCCTGGTGACACGTTGTTGATAAAGGTTGGATTGTAGCCTATCGCGATTGCGGTTTATCGTATCGCGACATTGCTGCTACCGTTGGTTGCGATCCAATGACTGGTAGCAGAATATGGAATCGGTGGGTTCGAGAGGGCAATACGGAACGCCGTGCTGGATCCCAATGGCCTCGTATCCCTAGCAGTCGAGATGACAGGCATCTTACCCGCATGGCTTTATCGGATCGTGCAACCACGTCTCGGTCCGTGAGTTAACAAATGGTAACGTTTGCAAGACACCAACCATCTGCACGAACAGTTCATCGACGTTTACAGCAGCATGGACTATCAGTTCGGAGACCTTGGCTGCGATTACCCTCGACGCTGTGTCACAGACAGGAGCGCCTGTGATGGTGTACGTAACGACGAACCTGGGTGCACGAATGGCAAAACGTCATTTTTTCGGATGAATCCATGTTCTGTTTACAGCATCATGATGGTCGCATCACATCGCGGTGAACGAACATTGGAAGCGTGTATTCGTAGTCGCCATACTATCGTATCACCTGGCGTGATGGTACGGAGTGTCATTGGTTACAGGTCTCGGTCACCTCTTGTTCGCATCGACGGCACTATGAACAGTGGCCGTTACATTTCATATGTGTTACGACCCGTGTCTCTACCCTTCTTTCGATCACTGCGAAACACTACAATTCAATACGATAATGCACGACCGCATGTTGCAAGTCCTGTACGGACCTTTCTGGATACGGAAATGTTCGTCTGTTACCCTGGCCAGCACATTCTCCAGATCTCTCACCAATTGAAAACGTCTGGTTAATGTTGGCCAAGCAACTGACTCGTCACAATACGCCAGTCACTACTCTTGATGAACTTTGGTATCATGTTGAAGCTGCATGGGCATCTGTACCTGTGCACGCCATCCAAGCTCTTTTTGACTCAATGCCCAGGCGTATCAAGATCGTTTTTACAGCCAGAGGTGGTTGTTGTGCGTACTGCTTTCTTAGGATCTATGCACCCAAATGGCGTGAAAATGTAATCACATGTCAGTTCTAGTAAAATATATTTGTCCAATCAATACCCGTTTCTCATCTGCATTTCGTCTTGGTGTAGCAATTTAAATAGTCAGTAGTGTATAATTTAACTGCGCCAGGATAGGTTAAATGTACGATGTTAATAAACGCCACTGCAGTTAATCGTTACTGCACGTTTGCACTGTAAAGCCTACAGAAAAATTTATAACTCCACACTCGCAACAAACTACATGTCATTGAAGTCATAGATGCACCCCTGATTTACACGCAGGCACGAAATGCGCACGCACATCAAGTAGTCTGTTTTAGCCAGAAAGTCGCTTGTCTAAAATGTGTCTACGAAGAGCAGCCAACCAGCGAGTGGCAAGGCAAAGCGGTCTCACACTCCACTAAAGCCGTCAAGCAAATCCCACAACTAATGCATACAGTAGCAGAGAAGCTACTCAAGTCTTCGTGCAGCGATGGATCAAGCAACAGGTGACGCATGTGAGCTTGAAACGGTGCTGAAGGTGGTTACACCAGTTGTCCGCGGCAAGGTTTGTGGACGTCCCACCTAGGTGCAATAGAGAAACCAGAATTTCCTCCATAATATCCCACTAGTTAAGTAACCAATCACCCAAGTCAATAAGGACATACACCAAACCTATTGGCTACAGAAAGCATTTTTCCATTTTTCGCTATAGTGATGTGTACAAACAAAGGCGGTGGTATAAAAGGGCCGTGTAATGACAGAGGTGTAGTTTCTATTTACGTTTAACATTCGTGTGTTATTCCTTTACTAGTGAAAAATTATTCACAATTGCGTTATTCTTACAGCTCCACTGTCTTAGTTAAGAAATTCTAGAGGGTAATACAGACAATGAAGCCAGGATTCCATTCCATGAATTATCGTAATCCGCCTTAGCTGTCTTTTATGCCTTTATTAGGTTATAACCGGTTTCACAACTTTAAAGGTACATCTTCAAGTATCAGGTATCAGGCAATAAGTCATTCCACCTCATGTAAATTAAGATATCTGAAGATGCTCCTTTAATGGTGCGAAACCGGTTGTAACCTAATAAAGGCATAAAAGACAGCCCCGGCGGATTAGAATAATTCATGTAAAGGAATTCTGGCTTCATTGTCTGTATAACCTTCTAGAATGTCTTAACAATGTATTTCAGCTGTGGATGTCCAAAGTATAATATAGCCACTGTATTAGGTATAGATGTTTCACCAATTCGTGACGTATTAAAATTTTTGCCTGGCGGGACTCGAACCCGGTGTTTCCGCTTTTCATGAGCAGTTGCTTTAACCATTAGGCTACCCGAGCACGACTCGAGGATCGGCCCAACCTTCCATATGTCACACTGACTACATATATGAGAATCAATTACATTCAACCCTTAGTACTCGCAGCCTATACTGTATTTCCGCACTTGGGAGAAAGTAAACAACGAGGCATTACCCTACGTTGTTGGACCTCGGCAGACTAGCCGTGCGCACTAAGACGCCCAGCTGCGGTGCGCGCGGCCGTTCGCCGCCGGCGGTTCGACTCCTCTCTCGGGCAAGGGTTTTTTGGTTGTCCTTAGGATAAGTTCCTTTAAGTTAGTGTAAGTAGTTTGTAAGTCTCGGGACTGATGACCAACGTAGTTAAGCCCCTTAGATTTACAAACATTTGAACATTTTTTCCTAAGTTGTTGCGTTATTGTTTAGTGTATAAAAGATTTTTTAATCCCCTACGTTTTATTCTCTGAATTGACTATTGGAGAGGAAAGCACAAATGCTTCACAAACTTTTTATACACTAAACAATAAAAAATTAATATTAAGCGTAATTGATCTAAAGTCTTATATTGAATGTGATCATCTTGTGATGGTACAGCTCTTGTATTCGTGTTTGCTGAGACACATTTGAGAATAAATCCGCCTAATACAAACACGTTGTTTGTATCAACTTCCTAACATGTTTCGGCACTCATTGTCCCATCACCCGTGGGTGTCAGCCTTTTATTTTATTATGTCATTTCGCATGATTTGCATCTGCTTTAATTGATGATTGACAAGTTTTCACAGCTTGACGGAACAAGACAAACAGCGATGTAAATAGTGCTAGTTCACATTAAAAAGCGCACTAAACATCATAAAACATAATAACACGCTACAAACAAATAATCAGCAACACTACAGCTCGAATATGAGGAACTGGAAAAACTTGTAATTCGTCAATTAACGCAGACGCAAATCCTGCGAATGAAATAATAAAATAAATAGCAAAAACCCACGGAAAATGGCACAATGAGTGCCTAAACATGTTTAGGTATTAACACAAAACAAGGTGTTTTGCATACGGAGGATTTATTCACAAATTTGTTGAAGGCTTTCGATTATAGAATGTGACATCTGATTACATGGCATTACGTGTCCCAGGATTAACTGTGAATAACAATTCTGTTGCAGAAATTTAAAAGTCTTGACTTAATTATGGTATCAACCACTACCAGCAAGAATGTTTACTATTTTCATTTAAAATTAACGAAAATTTTTACTTTTTTATTATTATATATGTTTTGACAGCTGAAAATGGCACCTTCGTCTGTCGAAACTAGCAATGTTAATTAACATAAATAAACTGAATGTAGATTTGATTTCAATTATATGAACAAATAGAATTTGGATTTTTCCGAAAAGACTCTCTGCAAAGCCGTCTAGCATCGTTCTGCACTTTTGTCAAAGAGTCCACAGAGAAGTGGACTACTTGCACGTAACCCATGCAGTAATAAACGGCGATGGACTGTCTGTCCTAACAGTACACGATATGTTCCAGTATTGCGCCAGAGCCAAGGACACAGGCTTTTCCTGCAGTGCGTTGTCGTTAACTACCGCTTCAGCGATTATCATAGCGGAATTTTCTCTCACTCTCACTTGCAGCATTCCGTCTTCATGTTTTACTTCAGCTGTAAACAAATTTTTTGGATTTCTATTTATTTTCATTGCTGCTTAATTTTTTTCGGGTGCTGAACACCTAGCACGCGTGCACCCGAAACCGCTATCCAACCACTTTCCTGCAATGCCATTCACATGAAGTGATTTCGTCTGGGTGTGGTCTTGGTGGTGCTCCCTGACCCATCACCTCGACATCTACCACCTTGGTGAACCACTGTACACACTTGGTTGCACTGCCAAAACACCATGTCCCACACTAGGAGCATTCTCCCGGATGAAAAAAACATGTTCCGTCACGCAAATCATGCGCCCTCTTTGAAACTCAGTGATTTGTCGGTGCGCCTCTTGCATACGTCTGCGAGGCAACCAGCACTTCTGCTCAAATCAGACTGATCCATTACGTTTGCATTATAGTGACAACGAAAGACACAGACATAGTTTTTTTCCGATAGCTGATGTTGCGACGCCACTATATCGATGTTGACCATGAACCCACGGATAAACATGGTTCAGATGCTAATCATTTCTGCAGAACATACTACTCGTAATGTGCTGTGAATATTAACTTCCTTTCTTTATTGTTTCAAGGTGTTATGTTTTTCTGAAAATAACTGTATATTAGTCGTCCTTCCTTATAACCAACTTTTTTTTAATTTTATTTATTTTTTTCCATTATTTCGAACATCTTGGGGCAATGTATACTGAAGAAAGATTTTGTATGTCGATAAATCCTACGAGCCGGTCTGGGATTTTCTTCACTTTTGCTCCTATTATCATGTGCAATTCACCCCTTGTAAATCTGTCTGACTGGTCGTAATGGGACTGTGAAGTGAAAACGCTAAGGAAGGATTACGGCTAAATGCAATGTAATGATTGACAGGAGTCGGCTCTGATCTGTAATAAATTTCCATACTGCCTTATTATCATGGCTCGTCTCAATTTTTGCTACACATATGAATATGCATAATTCTCTCACAGAATCACTCACCAAATAAAGAATTAGCTCCTGGCACAAATCTACTGTATTTTGTGTGGTCCCTTGACAACTTAAGATACAAGTCCAACCTGCAGAAATAGATCCTTCAAAGGAGCGTTGACACCTCTTGTGGATGTGATGAGCACATGTTGAAAGAGGATCTCTCACGATTAGCATAACTGGAATGACAAATGGCAGATACAGATGACTGAGTACGTTTTCATTATTATATATTCCGAAATGATTTCGCTACTTTCCACAGTGTCGACTGAACAAGGAATATTCAGTCATACGTTCCATATCTACCAATGTGTCTTGAAAAATGCAGATTAAATCATAATTAGAAATTTAGATTAATACAACCCTGCGCGCAAAACGCACATTTATGTCTATATACATAAAATAGTAACGTCGGACGTGTCGCAAAAACACGTAATAGGATCTGTTACCGTACATACAGACAGACGTTCTATAAGACTGACAATGAAGCTCTTGTCCATAGTATAGTCGTTAAAGAAAACCATGGATATAATCAGTAAAAGGGATGAAATCCTACGATTGGATTTGATCGGGGGTGTTCTCAGAGAGTGCATAGCATTTTATTAACTTTTATAGATGCGACTACAACGCAATAAAAATCGATGCTGACCAGTCAGAACTTGTTACAATATCTGTCCAGTAACGCGGTGGAAGGCCCTGTGATACCTGCAGTCCTCTTTACTCCAGATTGCTGATCAATACCATTCTACCACTGACAGTACTGCCTTTCACGAAAAATTTCTATGGAAACCCCTTGTCGTCGTAACCGGCTCAAGGTTCAATGTACTTCCTTGACGTGGGTCCATGACCACAACAGGAGAGGCAAGCGTGTGTGCATAGCAAACATAGCCCCGGCCTATCTACCCGCCCTTCCGGTGGCCGCTGGCACAACCCCATGTTGCTACGCCAGATGATCATTCTGTGAGGCCGACGACCCTGCTATCATCCGTCACCGCGAGGAAGAACTGCAGGATCAGATAACAGGAAAGGACAGTCTAATGAGCCCTGAACAACCTTTAAGGCGAAGTAAAAGAAGCATCAAAATATTGAGGAACAGTACAAAGTGGAAACAAACTATATATCAATATAGCGTACCGTGTCGAAGATAAAGTAATACAATAACCAACACATTAAAAGGGGAGGGGAAGACTGCACCAGGTAAAGAGAGTTGGAGCAGCGAAAAGTACAGTACTTGTAGCATGGTGAGGCTTTGCATGGAAGTGAATTACTCAATGTGGGAAAATTGGGAGGAGTGAAATGGTTTGAGGTGTGGTAGTGGAGAAGAATATCGGTAAGTAGGTGTACCGATAAAAAACGATCACGTACTCATAATCGACGGGGAATCACTGACAAGGAGAGACGAGGTATTAGGATGTAACAGGACACTGGAGAGAGAGAGAGAGAGAGAGAGGGGGGGGGGGGGGGGTACAAACGCCAGGGAGGACAGAGACTGCAACATCTGGGACAAATTATTGAGGTTGAGGACGGTGCGTGCAGGTCCTATCTGAGATGAAGGTGTGACACAAGAGCGGATTTCATGGCTGCCCGTATTAAACCATTCACCTGATAAGCTCAAAATTATTATTTTTTTCTTATTCATTAAGCATGTACTTATCATTCCTGCTACCTATACGCTTCCGCAAGGGGGGGGGGGGGGGCTAGAAGATACTTGCCGCTTGTTGGTAGTAGGTAAGGAATGTTCCACTTCAAATCGTACAGCAGGAAAGCTTGGGGGCTTAATATTTTGTCATATAAAGCAGCTTGGGTAAACAAGTGCTTCCGAGGTTTTATTAAGGGGGGACGTAGGAGAAAATGGACTTGATTACATAATCTAACACAGTTTTCCGTGTTCCAAAGACAATAGAACTAAAAAAAATTGATCAAGACACTGTTGGAAATTTTTGCAACACATGCTATCACACAAGGAACATTTTCTCAAAAAAAACATTACTTACAATTTTCATATTGTGGTAGGTAATCCGATAAGCAAACGTAAGGAACAGTTTTTAAATATCACTTTTAGAGCTATTACAATTTATTTTTAAAAATTATGTGTGTGAAACAAAGCAATTTCAAATCAAATGTTCAAATGTTTGTAGAGTCTATGGGACTGAACTACGGGGCCATCAGTCCCTAAACTTACACTACTTATGAACTACTTACAACTAAGGACGGCACAAATATCCATGCCCGAGGGGGGATTCGAACCCCCGACCGTAGCAATTTCAATTTCACAAAAATGTAAATATTTTTATAGAAATACACTTAGAAAAAAATTGAACCACAGGAAGTTGTGTTATACTATGAACAAAGTCGACAGAAAATTTCACTTATCTATCTCCAGTGGTTCAGGAAAAAATTTTCCTTATACTCCGAAAAATGAGAAGTTACGGGAAATGCACATAAAAGATTTTATAAAGATTTACACCATAAAATGGTACATTAATGTTGACCATAACCAAATATTTGGTCGTCTTGCTCTTCTTGGACATGTTTCCTTTGTAACTGATGTTTCTGGCGAGGCCATTTTGGCTATATCCTTCACAGACATTTCAAAGCTTGCAACACGCGCATTATCTTCTTCACTACCTTCTCGGTGAAGCAACCAGCAAAAAACCTAGTCCAGTAAGGGTCCTTATTCTTCTAGTGTTATCATCATTAAACACCAGACATGCATCATATGTGGCAATTTTAACAACAGTAGATGAGCTAAATGTTCTTTTGGGGCATCTCTTCCAAATGAGACTGTTGAAGCTCTCATTCGGGTTTTGTGTTCCATCATAGGTATACTTCTTTAACGAATATGGATGAGCTACTAACGGGAATGTTGGCTTTATGGTGCTGAAGACTGCTTCAGGAAGACAGAGATTATGTGAATATGTTTTGTTTTCTGCTTTTATCAGCTTAGATTTGCACCAGGATATATCAGACAGTTCATGTACTGGCTTCTCATCACTTGACAACTTATGAAAAATATTGCCCACACTGCCTTCTTCATTGCCTTCAAATCTCTGGTATTTTGCTTTATTGCTTTGCCATTATATATTTGCAAATTGTCAGTGTCGTGGCGCTGCGCAGTGATTGAAACAAGACAGATTTTTTATCATTTGTAGTTCGAATTAATCTGTGGAAATTGGAGACAGTATTTCTACCATGCTACAAAATTATATGAAGGCATTTTTTTTTTTTTTTTTTTTTTTGTATAATTTTTGAGCAATTTTGACTACGTTCCCCGTTAATGGTCAAATGTAGGTTAGTTTAATAAAATAATGCGTATGTGAGACTAGTTGCTCAGAAAATATACGAAGTAAATCGCAGAATTCGAAATGAGCGTACAATTTATAGTTTAAGGTAGTACCCATGCGGTCTGGAGCTCGCAAGATGTCATGCGAGAAAAGGGCAAGCTGAGTTTCACACGACCCATGTTTGTGAAATCAGTGCTTATTCATAGAAAGAAACTCAAGGAAATCCACTATATTCGAGCTGAGAATATGTTCCAAAATTCTACATGAAACTGATGTCAACGATATTGGCCTGTAATTATGTTGGTCAATTCTCTTTCCTTTCTTATAAACGAGTCACCTGCGTTTTTCCATTCACTAGAAACTTCGCGCTGAAAAAGACTCGCGAAATATGCAAGCTAACTAAGGAGCCAATGCCACAGAATACTCTTTGTAAAACCGAACAGGTATTTCATACGGACCAGGAGATTTTTTTATATTCAGCTTTCTCAGCTGCTTCTCTACACCGGAAACACCTATTACTATGTCATTCATTCGGAAGTTAGTGCGTTGATCAAATGATGGTACGTTTGTATGGTCCTCCTGTGCGAATGATTTCTTAAAGGTTAAATTTAGAACTTTTGCTTTTCGTTTGATTTCTTCTATTACTGAACCGTAATGATCAACGAGTGACTGGATATTGGCCTGTAACCGGCTTATAGATTTTACATAGGACCAGAATTTTTTCGGGTTCTCGAAAAGAACTTTTGCTAAGGTATGGCTTTGGTAATTATTATATGTTTTGCGCATCAATCTTGTTAGCAAGACCACTTTGGCTGTGCCTAGACCTGGCTGAGGGATATTTGCGGTTCCATTCATGGATAAGGACTTGGGGATCAGTAGTATTACAAAGGCATGGTCTGAGAAGATGAGCGATTACACTAGCCTCAAGTGTGCAAGTCATGATTGTCAACTCTTCAAATGCTGGACATACGTTTCACATCGTTCACCTCATTCAATACGTCACTTCTGCATCTCAATTTCTGCTCAAGTATTGTTAAGGATGAAGCCACTATCAGTTAGGTTCTGTTTATGTGACAGTGGACTCTTTTTTTCTTATAGCAATTCCTGGGATCAGTATCGAAGGCGTCCAACACAAGGCAGTGAAGTGATGTCTATAGGCAAGCTGGTCCCTCCTACCAAAGGCTGTTCTTGCTGGTCTGTACGAGAAACTCGTAGTGATATTAGGTGGGACATTTTCTCCATTGCAAACATATGTTGCGTGTCACGGCTGCTGCGATTTCCTGCATCTCTTACACAGGGTTCCTCAATAATTTCATATTGCCCCATGGACAAACTTCAGTTGAGCGATCGTCTCTGTTGAATGTGAGAGAAACGTTTGTTGCATTGCGAAAAGAATCTTTCAATTAATTTGGCTCTCCGAAAAATTTAAGACGTTGTGTGTTTCACAAGGTTTTTTCCTTAACGGTCTTCGTTTCTCGGTGTTGGTTTAATTCTTCTATTCCTCAGAATCTGCTAAGATCATGGAGCGTCATTATTTAGAAAGCGAGTCATGGTCGGCCACGCTGAGAAAAGGATGTACTCTGCCGTAGGATATCATCCCGTCACTTGAAGCACGGGATGACTGGCTTCTCTGTAGTAGTTCTTGACTTCTGAATATACAAAATTCTACTCCTAGTACTACGTCGCTCTTACCAGGTGACCAAAACTCACGATCAGCTAGTTGTACAGTCGAAAAGCTGCGCGTACTGGGATAATAGTTATCTATTACGCTGAATTTTCATCTTCGCAAATACAGACATACGACAGGAACATGAAGTTGCTTATACAGGAGCTCACTTTTACAAACTTTTAGTAGCTGAGTGGGTTGCACTTATTCTTTAAATCGTTACTTCCAAAATGATCAAATATTTGTCAAGCTTAAGAGACTTAATTACGGGATCATCAGTCCCTAAACTTACAAACTTATGAACTAACTTATACTAAAGACAGCAGAAACATCCCTGCTCGAGGGGGGATTCGAACCCACGACGGGAAAAGGCCTCGCGAATCGGAGCATAGAGCCTCAATGCGCTTGGCCACTACGCCACGGGTCGTTTCTTTGCTTTGCCTTATTCGAAATCTGGGGTGTTGATCACATGATTGCGATATTTAGTAAGATGGTGATCCAGAATCAAACAGAACATAAGTTCGCCAATTAACACTCCTACGCAGCTAAATTCTTGGTCCAGAGGAGCACCCGTTTACCTCGGCTGTCCGTCGGTGAACTGCAACTCGATGTACTTGGTTAAGTTTGTCATCGGGCTGCAGTTGCATGACATTTGGACAGTCCATTGTTCTGTCATTTGCGTGTTCATTCTGCACGTCGTAATATGCTATGTCTTACACAATCATGACAGCTAACGGATGCTCTGTAGCCACGAAGTGCGAAGTGTAGTAATACATTTTTAAAGACGTCGTCCATAATAGAAAACTAGCAGTGACAGGAAACGGCAATTATAAATAGGTGGAGGAAGTAGGGATAACACATCCTGAGAGATCAAGGAATAGTTCATTTAGTCAGGAAGGTAAGCGCGAAGAGTAAAAAAGAGAACGCGCGATCTGAGACGCCATGTCAGGGATAGCGGGGATACTCCCGACGGAGTTCGAGTCCTTCTTCGGACATAGTGTGTGTGCCTGTTGTCGTTAGCATAAGTTAGTTTAAGTAGTTTGTAAGCATGTGGACATATGACCTCAGAGGATTGGTCTCTTAAGATTAAAAACATTTGAATATTTAGTAAATGTCCTATAGGATGACTAAGCCTGAATACAATGAACGGTATGTACAGAGAAATGAAGAACTGCATGTCACCACTGTTCGAATTGAATACTGAGCAGTAAAATCATCAACTACTACTGCTACGAATACGAGTATCTTTCTATTGCAGTCAAATCCAGACATGAAGTACATTTGTGTATCTGGAAGTACACAATTTTGTGAAATTCGTGGTTGAAATTTATAGACTTTACACACTGATTAGCCAACTATGAATTTATAATCCAGTCAAGACGCGAAAGGAAAGGTGGAGATGAGAGGCAGACGTTTGGTTCTTTTGGAACATCAGCCATCAAGAGAGCAAGACAGAGGGTTTTTTTTTTTTTTTTTTTTTTTTTTTTTTTTTTTTTACAGATACGGGTATTCATTGTTGTGGTCAGAGAGAGACCGCTGAAACATTTATCCATTGAACTCATTATAAGCATCATATTTACAATACTTTTATTCAGATGACTGACGAAAACGCCCTTAGTCCAGTCAACATTCTTAAAAGCTTTCTACAGATTCACAAATGCTAAAAACGTAGGTCTCCTGTTCTTTAATCTATTTTCCAACTTACGTCTTAATGTGAGTATTGCCTCGCGTGTTCCTACATTTCTCCTAAATCCAAATTGATCTTCCCCAAGGTCGGATTCCGCCAGTTTTTCCATTCGGGTGTAAATAATTTGTGTTAGTGTTTTGCAACCATCACTTATTAAACTGACAGTTCTGTAATTTTCACATTAGTGTGTCCTTCCTTTCTTAGGTATTGGAAGCACTGTATTCTTCTTGATGTCTGAGAGTATTTCCCTTGTCTCATACATCTTCCATACCAGCTGGAACAATTTGTCCATGACTGGCTCTCCTAACGATAATAGCAGTTCAAACGGAACGGGTTAATCAAGGCTTTTTTTAAATATTTATTAACTCTGTGTAGAGACGAAAGTAGTTGTTGTTGTTGTGGTCTTCAGTCCGGGGACTGGTTTTATGCAGCTCTCCACAATACCCTATCCTGAGCAAGCCTCTTCATCTCCACATAAGAACGGCATCCTACATCTGTCTGAATCTGCTTACTGTATCCATCTCTTGGTCTTCCTCTGCGATTTTTACCCCACACACTTCCCTCCAATGCTAAATTCACAATTCCTTAATGTCTAAGAATGTGTCCTACCAATCTATCCCTTCTTTTAGTCAAGGTATGCCAGAAATTTCTTTTCTCCCCAATTCTGTTCAGTACCACCTCATTAGTTACGCGATCCACCCACCTAATCTTCAGCATTCTTCTGTAGCACCATATTTCAAAAGCCTCGATCCTCTCCCTGTCCGCACTGTTTATCGTCCATGTCTCACTCCCATACAAGGCAACACTCCATACAAATGCCTTCAGAAAGGACTTCCTTAGGCTTAAATCAATATTCGATGTTAACAAATTTCTCTTTTTCAAGAACGCTTTTCTACCCATTGCCATTCTGCATTTTATATCCTCTGTACTGCGACCATCATTTGTTATTTTACTGCCCAAGTAACAAAACTCATCTACCTCCTTTATTGCTTCGTTTCCCAATGTAATTCTTTCAGCATCACCTGATTTTCTTACACTGCACTCCATTACCCTAGTTTTGCTCTTGTTAATGTTCATCTTGTATGCTCCTTTCAGCACACTGTCCATTCCGTTCAATTGCTCTTCCAGGTCCTTTGCTGTATCTGACAGAATTACTATGTCGTTGTCAAAACGCAATGTTTTTAATTCTTCCCCCTGAACTTTAATTCCTTACGAAAGTAGTATTCTATCGAAATGCGATGCGAAACGTGCAACCTCTCCTGTAACAGATACGAGTGCACAGCAAAGTTAACATGCATCATACTGGAGTATTGTTGTATTTCTACAAAACGTGAGGGAAGTGTGAAATTTGAGTACTGTTAGTGATTCGACATTGCAATGTACAGCACCAGTGATCCATCGACGGAACGGCAGCAGCTAATTCAACGAAATAGCACGTAGACGCAGCCAGCGCAGCCAGCAACATCAACACAACGCATCTAAAAGTTTACTCGTAATACACACACACACACACACACACACCATGTCCGAGGAAGGAGTCGAGCGTCGGGAGCGTCCCCGTTTATCCCTGACATGGCGTCTCAGACCGCGCGTTCTCTTTTTTACTCTCCGGGCTTACCCTCGTGACTAAATGAACTATTCCTTGTTATTCCTACACTGCACGGTGTTGTCGTTTGGCAACGCAAATTTTGGATACTTTTTCAGACATATTTCTTCTTGACAGATGGCAAAACCATGCATATCGTATACAATGGAGTCTGTTCTAAACATTTAGTTGATCATTTCCTCCACTGATGACAGCGCAGTCATGAACTGAGGAGAAATGCAACAAAGACGCGCCAGCAGATTTTACTCAATGTTGAGCACTAATGTAACTACAAACTGACACGACTACTGTCAAGTAAAAAAATAAATAAATTAAATATATTTAAAAAAAAGAAAATTATCATCTTACAGACATCTAATCGGAGTAGAAAATATGTTAGATACCGATATTTTCCTGCGTAGTGACATGTCTAAATGCACGATGTTGCTAATTACAAAAGGTAAATAATGACTTTCACATTGTTAAATGAGTTATATAACTTTTTCAATATTTTCCCCCACATAGGTGAACATTTTCTACATATATATTTTCTTTGCCCCAAAATAGAAATTCATGCAGTGTAGGGTTAAATTAAGAAATCGTTTCCTATAGTTGAGTTGTGAAAATTTATTCTCCTTTCATCGATTGTGTGTCTTCTATTAGTGATCCTACATAATTAATCTTCTACTCTACTTAAAAAGCTCTTGTTCCCTTCTCATTACTATTTATCATTCACGACCCACATTCATAACCATCCTTAAGAAGTCAATATTCTAACATTTAAATTTTTGGTAGACCAATGCACTCCATATCAGGTAAGCGTGTGAATCGATTTGCATTTAGCGAAGGCGTAATCTCTCAAAATACACCGGACAGAGCAAGCGCACTTGCGTTACTCCGTGGAGACTCGCGTGTTTCAGATACCTGTGAGCTTCTCCGCCACTCCCGCATTCTGAAGAGCTCCGACTACTGTGCATTGCAACGATCAGCTATTGTTTACCGTCGCTCCTGGAATACGTAAATTAGAATGCTTTAAACGTGACAAAATGCATACATTGTCTCTGTGCGTCCGCTGTATCCCTCCGATACCTTGAAGAAGCTGAGAGTGGATGTGTTCAGTTTTTAACCAGAATCCAGAGTCATCTCATTTTTCCTATGCTATTAATTGCAGTCGCACCTTAATGAACATTTTACCTTATCTCCTTCAGGACGATTCACAGTCATGTGGATGTTTCTAAATATCCTTCAACGGGAGTACACAAATTACATTATTTAGTCTTCAAAATGTGCTCTATTTTGGGAGCTACAATTGCAAAAGAAGTTATTTAAAATTTTACATACCAACCTAGAATTTTAAACTAACCAGAAAATACTGATTATGCATTGTCTTATAATAAATAAATAAATAAAAGGCCGGGTCGTCCATCTTTTTGATCTTCTCATTAGTAAACGAGAAGATAATTTTAACGTCCAGTTAAATGTGTTCGTTAAGTGCATTGCGTGTGTAATTGCCAGATACACCTATCGTTTGCTAATCTGGAGAAATCGAGAAGGTACGATATAGTTCGACTATGTTGGCAATAGAAGCAAATGAAAGTGCCGTCAGAATAAACAGCTGTTCACAATATTTGATTAACAGGGAAGAGGTTAGCAGACAGTTGTCACTTGGAGCTATGGAAAACAAACGTGAAAGAAGCTTCAATTTTAAAGAAGTGAGTGCAAGAGTCTTGTGTCATAAGTAGAGAAATAGGGATACAATGGACTGAGGGAGGCCAGTGGTAGCGTCGCCTCCCGAACAGCTTCCTAAGCAGACGTTTTTTAGACACCAACGAAGTTCCCTATGGCAATGAACATGTTGTCAAGTGCATAGTACCTTAATTGAATCAATAACCTGCACATGAGCAAATGTGCACTGTTCCTGTATATCGGAAGAAGCAATCACATTTTAGGCCTTACACTAGGCGCAACAAGTAAGTTCAAATGTTCAAATGTTTGTAGCACTTATGGGACTAAGCTTACAAATTACTTATGAGCTAGCTAAGACTAAGGACGGCACAAATATCCATGTCCGAGGGGGTATTCGAAGCCCCGACCGTAGTGGCCGTGCAGACCGTGACTGGAACGCCTCAGTCCCCTCGGCCACAGCGGCCGGCAACAAGTAAGTACTGAATTAATAAGCCTGCAGATATAAGTATTATATACCGTTTTCTATTACGACAGAACTCTTACAAATCTGTCTGTTGGACTCTTCAAATGATCGTGGAGTTTTTCATGTAGCGTCTCCACAGTGGCCTTTCGAAGACGAAATCGCGTAATAAATTCTGCGTCATCCCAACATTCAAAATGATTTGAAGAACATAAATACGTCTAGGACGCCTTATTGGGGCAATGACCTCTAGATCGTCCGAAATATTTACATCCTCTTCATTGTCGACCAAATCTTATTCCAGACATTTGCATCATACCGATTCTTGTTTTATTAGTCGTTACGCGTAAGTTTGTATTTTGATATCGCAACAAGGTTGTGCGCCTCGGTTGCACAGTGGTAGAGTGCCAGGCTACAAATCCAAAGATCGTGGTTTCGATCCCCGCCAGGTCCTAGGATTTTTTTTTTCTGTCACTTTCCACATCTTCCACCTCTGGCAGTGTTGCTCATGTGAAAATTACAGAGTAGCACCGACGTTCGGAACCTACGTTAAACTGTAGTTCCCCCTTTAACTGGCTGAGTAAGTCAGTTCGAAGGTCGGAAGAAGGCGACGGCATACCACCTCCAAATAGAACCATGCCTAGTAAAGCACTGTAGTGTTCAAACCAATCTTCGGATTGTTGAGTGCTTCACCTTACCTTAATGTTAAGGTTGTGTTACTGACATGGATGGGGCGAGAAATATGATGATAAAATTTTCCAAAAGCTGCTTCCACACTAGTTTTTCATATACGTAGTGTTTCTGTTATTTTGTTAATCACGTGAATATATTACGGTATTTTAACGCTTTGGAATCCTGCCATTTTCATACAGATCCTCACTTAACTGGTCGTTAGCCGTCTAACGAGCAGAATTTTACTGGTTAACTTAACGGTCCGTTTGAGGTTTTTTAACGTCAGATTAACTGATAACGAAACATTGACAAACGCAATTCTCCGCTAACAACAAGTTAAAATCTTATCTGAAACTTAACGAGACACTTACAAACCGGACCTAAATCAAATATTCTTTCCCACAACCGACGTAACAGTCAGTTAATGCAGTTCACACATTTTTTCGTAGATTTCAAAAATCTTCCGCCTTCTGCGTAACGTGGCGTTCCAGACCGCTCGGCTACTCCCGCACGGCTTTATTTTTTAGCATATAGTAATCGAAGACAACAATCTCGCATGCTAGAAATCACAGAACCTCAATTTGAACCAATACAAGAACTTCATACTTTACGAATTTATTTCTAAGGAAGAAGATTTATGCCGGCCGCGGTGGCCGAGGGGACTGCGGCGCTTCAGTCACGCGCACGGCCACTACGGTCGGGGGTTCGAATCCTCCCTCGGTCATGGATATTTGTGCCGTCCTTAGTTGTAGCTAGTTCATAAGTAGTTTGTAAGTTTAGGGACTGATGACCCCGTTGTTAAGTCGCATAAGCTATACAAACATTTGAACTTTTTTTCCCCTTGACTAGATGCTTGTAAACACATTATGATAGTTTCAGTTCAACTGATCCACCATCTTCAGATCACATCCACATGTTTCACGGCAAAACAAGTGCATAGCTCATAATAAATTCCTTATTTGAAGATGGAAACTAATTATCTGAATATATTTACAACAAACAAGGTAAAAAAAATTCTTGAAAAAAGTTGTGCATATCGTTCAAGGCATATGTCTTTATAGGCTGAAGAATCACTTCTCCCAGATACATAGTCACTGAATTTCCTACGAGCTGTGCGGTTTTTGCGTTCGTTTAAACAGGTCTGAGGAACCTTTGCGGACCTGCAGGTCGTATTCATGTACTTACGGAAGCTCTTTGGTCACTTCGTCTTATGGAGAAACGCAATCATGTATATCGCGCCTTTCCCCGACATTTCACACAAATAAATTATGCGTCTAAACACTCGTTTTTTGGAAAAAAAAATTATTTGACAGTGATGCAATTCCAATGTTTAAGCGTTTTGGAGGTTATTTGAAGAGCCTCGTATCAAAGTCGGCGAAGTCCATTTTTATCGGTTTCTGATATCGATATTTTCTTATAGTATTTTCTGCGCTAAATCGAATGGTAGTCTCGCTTAGTGTAAAAAATGGAAGAGTGGTTAAAAATTGTTTGAAAGATTTTCAAAAGTGATGATTTGCTTCCAAAACGGCCAAGCAGGAGTTCTTTAAAAAGCGGCGACAACACAGGACTCGAAGCGTGGCACCCATCGTGTTCTGTTAACGTGTGTGCTGCGAGTGTGTTGGTTGGCGTTACTTTTGCGTTTTTGTTGAATTTCGAATATAGCAGCATCATAGTAGTGAGATCTACTACAGCTCGTCGCCTATCCAGCAGTACAGAGTAGGAAAACCTGCAACTCATATGTCATGTAATGAGACGTCGACAAATACTGTGGCTCACACGTGATTTCATAGTCCTTCAAATGTTTTCAAGAGATTCTCATGACAGCAGCACGCGAACAGCGTAACATTTCCGCCGCTTCTGACATCCTAGTTCACAGGCGTCAGGGCCGAACAATTTGCTCTTTATGAAAATAGCGTTCATAATTGAAGTTCCTCATTGCGGCCCTTTCGTCGATAAGACGTTGTCTTCTGTTTATGTCATGGGATACCAAATATCGAACCGCGCTGCTTTTTCCCGGCGAAGTACATTAAATGGACATGTCATGGACTCAAGAAGTCGTTAGAAATCACTTCTAGGAATACTGAGCCAGTCTCCCTCTATAGCTGCCCATAACTGAGAAAGTGTTGCCAGTGTAGAGCTGCACCAACGAAGTTATACTGGTCAAATCAATTAGAGGATCAGTGGACATATCTGGGTTCTGAAGTATTTTCATAGGCAGAGTGAACTAAAATGGTTCAACGTCTTTATTTCGGTTCCACGAAGTGGAGACAACAACATGTTGGCAACCGAGATAGTGGTAATAACAAAAATTTGCTGTAGATGGGGTTGGTGTTGTGTTTACCAAGCGAATTACACAAACGGTTGAGTTCAGATAGTGTAGTGACCGGGTAACGTAATCCAAAAACAAAGTGAAATACCCTAAGCTATGGAACGGAGTGCCATTGTAAGGTTGGAAGCGGAACAGACACAGAAGAAGGTGGCTGCATCTATTGGAGTGTTCCAAAGTGTATGTTCCAGGACCTGGCCGCGATTTCAGACAACAGAAACCGTTAAAAGAAGGCATGGTCAAAGTCGTGCATGGGTAACATCAGCAAGCTATGACCGTTATCTTCGGTTAACAGCCCGTCGAGACAGAAGGCAGAATGCAAATCAGCTGCAAAGCACCCTTCAGACAGCAACAGGACGCGCATTATCAACACAAACAGTCCGAAATCGACTTCGGGAATGTGGCCTCTACACACAGAGCCCTATGGTGTGTGTCCCATTAAAACCACGACACCTTTTAGCCCGCAGAAACTGGGCGGAGGAACATAAGGATTGGATTCGTAACGAATGGCGCTGTGTTCTGTTCACAGGCGAGACAAGATTTTGTGTTCAGACGGAAAATCGTCGATACCTCGCCTGGACAGAACGTATAACTCGGAACAATTCTGCTTATGTGCAGGAAACAGCAGCATACCTTGGTTGTGGACGAATGGTGTAGACAGGAGTCAGTATTGGCGGTGTAAGGACCTCTATGTCCAGAATGGTGCTTTGAATCTTCAGAGGTATAGATACCTAACCCTTCGACATTCTGCTGTGCCCTACGCTTGTGCCGTAGGAAATGGGTTCCTTCTGGCGGACGATAACCACAGCTCCACAAAGCTGCAAGAGTGGACAACATGCTTGAAACTCAGAGAAGTCAACGAATGGAGTGGCCAGATTGTTCACCGAACGCAATTGAGATGGACTTGGCAGACGAAATGCAGGCAGACCAACACGTCTCACAATGGTTGAAGAGCTGGATATTGCTCCCATTGCCAAATATCCTTAAATGACTGTTTACCTCATACTGCCCAAAAAAAATGTTCAAATGTTTGTAAAGTCTATGGGACTTAACTACGGGGTCATCAGTCCCTAAACTTACAAACTACTTATGAACTAGCTAATCCTATGGACGGCACAAATATCCATGCCCGAGGGGGGATTCTAACCCCCGACCGTAGTGACTGGAGCGCCTCAATCCCCTCGGCCACCGCGGCCGGCTCATACTGCCCATGCTACGCAGGTGTGCAACTGTACTGGTCGTCCGAGGCGAACACACACCATATTAAATGGCAAAGAGAATGACTTTTTTTACTATTGTGGTATTCCCATGACACCTCGCTCCAAGGGGTGTATCACACATAAATTACAATTGTAACCAATATCTGGAGAAAAATACGTTGCCGTATGTATATTGTGTATGAATCACTAACTATTTTGAACAGTGTACCTCTAAATTATTTACCATAAATGTTGGATTTGATACTTGTTGGGCGATGTGGAATTCTCTGGATTTGTCCAGAATGTCATTTAAACCATCAGCAACAACGTTGCCCTAATTACATGGTGCACTGTCTTCAATAAAAATTCTATCGTTCTTTAAGAACATGAAGTTCGTGCATGGCTGCAAATTTCAGGTAATCGAAAATTATCATTTCCCGTCTGTAATCAATATAAAATTGCCTAGCCAGGTATAGAGCAATTTCTAGATTGCACAGTATCACGCCCACAGCTACAAGCTTGCGGGGAGGTTACTCCAGACACGTTGCGTAAGTCCTTTTGGGGTATCATCTGATCGTACATGAGATGTGGTAGTTCTTGCGAATCAATTGATTCTTCCCAATGTCAGATTTTCACTCTCAAGACCTTTGACTGATGATGGTATAGCACATATTTTATATCCTTTAATGATGCTCCAAAAGGCGAAACGCCTTGCAAACAGTAATTTACAGAAACATATTCACAATGGCGATTGTATTCTTTCAACAAATTTAACATATTTATTGGTATGACAGGTCACTCTCTTAAGATTCCCTTTGGTTTGTAAGCGAATGAGAGAGCAGCTTTGTGCAGCGCTAGCCTTGGCGCGGCAGTGGACGAAGCAAACACGTGATGCAACTCTCTGTGTGCCGAGAGCAGCACGGCGCCATAACTCACACCACTTTGCCTGGAAACGGAAAATTTTCGCGACAGGGAGCTTTGTTCAGCTAGAAGATTATCAAGACCTCGGGACCCCGTACTAAACACTTTCAGTTTCTACAGCTCGGTCATTATGCTAGGTCACGTAACAAACTTCCGAGTACTGATCCACGACTGTAAAGATTGTCAGTGATGTTTAATGTTGGTACTGAAGGAAATTTTTTTCAGCGAATCGCTGTGTATTTAACGGGTTGTAGTAAACGTTTAGTCACGTTAATAGAACATTAACGTAATATACAGAAATCCAAAACTTAGCAATTATTGTAAGCAGACCAGGCATATATACGACCATAAGACAAACTACATATGTGAAGGTATCTAAAAGAGGAATAAACTGATTTAATAAATAGTATTACATTTGTTTTAAATCGTAAAATGAGTCGCGATTTCTTCCGTCCTGCTGTGAAAAAGTATTAGATACAATGGTTAATGCAAATGGTGTAACTCATAATTATTCTAAACTAATCTTCAAGATTACTCCCGCTAAAGATGAGAAATGATAATAAACACAGTGATTCCATAATAACACTGATGTATAGTTGATTTAGTGTTAGACTAGCTGAAAACCCGGCGTTTCCCGGGTATTTATTTATTTATTCAAGCTTTGCGTTAGTACTTCTCACATCCCTTCTCTCTCTGTCCATCTCTCTCTCTCTCTCTCTCTCTCTCTCTCTCTCTCTCTCTCTCTCTCTCTCTCTCTCTCAGGAGAGTATTAAAGAATTAAGGCTGTCTTGTATTATGTACAAAATAATAACTGTAGTCATCAGGATTCAAATCACATGTAAGCTTAATACATTCATTTAATTCAATTCTAAACAATATTTCTGGTTATCAATAAAATTCTCGCGGGTATGAGACCGAGTCGTCATTTTATAGGCGGCCTTCATCAGGGTCTGTGTCTGACTGCTGAATATACGATAGCTTGGGTTTTATATAACAGCGGATGAGGGAGAGAAAGGGGGACGTTGGTTTTCCTTTATTGGTGGTTACAGTTTTGCACGCCATTGGTAGAAAGGGGCGTTGATGATTGGTGTTTTAATGACTTGTTTTTCATATGATTTGAGGTTGCATTCTTCCCCCTTATTGGTCAAAATGGACGTTGCCGTCATGTAGTGTTGCAACTGCTGGCAGCCAAGATGCCGGCAGCCTGTAGGCATCTCCCTGTTCATATTGGCTGGACGCTTGGCTATTTCTATAGCCTCTCTAATCTTCCTCTTCGTTGAGACTGGTTGTTTCGCCAGCACGCGGGCCTCACTGAAAGATAACTGTTTTCCGCACTGATTGTGGTGCTCAGAAACCACTGACTTTGTGTGCTGTCCAAGCCGTATGTACCTACCATGTTCAGAAAGCCTCGTGCAGATTGCTCACCCGGTCTCTCCTATGTAAACCAGCCCACACTCGCTACGCAAATTCTCCTCCACACACGCCCTTATGGCAGTGGCTTCGCCCTGGAATACTGAGGCCAGTTTTCCTAGAGAGATGACGCCCTCCAGTCTTGGCTGCACCCCGTATACCCCGGCCCCAACACCTTGGTCTGATTTTGACCCGTCAGTGAACCAGACAATATCCCCCGTACGGTGTCGAACTATTTTCTCCCTCTGCTCCCTACTTCTAATTGTTATATTGAAAGGCTTGTTGAGGCAGTATGGGGTTATAATATAGTCGGCTGGCATTTCTCCAACCTTTCCTATATTTACCTCACTCACTACTTTAGTGTGTGGTGCAGACCGTGACTGGTGCGCCGAAGACTACTCGGCCACCGCAGCCGGTGGTCTTCAGTCCGCAGACTGGTTTGATGCAGCTCTCCACTATACCCTGTCCTGTGCAAGACTCTTCATGTAAATTCGACAACCTACATCCTTTTGAATCTGCATTCTGTATTCATCTCTTGGTTTCCCTTTGCGGTTTTTACCCCAAAACACTTCCCTCCAATGTTAAATTCACGATTCCTTAAAAAATACCAAAATTCGTGCTTTAAACAGGCTACCTCAGTGAAATCACATCTAATTATATAATAAAACAATTATTTGTAGATGAACATAATAATAAAAAGTCCATGTTACCCAGCAGTAGAATTGGTGAATATTGGTTTGGAGCAATCACAAAAGGTCTTTCTTGATAAATGAAAAAGATATGCGATAACTCAGGCAAGACAGTGCTAACGTCATGCTTGTTCGACTTTAAAGTCGTAGTCATGACTTTTTCAGCTTTTTGCAAAAGGACTTGAGAAAATGTTTCATCATAATATGGGCCAGAACTCTTTGTCTTCAAAACAGAAATGGACTCCAGACATACATTGCAATGAATGATTTGAACTCTTCTATCGTTTCTTCTCAATACTGAAAGCACTTTAACATTCCGCATTTATATGGGGAATAGTAAGAACTGAGAGAATTACTGTGCAAATTCGGTTATACTTAAGAATTCCGCCGACACCACAAATTTGAGACATCTGTGCCCAACTGGGATCACTTGCAGCATCTTTATTTGCACCCATAGTGTCCCATAGTGTCAGGTATGTGTAGTTCTGTGAACTGCCTCTGAAGCTGATTTACCACCTCATCTGTAGTTTCATTGTCTTCCTTGCATAACTTGATAGAAAACTTTTTCAAGATAAACCACCAACTTTGTGAAAAAAAAAACATTAATCAAGTGGTCAAAGAATATGATTTAAATTACAACAAACGAACGCTGAAGAATAAAGAATTTGAGGAGTAGAGACTGCCGACACCTACGATTCACATGGAAGAATGTAATCCCCGGTTTTAATTCAGTTCTATTGATCACACAACCATTACACCAATCATATCAAAGAATGAGTTATTAACTATTCTAGACAAGTCTTCGATTCATTAAGATAATAATGATAATAGTCTAGATATTAAAGTTTCAATTTTTTGTCCGCGAGATTGTAAAATAGAACCTGTGAAAAAAAAGTCTCTGGTGTCTGTATCTTGAAGTTTGAATAATCAATGTCCTAAAATTCAATCTGTCATTTAATAAACTTCAGAGTCAAAATTAATTTAACTATAAGATAATGTTCAGTGTTTCTTCTGAGGGGATTGTCTGTGTTAATATTCTGAGTAAGCTGGAAGAGAACGGGTTAAAGTGTGCTGTAATTCTCTCGTAGCTCGATAAGATTTTCCGACGCCGACGATTCTGGTACATCGCATCGAAGTGACAGTCTCGTCGATTCTAAAAACCAATCTCAGATGTTGATCGCAACAGTAGTACGTCGGGGTGTCTATAATTGATTCTGCAATCAAAGTCGATCACTATCAATACTGGTTTACGGCTTAAGAATTGCGTGCTTTTTCTCTGATGCTAAGTCTTGAGACAGATTTAAAGTTGACCGTGTACAGGTTCTAGCCGTTACAGGTTGATAGGTCCCTTCGTAATGCGATACACACAGACAGCCAGATCAAGAAATGAAGTTATCTCGCTCAGTGAACAAGTTACAAAATTGCTTACGTTTCGTCGTACCGCTTATTGTTAATGTCAATGTGATAATAGTTTACAACTCGTAACGTCGATTAACATTCCGTAGAATCATGAATGCGTGAATCATATATCAGTATCGTTCTTCAATACCACCACATTTTCTTCTTACATAGATTATTAACACCAAAGAGATTGTATGGTGGTATCTGTGTCTTTATAACTTTTCATGTGTAGAATTGCATGGGGAATTAATTAAAGCCAGCCGCGGTGGCCGAGCTGTCTGCGGCGCGCCAGTCACAGTCTGCACGGCCGCTACGGTCGGGGATTCGAATCCCCCCCTCGGGAGTGAATGTTTGTGTCGTCTTTAGTATAAGGTAGTTCATAAGTAGTTTGTAAGTTTAGGTACTGATGACCCCGCAGTTAAGTCTCTTAAGCTTACAAACATTTGAACATTTGAATTAATCAAAGGAAAATTAGTAAATAACTGATATAATTGCAGAGTGATAGGGATATTACAAACTGTCCATGCATAAGACCGGAAAAAATATTGCACTATCCGAAAAATTTTACGAATTAATTGTAAAAGTTGACAGATATGGCACAGGTTTGTGAAAGCATCACGTAGATGGTCGACAAATTACATCGGCAGCCGCTGCAGGAGAGACGCTCTGCGTAACAGTGGGGGGGAGAGAGTGGCCATGCGTGGTACTGCTCCTGATTGGCTAACAGCCCAGACGCCATGTTTTTACCAAATTTGGCGGCGACTGAATACCTACAGTGTGCGTTTCTATACTGTGTAGAGTTTTAAAAGCTTCTGACAGCGATTTCACTGTACAGTTTGTATTACGGTAGGCTCTGCTCCACTTTAGTACGTCTTCAGTCGCTTCAATTTAAGTAAATTAACATGTTCTTCGTCGGTCGTTGACGATAACTTTAGAATTTTGCGGCAATTTTTAAGATTAAACGTGGATTTGAATTGATTTATTGAGTGTAATGAATAATGTGTAATACATGATCATTAAGGACAGTCAAGAGAATCGCCTCGTTGTTCCTCTGTTGGGTGTAAAAACCGAAGAGAATATGGTTATATAATACTTGTGTTCGCAAGGAATGAGGAAAAACGGAAACACTAGGCGGTAAAAATTTACAGAGAAAGCGGGAACCGTAAATGTGACATTTGGAAAACAACGAATTTTTACTGTGTGAAGTAAATATTTTCTGCTTCCCCCACCTAATGCACGAAAGACCCTTATGAAAATCAGTAATGGAAGTACTGCTTGTGAAACTTCTTCGTGGTGTAGTTGTTGCGTGCTGAATCTGAATTTTCTGGCTGTTTGTTAGTTATTGGTTTTGGTTTTTGACATGTCGTGCTAGAAGTTATGTTTTAACATGACTACGGCACCTCCTGCTTCGCTGTGTATTATTCTCTACACACAATCCTATAAATGGTTTGGGGATGTAACATGAAAAAGGGAGGGAGTAGGGCTATTGACTCGTTGTATATATTCAGTTACCTGTTCTGAGTCTGTTTCTGTTGTTTGAATAGAGATAGTATCGGTATTTTTCCGATTTTCACTCACATTGTGTTCCTAAAACTATGTACAGAATGACGTTTTTGATACTCGTATTTCCCACTGTAGGGAAATAAGATCGACTGGAGCACACTTAAAATACAATTTATTGGGACGAAAACCGACAAATTTCAAAGATGGAAATGCAGACAGAAAATTTTTAAATAGCATCATTTTCTTTGAGATACATAACACGAAATACATCCTTATTTGCTTACAAAATTATTAGGCATAGATGAATGGCATTTATTTAACCATGTACTGATTAGTAAGCTAGCAGATATGCTTTGGTCTCATGTGTGAAATTGATGCCTTATTTCAAACGTTAAGTGGCTGCTTTTCTGTTAGGGTCGCAATCTAAACGCAACCAGTGCGAGGTCTGGTAAAAACATGGCGGACATCGGCCGATAGGCCACTCTCTCCCTAAACAGACTGTCAAAGTTCAGAGAACACATAAATGTTTTTTCCTCAAATGTAAATCTTGTAAAAATATCAGTAGGATAAAAACAGAGAGATTAGAGGTGAGCATCACTTGTAATCATCTACATCTACATAGATATTCTGCAAATCACATTTAAGTGGCTGGCAGAGGGTTCATTAACCACTTTCATAACTTTTCTATACCGTTCCATTCTCTAATAGCGCGCGGGAAGAAAGAACACCTAAATCGTTCCGTTTTCGATCTGATTTCTCTTATTTTATTGGGATGGTCATGTCTCCCTAAGTAGGTGGGTGCTAGCAAAATATTTTCACATTCAGAAGTAAAAGTCGGTGATTGAAACTTCGCAAACAGATCACGCCACAATGAATGACGTCTCTGTTTTAATGATTTCCACCAAAATTCGTGCAACATTTCCGTGACGCTTTCCCCCCCCCCCACCCCCATAACGTGATAAAATAAAAGGAGCTGCCCTTCTCTGAACCTTCTCAATGTCTTCCGTCAGTCCCATCTTGTGACGGTCCCACAAGGGGCAACAGTACTCCAGGAGAGGACGCACAAGTGTGATGTAGGCAGTCTCTTTGGTGGAGCTGGTGCATCTTCGATGCGTTCTGCCAATGAAACGTAACATTTGGTTCGCCTTCCCCATAATATTTCTATGCGTTCTCTCCAGTCAAAGTTGCTCGTAATTGTAACTCCTGGGTATTTGATAGAATTTACGACCTTAAGGTTTGACTGATTTATCGCGTAATTGAAGTTCACCGGATTTCTTTTAGTGGTCATTTTCTTTATTTAGTGTCAATTGCCAGTGTTCGCACTATTTGGAAATTTTGTCTAAATCGCTTTGCTTTTGATCTTCTGTTGACTTCACTAACCGATAAACGACAGCATCATCCGCGAACAGTCTAAGGGAACTATTCAGATTGTCTCCTAAATCGTTTATAAACACGAGGAAGAGTAGGGGAGCTATGACGCTTCCCTGTGGAACGCCAGATATCACTTCCGTTTTACTCGATGACTTACCGTCAATTACAACGAACTGTGTCCTTTCTTCGTGAATCCAATCGCACAATTGGGGAGATATTCCATAAGCAAGCAATTTCATTAGAAGTCGCTCGTGGGGTACAGTGTCAAAAGCCTTCCGGAAATCCAGCAACATGGAATCGATTTGAGATCTCTTGTCGATGTCACTTAACACTTCATGCAATTAAAGGGCAAGCTGTGTTTCGCAAGAGCGATACTTTCTGAATCCGTGTTGACTATTGGTTAATAGGTCGTTCTCTTCGAGGTAGCCGTCTTAGGATTAGCTAGTTCATAAGTAGTTTGTAGGCTGTACAAACATTTGAACATTCAAGATTACCTGACATCGTCTGGTCTGGAGGCGATCAATTCGTTTTATAGTTTCCAAATGATAAGCCAAGTTCGCAAACTACCAATTTATTAAGTGACGACCGTTTCGGTGCACTGTGTCACCATCATCTGGTCTAGTCTGGTCATCTTGTTAAAAAATGGGATGTAAAATAAGAAGTGCAACATTACACTTAGTCACTATATACATAAAAAAAATACTTAAGTTAAAAACATGACAGCTTACAACATACTCACATGTTGTAAGCTGTCATGTTTTTAACTTAATAAATTGCCGGCCGCGGTGGCCAAGGGGACTAAGGCGCTCCAGTCACGGTCTGCACGGCCACTACGGTCGGGGGTTCGAATCCCCCCTCGGGCATGGATATTTGTGCCGTCCTAGTTCATAAGTAGTTTGTAAGTTTAGGGACTGATGACCCCGTAGTTAAGTCCCATAGACTATACAAATATTTGAACATTTGAACTTAATAAATTGGTAGTTTGCGATCTTGGCTTATCATTTAGAAACTATAATTTGAACATTTCCTCTAGGTGGTTCATAATATTCTGCCGGGATCTGTAAGCGACTCGAACAGGAAGGAGGAGAAGTGACAGTGGTACTAAAGTATTCTCCGCCACTCACTGAGGTGGCTTCCAGAGTGTTGTTTGACACGCAAGTAGATGTAGATATAGAAGTAGGCGTAATAGTGACTGGCAGTCGGCCACAACTGCCCCGAATAGGAGCGTGCATTCCTGTCTGTCACTCGGCGCTGGAGTGAAAGCGCGCGCGAGCTGCGGGAGACAGCCCCTTGTTTTGCGCATGCGCCGGGCTGTTGACACGGTTTCACTTTCGCCGGCCGCTCAGCTCTGACCGGCACCGCCACTGCCACGCCGGCTGCCGGCGGGACCGGAGCGCCGCGCGTAATCCGCGACTGCGCGCCGTCGCGCGAAAATAACAAATATTTTCCGTCAAAACAGGCCGCATTTGTGCAGCGTAATCGCGCGCCACACGACTTGTAGAGGCGTCCGGCGCGCAGCTGCCATTGATCCGCCCCCGCGCGGACTCAATGGAGCCGTCTGCTCCCACTTGCCTGCCCCCGCCTCCTCCTCGCCCCTTCTCCGCACTTCCCCTCCCTCTACACGCAACTCGCAACCAACTTCCAGGCTCACAGTGGCTACCATAAAAGGCGAGCGCCAGCTAACGTCTCTCTGCCAGATTACACAGCACGATGCTTGTTTTCTGAACGTTTGCCAGCAGAAAGGAGGCGTAAGGCCGCACCTCTTTCTCGCAATGAGAGCCTTACGAACTCCTATTACCTGCATATACAGGGTGTCCCAGCTATCTTGCCACCCAAAATATCTCTGGAACAATAACAGCTATTGGAAAACTTGCTGTTGAATCTTCCGGGTTATGTGGTCGTGGTCGAAGAAACATATCTGCTCCTGACGTTTCGTCCAGAGCTGCGCTGGACATCCTCAGAGGTGCTACTGGTAGCGGTGAGTCTTGCCGACTGACTAGTCGGGACAAGGATGGGGCCCCTCCACGCCCACACCAACGTGGTGACCATCACAAAAGTTCTATTGTCACCTCCATAATTAGGTTAGTTTGCTAAGGTGGATCACGGGAACCGCGACGTTATCCGTACGTGTGGGCACGATCACCAATTAATACGGTGCATCTGGAGATAGAATTGGTCGAAAGGTATGCGAAGGGTAAAGGTATGTTAGGGCAGAGGAAAAAAAGTGCCAAGGCAAGAGCCAAGGGAAAATAACCTCTGCGACAGTGGGGTAGGTATGAAGGGCAGTAACGGTATGCTATCTGCGACAGATAATGCAAGGTTTGGTAATGTTAGTAATGGGTATTTTCTCAGTACCGTTAACTTTGCTAGGTTCGTCATAAAGAATCAGTCCGTTTGATGCGATGTTCTGCTGCAGCTGAGCTCCATTGAAGTCTCCTGGGTCGGCTGCGGCAGTTTACCCGTTAACATCGGCTGTGGCAGAATACCTGTAACATAGTCAAGTTTGTCATGGTAGTTAGGCAGTTCGGTCGTAGAACTGGCTAAGTGTGCGGGACTGTTTAGGTTTGTTTGTGTTTAGTGCGCTGAAAATGGTTTCCCTGTTTTGCCTGTAGGTCGGCTGTGGGCTCAGCTGGCATTGCCAGTCAGATTGCTGTTCTGCAGGGGTTTGCCATGTTCATCGTGTTTGTGAGTTGGTGTTCCCTACGACCGTAGGTGGTTAGTCTCTGAGGAGAAGTGTTTTTGGGCGTTTATGTTTCCACCTATGGTTATGATCGTAGTTCCCCAAGCGTAGGATGAAGGGGTTGTTCGAGTGTCTCGAGTTTCTTTACAGTTGTGTGGCGAGTTTCTTGAATACCACCGAGAGGCGCTCTAGGCGGTATTCATTGTGAAGGTCCACGGTGCGTGTGTATCGTGGAGCGTTGCTGATGATGCGTAGTCTGACGAGTCGGGCGTCGGAGAGCGGTATAAATACTGCCCAAAAGGGGGCGTGGTCAAGTGTTCACGTGCGCAGCAGAGATAAGCCTTGTCAAAGATAAAACATAACTTTCGATAGTCGATGGTCAAAGATAAAAGCGTAACTACCTACTCTGAAGAGCCACAGTCCATATGTCATTAAGTTTCATTGCTTCTTCCTTTCTATTAAAATTATCCCCATGTTTGTATATTTCGATTGCTTCTCTGTACAGTCGTGGGTAATAGTTCGTCGTTGTAGATAAAATTTCCGTTTCGGAAAACTTCACTTCATGATTTCCTGATTGGAAAACATGTTCTGCTACAGCTGATTTCTCAATTCTTCCCAGTCGCCAAAGACTTTTGTGTTCTTTCAGTCACTGCATTATTGGAAAACTACTTTCACTGGTATCAATGTACGGCTGGGGCCCATGAATGTACATACTTGGAAACATTCTAAAACTAAAGCAAATGTGTTTTTTAACACAAACTTATGTTTTTTTCCTTTTTTTTCTTTTTCTTAAGGGACACCCTATATTTTTTTCTTCAGCAATCCATAGCATGACAAATCACATAAACAATGGCGTTGATTGCATCGCAATATTCCAATCACATCCCGAGATATTGCGACGGAAAGTTGACGCTTGAAATACGCGAAACGCACGGCTAGCGCACGTCCTGAGACTCAGGCGAGAACCCCATGCTGCTCACGACGTGCGCTAGCCGCGCGTTTCGCGTATTTCAAGCGTCAACTTCCCATCGCAATATCTCGGGATGTAATTGGACTATTCGCTGCAATCAACGCCATTGTTTATGTGGTTTGCATGCTATGGATTGCTGAAGAAAAAATATAGGGTGTCCATTTAAAAAACCCTAAGTTTTGTTAAAAAATACATTTGCTTTCGTTTTAGAATGTTTCCAAACATGTACATTCATGGGCACCAGCCGTACATTGATACCGGTGAAAGTCGTTTTCCAATAGCTGTTATTGTTCCAGAGATATTTTGGGCGGACAAGATAGCTGGGACACCCTGTATATGGTGTTGGACTAATGCAGATGAGAACAAAATGGGGGAGTAGAAGATAATCAAGCATGTAATCCCGGCGTGGCTACCGACATGCACCGTGTGACAAGCACATTATCTGGACCGTTCATGTGAAGGCAAGCTTCAGCTCGTCGAACGTCTTTTTAATGAACCTCACTAGATCTACTATCTCAAGGGGGCCATATCCTGTCTATCTAACCCGTGTTAATTTAAGCAAGTATTTGACCCATTTCTGAGGGGAAAAAAACTATTTGATGCACGACCTTAATATATTTACTGAGTGTCACATGATTCTAATAGAGTCAACTGCACTACACCCAGGAGTAAAACTAAAACTGCCGGCCGCGGTGGCCGAGGGCACTGCGGCGCTCCAGTCACGGTCTGCACGGCCACTACGGTCGGGGGTTCGAATTCCCCCTCGGGCCTGGATATTTGTGCCGTCATTAGTATTAGTTAGTTCATAAGTAGTTTGTAAGTTTAGGGACTGATGACCCCATAGTTAAGTCCCATAAGCTATACAAACATTTGAACGTTTTGATTTACAAATTATGAAGCATTAAATGCTGAAACCCCTAGAACGAATTACAGGACTACATAGCAGTGAAACCCTGATATTTCATCACTTCACCACTTGTAATTGTTGTCTTAAGTGCTGAAATTTTTTTCCATACTTTGCCGATCACCCCTGTTTTCACCTGAAAGTTTTTACGATGCATCATTTTCGGAAACCATAGTACAGTTGACTGTAAAATCGTCACGAATAAAGTAACTGTAAAAATTATCTACGCGTTCCTTGATATAATTATGTTCCCATTTCGGATCAGACCGACGTGACTATACAGTGGAACCCCCGATATCCGACCTTCACGGGACCGGGCCGTGGTCGGAACGGCCAAAAGGTCGGATATGCCGAGGAGCAATAAAACACGTTTTTCGGGTCAAAACAGCTGTATACTGCACTAAATTATAAGTTTTGTACATAATTCATACTCAATATATACAGCGCTGCTTAATCGTAATTACTGTATTCAATAAAATATTATTTTACAGTACATCTTCTTTCACAAGAGGCCCCGACAAAGGAGTTCCATTGCGCCGTTCTTTACAAAACCAAACCCAAAAAAGCTTCGTCTACAATTTCTAGCTTAGGTTTTTTTTTTACTTATTTATTTATTTATTTATTTTTTTTATTTTTTTTTAATTTTTTTTTAAGCATCTTCCGTTCCAACTGTCACAGAATAACTTTCAAAGTCTTCACGTTTTTTTCTCCAGTCTTTTACTGTTGTAACGCCGACCCCTAGCTCTGCGGTTAATTTGACTGGTGGCTCACCACGGTCCAAACGTTGAAGCACTTCAAGTTTTTGTTGAAGGGAAACGCACACACGCTTACGTTTTTGAGAAGCCATAGCGATCTTTCACTAATAGCACAACACAGTTTCAAATGTTCAAATGTTTGTAGAACTTAAGAAACTTAATTACAGGGTCATCAGTCCCTAAGCTTACAAACTACTTATGAACTACCTAAGACTAAGGACGGCACAAATATCCATGCCCGAGGGGGGATTCGAACCCCCGACCGTAGTGGACGTGCAGACCATGACTGGAGCGCCTCAGCCTCCTCGGCCACCGCGGCCGGCCAACACAGTTTATCACCAAAGACACAGTAATCACGAAAACAAAACAAAAAAAACAATAGAGCAACTTTCACGTCGACAATCAGAACACAACTGGCAGTTTAACAGAGAAACAATGCACAGCACTGTTGAGTCAGTTTGACTCGTCGCCGGCAGAAGACTGACGGGCACATGGTCGGATATCCCGAGGAGTCGGATATCCCGAGGTCGGATATGGGGGGTTCTACTGTATACATGATTAGCATCTAGCTTCTAGTGAGTGAATGGAATATGTAACGCCTAGGTGAAAAAAGCAATGTATGAAATACAAAGTGTATTTACCGTACAAAGGCTCCCAATTAATTATTAAAAACTACTCTCTTTTAGGCGATTTTTTCAAAACACTGTTTATGTAGTTATATCTCTTTGGTCCTAAACAGGCGAATGGTAAAACGGCAATGGTGATTGTGGCATCTGACCTTGTTTGTATGACGTTTTGAACAAGGTTTTAACTTATGTATAACGAACATTGCACTAGCTTTTGATCTTAGTCATAAGTGTGGTTGACAGACACACACAGAACTGTTGAGTCCCAGCACAACAGGCTGAACGTCTTATTTTTGGGTGTCACACAACACTCCGACCAGAGAAATGAGGGGAGAGTTTCATATATACTATGTGTATTGCACTGTCTTGCATTTTTTTTTTTTTTTTTTTATTTCCATAGTTACGAAGTAGCTTGACCTCAGAGCAGCACGCCACAGAAACGAGAAAAAATCGCATTGTTTCACAAACGGTTGAATTCTCTTAGAGTTAGTGATTGTGACCATTCAGAGAGTTATATTTACGCACTTTCAAGCTGAAGCATTGCACAACGCAAAAAAGAGGACTTTTTCCCATTTTGATAAAAAACCGGACGGACCTTTTTAGGGTCCAAAAAAGAGGACATGTCCGGGTAAAAGAGAACGTCTGGTAACCCTAAAATGGGGGAGTAGAAGATTATCAAGCATGTAATCCTAGGAAGGCTACCGACATGCCGCAGGTGACAAGAACATTATCTGGACCGTTCATGTGAAGGCAAGCTTCAGCTCGTCGAAGGCCTTTCTAATGAACCTCGCTAGATCTACTATCTTAAGGGGGCCATACCCTGCCTATCTAACCCGTGTTAATTTAGGCAAGTATTTGACCCATTTCTGAGAAAAAAGCTATTTGATGCACGACCTTAATATTTTTACTGTATGTCACATGATGCTAATAGAGTCAACTGTACTAAAATATACTTTATTCATTTTATAGTTTTCAATAAATTCGTTTTTAAATTTATTAACAAAAATCTTCCTCATGGGGCAATATTAATTAATGTAGTACCATAGGTGGCTTTTTATGTTATGCAGAGCCATTGATAATTTCATTCATTTGTTACTTACAGACTGTCCTGCTGTATATGATGTCCCTTCTTTGACCTCTAGCAGGTCTTCCAGCTTCTTTTTCAGTTTCCTGGGTGTTTGTCTTGCTTTCTTGGCCATATTAGATGCAGGGCTGTTTGCATCGGCTATCCTCATTTCATCGCAATGTGACAGCTCACTGTTCATATTTTCACCAGGATTAAATCCCTGCTTTTTCTGTAACCAACACTTTCCGTTATTACCACAATTAAATGTAAAAGCATAGCTGAGCATTTAGTGCAAATTAAATCCAAAGCAATTGCTAGGCCTTTTCCCCCTGGCACTGTCCACACAGTACATATTTAGAAATATATTCCCAGATTTATAATAATGTTATGTCCAAAAATGTTCAAATGTTTCTTAAGCTTAAGGGACTTAACTGTGGGATCATCCATTGCCATTCTGTATTTTATACCCTCTGTACTGCGACCATCATGTGTTATTTTACTGCCCAAGTAACAAAAATCAAACTAAGTATAACAACTACTTGCAATCACATCTGAACAAAACTAACCGCGTGTTTGAAAGCATGTTGTTTACAAACAGCAGAAAAAAAGAATACCGACCGTTGCATTTCAAGGATTGCGAACACTCGGGAGTTTAAAAAAAAAATTCATAACGTGCAAAGTAGGGGATATAAAGATCTAAAATATATGCAGAAAAGTGGGCGTGACACATAAACACACGTGGTAGGAAAATGTTCTTTAAATGCTCGAAAAAAAAAAAATCAGCAAAATCCTTTTCAGAGTCTTTAAATAAAACCTTAATCTATCGAAATATGATGAAAACCGAAAATCGATTTTTTTCGACCTGAACAACGGTGTGGTCCTTTTAATTGAGTACAGGAGAATCAACAATACTATCCAGACATAGCGTTTTATTTTATAAGTGTGCAAGCGTCAAAATCATGATTTGTGAAACATTAGGAAAATAACCTGAAAGATAAATCTGATACATTTATTCAGGGTATTTTTTCACTCACATGGTGTGATCAGTGCTATCGAAAAAGGATGTCAAATAGATTCCGTACTTTTAGAATTCCGGAAGGCTTTTGACACTGTACCTCAGAACCGTCTTCTAATGAAATTGTGTGCTTATGGAATATCGCAACAACTGTGCGATTGGATTTGTGATTTCCTGTTATAAAGGACACAGTATTCTGTAATTGACGGAAAGTCATCAAGTAGAACAGAAGTGATATCTGGCGTTTAACAGAGATGTGTTACAGGGCCCCTACTGACAATCTGAGTAGCTCTTTTCGAATGTTCGTGGAAGATGCTGTCATTTATCGATCAGTAAACTTACCAGAAGATCAAAAGCAACAGCAAAATGTTTTAGATAAGATATCTGTAAGTTGCAAACATCGACAATAGCCGCTCAATAATGATAAGTGTGAGGTCATCCATATACCACTAAACGAAATACTTTAAACTTCTTAAACGATAAATCAAACCTACAGACCGTCAATTCTAATAAATACCTAGGAGTAACAATTACGAGCAACTTAAATTGGAAAGAACACACAGAAAATATAGTAGGGAAGGCGAACCAAAAACTATGTTTCATTGGTAGAACACTTAGAAGATCCAACAGTTCTAATAAAGGAGCTGCATACACTTCACTTGTGCGTCCTATTTTTGGAGTATTGCTGCGCATTGTGGGATCCACACCAGGTGGACTGACGGACGATTTAGAGAAAATTCAGAGAAGGGCAGCTCGTTCTGAATTATCGCGATATAGGGGAGAGTGTCACGGAGCCGGCCGCAGTGGTCGAGCGGTCTGCGGCGTGCCAGTCACGGTCTGCACGGCCGCTGCGGTCGGGGCTTCGAATCCCCCCTCGGGCATGGGTGTTTGTGCCGTATTTAATATAAGCTAGTTCACAAGTAGTTTGTTAGTTTAGGAACTGTTGACCCCGCAGTTAAGTCCCATAAGCTCTACAAACATCTGAACATTTGAAGTGACATGGAAATCATGCACCAGTTGGCATGGAAATCATTAAAAGAAAGGCGTTATTTGTTGCGTCGAGATCTGTTTGCGAAATTTGTTTCACAAACTTTCTCTTCAAAATGCGAACATAAATTGTTAGCACCCACTTACATAGTGAGACATGATCATCACAACAAAATAAAAGAAATAAGATCGAAAACGGAAAGATTTAGGTGTTCCTTTTTTCCGCGAGCTATTAGAGAATGGAACTATAGAGAAATATCATAAAAGTTCAGTAGTTAAAACTTCCGGGCTGAGAGGCCGTGGTCGAACAGTAGAAATTTCTTCCCCTAACGTTTCGTCGCCGGCTGCGGGCAACATCTTCTGAGGTGCGTCGACGACTGGCTGCTGGGCCGTGGAGATCCTGCATATATAGAGGGCATAGAGGGCGCCACCACTCGTCACGTGATGTCAACAGTAAAACTATCTCTGGCTGGCGTCATTACTCTCGATCGAAGGTAATCGATTGTCACGTCTTTCGTACAAAGCAGACCGCCATATCTTGTCTAACTTCAAGCCTTCTTCCTTTCTGTTAAAATTATTGTGGTGTTTAAAAATCTCTATAGCCTCTCTATTCATACGTGCATAATAATGCGATGTCTTAGCTAGCACGCTTGTCTCGCTAAATTTTATTTGGTGGTCACCGTTTTCAAAAACATGTTCCGCTACGGCCGATTTGTCTGTGTGTCCCAGTCGACAGTTCCTTTTATGTTCAGTTAGGCGAGTATTTATACTTCTTTTTGTTGTGCCAATATAAACCTTCCCACAACTACATGGGATCTTATACACACCTGAAGTAGCCAAAGGGTGTCGCGCATCTTTCGTTGATCGTAGGCATTCACTGATCTTTTTGGTGGGTTTGAATATTGTTTCCACTCTAAACTTGGCCAGTACTTTCCCAATGCGGTCCGTGATATTGTGGACGAATGGGAGAAACACTTTCCCCGCCAAAGGTTGTTGTTGGACGTTAGCAGAGATTTGTCTTCTGGGCTGGAGTGCTCGATCTATCTCCTTATCACTGTATCCGTTTTTTTGAAATGCGGTTCGTAAATGATCGAGTTCCTCTTGCAAATAAGCTGGCTCACAGATTTTATTAGCCCTGTCCACTAATGTTTTAATAACACCTCTCTTCTGCCTGGGATGATGATTCGAATCTTTGTGAAGGTACCGATCGGTGTGCGTATCTTTTCTATATACTTTATGACCCAGAGTCCCATCTGCACGTTTAATCACTGTAACGTCCAAAAAATTTATCTGTCCATCAATCTCCGTCTCCATGGTAAATTGTATTTTCGCGTTGATACTATTCAAGTGCTTTAAGAAACAGTTCAGTTCCTCTTCCCCGTGGTTCCAGATCACAAATGTATCATCCACATACCGATACCACTTCAAAGGGCTCTTTCTGGCCGACTGCAGTGCCTGTTGTTCAAAAAATTCCATAAAAATATTCGCAACCGCTGGACTTAGAGGGCTACCCATTGCCACTCCATCGATTTGTTCATAGAATTCATTATCATATTGAAAATAAGTCGTGGATAGGCAGTGTCGAAACAGATCTATAATATCAGTGGGAAACAAGTCAGATATGTAAGCAAGAGCTTCGTTGACAGGAACCATGGTGAACAGGGAAATCACGTCAAAGCTGACAAGAATATCACCAGGGCTGACAGTAATCTCCTTCAGTTTTTCGATAAAGTGCACAGAGTTTTTAATGTGATGATCAGTTTTCCCAATAATCGGTTGTAGCAAGGAGGCAAGATGTCTAGCCAACTCTTGAGTAGGAGATCCAATAGCACTTTCAATCGGCCTCAGAGGGATATCGATTGTGTGCACCTTAGGTAGACCATATAACCTAGGAGCGTAAGCTTCCGTTTTGCAAATATGTTTTTTATCCTCTGGAGAAATAGAAGACTTTTTTATCAGTTGATTGGTAACTGCCAGCACTTTAGTTGTAGGATCCTTTTTCAACTTTTTATAGGTTGTCGAATCCAAAAGGTCACTGATCTTCTTATCGTAGTCTTCACTTTTCATCACCACGGTAGCATTTCCCTTGTCAGCAGAAAGTACAAAGATACTCTTGTCCGCATTTATCTCCCGCAATGCCTTCTTTTCTCCTGGAGTCAAATTGCTGATAGGTGGCTTAGCCTTACGCAGTATCCTGGATGTTTCCATCCTAATCACATCAGCAGTGTGTGATGGTAGCAGACGAATCCCCGCCTCTATATTAGCTATAATGTCCTCCGTTGGAACCTTCGGTGGAGTAATTGCAAAATTTCCACCTTTTGAAAGAACAGAAAATTCTTCGCTGGATAATTCTTTTCCGGACAAATTCATAACCGTTCTGGCATTGTCTATATCTAGTTTTTCCTGTCTGCTCTTCTGTAGATTGTCGAACTTCTTCTTCTGCCTATTAGAAGACACTTCTGCACTACGTTCCATAGATCTAAAGGTTAGCCCATCCACCTTATTCCAATCGTCAACTTGCATTGTATTGCTAATAAACAGATGGAGATTTAATAATTCACTACTTGTTACCGCCAGTCCTCGACGAGTTTGATGGATCCGTTCTCGTAGCATCGCCAGTTCCATGCGTGAATAGATACGGATAGCTTGCGCTGAGTGAAACAGTCTTCTCGCCTTCAAAAACTTCGGAATTGTGCCGGTGTCACGACAACGTAGCAAAAAGGTGAGAGAACAAAGCTGCTGAGCCTTCTTCTTACGTAGACTCTCCAGTCGTCGTACCATAAGAGACATATCCTCCCCGTAGAGGCGTCTAATGATAACGTGTAGGCTTTCACGGCCGGCGTCTTCAGTAATTAAAACTTCCGGGCTGAGAGGCCGTGGTCGAACAGTAGTGGTATGTGGATGATACATTTGTGATGTGGATGATACATTTGTGATCTGGAACCACGGGGAAGAGGAACTGAACTGTTTCTTAAAGCACTTGAATAGTATCAACGCGAAAATACAATTTACCATGGAGACGGAGATTGATGGACAGATAAATTTTTTGGACGTTACAGTGATTAAACGTGCAGATGGGACTCTGGGTCATAAAGTATATAGAAAAGATACGCACACCGATCGGTACCTTCACAAAGATTCGAATCATCATCCCAGGCAGAAGAGAGGTGTTATTAAAACATTAGTGGACAGGGCTAATAAAATCTGTGAGCCAGCTTATTTGCAAGAGGAACTCGATCATTTTCGAACCGCATTTCAAAAAAAACGGATACAGTGATAAGGAGATAGATCGAGCACTTCAGCCCAGAAGACAAATCTCTGCTAACGTCCAACAACAACCTTTGGCGGGGAAAGTGTTTCTCCCATTCGTCCACAATATCACGGACCGCATTGGGAAAGTACTGGCCAAGTTTAGAGTGGAAACAATATTCAAACCCACCAAAAAGATCAGTGAATGCCTACGATCAACGAAAGATGCGCGACACCCTTTGGCTACTTCAGGTGTGTATAAGATCCCATGTAGTTGTGGGAAGGTTTATATTGGCACAACAAAAAGAAGCATCAATACTCGCCTAACTGAACACAAAAGGAACTGTCGACTGGGACACACAGACAAATCGGCTGTAGCGGAACATGTTTTTGAAAACGGTGACCACCAAATAAAATTTAGCGAGACAAGCGTGCTAGCTAAGACATCGCATTATTATGCACGTATGAATAGAGAGGCTATAGAGATTTTTAAACACCACAATAATTTTAACAGAAAGGAAGAAGGCTTGAAGTTAGACAAGATATGGCGGTCTGCTTTGTACGAAAGACGTGACAATCGATTACCTTCGATCGAGAGTAATGACGCCAGCCAGAGATAGTTTTACTGTTGACATCACGTGACGAGTGGTGGCGCCCTCTATGCCCTCTATATATGCAGGATCTCCACTGCCCAGCAGCCAGTCGTCGTCTCACCTCAGAAGATGTTGCCCGCAGCCGGCGACGAAACGTTAGGGGAAGAAATTTCTACTGTTCGACCACGGCCTCTCAGCCCGGAAGCTTTAACTACTGAAGACGCCGGCCGTGAAAGCCTACACGTTATGATCATAAAAGTTGTTCGATGAACCTTCTGTCAAGCACATCAATGTGACTTGCAGAGTATCCATGTAGATGTAGATGAAGATACTGCTTCTGTAAAGTTTTAAACATGTCTGAAGATGACCTATATAATTCTCAACGAACATTAATATTTCCGAAATCTTGCAACACTTTACGAAAAGTGGTCAGTAAACGTTTTATGTGCCACCTTAAATGGCCCTAGAACAGATTACAGACTTTTAGCATACCAAAAATAACGAATCTCGGTAAAAACGAACTGATAAAATTTTCCATTTTTCTTTATCCTTAAGACACTTCTAACGTCTAGTCTTATCATGAACTTAAACAGTAGTCTTTCGCTTCTAAATATTTTATTAATAATGTTCAAATAAAAGCCTTTTGCTTCTTCTGGAATGCATGGGAGCCTATTTCAAAGTCCTTCAGTTTTCAGGCTCAATTTCCCCGCTTCTTGAAAAAGATGTAATTCTTTCAATGGTTTGAAGACATTGTGAGATTTCTTTACTTTTATCAAGCAACGGCTTGCAAGTCCATCCTCAGTCTGTATCCGGGATTTGTTCCTAATCTTAATTTACTTGATATTCGGAATTTGAATACTCGCACATGGACCTACTTGAAATCAGTGCTGTCCATTGTTGCATTGTTGCAGCCTTGAAAGATTTATGAGGCCAAATTTCCTCAATATGTTCTTGACATCTTCTGGTACTAAGTCTTCGTAACTTTCTTTTCTCTAAGACAGCAAACTCGTGATTTCTGTAGTAAATATAATGACTTGGCAATTTCATGGCAACGTAAACGAATATTTACAATTCTATACCCAAATGTGAGGTATTTGATTCGTACGTAATTACGTTTGGTTGCATAGTGGAATATAAATAATTTTTATATGTCTATGTGTTATTGCCCAATCATTATATGTAAGCTGATGTCATTATATTATGGTGAGATTGCGAATTATATATATATATATATATATATATATATATATATATATATATATATATATATATATATATATATATATATATTATAGAACTAAAGATGTATGATACTAATATAGTCGCTATAAATGTTGGTAGATAAGAAATAAGTGGTAGATAACAAATATGAGCACTAACTAAAATAACTGATTTGGTTTCCATGGTAACATACACTAATGCTTAAAAAAACTGTATGCACATGTTAGTGTACTTCATTCATATGTAATTTATGTCCATGTGTAATTTCTAGATCATTATATTTATTCTTATGTCATTATATTATGGAGCGATTGCCAAGTCATTATATTTATTATAGAAAGAAAGATGTATAATTTTGATACAGTCACTATAGATGTTGGTAGATAACTAATTAGATTAAAAAATATGACAAAGTGTTGAATAGGTGGTTCCATGAATACTAACTAAAATAACCAAAATTGTTTTCCATAAGATTTCACGACTTTTTGTGGTGGAAGGAATTAGTCGCGAGACTTGCGTTTTTCTACATTTCATGTTTTTGATGGGATAAACCTATCTAAAAACTTTGAGGAAAGCCTCCATAAAATACGGCACCCAACATAAATATTGGGACGTTGCAATAAATCATCCACTTCGTGTAAATTAAGGCTAGTGTTTATCAGGTTTTTCAAATTTTGTAAATATTAGTAGTGATAAACCCTGTGTATAACAAGTTGTTTTTATTAATGCAGATACCTGAAGACGCACCTTTAATGGTGCGAAACCGATTGTAACCTAATAAAGGCATAGAAGACAGCTACGGCGAATTACGATAATTCATGGAAAGGAATTATGGCTCAATCGTTTGTATTATTTTCTAAAATTCCTTACCATAGTTTAAATTCGTTTACGTAGTCTGTAAGCCTAGGGACTAATAACCAAAGAAGTTAAGTCCCATAGATTTACAAACAGTTGAAAATGCACTAGGTTGTAGTCATCAAGAAAAACAAAACAGGCATTCTACGGAGCGGAGCGTGGAATGTTCTTACCCTTTATTGCGTAGGTAAGTTGGAAAATTTGAAAAGAGAAATTGATAGGTTGAAGTTAGATATGGTAGGGATTTGTAAAGTTCGGTGGCAGGATGAACAGTATTTCAACTCACGTGAGTACAGGGTTATAAACACGAATTCAGTTGGTGGTAACGCAGGAGTAGGTCTGATAATGAATAAGAAAATAGGAAAGCGGGTAAGTTACAATGAACAGCATAGTGAACGCATGATCGTAGCAAAGATAGACACAAAACCAACACCGATCACAGAAGTACAAGTTTATATGCAATGTATGAGGAAATGAAAGAAATTATATAGAAAATTAAAGAGAAGTAAACTTGATTGTGATGGGGGGCTGCAACTCGGTAGTAGGAAAATGAGGAGAAGGAAATGTTATAGGTGAATATGGACAGGGGAAAAGAAATTAAAGAGGAGATCGTTTGGTTGAATTTTATTCAGAGCACAATTTTATGATCACCAACACTTGGTTTAAACATCAAGAAAGAAGGTTGTATACGTGGAAGAAACCAGGAGACACTGGACGGAACCAGATTGACTTTATAATGGTAAGGAATAGATTTAGAAACTAGGTTTTAATTTGTAAGACATATCCAGGGGCAGATACAAATTCTGACAATAACGTATTGTCTATGAACTGTAGATAAAAACTTAAGACTGCAGAAAGGTAGAAAAGTTAGGAGATGGAACCTGGGCAAACTGAAGGAACCAGAGGTGCTTGAGGGTTTCAGAGGGAGAATTAGGCAAGGATTGACTGAACGGGGGAAAGTAATACAGTAGCAGAAGAATGGGTAGCTCTGAGAGAGAGTAGTGAAAGCAGCAGAGGATCATAAAGGCAGAAGGACAACGCTTAATAGAAATACCTCAATAACACAGGATATACTGAACTTAACTGATGAGAGGAGAAAATATAAAAATGCATCAACTGAAGCAGGTAAATGGGAGTCCAAACGTCTGAAAAATGAGATTGGCAGGTAGTGCAGACTGGCTAAGGAGTGGCTGGAGGACAAATGCAGAACCATAGAAGAATGTGTAGGAAAATCGTACACAGGAAAATAAAAGAGATATTTGGAGGCAAAAAAAGCAGCTGTATGGATATCAAGATCTCAGACGGAAGAGCAGTACTTAGCAAAGAGGGATAGCTGAAATGTGGAAGGAATATATAGAGGACCTGTACAAAGGAAATAAAATTGTAGGCAGTATTCTAGAAATGGAAGACAAAGTGGAGGAAGGGGCAATAGGAGATACGGTACTGCGAGAAGAATTTGGCAGAGCGCTGAAAGATTTAAGTCTAAACAAGGCCCCTGGAATAGATGATATTCCATCTGAACTGCTGATATCGTTAGAAGAGCCAGTCATGAAGAAATTGCAAGAACGGCCTCACGCATCGGAGCATAGCGCCTCAATGCCGTCGGCCATTCAGCCGCGGCGAGTTTCATTACTTTGTAAGTACTTCTCGAATTTCGACCACAGACGGTACTGGTATCTGTTAATAACGATGAGCTCAAAGTGTTACATAAAGGTACTAAATATGCACCTCCATGTAGTACCTCTAAGAAACAGCTGTATGTACTGAATTAGCGCTTGAATATGCATTCGGCATGATGTTTCTACGAAGCATTTGGTAGCCAATGTTTTAAATAGTGCTACTGCTGAAAGAGACACACTCAGTGAAATTAGTTCACTTAGGAAATTTAAGAAGAAAATATCATCGAATGATGTCATCATTACCAAAACAGACGAATCAAATAGTTTAATGCTTTTGAACGAAGACTATGTTACCAAATTGAGCTAATGCCTTGATATTTCCGAGTTGCGACAACTACAGGAAGCTAAATTTGTTCATATTTGCAATTGGCGATCTTCTTTTGACTTCAGTGTAATAATATGCCAATATCATTTTTTTTATGTATTTGTCTTGACGACCGGTTTCGGCACACTGAGATTCATCTATTAACCTGGTGTCTTGGAGCATAATTTATACCTTTATAGAAGTGCTCGACGTAGTTGTTAGTGCAGATGGTGAGTCCAGTATAAAATCATTGCAAATATACATAATGTATATTTCAGCTCGTTGCCATGGACACCACGAAATTCTGAATACAAAATCTTCACAAGCATTTTCACACTCAAAGATAGCACAAAATACGAAAATAAACATCAAAGCGACCAGAGATACTAGCTAGATCATAGCAAAAGACACCATGAAATTCAAAATGTAAAATCTTTGTAAACATATAGCACGACAAGAGCTGCCATACAGAAAAGTCATCTGCAGAGGAATAGCCGTGAGCATTGAGGCGCCTTGCTGCGGTGCGCGCGACCGCTCACCGTCGGATGTTCGTGTCGCCGCGGAGGAGTAGCCGAGCGGTCTAAGGCGCCTCGCTGCGGAGCGCGCGGTTGCTCGCCGTCGTAGATTCATGTCCTACGTGGGGCATGGGTGTGTGTGTTGTCCTTACGTTAGTTTACCTTAGTTTAAGTAGTTTGTAAGCTACGGACTGATGACCACGCAGTTTGGTCCAATAGATTTAGGAACATTTCAACATTTGATTTTTGAGTTTCGTGTCCTCTCTGGGACATGGGTGTATGTATTGTGCTTAAGCAGGTTTAATTTAGTTTAACTGCTTTCTAAGCTAGGGACTAATAACCAGACAGTTAAGTCCCATAGATCTACAAACATTTGAACAGAAAAGTCACTTAACTAATAAATAGTTAAAAATCACTTTCTGACAAATGTACCCGCATATCATACAGAGATACAGGTATATATGTAACAACAAGAGATAAAATGTAAGTAACGCATTCAAAATTATTGTAAGGCCATATATTTCGTTTCTAAAAATATTTGTGATAAAACGAATTTACGCTTCTGCAGACCACTTGACAATCCATTAAGGAGAAACAGCTGTAGTGAATAAATAAAACTACTTAGCTGCATTCAAGGAGAAAGTAACTCATTAAAATGCCGTATTAGGATAACATGCAAAAACGTCAGGTAGAGCCGTGGCAGCCAGATTATCAGAACATGAGAGAAGCTGGAGGTTAAACAAGACAGACAAAACCGTAGCCGATCGTCTCATATTAGAAAACCACCCATGCCATAATGATTATAAAGGAAAGTAAAAAGATGACCCTATTGGAAATAAACAAACATATTAGTATTAAATTGTTGTGTTGTTTTGTAATTTTCAGTCTGGAGACTGGTTTGATGCAGCTCTCTACCCTACTCTATCCTGAGCAAGTCTGTTCATCTCCTCATAAGAACGGCAACCTACATCCACTTGAATTTGTTTACTATATTCATTTCTTGGTCTCCCTCTGCGATTTTTACCCCACACATTTCCCTCCAACACTAAAATCACAATTCCTTGATGTCTAAAAATGTGTCCTACCAATGATACCTTCTTTTAGTCAAGGTATGCCAGGTATTCCTTTTCTCCCCAATTCTGTTCAGTACTTCATTAGTTACGCGATCCACGCACTTCAGCATTCTTCTGTAACACCACATTTCAAAAGCCTCTAGCCTCTTCCTGTCCACACTTTATCGTCCATGTTTCACTCCCATATAAGACAACACACCACACAAATGCCTTTAGACAGTACTTCCTTATGTTTAAATTAATATGTGATGTTAACAAATTTCTCTTTTTCAAAAACGCCTTTCTTCCCATTGCCATTCTGCATTTACATCCTCTGTACTGCAACCATCATTTGTTATTTTACTGTCCAACTAACAATACTCCTTTACCACCTTTATTGATTCGTTACCTAATTTAATTCCTTCAGCATCGCCTGATTTTCTAAGACTGCATTCCATTCCCTTGTTTTGCTCTTATTAATGTTTATCTTATATGCTCTACACACTGTCCATTCCGATCAATTTATCCTCCAGGTCCTTTGCTATCTATGACAGAATTACAATGTCATCTGCAAAACGCAAGATTTTCATTTCTTCACCCTGAACTTTAATTCCTCCTCCAAATTTCTCCTTGCTTTCCTTTACAGCTTGCTCAATGTAAAAATTGTATAACATTGGGTAAATGCTGCAACCCTGTCTTATCCCTTTGCCAACCTCTGCATCCCTTTCATGCCCTTCAACTCTGATAACTGCTGTCTGGTTTTTGCACAAGCTGTAAATTATCTTCCGTTCCCTACATTTTACTCCTGCTGATTTCAGAATTTGAAAGAGTGTGTTCCATTCAACATTATCAAAAGCTTTCTCCAAATCTACAAAAATCTGGAAATGTAGGTTTTCTTTTCCTTATTCTATCTTCTAAGATAAGCCTCAAAGTGAGGATTGCCTCCCGTGTTCCCTGAATCCAAACTGAATCCCCAAGGTCAGCTTCTACCAGTTTTCCCATCCTTCTGTAAATAATTCGTGTTAAAATTTTGCAACCATGTCTTATCAAACTGATGGTTCGGTAATTTTCACACCTGTCTGCACCTGCTTTCTTTGGAATGGGAATTATTACATTTTTCTTCAATTCTGAGGGTATTTTCCCTGTCTCATACATCTTACGCATAGTTTTGTCATGGTTGGCTCTCCCAGAAACTTCAGTAGTTCTGAGGGAATGTCATCCACTCCAGAGGCCTTGTTTCGACATAGGTCTTTCAGTGCTCTGTCAAATTCTTCTCTCAGTATAGTATCTCCTATTTCATCTACATCTACATCCTCTTCCCTTCCTACAATAATGTCTCATTTCCCTTGTAAAGCCCCTCTATATACTCTTTCCACCTTTCAGCTTTCCCTTCTATTCTGAGAACTGGTTTTCATCTGAGTTCTTTATATCCATACAGCTGCTTTTCTTGTCTCCGAATGTTTCTTTAATTTTCCTGTAGGCGGTATTTATTTTTTCCACTATTTATACATTCTGTTTCAGACTTGCATTTGCCTTCTAGCCACTCCTGCTGAGCTATTTTATACTTCCTTTCAATGTTATTTCAATGTCTGTACTCCATTTTGCCTGTTTCATTTATTCAATTTTTATATTTTCTCCTTTCATCAATTAAATTTAGTATTTCCTGTGTAATCCAAGGATTTTTTGTAGGCCTTGCCTTTAAATTATGAGAATTTCCATTTCAACAGTTGTCGAATGTACATCCAGATAAACAACATTGTTTCCATTTTAGTCAAGAAAATTATTCCTGTAAGCATTTGATGCTATACTTTCTGTTGTAAATTTTTTCCCTTCTGTCCTAATATCTTCGTAAGTCGCATATTTCGTCCGTGTCAGTGACATACATTTGTCAGTTGTCTGAGGAGGCCTCCGAAGGCAAAACCGGATAGTGACCGAATAAATTAATAATTATTACTTGCACAACAATTGGAAGTGTTTTCCCTTTGTTATAACATGTTCTGCCAAACACCGAACGAAAAAGTCTATATATCGTTGAGAATTACATGATGGTGTAGGTTTCCCCGCTGTGAAATTAAGGTAAGCCGAATCTGTGGTGTTCCTAATACGGTAGCATTGTTCTCGAGGACACTTGTCTGTTTCCAAACAAATCCATTTCCTACAGAAAGTATGCAGAGTGACTGTGATAACCGCACCTACATTCGGATGTCTGACCTGCGCTGATTGCTGGTTGCTGATTAGCCCTCATTATGATCCTCTAAAACGTATCAAGTCTACCGTCGCATGACAGTCATGTTATCTCCTTTACGGAAGTGCGCTGAAACTTTAATAATTTGCATATCAAATGTTGGAGTAAAATTCATTGTCATTTAAATTCATTGCAAAGCTTCTTCGTGTTGTTGCAGATTATAATGCTATATAAGATATCAGGCAATTTCATTAAATATAATAGTAAAACAAAGTAAGTAATTAACACCGTCGAAGATACTGGAACGTTCATGGCAAAATAGTAAAAAGTGAAGCAGCAACTAATGAAAGATTTCAAAATATCAGCAGATAATAAAAATTAAAAAAAATACTACAGAGATTGTACACCAAACCGTGTCACTTTTACAGAATCCTTGAAAAATGTATTACAATCTCAGAGCAGGGGCCACGAAAATAAAGAACTGTCACGCTGAATGCGCAGGATGCTACAACTGAGAAAAATCAGATGTTATGCATTGCAATATCCGTTACAAATTTGCTCAATAAATTCGTATGTTGATATTAATGTCGGGTTTCCACCCGGATCGTAGAGTCATCTTGACACAATATTTCTGCGGACCACCTGGCCGCCATCTTCAGGTGATATGAATGCTGCTGAGTCTCGTAGGAAACTGAAGTCTTGCCGTGATCGGCGGCCTTATATACGCAGCGAAGTACTAACTGCGCGTGCGCCAGAGAGTCGTGGTTGCGTCCTCTGCCGCAAGCAGCCGGTGCAGCGCCTCAGTGGAGAAACATGGCAGGAAAGATGTATCGCTTACATGCGCTAGTTGTCAAATGTGTTGTACCTGTCGACTGGAAGAGTAGTTTTGGATGTTTGTTCCAGGTCAATGGCTGCCAGCCGTGAGTTTGGCAGTCCTGAACTAAAGGACCCAACGGCAGCTGTAGTCTTGCTGACTGTCGCCGTTGGTTTTAATGGTGTCGCCATCATGGGCTTCCAAACGAACCTCATAGACGTCGCGCCAAACTTCTCTGGTCTGATGATGGGTGTTACTGGTGGCATCGGGACGCTCATGTCCATCGCAGCACCTCTATGTAGGGGCTATAGTCAAGGAGAATGTAAGTAGAAAGGGGTTCGCAGAGCAACGAAATCATATGATATCCCAATAGTGATTGTAGGAGTACTGAGAGTCCTTAGGCGTTGTTGTTGTTGCTTTTTTTTTTTTTTTTTTTTTTTTTTTTTAGAGGTATCTTCTGTACAGGCAGCAATGAGTAAAGATCTGAAGAAGATGATTATTATGTCTGATTAAGCAATGTGGATAGTTTTAGAGCTGTTGGTAGTACTTGTAAAAGTATCCATAGCGAGTGTGTTTATCATTCAACGGAGCACTCCAAACCTCCTCTTCCTTCTCCTTTTCAGTATCAACATTTTTGTAGCGAACAAATCACTGTCAGTGTGGTCAGACTATTTGGAAAACATGATTAACGCTTCACGCCACCGTAGTTGTACATTCAGCTGTAATGAAACAGCTGCAGGAGAATAAACACGGCAAGCAGCGAAAGCCTGCAGCGTGAAGGCAAAAAGACTGCCGGCGAGTAGCGAGCAGCGAGCTGACAGCAGCGAGGTGGCAGCATAAACGCACCCCTATTGTCTTGTTACCTAATCTAAATCCTTCAGCATTGCCGCCTTTCTGACGCTACATTCCATTATCCTTGTTTTACTATTGTTGATGTTTATCTTATACCCTGTTTTCAAGATACTGTTCATTCTAAATCAATTATAGAAAGTACTATAAACAAACAAGATGTCTTTCACTGAATTATTGAAGTCCGCCGTAGCCTTTTTTTTTTTTTTTTTTTACGCCTTTATTGCGTTACTACCGGTTTCGTGCCGTTAAAGGTACATCTTCAGGTATCTGTATTAAAAAACAAAATGTTATACATAGGGTTTATAACTAGTAGTATTTACAAATTAAAAAAAAAAAAAACGGGTAAACACTAACCTTTTAATTTACATGGGGTGGTTTGACTTGTTGCGTGTCCCAACGTTCATGATGGTTTGCCGGGTTTTTCGGAGGTTTTCTTTAAAGGTGTTATCTAGTTTTACAAGGGACTCCCTTCAGTAAACGTCCATGTGGGCAACGGTTGCGAATACCTAACGAATGAAAAGTCATCGTGAGCTGGAATTTAGAGGGCGTAACCGTAAAGGAAAGCGTAACAAGAGGAGTGTTACTCACCAAGTTTACTGATGGAAATTTTAAAGTTAAACGTAGGGGGGGGGGGCTTCAGTATCAGCTGAATCAAAAGTACCATTGGTACCATTCGTTTTACTTTAGATTCAGGGGATACTGAACCCACCCCTACGTTCAGCTTTAAAATTTTCAGCAGTAAACTTGGTGAATAACACTCCTCTTGTTACGCTTTCCTTTACGGTTACGCCCTCTAAATTCCAGCTCACGATGACTTTTCATTCGTTAGGTATTCGCAACCGTTGTCCACATGGACATTTACTGAAAGGAGTCCCTTGTAAAATTAAGTAACATCTTTAAAGAAGACCTTCATAAATCGCGGCAAACCATCATGAACGTTGGGACACGCAACAAGTCAAACCACCCCATGTAAATTAAAAGGTTAGTGTTTATCAAGGTTTTTTTTTTAATTTGTAAATACTACTAGTTATAAACCCTATGTACAACATTTTGTTTTTTAATACGGATACCTGCAGATGTACCTTTAACGGTGCAAAACCGGTAGTAACGCAATAAAGACGTAAAAAAACCGCTAAGTCAAACTTCAATAATTCATAGAAAGACATCCTGATTGTTTATAAAACTTTCTAGACTTGATTGACAATGTATTTCAATTGTGGATCCCCGAAGTATAAAATAGTTTGTAACTGTCCATTCTACTACATTGCTCCTCCAGAGCCTTCGCGGTCTCTGACAGAATTACTATGTCATCGGCAAACCACAGAGTCCTAAATTTTTCTCTCGGCTCCATAGCACAGTGGTAGAGTGGCAAACTACAAATCCAAAGGTCCTAGGTCCTAGGTCCTAGGATTTTTATCTGCCACTTTCCAGTTCTTTCACCTCCGCCAGTGTTGCTGATGAAAAATGCCGAGTAGCAGCATGGTTCGTAACCCACGTTAAACTCTAGGTCCCCCTATAACTGACTGGGTAAGTCAGTTCGAAGGTCGGAGGAAGGCAACGGCATACCACTTCCAAACAGGGCCATGCCCAGTAAAGCACTGTTGTGTTCAAACCAATCATCGGATTGTTGACTGCTTTACCTCCCTGAACTTTAATTCACTCTCCAAATTTCTCTTTGCATTCTGTCACTGCTTGCTCGCTGTACAGATTGGACAACAATGGGGAAAGGCTACAAACCTGTCTTACTCCCTTCCCAACCTCAGCGTCCCTTACATGCCCTTGGACTCTAACAACCGCTGTCTGCTTTCTGTATTAGTTGAATATAATAAATAGTTATTTAATATTAAATAGTGGCAACACTACTGTGAAGACACTATGCAATGGAATCTACAATCACTTTTCAGCAAGCAGTCTAACGTAACGGTGTCACTATGTTCCTCCACGGTAGACTGTCAATGCACAGTATTATTAGAATAAAACTTTCACTCTGCAGCGGAGTGTGCGCTGATATGAAACTTCCTGGCAGATTAAAATTGTGTGCTGGAACCGGGACTAGAACCTGCGACCTTTGCCTTTCATTGCCAAGCGCTCTACGACTGAGCTATCCCGACACGACTCGCGGTCCGTTCTCTGCCAGTACCTCGCCTTGTACTTTCCAAACTTCACAGAAGTTCTCCTGCGAACCTTCCAAGACTTGCCCATAAAAGGCAAAGGTCCCAGGTTCGAGTCCCGGTTCCGGCACACAATTTTAATCTGCCAGGAAGTTTCATATCAGCGCACACTCCGCTGCAGAGTGAAAGTTTCATTCTGGAAACATCCCTTAGGTTGTGTACAAGCCATGTCTCCACCATATCCTTTCTTCCAGGAGTGCGAGTCTTGCAAGTTTCGCAGGAGAACTTCTGTGAAGTTTGAAAAGTAGGAGGCGAGGTACTGGCCGCGGGTCGTGTTGGGATAGCTCAGTGGTAGAGAGCTTGCCGGTGAAAGGCAAAGAAAGGTGACAGGTTCGAGTTCCGGTTCCGGCACACAATTTTAATCTGCCAGGAATTTTCACAGTATTATTGTTCGTTTTGAAGCATCACCTACGACCAGCTTCGCGAAAGAAGCGGCAATACTTTCTGCGCAACCCACCCACCATTTTGTACGACAATGCGCGGAGCGTACATGCAAGCTGCAGCTGCTCTGTTCGATCACTGAGAGTGGGAAGTACTGTACCATCGAGCATACTCCTGTACTTAAGTCCTTGTGACTTCGATTCGATTCCGAAGATGTAGGAACAATTTCATGGCATTCGCTTCAGAAGTGTTCCAGAGATTCTACAGGCTCTATACAGCTCCATTCGCACAATCAACAGAACGGGATATACTAAAGGTAAACTAAGACTTCCACATTGCTGAGTGCGGGTTATACACAACGCTGGTGACTACTTTGATGGACAGTAATAGGTGCAAACATTAAACGCTTTTGTATAGGTAGGGAATAAATAATTGCCACTATTCAAGTTCCAACCCTATTATTAGTAGTGAAATGGTTTCCTATACAGCTACATACATCTATATACATATTGTGCAAATCACATTCAGAAGTGAGAGTCGGCGATTAAAATTTCTCAGATAGATCTCGTCGGAACGAATACCGCAGTTCTTTTAATGATTTCCACCTCAAATCATGCAACATTTCCGTGGCGCTATCCCTCCCTATAATGTGATACAACGAGCTGCCCTTCTCTGAACCTTCTCAATGTCTTCTAGCAGTGCCATCCAGTGAGGATCCCACACTGGGCAACAGTACTCCAGGAGAGGACGCACAATTGTGATGTAGGCAGTCTCTTTGGTGGAGCTGTTGCATCTTTTAAGCGTTCTGCCAATGAAACGTTACCATTGATTCGCCTTCCCCATAATATTTTCTATGTGTTCTCTCCAGTCTAAGTTGTTCGTAAGTGTAGCTCCAAGGTATTTGGTAGATGTTACGACCTTAAGGTTTGACTTATTGATCATGTAAGTGAACTTCAGCGGATTTCTTTTAGTGGTCATGTTGTGATATTCCAGATACAGGAAGAAGCTGATTGTTTCCCTGTGAAAGACGGGTTTTGCCAGGGTATTGGGTTCCCCAGCCGGCCGGCTACCAGTTTGTACCTATTGAATGGAATACAGTAGGTAGTCAGGTTTTTCCTAATATGATCGGAGACCGGAAGCAACGCTCTTGAATTAGCGAGGGCGGTTAACCCAGAATGCAACATAAATACAATACAGCAACACACATTATTCTAAAAGTCCATATAAAATCAGGGAATGATCATACGGCGAATATAATTATATGAATGGATTCAGGAGACTTGGGAGAATCAAAAGCCGTAATTACAATTTCAATATCCCTTACAGATAAAATCCGACAAATTTCAGTACTATATTAATAATATTATAAAACTGATATTTACAATTACTGATACGTAGCGATTATCAGTAACAGTTTAAAAAGCAAATGGACAGCATTGCACCACGCTACCTATCTTAAAAGACCACCCACGTTATTTCTGTATTCTTTCAATAAAATGGTTGTACTCTCTTGTTCTGCTTTTTCGTTGTAATAATATTCTTGTGTCAGAACATAGATTCCACCTCATAAACACAAAACATGAACCCAGCAAAGCGCATTACATTTATATATGAATTTTATTATATTTAACATTATTCTTAGTATCGGCCTTTTTTTATTTTTTTATTTTTATTTTTATTTTATTTTTTTTAATGTTGTAAGCTGCTACTTAAATATTTCATGGCCGACTAAAAATAGTAGATATGCAGCAGATAATTTATATATAAGCAATTAAAAGTATTTGTGGACAATAACTAAATATATTTGTATAAAAAGCCATGATAAATTAAATATTAATTGTGTAACTATATTTCAATGGAAGCAGTATATTTGAACAGTGAGATGCCATGCTTAATGGCTATCTGAGCAAAGAGCTTCAGTCTCAAACGTTTGTAGTATTATTAAATATATATTTGTTTGTTAAATGTAAACAGTATTTGTAGGGAGGTGGTCAAAGCATTAAATTCAGTGATATTCAAATCTATAAAATCTTGGAAGGGAAATTGATTTTAAAGATGAGGCGTTAGGATGCGCGGAATGATACAATTTTGGGAGCAGGGAGAGCACGCTTTTCTAACGCTTGGGAAGAGACTCGTAACTTGGACGTGGTGGTGAAAGTTGTGACGCTGGGCGGTCTGAAGCCGCGTTACCAACTTCTGATTTGAAGAGATAGCCATGGGTGGATTTAGAAAATTTACGGGACTGTGACTGCATAACTTAGTCTCTGCTTGAAAAGTGATAAACTATGCACGGTAGTAGGGCTGTGGAACTGTGATAATTCAGCAATCATGTACTCGTGTGATTACAAACTGTGTTTTATAACAAATTCTTTAATCGCGGATTAATTAGGAACTGAAATGTTGGACGGACTACACTAATTTACGAGTGACAATTTGGAACTTTTACTATCGAGTGCGTGGGATACTTATAGTGCCTCCCATGAACAATAATTGGGTAAATATTCAGTTATTTACCGATATATAAAATAGGACCACCTCAGCGTTTCATGCCTAATAAGAATAATAAACTCCATTTATTAAGAATTACTTCTTGAGTGAATCACTTCCTTATCTTAGGAATTCATTTTGTTGGTCATTCAGAAGTTTAATTTATGTTTGTTAAATATATTTTCACGTCGTCATATGCAGATTATTGATGTTGTTTAAACACATTGGGTACCTGCTTAGGGCGAAGAAGCTGACATGCATAATTCACCCCTATGAACAGAGACAAAGAGCCATAAACTTTTACTACCTTGAGTTATGTATTGCTTAAGTGTTACAGGTTAGAACCGATAGGAAGGTCGCAATGTGTAATATTTGACACTTTTTCCATTATTTAGTGTTATTTGCCAATTTTCGCACCATGTAGATATTTTGTCTAAATCGCTTTGCAGTTGCTTTTGATCCTCTGTTGACTTCACTAACTGAGAAACGACGCGAACAACCTAAGAGAGCTATTCAGGTTGTCACCTAAATCGTTTATAAACACAAGGAAGAGTAGGGGGACCTATATGCTTCCCTGGGGAACGCCAAATATCACTTCTGTTTTACTCGATGACTTGCCGCCAATTACTGCGAACTGAGTCCTTTCTGATAGGAAATCGCGAATCCAATCGCGCAATAGGGGCGATATTCCATAAGGACCCAAGTATTTAACGATTGTTAGCTGACGAGAAGTGTATGTCGAATTTAGTACTAAAAATGAAAGAAGCGACTTTTATTTCATACTTCATCATGTATGCGATTTAAATAAGAAAGCTTTTTCTTCATGTCATGGATGCAGCGATTCTCACTACAATGAGCCAAAGCAATTGTGGGTCTTTTATTTCTCATATTAATAGGAAGAAATGTATGAGATTGAAATTTTTATTTTCTGCTATTTTCATAGTGATGATTCCATAAATCTCATTGAATCAATGACTCTGCATGTTTCAACAGTCCGATATCTACGAGGTGCGTCCAGAAAGTAAGTTCCGTTTGCTAATGAAATTAAATTGTACAGAGATACAAAAGAAATTTTTATTGCACAACATTCTACAACTGATACACTACTGTTCCACATAACTGTCGAAATTTTGCAGGCATTTGTCATAGCGTGGCACACCAGGTTTTGTAAACCTTCTTCATTGAAATCTGCCGCCTGTGCCTTCAACCAGTTGGAAACAATTTCTTTCAGCTCGTCGTCATTGGTGAAGTGATGACTGCCAAGGAAAGACTTGAGATGTAAGAACAGATAAAAGTTCTTCTGTAACCAAAGGTAGACGCCCACATTGTTCTTCATCGTGCACATCACTACACCCGCCATTGAACTGTCGGACCCATATTCTCACCATCGAATCACTCATCGCATTTGGTCCGTAAACATCGCAAATTTGCCGATAAATTTCACTTGGTTTCCTCGCATTCAGAAATCGAATCACCGACCTGATTTCATAGGCGGTGGGATTATCCATCAACGCCGATATTTCAAACAAGCACAACAAAGCGTACGTAACTGACAGCGATCTCCAAATGGCGCACGTTCTTCTCATTGATACACATCGTCTACAGCGCACGAGCGGAACTGCATTCGCAGCGCTGCAGCGGAGATAAATTGATACGGAACTTACTTTCTGGACGCGCCTCGTAGATGGAACATTGATGTTAATATTACAAACCTTCAGGGATGAGGGAGAAGGCATGTATGTAGAGAAGAATAGACAGCATCTGTGTGTGGTTTGAGAGGCTGTAGACAATATCTGTGCGTATGCCGAAGCAGAGTACGACCCCTAGCGGGAATGCAGGAGGGGCCGCGGACAAGAGGGAGATGGATGGGGGCCACTGCAACAGCAGCGTACGATACGCTGAGAGTTTTGGGGACGGAGGGGGAACTTTTCTTGTTAGCCGAGGCGGTAAGGCAACCGTTCTACATCTGAGCCATTCCATTCCAATTCGGACAGCAGGAAACCTTTCAGTTTGTGTGGAGCTTCGTTTTTCTGTCACAGAAAGTAGACGTTAAGTTAATATCTTTGACAGACTCGCAGCTGTGATATGAAAAAGCTTTCGGTTGTTTTTAACAGCGAAAGTAACGTAATTTCCTGGAATCACGCTATTATGATACTTTTAGTTCGGAAACTATTCATAGTAAAATTTTCTAATAAATTACAAAATTAAGGTACTACTGTTTTTTTTTTTTTTTTTTTTTCCTTCTTTAGTGTATTTATCAAGTGCTTGATGGGGCAGCATGGCAGCAGCCTGTATGCCACTGTTCAAATGTTCAAATGTTTGTATTGCTTATGGGACTTAACTACGGGGTCATCAGTCCCTAAACTTACAAACTACTTATGAACTACCTTATACTAAGGACGGCACAAATATCCATGCCCGAGGGGTGATTCGCACCCCCGACCGTAGTGGCCGTGCAGACCGTGACTGGTGCGCCGCAGTCCCCTCGGCTTCCGCGGTCGGCCCTGTATGCCACTCTTCACGAATTTCTAAAATGTATACATACACAATGCGGCTGTGTAGCACAGTGGTAGAGTGTCAGGTTGTCATCCTAAGGAACGCAGGTTCTGTTCCTGCCATGTCCTAAGATTTTTACCCGTCACTTTCCACTTCTTTCTGGCAGTATCGCTCATGTGAAAAATACCGAGTAGCACCGTGGTTCCGGAACCCACGTTAAACTATAGGTCCCGCTATAACTGACTGGGTAAGTCAGGTCGAAGGTCGGAGGAAGGCAACGGCATACCACGGCCGTTCGCCGGCGGGGGTTCGAGTCCCGCCCCCCTCCCCCCAGGGCATGGGTGTTTGTGTTGTCCTTAGGTTAGTTTACCTTAGTATAAGTAGTTTGTAAGCTATGGACTAGTAACCTAGAAGTTAAGTCCGACAGATTTACAAACATTTGTTTTTTGATGCACAGACACTACACACACCGACGATGCTCCATGTTGAAACTGGAAGACTATGCAGACATTCCATGAGGAGATGGGCAGGAGGGGTGGAGCACAGAGCTGGGGGGAGGGGAGGGGGGAGAGGTGACAGGTGTGGAGAAAGAAAGTATAAGAAGCTATGGACTAGTAACCTAGAAGTTAAGTCCGACAGATTTACAAACATTTGTTTTTTGATGCACAGACACTACACACACCGACGATGCTCCATGTTGAAACTGGAAGACTATGCAGACATTCCATGAGGAGAGGGGCAGGAGGGGTGGAGCACAGAGCTGGGGGGAGGGGAGGGGGGAGAGGTGACAGGTGTGGAGAAAGAAAGTATAAGAACTCTGAGGGGAGGGAAGGGAGTTCCATGCAGGGGAGGGAAAGGAGGTGAGGAGGCCACAGAATATATAAGGAGGAGAGGGATTAGGTCTGATACAATGGCTAAATATCAGGATGGAGAGCGTCATCTGCGAGAGAGAGAGATGGTAAAAGTTACCCTGGGAGAGGATGTGGAGAGTGTGAAGGTAGAGGTAGGGCGGGACATGCTGGTACTGGTGTGGCAGACCCAGGGTTCAGGAGGAGGGGTGAGACCACAGGGTCACGAGTTTCTTTTTTGCGGCTGGTGTAGAGGATACGGATATGTTCAAGGAACTCTAGAAGGCGAGGAAAAGGAACGAGGTCATAGATGATCTGTGTGGGGGAAGGAAGGCGAATGTGGTAAGCGAGGTGGAGGGCATGCCGTTCTAGGATATGGAGGGATCTATAGTAGGTGAGGGAGACCGAAATCTGAGTGGGATGGAAACTGAAAGGAGGAGACGCATCAATGAACGGTAGGTGTATAGGACTGCAGATGGGTTAATCCCCATGTCCGGCTGGAAAGTAGGAGGTTGAGACAGGAGAGTTGACGCAGGGACCGCTACGGTAGTAATCAAGGCCCTACGGGAACCCTGAAAAGTTTCGGCTGACGAGGCTCTGCTGAAGCTACGAGCGGCACAGCAAGCCAGTACTGGATTTGGAATATTGCTTCAAAAGAGGAGCTACAGAGTCATGATGCATCAATAGTCCTGCATAGGACTTCCAACAACTTGTTGGGTCGGTGTCACATGGAGTTGCTCAATTTCTCCGGGCCAAAGGAGACCCGATACGACATTAGTAGGTGTCCCTAAATGTTCAATTGTTTGTTAAACTTATGGGCCTTAACTTCGCGTTCATCAAAAAAATAAATAAATAAATAAAATAAAAAAAATAAAAAAATCTGTCCCTAAACTACTTATGAACTAACTAGGACTAAGCCCGGCACAAATATCCATGCCCGAGGGGGGATTCGGACCCCCGACCGAAGTGGCCGTGCAGACCGTGACTGGAGCGCCTCAGTCCCCTCGGCCACCTCCGCCGGCTCGCGGTCATTAGTCCCTAAACTTACAAACTACTTATGAACTAGCTTATACTAAAGACGGCACAAACATCCATCCCCGAGGGGGCGGGGGGAATCGAACCCCTGACGGGGAACGACTTCGCGCATCGTAGCATAGCGCCTCAATGCGCTCGACCGCTCCGCCGTGGCAGGTGTGCCTTTAGTGACAGTGAAGTGTGCTGTGGTTAATCGCGGTCTCATTTTTACTACGAAGCAGCTGAGGTACTCTGCGGTCAGCTGTATTACCAGCGTCTCGACCTCTACATAGCGTCACAGTGTCGCTACGTGACCGGCGACACGTCAAGTGTTTTGTCTGCAATAAGCGGCGACTGCACACGCGGAACTCCTCACTCGCTTTGCTGTCATTTGCATTCGCTCATGGACGACTCTTACGGATTTTATAGGCATTGTGCACTGCGAGTTATGTGACAACCGTCGGCGCCGCGCGGCCTTGACTTGTTTGCCTTCACAGCTCAGCTGCCTCACAATGGCAGAAACCGATCCGCTGGACGGAGCGTATGTGGCTGTTGCCGGTATACGTTCAAATGAACTTCAGTTTTCGATGCAGTATGTTCTACAGATCCTACTTGGTAGATTCTATTCTTGAAAATAATTTTAAAAAATCGCACTGACGTGTTTTACTTTAGATTTGTAGTTTTATAAGTTATTGCAAACATTTTGGACCAAAATAATATTCTAAATAACAATTAATTAATTAATAAGAGTGTCTGAAACCCTTTTAGGAAGAAAAATTAGGTAGTGGCGGGTTTCGAACCACCGAACTTTCGCATCACAGTTCAGCACCTTGCCCACTACGCTACGGCTATAAATCAAAACAGAAGTTATTTATTCTCATACTATTGATGGCCGTTGTTAACTGATGTTAATATGGCATTAATAAGGCATTTGTAGAGGAAGAACGATGTGTTTTTGTTAATTCCTCAGAGTGCTGTTGCTTTGAAATGACAACGTGTAAGTTACAATAAGAAAATCATCAAATACGCCTGGAATGTCACGTGACATCTCCGAACGGCTGGGTGTCAAATCTCCGTTATTTTAGCAAATATGTCTCAAACGATACGATATATGAAAAAAATATAAGGGAGATAAGTTGTATAGAATTTTCTTCTCTACCAATTACGTTATTCAATTTTCGTGTCAGATGAACGGTTAGTTTGCAATTACAATTATATTACAAAAGCTATTTTTTTGTTTTTGTTTCACTACCTTATTTTTTCTCCGAAAAATTTGAAAAAAGAGGTTCTGGTCTCTGGCAGCCTACAATCATGTCTGTAAAATTTGGTGTTGATCGGTTGAACGGTTCGTCTTAAAAACCGGGAACACGTTACGGACAGACAGACAGACGGACGGACAGACATACATCCCAAAATTGCTGTTATTTTTGCTAATATCTTTGAAACGCTACGAGATATGAAAAAAACATAAGAGAGAAAAGTTGTAGAGAATTTTCTCGTCTAGAAATTCGGTTATTCAATTTTCGTGTCAGATCAGTAGTTAGGCCGTTATTTTTATTTAAATTTCGAGCTGTCAAAAGACGATCGCAAAGGCCCACTTTTAGTGTTACTACCGTAACCTAAAGTGGGCCAAAAATAATAAAAGGTATCTGGATGTTCTACAAAATATCAGTTACAATAAACCTTGTAAAGTAGCATAAAACCGGAATTAACTTCTAAATATGGCGTAGTAAAGCACGGAGTAGTAAGCAACAAAATCAAGACTATCGGTCCTGAGTGTGTAACAATCATGTTACTTTCCGTATTGCTATGCAATAGCTAAATAACTAGCTATCATACACAACCGCTCAGTGAAAGTCTGGAAACTTGCACAGGTCACTACAGTATTATAGAAAGGCAATAAGAGTGATCCGCAAAATTACAGACCTATATCACTGACATCGTTTTGCAGCAGGATTTTAGAACATATACTTTCCTCAAACATTATGAACTACCTCGAGAGAAAGGTCTATAGTAACACACATTTACAAAGTAACGATCTTGTGAAACACAGCCAGTTCTTCACTCGCATGAAGTAATGGTTGCTGTCGACAAAGGACTTCATGTCGATTTCGTATTTCCAGATATCCGGAAGACTTTTGTCACTGTAACTCACAGGCGGTTTCTAATCGTATTGCACGCTTATGCAATATCGTCACACTTGTGCTATTCCATTCGCGATTTTCTTTCAGAAAGGGCGCAGTATTCGGTAACTGACGGAAAATCATCAACTAAAACGAAAGTGATATCTGGCGTTCCCCAGGGAAGTGTTATAGGGTCCCTACTGTTTGTTATCTTCAAATGTTGGTAAATCTATGAGAGTTAACTACTCTGGTCATCAGTCCCTAGTCTTACAAACTACATAAACTAACTTATGCTAAGGACAACAAATACCCCCAACCCGAACGAGGACTCGAACATCCGACGGCGAGCAGCGGCTCGCTCCGCAGTGAGTCGCCTTGGAACTCTCGGCCACTCCACCGCGGCTTCCTTACCTTCATTAACGATTTACGAGGCAGTCTGAGCAACTACATCTACATGGGATACTCTGCAAATCACATTTAAGTGCCTAGCAGAGGGTTCATCGAACCACCGTTATACTATTTATCTCCCGTTCCATTCTCGAATAGCACGCGGGAAGAAAGAACACCTGAATCTCTCCGTTCGCGCTCTGATTTCTCGTATTTAATTCTGATGATCATTTCTACCTATGTAAGTGGGAGTCAACAATATATTTTCGCATTCGGAGGAGAATGTTGGCGATTTGAGTTTCGTAAGTAACCCACGCCGCAGTGATAAGCGCCGTTGTTGTAATGAGTCCCATCCCAGATCCTGTATCATTTCCGTAACGCTGTCTCCCCTGTATCGTGACAATACGAAACGAGCTGCCCTTCTATGGACTCTTTCGGTGTCCTCCGTCAGACCCACCTGATAAGGATTCCACACTGGGCAGCAATACTCCAAAAATGGACGGACAAGCGTAGTGTATGCAGTTTCTTTTGTAATTCTGTTGCATGTTTTAAGGGTTCTGCCAGTAAAACGCAGTCTCTGTTTCGCCTTTCCCACGACATTATCTACGTGTTCTTTCCAATTTAAGTCTGAAGTAATAGTAATTCCTAGGTATTTTGTGGAGTTTACGGCCTTCACTTTTCATTGATTTATCTTGTAAACAAAGTTTAACGGATTTCTTTTCGTACTCATGTGGACGACTTCCCACTTCTCATTATTTAGAGTCAATTGCCAATTTTTACACCATACTGATATCTTATTCAGATCGTTCTGCAGTTGGTTTTGATCTTCAGATGATTTTATTAGACGGTAAATGACGGCGTCATCTGCAAACAACCTAAGAGAGCTACTTAGATTTTCCCCTAAATCGTTTATGTAAATGAACTGTTCGCGGATGATGCTGTTGTTTATTGATTAGTAAAGTCACCAGGAGATCAAAAGCAACAGTAAAACGATTTAAATAACTGCATAGTTAAAACATTAAGAGTTGACTCTAAATAATAAAAAGTGTTAAGTCATTCTTTTAGCACTAAAAGAACTGGTTAAACTGTATTTACAGGATAAATCGGTGAAATTGACAGGCCGTAAATTCTACTGAATATCTAAGAATTACAATTACGATGAACGTAAATTGGAAAGAACACAAAGAAATATTGTGAAGAAAGTGAACCATTGGCTGCGATTCATTGACAGAACACTCAGAACATGAAGCACGCCTGAAACTGCCTACACTACTTTTTTCACTTAATTTTTGGAATATCGTTACGCACTGTGGGATGCTTATCACATGGGACTGACGGAGACCACAAGAAAATTTCTGAGAAGAGCAGTTCGTTTCGTATTATCGCGATACACGGAAATGATACATGAATAGGGGTGGATATCAATAAAATAAAGGAGTTGTTCGTTGCAGCAAGATCTATATGCGAAATTTGTTTCACCAACTTTCTCCTCACAATGTGGAAATATTTTGTTAACGCCCACTTACACAGGGAGACGTGATCATCATAATAAAAGTAAAGAAATCAGATCGCAAACAGAAAAGAAAATGTGTGTTCTTTTTCTTTTCAGCGCGATATTACAGAATAGAGAGGCGGACATGTATTATCAAAGTGGGTCGGCGACTCCTTTACCAGGCACTTAAATGTGATTTGCAGAGTAAATTTGTAGATATACGAAGTCGGTCATCAGAGCTTGTGTGCTTGCGATTCCCTTATTTGTGTTGTTACAGATGGCTCGTCACCGTCTCCTTTTATACTGATGCAACGGGACGTCTTGCCACATCAAAGAAAAACACACAATATATAAAATGCTTACCAACCTACCTTCTTCAAAGCTAGCACGAACTTCTGAGTCCGGGGCCTGTGATGGCAGCATGTAGTTCTGCAGTGTATGCTGTTTCTCACTACGCACGTTGTATCTATATTTACACAGACAATCCGCAAATCGCGCAAACCTGCGTGGCGGAGGGTACTCATTACCACTATCAGTTACTTGCTTTTCTATTCCAATCCCATATAGTACGAGGAAATAACGAATGCTTGTATGCATCTGTACGAGGCCTAATATCTCTGATGTTACCTTTGTGGTCTGTGTTTCGCACGATCGATGTTTCCTAAAAGCGTGCTAATGAGCGAACAGAAGCTTTTCCGTCTGAAGAAAATTTCTACATTAGAACTGTGAATATGTTAAAGAATTCTACAGAAAACTGGTGTTAATGATACAGGTATGTAATTTTGTGGCCCGTTCTTTTTACTTTCTTATACGTGGGAGTTACCTGCGCCTCTTTCCAGTCTCTTGGAACTTTCAACTGGATCAAAGGTATGCAATAAATGCAAGCTAAGTAAGGGACCAGTGCCACCGAGTATTTTTTGTAAAACCGGAATGGTACTCCATGTGGACCTAGCGACTTGTTATTTTTTATTTTATTTATTTATTTATTTTCTCAGCTGTTTCTCTACACCGGCTATTACGATGTCAGATGAGACAGAAAACTGGTCACTTATAATACAGCGTGGTTTACACATTGAAAATACACTGGTTTAAATCCTTGTTTTCCTTCTCTATGTCGAAATCACGATATAATAATACAAACAGTGAACAGTCGTATTCCACACGGAAGATGCCATTTCAGTCAGCATACATCGATGGCGTCAGAATACATATTAGAGCACTGTATAGTACAAGCAGAACAATCAGCCATTTTGCATCCCACCTTGAAGGCGCTCATTTAAAGACTTACGCTTGTTAATATGCTCTTAAGGCCATTAAATATGCATTTCTAACGCAGAAAATATTACCGCATAGAAAATTTATTGCTTTACATTTAACCAGACAAGCAATTAAAAGTTAGTGATTTGACGGATATTTAGAGATATGATTCACCCACTTACATTTAATATTAATGCATAAGGTGCCGTTCTAAATATTTACAGATACAGTTAAAATACGTTATAATTATGGTATTTTTTGGTTTATAAATAGTACATCCACATATGTTTACAGTAACTAAGAGTTACTTTCGAAATACTACGGAATAATGTTAAATTGGGGTACTGTACTTCCCGTATTGCCCCCTCTTATGTCTCGCATATTTTGCACACACCATATTTCAGAGAATATTTTACGTCAAAAATTTGTTTAATAACTTTTAACGGCTAATTTTGTTAGATTACGACTAAATAAAATCTATCTGGTACCACGCATTTGAAATAATGTGACTGTTGCGTGGAAAATTTTGAATTTAATGCCTTTCATGTACGACTCCTTTCCTGTTCCCATACTTTGCGAAGTTCAGTTTATTATTATTTTTTTTTTTTTTCAGATATCTTGTTCTGTCTTGGCTTCGACCTACATAATCCCGTGTTGAGAGTTACATTTAAACACTGTACTACTGCGAAAGAACAGAATTTAAAAACTCACTAACTGCGTAAAGCCAGTTGCACTCATACGTCACTTGAAATACAATTAACAGCCCTCAGAATAACTCCTTAGTTGGTCTACATAAAATCAATTGAAGTTGCTTACTTTAAACGCGATGTATGTAGTATTATAACAATGTGGAGCAAAATTAAAATAAATCATTACTTACATGTATAGGCCTATATCTTCACTACCACATCTCTGTGACCATAACTATTTTAATATAAATAAAAAAAGGTTTTTAACTTACGTTACACAGATAATTGCTCGAATTGGGCGCCCCGTCTTTGTCGTCTGGAACGGCCTAGAATAATCCAAAGATGTAAATACTAATTTTAATAAGATAGGAAATATATTAATATGTCATTCTATTTCTAGAAATTCTAGAGAAGCAAAGAAATAATTTGGGAAAATTTTGTAATATATTAACTACTTTGACCATTTGTTTTATTTCCGGACAATAGCACAAAATGTTCAACAGAAGAAAGAAAATTTAATTTTGAAAATGATGGTAATAAAGTTAACTACTACTGTACGAACGTGTCAGATAATCTATTTTTATTAATATCATAGCACACCTGAATTCATATTAAAATGGAAAACACAGAACTCAGTGTTAAGGAAGTTGTACAGTGTAGATACAAGTAACTCATTCAAGGTTAGAAACTCAGTGTTAAGGAAGTTGTGCAGTGTAGATAGAAGTAACTGTTTCAAGTCTAGGAAACGACTGAAACCACTTACTGACGGTTTCCAACAGTAATATCGTTTACGGAAATTATGCTAAATGTGGGTAAATGTGGTACACGTAAATAACTGCATAGACTTGACGATCTGAAACTGAGTTAAAGAGTTATTAAATGACAGTGAATCTTTTAAATACAGGAAGTGTGAAAGTTAATTATGAGGAGGATTTCTTAAAGAGATTCATATTATGGCTTTCTCTTTTACTTGGACGTAGGATATTTTATAAAACTCTAACATTTTTTCTCGTGTTCATCCATGCATTAACTAGGTAAAGTAATTTGAAGTAAATTTATTTAAAATATTTAAGCAAATAATCTTGAGAATTAATATTCAGGCAAGAGACTGTAAATCACAGGAAATAGAATCAGTTATCGTTTTCAGACCAATTTACGTGTGGAAAGACTTTAACAGTGTTTCAAAGTACAATAGACTATCGTTTAATCAGTCGTCTACAGTGATTATTCTCACAACATTACATAAAAATTTCGCTCCACTTATGTAAATTTCATTAAAGAGAAATATATTTGCATTATATTTGCATTCGAAGTAATTCATCAAACAACATCTTATAAAGTTCACATTATTTGAGGGTCGTCACAGTTTTATTGTATACGTACCCCTGCCGCGTCTTTACAGAAGGTAACATTTCAAATGGTAGTCAGTATGACTCTTATACCGTCTAACAGTGAGCCAAGAATTTGGAACACGATTTCGTGACCCAAAAAATTGTGGGAGGATCGCTAATGGGAAAGGACTCTGTTGCCTACTCGGATACATCTTCATGAATTGTGCGTCTGAATGGGCAAGGTTATACAGCCGTCAAGTATCGTGATGAGAACATGATGCGGCCTGTTCGCATTTCCGATTAAAATCCCGTAGTTTATGTCAGGGCTGCGCTCGGAAGACGGACTGCATCGTGTCAGTACCCACCAACTACTCTCCAAGGTTTGAGTGCATCTCTGCAGGAAGAATGTTTGCTGTACCCTCAACATGAGATTCATAATCTTATTCAAAGCATGCTCCGTCGTTGTCAAGCTTGTATTGGTGCCAATGAATGTCACAAACCACACTGGGGACATCAACCAGTTGTCGGAAGCTGTTTGCATATCCGTTTTACGTTGGAGCTGTGGAAAACATTTTAGTCTACCGGTAGGTATGTTGCACTTGTTTCCGTTATGTATTTCCTTTACACTGTATCTAAATTCGTAATGTTCTGTTGCAAAATAAACGTAACCTTATAAATTTTCCGTTTGTTGCTTTAATTTTGGACGCCAGTGTATTAAACCTTCATTTGGCACACACAGAAATCACGAGAAGAAAAAGTATTATGTTATTCAAATTAAATGTCTAGGGCCATGTTTACAGATTTATACGATTTTTTTTTTTTTTTTTTTTCAAAATATAGTTTCTGGCTTGTAACATTGCCCAAAAACTTCGCCTGTGGTACAGTGTCACTACTACAGTGTTGGTCTTATGACTGTAGAAGAAATTATTGTATTTGGACTACTTCATGTAAAACGTGCGAAATAAGGGTTTTTTTTTTTTTTTTTTTTTTTTTTTTTTTTTGCAAAGTTCAGGACAGTCCCATGATTTCCACAATTTACAGTCAAGTACAGCCCGCAATCTGTCAAGTGACAACATGTTGTCATATCTGTCATACTGTACATCATTGACTTGTACAGGAGACGCTGTTTCATTCTTCTTTTGGACTTATTATCCATTTTGTTGTGGTCAACCAGGTCTCCTCTTCCCAAAAAATATAAGTCAATTTCCAATCTCCCATACAAGAACTCGTCAACAATTTTCCAAAATAATTGAACTTCAGGGCTTCCTCTTTCCCTTTTATAAGCAATTTTCCATGTTATCACCAAAAATAGCGTGACAAAATAAAAAAATAAAAAAAAAAAAAAAAAAAACATGTACCTCGATAACGTATGCTTGGAGTGTCCGCTAAAGATTCAATCTATTGCTAAACTTTTCGCAAAATACAACGAAACATCACTGTACTGGAGAGCTTGAATGTTAGTTTCAAGCACTGTTGCGCATCTAAGCATAAAGCTTGAAACGTGTTTTAGAAAACCACGCATAATTTTGATGTTGCTTGAGAGCAACATTCCCAAATAAAGGGTTAAACTGCTCTCTATTAAACATCGTAGTTTTATAATATTTTCACAAATCGAAATAAACTCCCTATCTCATTTATACTCTGCATTGCCCACTGACAGAAATACCCATACTTAAATCTATTCAGATTTACTGTTTAGTTTGTTCACTAACGACTGCAATAAAATGTTCAAATCTTCTTGATTCGTATCGATTTTACCACTTACTTTTGCCTTCCCTACTACTAAAGTATTTGTTTTCGTCAAATCAAAGTGTTCAAATGTTTGTAAAGCTATGAGACCAGTGGTCATCCAAACCTACTTCTGCCCGTCGTTAGAGACGTAAATAAACATTTTTTTTATTATTATTATTATTTTTTTTTTTTTTTTTTTTTTTTTTTTTTTTTTTTTTTTTTTTTTTACGATTAACCTTATGAAAATACAGTTTAGACGTTTTACTGACTTCCAAGTATGCAAAGTTTAAATGCCCCGCTCCCCTTCCTGTCCCTCTACTCCTTTATATAGCTCCTCTTCTTCCTCAACCCCCTTCCATTTCCTTCCTTTCTTTCCATCTCTTTATCAATCTATTCCTCCTTCCATCTCCTCTTTCCCTTTGGTCATTCACAAATCGTAGCTATTCAGAATGAATAAAACTTAGGAACTTATTTCAAATTTTCTAGTAACAGTGTAAAATGATCACAAAATTCCTGCCGGCCGCGGTGGCCGAGGGGACTGAGGCGCTCCAGTCACGGTCTGCACGGCCACTACGGTCGGTGGTTCGAATCCCCCCTCGGGCATGGATATTTGTGCCGTCCTTAGTTGTAAGTAGTTTGTAAGTTTAGGGACTGATGGCCCCGTAGTTAAGTCCCATAGACTCTACAAACATTTTCAACATTTTTGAACAAAATTCCTCTTACAGAAAATTGCATAACGACAGCAATAAACAATGTTATATAAAGACTTCGTTATTACAATGTTTCGCTGACGTCATAAAGGACCTAATAGTTGTGGCGTTCTAGCTGCTCGGAATACGTGCGATCGATTTCGTGAAACCGTGTCATTTTCTTGTGTCATCACGTGATCGGCACACAAGGCTGACGTTAATAGCACTTCAGTATTCGACTTTAACATACTATGTTCATCAAAAAACTTGGTAGGAAGGTAAGAATATTTAAAGCAGACCACTGTTAAAAATGTAAAAAAATCTTCATTGGTATCCTTTTATATCTGATGTGAAAAATCGGTATTTCAGTTTTACTGCTACGTATTACTTTGATAATACCAATCGCTTCTGCGGGGATCGCGAAGATTAGATCAATCACTGCGAGCAAAGATTCTCTCAAGCAGTCGCTCTTATCGCGTTCCATATATTATTAGAACGAGAAGAAATCTTAACACCTGCCATGCACAGGCACTAGTGGCAAGGCAGTCCCTGTGCGCTGGGCCAATTTGCTCTGGAACACGGAACAAACGATAAGAATTTTTTAAGAGTATTTTGATATATTGCGTTACCTTCTTAGGTCCCGCGATTGAGTACTTAAGTGGTGAACTAGATGTATTAAAGAACGTATGCCGCGGTGGAGTAGCCGAGCGGTCTAAAGCGTCTCGCTGCGGAGCGCGCGGTTGCTCGCCGTGGAGGTTCGAGTCCTCCCTGGGGCATGGGTGTGTGTGTTGTCCTTAGGTTAGTTTACGTAGGTTTAAGTAGTTTGTAAGCTACGGACTGATGACCACGCAGTTTGGTCCGATAGATTTACAAACATTTGAACATTTGAAAGAACGTATGTGTTTTAAATTTGGAAATGCAAAACATCGTGCAATGCAACCGCATTTTGTTCTTTGCCGTGGCCGACGTGATAAAACCTGCGACAATGAAGTTGGGTGAGTAGTCTCGTAACCTTAATGTAGGGTCGTACGCCAGGTTTCATCCTGACTGACAACACGGTTCAAGAAATTGGGTGTCGCATCCGCTGTTTCGACAAAATCTTGGAAAACCTCTAAACGTGTCTGCTACTCATCATCTTTCAAGGTATGTGGCACAAGGCGACAACACGTTTTCCTCTTCCCTAACTTCTGAGTAAGGATTTGTCGCATGAATTCACGTTTAATCTGTAGTTCATCCGGTACCGTACGCACAGTTGATAGACGATAGTTCGTAATTAATGTCCTCATGGTCGTTCGCTAAGGCGATTGTCAGAAACACTGTCCGGGCCTCCTCGAAAACGGGTGAATCAATCGGACACACACATGGGCAATTTTTGATCCCCATAACACGAACCTGTATCATATGCGCTTTTTAGGTATCCTGCCAAGCTAAAAACGAAAATTTAAATTAATGCTTTGCTCGTTCATCGTCCTGTTCTCAGTTCACAACTAGCGAACTAAACAAACACTTCGTTAACAGGTCTAACGCGGAATACACACGATGCTCGACTGAAATACGGTGGGGGCAGGTTGCCAACCCCGGCCGCTATGCAGGTTCGGCGTTGTCATTCAAATGTTCAAATGTTTGTATAGCTTATAGGACTTAACTACGGGGTCATCAGTCCCTAAGCTTACAAACTACTTATAAACTAGCTACTACTAAGGACGGCACAAATATCCATGCCCGAGGGGGGATTCGAACGCCCGACCGTACTGGCCGTGCAAACCGTGACTGGAGCGCCTCAGTCCCCTCGGCCACCGCGGCCGGCGATCGATCGATCAACGAACTTTATTGTCTGAGGTTTTTATAGTATTATTTTTCTGACTCAATAAAAGAAATACATATTGCTAACATTTGCCAAATTATTAAGAGAATTTCATCTAATAATAAATAAGAAGACAACATAAAAATACAGCTTCTTTGATGTTACTGAACCAAGATCGGAAAAATTATTTATTTGTCATGACCGCTTTCGATGACATATATCATCATTTTCATAATGTTGCATGACTTTACAAAATATGAACAGGACGATTACATATATAATCAAAACCGACCATAACAAATTAATAAAATAATTTTTCCGATCTTGTCTCAATATCTTCAAAGAACTGTATTTCTATACGTATTCAGATCGCTCTGACCAGGCATAACGTGCCAGGTCATTATAAGAAGAAAACAACATGGGTGTGTGTGTTGTCCTTAGCGTAAGTTAGTTTAAGTAGCTTTTATGTCTAGGGACGGATGACCACTGCAGTTCGGTCCCATAGCTTTACAAATAGCTGAACATTTTGATTTGACGAAAACAAATACTATGGTAGATGGAAGACAAAAGAAAGTGGTAAAATCGGTGTGAAACAAGAAGATACCGTTTTAGAACAGGTTTGGAGTTCATGGTACTTCGTGATCACAGTCACTGAAGTTACTGTAGATATAAAAAGACTAGCGTTGGCAAAGCAAGCTTTCCAAAATAAACGTAGTTTACTTACAGACTACCATACAAGCCTAGAAATTAAGGTAATACAAACTACTTTTGAACTACTTACGAACTAGGACGGCACAAATATCCATGCCCGAGGGGGGATTCGAACCCCCGACCATAGTGGCCGTGCAGACCGTGACTGAAGCGCCTCAGTCCCCTCGGCCACCGCGGCCGGCTACAATTGTTTAAAGTGTGTTAACATATAGTTGTGAAGCATGGTCTATGAGGCATCGAGGGAGAGTGGAGGCAAGAGAGATGTGGATTTGGAGAAAGCTGACGCAAACAAGGTAGGTGAAGAGAAGAAGTCATGATCAGATATCAACAGAAGTGAATCAGACCATAACGTTGCTAAAGTAAATGTATAGAAGAAAATCAAAAATGATATGACATATAACGAGACACAAGCAGTTATTAAAGAATATATGCGAAGGATAATTTTTACGGGAAACACCAAGAGGGAAGCCAAGAGCAAGTGTTTTCAACAACACCAAAGAAGAAATGGACCTAAAATCAATTGAAGAATTGAAAAGGATGGCACTGGAACTAAAGATGTGGCTAAATCGACAGGGCATTGCCATTAGTTCAAATGTTCAAATGTTTTTTAAGCTTAAGTGGCTTAACTGCGGGGTCATCAGTCCCTAAACTTACAAACTACTTATCAACTACCTTATACTGAAGACGACACAAACATCCATGCCCGAGGGAGGATTCGAACCCCGACCATAGCAGCCGTGCAGACTGTGACTGGCGCGCCGCAGACCACTCGGCCACTGCGGCCTGCATTGTCATTACTTAATTATGAAATTTACGGCAACGGAGCTGTAAGTGTTAATACCAGTCTGAAACTATCTCTGAGATGAATTTCTCAAATGTTCAAATGTTTGTAAAGCTTATGGGACTTAACTACGGGGTCATCAGTCCCTAAACTTACAAACTACTTATGAACTACTTACGAACTAGGACGGCACAAATATCCACGCCCGAGGGGGGATTCGAACCCCCGACCGCAGTGGCCGTGCTGACCGTGACTGGAGCGCCTCAGTCACCTCGGCCACCGCGGCCGGCCATGAATTTCTCAGTGTTTTTTAATGTATGTAAGTGTTGATGTAGAGAAAATCTAATAAACTGACCGATGAAGGAAGGGACACCAGGTTAACATGTCTTCGACCCGGATTAAAAGAAATAAAGCATAGAGACAAGAGCAGAGAGGGAGGGGAGTTACAGAAATAAGACGAGAAAGAGAGAGAGACAAAAAGAGGGTTAGACCGCACGACTGCCGGGCTGGGGAAACGGTGTCTGGTTGTGGCGCTGTTTGCCTAAGATATCTTTAGCCTTATTGCTTTATATGTACAAGCCAGTCAAAATTAACTGCAGCAGGGGATCTCTTCGCTTCTCAGGCCTGTCCGTTAGGTTCGTCGCGGCACTTAGGACCTGACTGTACATTGTACTTGCAGAGCAGGTTTCATATCGCACACTGGAAGTACTGTTAATTCGAGTGACTACTGTTCGGAGGATTAGGGCTAGAGACGAGCTGTCAATTTCTCGGGGAAGGGACGACTCGGGGCAGGTAATAGGGCACGCGAGTTTGTTCATTAATGCAGCGGCGCGCTGGCCGAGGTCCTGAGGATTATAAAAGGAGGAGCGGCGCATATGTAATGGTGAGGTGGGCAGCGCGTTGCCATATTTACGCGTCGGCCGTAAAGAGAGCGCGAGGCGGCGCGGCGCGGCGTCAAGAATGCGCCTCCTGTTGTTTGTTTTGAGAGCCGCGGCCGCCGCTCCGTTCTCGGAAGGCGTGGCGGAGGAAGGGCAAGCCAGAAGGGACCGAGGGCCGAGGGAAGGGCCAGGGAAGGGCCGAGCGGCCTGCGTGTCCTCGCCGCTGGCTGGCTGCGCGCGCTTTCCACACAGCTCAGGCTGCGAGGTGCTGGCACCGCTCACGCCCACTGTTAAGCCCTTTCTACAGGGGAAGTGGGAGCTTACGAGATTACCCATGACCAGTGGCGTAGCTGTATCACCGAGGGCCCCGGGGCAAAAGTGACATTGGGGTCCTCTTTAAACTTAAACTGAACAGATACAAAACTAATAAAACTAAAACTAAACTAAAATAAAACTAATAAAAATGCAGTAAATGAAACAGGCAAAATGGAGTACAGATGACTAAGGAATGAGATTGACAGGAAGTGCAAAATGGCTAAGCAGGAGTGACTAGAAGCCAAATGCAAATCTGTAGAAGAATGTATAAGAAGGGGAAAAGGAGATACCGCCTACAGGAAAATTAAAGAGACACTTGGGGACAAAAAAAGCAACTCTTCGAATAGCAAGAACTCAGATGGGAAACCAGTTCTCAGCAAAGAAGGGAAAGCTGAAAGGTGGAAAGAGTACATAGAGCAGCTCTACAAAGGAAATGAACTTAGAGACGATGTTGTAGGAAGGGAAGAGGAAGTAGATCAAGATGAAATAGGAGATACTATACTGAGAGATGAATTTGACAGAGCCTTGAAAGACCTAGGTCGGAACAAGGCCCCAGGAGTAGATGACATACCCCCAGAGCTGCTAAAGTCTCTGGGAGAGCTAGCCGTGACAAAACTATTTGAACTAGAGTGTAGGATGTATGAGACAGGCGAAATACCCTCAGACTTTAAGAAATAAAAATGTTCGAATGTTTGTACAGCTTATGGGACTTAACTACGGGCTCATCAGTCCCTAAACTTACAGACTACTTATGAACTAAGGACGGCACAAATATCCATGACCGAGGGGGCATTCGAACCCCTGACCGTAGTGGCCGTGCAGACCGTGACTGAAGCGCCTCAGTCCCCTCGGCCACCGCGGCTGGCAATACTGCATAAACTTCTTATTGGTAAATACAAGTGTACAGTACGATTATCTGTATAAACCGGCTTTTCGAAGATCCATGTCTCCCAATGACTTTGGATAATCCTTGTCAACTAAACCGGTCATGTCAATATAAAATATTTCCAATCTTGACTAACAAGGAAAGTACTTGGGATCGAACAAACACATATGAGAGATAATGTAAAGATCCCTTATTTCACTAGTGATACTCCTGCATCTGAAAACTCTGCAGTCGTCCGTTAGAGGCCTCTGCGTGTGCCATGCCGCATAGCACTTTGTCGGTTCGCCAATAGGGACGGTGCAGTTGCGTTTTGTGATGTTATTTGTATGGTGAAGCGTCTGATGGGGCGGCGATTGCTAATCAGTCCTGCTAATGTATTGCGATTAGTTGAGATGAAGTTACGAAGAACCCTTCTTCGTGAAGATGGTATTAGTGTAGAAGATGAATCATTTGCATGCTTTCTCGTATCTGTTATGGTACAGAAATATGAGATACTGTTGTTACAACCTCATAATAATGATAATAGGGATGATAATGAAGAACAGCTCATTGCAAGCGGTAATGCTACGGTAAGTTGAATGAAGGATTTTCGACTTTACCCTAGACCAAGTGGAGTAGCTGTATCAACGAGGGCCCCGGGGCAAAAGTGACATTGGGGTCCTCTTTCCACTGAAACTGTACACATATAAAACTAGTTCATCATTAGTTTCTTACCGTCCACTGGAAGACATAGTAAGGCAAACCTAAATACTACTAAATATTACGTGCGATGCACCAGATAATTTTTCATCGTACGCTCTAATATAACTGTGTAAGTTTGTTTGTTATGCTTTCTAGAAAAAATTAATGGGTGGATTTGGATGAAATTTTGCAGAGGAATAGAGTTCGACCTGGGTAAGACACACAGATAAAACGACCCCATGAGATAGTTTTGTCAGTTGCTCCAAACTAGGCGAATGAAGTTGCAGGCAGAAGCTTCACCGATGACGCGCCGATCAGTAATACAATCCATGTATCCACTATCCATATTTTCTCTTCTTCTTGCGCAAATTTCACAGTTCATTTGGTTACAGCACTTAATTGGGATTTATGATTAAGGAGCACCCCTCGGGGGTATTCACTACACAAAGAGGAGTTAGTATAACAATACTGTTCTTTAATAATACGCTATAGAGCATTCATATTCACATGTTTTGTCAAACACACTGCTCGAAATTCAGCGCCATTGACTGTTATTTCGCAACTCCGACTTCAACCTGTTGGAGTTGGGAATAATTTTGAATTTCACTTCGTATCTTTGAGGTTTGTTGGTCTAGGGTAAAGTCGAAAATCCTTCATTCAACTAAAATATAGAGTAGAACGTGGATTATCCAAAGTTATTGGGAGACATGGATGTTCGAAAAGCCGGTTTATACAGATAATCGTACTGTACACTGTGTATTTACCAATAAGAAGTTTACGCAGTATTTGGAGGCGCACGATCCTTCACACTGCGCCGAGCGGCACGCCGCAACGCTTGGAAGTCTCATCTGTTACCGTGAGCAGCTTTGATGCTGCCGCTACTTCTGCAGCTACACCGACTGAAAGTCCTGTGAAGTTAGCACCCCTTTTTTGGAAAATGTACATTTTTTTCAGAGTTCTAGACAGATATACAATAGTTCTGGAGTTCTCTGTACAAAATTTAAATAGTTTTGCAAAATTTCGCCGAAAAAATACGAAAAATCACCGCAAAATTTAGAACTATTGCATATCTGCCAAGAACTCTGAAAAAAATTTACATTTTTGAAAAAAGGGGTGCCAACTTCACACGACTCTGGCGCAATTTTGTGTAGTTTATGTCCCTCATTTACGCAATTAGCTCATGAACTATTACCTGGGCAAAAAATATCATTAGGATTTTCTGCAGAACTCTTTGAGAGCTATTTAGAACTGTGATCAGAACTATGTTTACGCTTATAGGCAAATAATTATTTGTAAAAAACTAAAATTTGTTATAATATTTTGTAATTTTTTTGCGAATTAGTGCAGAACTATTTAAATTTTGTACAGAGAACTCCAGAACTATTGCATATCTGCCTAGAACTCTGAAAAAATGCACATTTTTGAGAAAGGGGTGCCAACTTCACAGTAGCGTGTAAATGGATTCCCCATTATTGCAATTATCTCATGAAGTATAATCTGCACAGAAAAATGTTATTAGGATTTCCTGTAGAACTCTTTGAGAGCTATTTAGAACTGTGATCAGAACTATGTTTGTACAATTAGGCAAAAAATTATTATGAAAAAACTAAATTTTGCGGTAATTTTCGTATTTTTTCGGCGAAATTTTGCAGAACTATTTAAATTTTGTACAGAGAACTCCAGAACTATTGTATATCTGTCTAGAACTCTGAAAAAAATGTACATTTTCCAAAAAAGGGGTGCCAACTTCACAGGACTCCGACTGAAGTGTGCCGATTGTTGTGCACAGCGACTGGCGGCTTTGCCGGTCAGCTGCGCTTCCTTAATGGCGTCGTGTGAAGTGAAGGCCCCAATAGGAAGCTTTGCTCCGCCACGCGGTCGCCCAATGCGGTTACTATTGGAAGCTTGGTGGGAGGGGAGGGAGAGTTGATGGACGTTAGGGCGGGAGAGGAAAGGAAAAAAAAAAAAAAAAAAAAAAAAAATTCGACGCTCTATTGTAACTTTTTCCGGAGGCAGATCACGAAGGCCGAGGGGCCCCTTAAGCTCGGGTGGCCCTGGGCACTGCCCCTAGAAGACAAGGCCTTACAACAGGCCGTGCCTACGTCACACTTAGAGGCCCTGGCCGCCATCTGACTGGCCGGCCGCTGCGCGGCGGTGGGCGTGCCCCAGCGGCCAGCCAGTGAGGTGGCGGCCAGGGCCTCTAAGTGTGACGTAGGCACGGCCTGTTGTAAGGCCTTGTCTTCTAGCTGGTGTTGGCACTGCCCCGCCCAGCACTATGATAGCTACGCTACTGCCCATGATGCACCGGTCACGCAGTCCGCGTACAGTGTAGACGCGTCCACTTGCACAAGATGCACGCATACGATCGCTAGTAGACGGAATAGGATGGATCCTATTCTCGCGCGTATGGAAGTGATCCGTGCGTGCGCAGACGACAGAATGGGGATCTCAGCTGACAAACGAAGCCAAGTCGGGAATTGGTTTGAGAATTTGTACTTCTCTCCTGCTCAGAGGAATGTACTTTTTCGACTTAGTCGTATTTTCGGAGGTAATACTATCGAGGAATTGCATTAAAATGTAATATAACATATGTACAAAAAAATTCAAATGTTTGTAAATCTATCGGACCAAATTGCGTGGTCATCAGTCCGTAGCATACAAACTACTTAAACCTAGGTAAACTAACCTAAGGACAACACACACACACCCATGCCTCAGGGAGGACTCGAACCTCCACGGCGAGCAACCGCGCGTTCCGCAGCGAGACGCTATAGATCGCTCGGCTACTCCACCGCGGCACATGTGTACAATTTTTATTGAATACAGAGATATAGCTGTTAATATGAAATCCAAACAAACGTAGAGCAAATGTAAATCATGAAGTTTTCATTGATTTATCCGTCGGTTCTTGGTAGTAGAGCATCACACTTACTTAAAAGTAGAATTTTGTGTATGTTCTACACGTTCATTTCCACTTAGTTACCCGGTTTTCAGCTTACTAGCACATATTCAGACTTTAAACTACATCGAAAACCGGTTATTTAAATAAAAGTCAGTATAGTGATCAACCAAAAACCAACGCAGCAATCAGTCAAAATACCGAAATCAGTTTGTTGTACATACCAAGAGCTTTATCTCTGTACCCAATAAAAATTGGACAGACGTTATATGAAATTTTAACTGCAAATCGTCTTTATTACCATCTTCTAAAATATTTGCTATCTTTCCTGAAACATGCTGTAGTTAACATGTATAGACACCTGAGCTTGTTCATCATATACATAGGCGCCTCAAACTGCAGGGGCTGGAAGAATGTAATCGTATTTTATACTGAGGACGTTAACACATGTGAGCAACATAGTTTTGCACGAAATGCACGAAAAAAATTAAATACAGTTTCACAGTGGCAGTCTAAAACACAATGTTTTAATCATCACACTAATTATATCTTACAGTTTAGTTAAGTGATGTTGACGCGGCGATTCATTTGCTGTAAGTTGACAAACGAAGTAGACCCTTGAAGCACACGACTCAACAAATGCGTACCGTTTGAACGCTTCTTTGTAGTTCGACGGTCTATAGCAAGGGGCGCTGCAGCTGACAACGACGTCCTTGTGCGTGTTGCTCGTCTCGTATAGAAAGCGCTTTAAAGCCGTCCTCACACGGGAGGTGTGTCTGAACGTGTGAGGTCAATGTGTCGAGTCCAACGTGCGGTTGAACGCTCGAAAACGGCGCGACTTGTGCACACTTGCACACGCGACTTGCACACGAGACGTGTGCCTCAACGTACTACATGCGATTATTACGCGCTCCTGCGACAGTTGGCGGCATCAGGTACTGGAATCACTCTGTTCACGAAATGAAAGGAATGTAATACCCGCTTACTTCCGCGCTTGCGCATGAGTTGAGTTGGTTTTTTGGGATATAGGCGTAAATAAATAACTCCGAAATATAAGAGTCTTAGAAATGTTGCATTTTATGTCAGTTAGGGCACCGACGTACAAAAGTTTCATGACAAACTGTGTGCATATAAAATTAGAATAGGCCGCATAACAAATAATATTAATTTCAAAAGTAAAACTCCGAGATCGCAAAATATTTAGTGAATGATGACTGGTTTCAGTGTTCTATGCCACCATTATTGGTTATATCAAATTATCATCTGTCTAAAATATGAAAGACATGTATACTTACACCTCCATTAACCTAGACATTCAGTCATTAAGGCCTTAGGAGTCATTTAGAACCTAGACTTAGAGTCACATTACAGTCTAGACATTAGATCAGTTGCAACCTATATATTGGGTCATTGCTATATCTAGACCTTAGCAATTTTAGAGCGCTAAAATCAACCTAGACATTGAGTTACATCACACCTAGACCTTGGATGATATCTAGATCAATCTAGACATTTTGATAAATTTGCAGCCTCAAGTCAGATTCATAACTTAGACTTTGACAATTCCGAATAAATAAATCCTGTCTTATAAGAACCATGTTCTTTATAATAAAATTATACGTTTTTTTCTGTAATAACTCAACTTTTAATCTTATTGATGGACGCAAATAGTACCTTATTTTAAATACGGAATTCATATGTATTCTTTTTAAGGTATCAACTTAGGCCGTGTCTCGACTCCCATCCAATACTCCTCTCTCTTCTTTCTATAAAGCCATCAGCACAGCATCTTGTACTGATTCTCACCATCCAACGTATTATATCATTACTCACTTTCATCGAGTTGGTAACTATAATAATTGGGAATTGTACTGTAGTGTAACGTATACCGTATGTATAGCTGTGACAGAAATAATAATCTTGAATTGTATAACTAGGATGAAGGAAAATGTATTACCTAATCGCAATTTCACCCAGTGAATTAAGTGTTTTTTTTTTTTTTTTTTTTTTTTTTTTTTTTTTTTTTTTTTTTTTTAACTGATAATATTGTGATATATTATTTGTTAATACTGTTTGTAAGTTTCATTATACAACTAAAATTGTTCCCCATTATCCACTCCTTGACGTAATATTATGTAATAAAGTAACTTCTGTGTAAGAAGGTTGCAAACAATATTCTGGCATGGTGCTGCCACCATGAGCCAATATCTATACAACAAACATGTCATTCTCTTACAAGCTGTGATGTTTTAACTTGCGTATTTTTATATTTAGCTAAGTGCTATGTTGATCGTATTATTTAATCTCTAATGTTTAAATAGGGTAAGGTTAGTGCCTCTTGATCTATGTAAATGTTATTTATCAGGTCATTACGATATTTCTTGCATTTCTTTTATATTTCTGACAGATGTCCTACTTGTTATATTACATTTGATCAGATAATGGTGGTATAACCCAATGAAACCGGTAGTCATTAAATAAATATTTTGCGATCTTGGCGTTTCACTTTTGTAGATTATTAATCTATCAGATCGCCTTCACAACATGCAATGTCAGATGCTATCAACAAACAATAATGTAACATTCTTGATTTTAAGTAAAATTTGAAGGTCATTCTTCCTCGATCACTATTACTATTTAGTAGTAGAATCTTTAGAACGTGTAAAATACAAGACGTGAAACAATAAAGTGCGTGTTGTACTCTAAGGTACAGATGTAAACACACCTTGTCAGTTTCGTGGATGTCATCTGTGCCAGCTTATATATTGCTTCGTTCTGTTATTGATGTTGATGAAAAAAAATATTTTGCGACCTATTTTAGTAATTGAGGTACTGTAGATTAACTTCGATAACTATAAATTCAAACAGTACAAAAGCTTTTTGGGATTTGAAACACGTAGATGTTGATGCTACAGTAACCATTATTGGTGATCTTTGAAACTGTTTATTAGAGGCGGCGAAAATTTATATTCCCATCCATAAGGGCAACATGACAAAACACCAGTTCCAGAAAACAATAAACAGAAGAATAATATGAAATCTGATAAAAGAAAACGCAAAGTTTCGGATGGAAAACTCTCAAAGACAACTGGCCTATTTAACTAGAAAGGGTATATACGCAACAACAATACTCCATCAAATGTGAACAGTGAGGTGAATCTGCCAAAATCTCTGACACAAGTTTAGACTCTCTTATCCCAGATGGTGCCGTTGGGTTGCCAGATGTTCGTGATTCGTCTCCAAACTCGCGACATTTCACACGTTCTACAGCCTCCAGACAAAATACAGAATCTCCCAACAAACAGCTTCTCTTAAAGTTCTGAACAAACCAATAATTGGAATTTGCCACGGACTTTCAATCGCTTCATTGTCGAAAGCAGAGGTGCTCACAAGCGGGGTCAAGACGCAAACTGCGTTATTGAAATTTTTGGAAGGCGGGGCTTTACAAAACCTGGAATAAATGATATTTAATTTAATATTAAATGGCGAAACAGGACCTAATATCTGGTGTGTGTGTGGGGGGGGGGGGAGTCATTGGCAAAGGGGGAGGGCACATCAGGATAAAATTTCGGAATTGTTTTTTGAATGCAACCAGAAAAATCCCAATTTGAAATAAGTACTATTTGTATTGATGTATTTGATTAATAATTAAAATATGCTGAACTTAGATGCAAATTGTTTAAATTTTATATCATTTATGAATACTAATTATGATCCAAATTGGTGGACTCTGTAAAAACCAATACGAAATAAATGTAGAAAAGTAGACATTATAAGAAAATTAATAGTGCACCACAGTGTTAAAGAAGTTTTGTAGAAGGTTTATTTTTAGAATTGAAAGCACTAGTTTTATTTATTACATTATTACTCCTGGTAAAAAATTTTATAGTCAATTATGACACAAAATTACCAAGCTACCGGCTGGAGTTACAACCTTCACAGTAGCTGTTAAATCACATACAATAGCGGAATATTCCAGAAAGTAAGAAGTTCCAGTAGATTTTCTGAAATAAGAGAATTAACTAATTTTAGCTCACCTTGTACAGGATCTTTACAGAATCTCCTGTCAGCACTTGGAAGAATATATTTACGATTTACGATTCAGCTGGCGAAAACTACAAACGCTTCTATCATCGTCGTAAAAATACAGAAAAAACTAAATGGACTACAGGATTGCACTTAGTTACTTAATTTCCTTATGCTTTCTGGCAGCCTGGTGCACATACAGCTATAGGACGTAAAACTCAAGAATTTTTAGCAGTGGCGGCGCGTCCTATATGTTCACTGGTTCAGTGAACCCCCTGGTAAAAGCTCGTCGTGAAAAATTGTAAATAAATAAAATAAAATAGAAACTGCTATTAAACTATTATTCTTCGTTTCGTTCTTCTACCAGATCAATTTATATGAACATTCAAAGTATCTTTATTGCATGAGAAACGTTTTACGTCGCAGAGACAGCACGTATGCAAGTCATAAGACGGCCACATAATATAGCGGCAGTGGCCGCAGTGTTGCAAAGCGCATGCGCTGCTGAGGTTCAAATTATGTACCGAACCCCCTAGAGGCAGCATATGGACGCTCCCGCAGCATGGAGGCGCCAGGGGAAATGCCGCTTTTAACATTGGCGATGGAGCTGCTCGAGACACCAGCTCCTGGCTAATCGAGCTCTGGTGGTTAAGCACGAATGGTCCCGAAGCAAGACAATGGAGCTGTTGCACACCTCGCCTTGCGCAAGTACAAATTCTCAAATTCAAAATGTTCAAATGTTTGTATAGGCTATGGGACTTAACTACGAGGTCATCAGTCCCTAAACTTACAAACTACTTATGAACTACTTACGAACTAGGACGACACAAATATCCATGCCCGAGGGGGGATTCGAACCCCCGACCGTAGTGGCCGTGCAGACCATGACTGGAGCGCCTTAGTCCCCTCGGCCACCACGGCGGGCCACAAATTCTCCATGAAGGCAACATCCACCCTTCATATTTGCTTTGGCGCATTGAAGATTCATCAAAAACACGTCATACTTGGTAAAAATTCTTACAACTATAAATTAAAGTCGCATCAAGAATAAAAGCCTTCAGAAGCCCCGTCACTGAATAATAATGAAGTCACAACTGTCCACCTAGCAAGAATAGCCATGTGGGGTCGAGACCGACTACAAGCAATTTTCTTTAAACCAAATCTTCCTCTTAACATATACAGAAACGACAATGACTTTTCTATTGTTACTTGCCACACATATGTTTGGACGTGAACCCCCAGACATCTGAAGAACCAGCCGCCACTGTTACAGTGTCATACTTATATCGTCGAGGCATGTAATACAATTGGGTGGAAGTTTCTGCACCCTTGTAGCGGACTACTAACGCTTGAAAGAGTTTTCATTTTCGATTCAGTGCTTTAAGTAAGTCCTCTGACTCAAATATCTTCAAATTTTGTATGGTCGGAAACATGCACAAGTGTAAGTAAGTAAAATTTAATTATGCCAAAATTCACCACATCAGCACAACGAATGCAAACACAAAAAGAGGCAAATTCTCAAACGACTTTTTTTAAATTATTGTACGTGAATATTATACGAAATAGCCGTAATTTGAAAACGGAAGTATGATATAAATTCATTTGTTTTCGTGAAATATTTTAGTAGTTGGTTAGTAAAATAAAATTTTGTTCTTATGTAAATTTGAATTTTATGTATTTTTCTTTCATTTACTGCTGTTTTCAGTGTTGTATTCAAACCATTGCAAATAATGGCAACAGGCGGCAGTTACCTAATTCGAGCGTTCCGTTCGAGAACTGATGTAAGAGAGTTGCCGAATTCGAGTGTTTGGTTTTCCGCCAGCAAGTAGAAGTTGCCGAATTCGAGTGTGCCACCGTCGATCGTGTCCCTGATGGAGAAAGGATGGATCGACTTGCGGAGCACGCCATTGGACGGCTCGAGCGCTGCGTTGACTTTGTATGTAGATCGAGTGTATAGAAGTCGACATTTACGACGCACCTAATTAATGCGCTATTACGCTGACTTATTTCCTCTCATCTTACGACGTTAAGTATGCCGCTCTAATGGTCACCTGCTTCGACACAACGAGGTGCGGAGCGCCGCGGAAAATCTGACCGTTATGAAGGCGCTTAGCAAGATTTAGGGACTCTGGTGGGGCTGTTTTATGAGTCGCGTGTTCGGAGAAAGCAGTTTCTCACCTCACTTGCCGGTGGTCGGCCTCTTGTATAAACGCGCATCAGGACACCTGTCGCTGAGGAGGCGTCCGTTTTGGAAACACCCATTATCAGACACTAGTCTAACCCAAACATATTTACGATCCATTGAATCTTTTAATAACGTTTGACACATTTTCGAGGGTTTCCTTTAGCAGACTAACAAGTGGTGCGTCACACTTTGCACATCACGTTCAAAGACGACCGTCTGTCGGCTTCCATATATTTTTTGTATATTTCTGTAAAGTTATAATTTATTTAATGTCGCTAGATTATCATTTTGTTAAAACTTAAACCCCACTCTTTTTAAGGTAGGTTTTTCTTATTTTGTTATGTTAATAATTTATTATTATATTAATCAATGTGGCATAAATATGGTTTCTCCGCTATGCCTGTGAGAATGTGTACTTGTCTTACTTGTAAGTGGATGTGTGAGAATCTATGGCTCTCTGAATGTGGGGAGTGATAGCCCGCTTTGCATTGTTCTCTCTGGCTCAGAGTCGATAGCTGCTTAGGCTACCAAAGAGGTTTCTGCACCCTTTGGTTACAGTCCAGTCGACGAGCCTTCTCTATGGCGAGAGTCTCCCCACCACCGCTTATCTTCGATTTTCCGGCTTCCGGTGGCACTCGCGCCTTGTGGCCGCTCGGTCTGGTCATTCTGTCCTGGCTTTCTGGTGAGGTAAGGTTGGTTCTGCTCTTACATTTGGAGATGGTACCGTTTCATTGTCAAGCACATTTAACTTAGATTTGTGAACTTATAATCTTTTTTTTTTTTTTTTTTTGATATTTTCTCCGATTGTTTGCGGAAATGTGTTCTCGTTTTTCAATTCAGTGATATCCAATAGATAAACGTGGTGTGTGTGATTCTAGTTGCAGTTTGATGATGGCTTGGTATGTTAAAACATTTTCTGATCATGTGGCGGTGTATGAACTTTGTGTAAATACTTTTTAGCTTTGTGGGGCACGATTTCTAATAGGTGATAAGTTCAATTTTGTACAGTGCATGTAAAAATCTTCTCATCGTTTCCTTCCGTGAGTCATATATGTTCCATGTGGTTGGTTCTTAGAACAGAACCTTCAGCATCCACTCTTGTTTGTTCCATGCCCATCAGGCAAGTAACTATGCGGGTATCCTTCTGATTTCCACTAATATTTCGCGATCTTCTCTCCCCGCCTATTTTAATTTTGCTGTTTCTTCCCGGACTTATAGGACGCACTCTGTCTTTGTCTGTAATTTGGAGCCTTGTACAACCTCCTTCAATAGCTTCCTTCTGTAATTCTAAACATTTCTATGGGTTGCATGCTGTAATTCTTAATTTTATTTTTCCGACTTTGCAATTATTTCACTTTTACAAGTTTTTTGAGATTGGACTTCATCCGTCGCTGTAAGCGCTCCATATCGCGTGTGGCTGCATTTTTTCGATTCTTCATGTAATTCTAAATATTTCTGTGGGTTGCATGCTGTAATTCTTATTTTCATTTTTCCGACTTTGTAATTATTTCATTTTTGTTGTTTTTCTGGGACAGAACCTCATCCGTCTCTGTACTCGCCCCCTTTCGCGTGTAGCTGTATTCCATTCGCTTCCTAATTCTGGCATTTCTATGGGTTGCATGCTGTAGTTAATTTTCTTTATTTTACGGAAACTGAATTTATTCAATTTTATCTGTTTTCATAACCACGTACGTCCGGGTTCCGACTTCCGGGGTTTGCAGCTAGTCGCCTGAATTCACGCCACTTATATAAAACCAGTACCTACATCGATTTTTAACAGAGTGCAACTTAAGAATCCACCGTTATTTTGTAAAATGAATCCGATTTTCAACCACTTCACCTTCATTGGAGTGCGTTCATGTAACGTAGTCGTGTGTCGCCGTTAGCGCGTTTGTTCGCGGACCAATTCAGATGTGATTTAACTTGCTATACACACGCACCATCTCAAAACAGGCACGACAGCCCTGAGCCAGCTTCAAAGTGTTTTTGTATATTGTGTCTTGTGCTACCACCGACTTGCTGAATTTCGCCTGCGATAGCGGCGCCTGCTTCCACCTCGTCTCAGCATGCTGATTTTGGTGAGTTTCGCTGTGGCTTTGCGTGTGTGTGAGAGAATGAGTGTTGTTTGTGACTCCTTCCGCCAGTAGCGGTAAATCATGTATAATTTGGGCTGGGCACCGTTCGCATTAATCCATGTAAGAGATGCATTTTTGTTGTATTAACAAAATTGGTTCCTTATTTTGCTTGTTTTGTATCTGAATAAGTTTAAGTTCAGCATAATTCATAAGCTACCTATAAACTGCAGTTTTAGAGCACCGTCCCTCTGTTACTTAATATTGTTCTTCACAAGCGCTGAGAACAAGCTCAAATGCAATTTTTCTTACGTCTTAATTCCGTTGCTCCGTAAATGTTTTCTTAGCCACCTTTCTAAGATAACTTTAATTGTGGTGGCTTGCTTATTAATGTCTGTGTGAAATAACGTGTGAGCTGCTATGTATATTGACAACTGTTGCGTTAACTTCCTATTATTGAAGTAATTTGAAACAAGTCAGTTCTGAGTTTGAGCCAGGGAACAAGATTTTGTAGCAGGGAGTATCCGGTAGTTCACACGGACTTTATTTTCTAATTTTAGTGATAAAACCAAGCTCTTGTTTCGTACAGTGGTCGACTTTTAACGGTTACTGGAAACGATACTGAGACAGCTTCATGGGGCGGACATGAGCCCCATACGAAATACTACATTGTGATTCAAGTTTCCACCGATGCGTATGTGTTGACGATGAAATGCATCCGCAGTACGAAGTCTTCGTTGTTACCTTCCAGTATATTATACGTTTTATTTTGTGATGATCAACGTCAATTTATATCACTGCCCAGTTAGTGGGCGAATCTGTAAAAAATGTCTCTTACTGTGATTAGCAACAGTATCATCGGTGATGAAAGTGTTATACATAAATAATAATAATAATCAACAATTGGAAAGAGGAATAGTGCGTAAAACCCGAAGTTAATTGACAACGAACACCGCGCATTAGTCATGATTGTAGCCATACAATACGAGACGCGTTTGAAAAGTCCATGAAAAGTCCGAGGGGATGCCACCACCGACGCGTATCGAGGTCATGTTTAGTTAGTAGCATCTTTGGAAAGAACGCACACCAAGTTTCAGCCATATTAGTCTATTTCCTTGTGTTTGACATTCGTGTGAATCAAGGAAGTCGAGTGATTGTCAAAGAATGGACAAAAAAGGATTTCGTGTGTTGATTAAACATTACTTTATGAAAGTTAAAACGCCTCAGGAGACTAAAAAGAAGCTTGAAAAATATTATGGTGACAGTTTATAAATGGTTTCAAAATCTTTGGAGTGGCCATATGGGCACAAGCGACGCTGAACTTTCTGGACGCCTCGTGGAGCATGTGACTCCAGAAATCATTGATAAAATCCATGATATGCTGATGGATGTCAGAAGAGTTAAGTTGCGTGAGATTGCTAGTGCTGAGGGCACCTCGAATGAACGGGAACATAATATTTTGCATCAACATTTGGTCATGATACAGCGATCCGCAAGATGGATGCCGCGATTCCTCACGCTTGACCAGGACGGAATCGTGTGAAGTGTTGCAAGGAAGGTTTGCAGCCGTTCAGAAAGAATCCGCAGGACTTTAAGCTCCGTTTCGGCACTCTGGATGAAACCAGGAGTGATCCAGGTCGGCCTGCTGGTGAGGGGCGGGGGGGGGGGGGGATGAAAGAATTTTTCATCGTCATCTAAACTGTGGCTCAGTAGAAAGACTCTAGCCCCTATTTACCCCATGCCGAATCAAGCAAAAGTCTCACAGTTTTGAAGACTCAGTGCAGTGATAGCACGCTAGCTTCGTATTCCGAAAAAAAAAAAAAAAAAAATAAATAAATAAATAAAAAATAAAAAATCTCCTTTGGGGGGGGGGGGCAACGACCCTTGCCCCCCCCCCCTCACCGTTGGATCCGCCTACACCAAAGAGCAATCTAAACAATGGGATAACAAGGGAGAATCTGTACCAAAAAAAGGGAAGAACCGGTCCTTCGGCCAGAAAGGTTATGGCGACGCTCTTTTGGGATTCGCAAGGGATAATCCTAGTTGACTATCTGGAACAGGGTAAAACTCTTATAGACGCATATTATTCAGCGTTACTGGACCGTTTGAAAACCGAGATGCAACAAAAACGCCGGCGAGTGACGCACTAAAATCTCCTTTTCCATCACGACACTGCACCAGCACACACTACAGTTGTGGTCCAGAATTATTGGAAATAGGATTCTAAATCGTTTCACATTTCCCCTATTGTCCAGACTTAACTCCCTCGGACTACTTTTTGTTCCAGAATTTGAAGAAACACCTGGCGGGACGAAGATTTCTTTCAGACAAGGAGGTGATTGCAGAAACTAATAGCAATTTGCAGGCTTGGACAATTCCTATTCTTCGGAAGGGATCAACAAATTAGAACAGCATTGGACGAAGTGTATAAGTTTAAAAGGACACTATGTCGAAAAATAAAAATTGTTTTCCCCTAATACGTTAGTAGTTTTATTTTTTATTTTTGCAAGGACTTTTCAAACGCCCCTCGTATAAAACTACCACTCCAAAAGAGACTGCAGAACTCAACACGAGCAATACTGTTTCCATAGAAACAGTCCGGGTGGAGTTTGACATTCATAGAATGGCTGCAGTTGACAAACCCAGCTGCGAATGAAGTGGTTCCACGATCATAAAACCTGGACACTTGATGACTGGAAGTATTAGGTATGCTCCGATGAACAATCGGTTTTACATATCGAAATCTCCACAAGTCTCACGATACGTCATGGTTGCTTCCTACTGTCGATCGAGTATGTAGGAGGTTCCATCACGATTTACTCGTCTCTATGGTGTTGTTCATCTGTTTTTAATATTATCCTCATTCTTCGGATAACTGTGAATTAATGTCTCACCATGCTGCACAAAAAGCTGCTTACAGTTACTGACAATTTAGTAGCAAACACTGCCGTATTCCAAAATATCAATGCACCCACTCACACTAGCACACAAAAGTATCAAACATCTCTCTTGAACAGCAAAATCGGCAGGAGTCAATGTAACAGAACCATTATGAGACTTTTAGAGCAGAGAGTGACGACAAAATTTACAGCACCAGCGTGGTTCAAGTAATTTGCGGATATTTCGGTAGAATAAGGCATAACATTTTGTAGAAAACTATATAGACACTTTATGGGCCTGTTTCTCGAGGAGTTTCAGGTGTTCTCACAGCCAGTGGTAGGCCAATTCGTTACTAATAAACACATACCGTGGATACCTTAGATGTTCATGTTATTTTTCCCACCCTCTGCCACTTGTGGTGTCTGGTAGAAGGTGTAGAAAATGATTGTGATAAACACTCACAATGGAGCACAGTTAAGTTGGACGTTTCTGTGGCCATTGATGTTTATCATTTATATAAATGGTATGCCTTCTAGAATAACAGGAAATTCTAAGAAATTTCTGTTTGCTGCTGACACTAGTTTCGTGGTGCAGGATGTTGTTGGCAATATTGTCACGATGAAAACTAATCCGAAGGCTAAGTCGTTAATGGAGCATAACACATTACACTTAGAACAGGTTTCGTAATATTCTTCGCGGATCTGCAGCCGGATAACATCGTCAACTAGACACAATATTTCGGCAGACCAACGTACTCCCATCTTTAGGTGACTATGCCGAATGCACTTACTCACCGGAAAAAGGGTTTTTGCTAACATGATCATACAGTCAGAACAGACTGCCTCCTAATTTGAGTACTCCGCCGCTTATACAGAGAAAGAATTTTCTGGAACTTACATCAATCATAAGAAACGTGTAGATCATTCTAAAACATTGAATAAAAAGAAATAATTTTTTTCTGGCGGGTTTTAAATCCGGGGACCGCCAGTACAGCAACCTGCGACGTTAACCACTGCACCATGCGTTTCGTTGGGAGACTCACCGGCCGGCCGCGGTGGCCGAGGGGACTGAGGCGCTCCAGGCAGGGTCTGCACGGCCACTACGGTCGGGGGTTCGAATCCCCCCTCGGGCATGGATATTCAAAAATGTTCAAATGGTTGTTAAGCATAAGGGACTTAACTAAGGGGTCATCAGTCCCTAAACTTACAAACTACTTATGAACTACTTACAACTAAGGACGGCACAAATATCCATGCCCGTGGGGGGATTCGAACCCCCGACCGTAGTGACCGTGCAGACCGTGACTGAAGCGCCTCAGTCTCCTCGGCCACCGTGGCCGGCGCATGGATATTAGTGCCGTCCTTAGTATAAGGTAGTTGATAAGTAGTTTGTAAGTTTAGGGACTGATGACCCCCGTAGTTAAGTCCCATAAGCTTAACAAACATTTGAACATTTTTGAGACTCGCCGCAATATTGATGCAGTATCAAACAATGCAGCTGAAAACAAATTCATGATTTGTAGAAAATAAATTCATACTAAATCACAGTAAGACACATTTTTTACAATTTCTAACACACAAATCAACAAAAACTGACAGTTGAACTACACAGAATTGGCACATAATAAGTGAGACTGAACAGTTCAGTTTCAGATAGTAAATTGTAGTGGGTAGCCCATGTTCAGGATCTCGTTCAAAAACCAAATGCTGCGTTTTTTAGGAGTAAGTGATAATTCAACACGAAAAGTAGTCTTCTGTTTATCTTCATTCGTTTATGACTTGTGGTGGTTTTATTAAATTTTTTATTTATTTATTTATTTATTTTTTATTTTATTTTATTTTTTTATTATTTTTTTTTTCGGGTAACTCCTATGGTATTTACTGCGCAGAAGCATGCGGTTCGAACAATATATGGGGTGAGCACGCGTACTTCTTGTCGAGCTCTATCTACTAGCATGGGAATTCTGACATTAGCCTCTCAATGCATATTATCGTTAAAGCAGTTTGTGGTTAATAATATTTTGGTTATTCGCAAGGCTTATCAGCTTTCACTTAGTTAATACTATACAGAAATCGAATCTGCATTTGGCTCATACCTCCTTGACACTTCTGCAGAAAGGTGTGCACTATGATGCCACATGCATTTTTAATAAACTTAAAATTCAAATACATAGTAGTAATAAATTGAAAAATTTCCTCATGGCTCACTCTTTTTATTCAGTTGAGGAATTCCTGGAAAAGTTGAAAGGTAATAAGCTAATTTCTTTTAACCTGTTCATGCACCTCTTACGCGCATAGGATTTCTATGCGTTTCCCTTTATCTATTACTACTCTTTTGTTACAATTTGATGTATTGACTCATTCAATGACCTGTTACTCCTGCAGCGGTGGAATGGCCGAGCGCTCTAAGGCGCCTTGCCGAGGGGCACGTGGTTTCTCCCCGTCGGATGTTCGTGTCTTTCCTCGGGCATGTATGTGTGTTTGTGTGTATGTGCGTGTGTGTGTGTTTGTTTGTTGTTCATAGTTTAAGTAGTGTGGAAGCCGAGGGAGTGATAACCTCTGTAGTTAAGTCCCATAGGTTTACAAACATTTAAACACTTGCACCTCAGTTTTGTCATGCGGAACATGACAATCATCATCCTCATGACTAGAGACTGATTATACCCTTTAGCGTTCAGTCTGGAGGATAGTCCCCCGAACAAAATTTCTCCACGATCCCCCATTCAATGCTAACATTGATGCCTCGTCTAATGTTACACCTCTTCAAAATCATTCTTAATCTCTCCTTGGTCTACCTCGACTCCTCGTATCCTCCGCTACCACGCCCATGAGTCTCTTAGGCAACCTTGCTTCTCCCATGCGTGTAACATGACCCCACCATCTCAACTCGTTCGCTCTGCTTCATTTGTGGTGTTCATTCCCACTTTTTCTTTGATTTCCTCATTATGGACACCCACCTGCCATTGTTCCCATCTATTTAGTACCGGCAATCATTGTTGCTACTTTCATATCTCAACCTCACGAATAAGATAACTTGTATCCACCCAGATTTCACTTCCATACAACAAAGTTGGTCGAAAGATAAGCGGTGCACCACTAACTTAGTCTTGGTACTGACTTCCTTCTTGCAGAGGAGAGTAGATCTTAACTGATCACACACTGCATTAGTTTTGCTACACCTTGATTCCAGTTCTTTCACTATGTTGCCATCCTGTGTGAGAATAAATCCTAGGTACTTGAAACTACCTTTCCTTTTTTCCTCTTATTTGGCACTAAATCTGTTTAAATCTCTTTCTCACAGACAATACTTTTGTTTTCTAGATGCTGAACTTCATATCATAACTCTTACACCTGTGATCGAACTCTGAAATATTAGTTTGAAACCTTTCAATAGAATCTGCCCTCACAACTATCTGCATATGCGAGACTGCTTATTTGGTTTGAACCTATTTTAATCCCGTCCTGCCAGTCTACCGTTTTCAGCATATGATCCATGAATAGCAGCGCATTGAATCTCCGTGCTGCGGTTCGCGCGGCCGTTCGCCGTCGGGGGGTGTATTTATTGTATCACAACCAGTTTCGGCATTCCACTATGCCATCTTCAGGACCCTAGTGACCTGAATATGGTTGTGATACAATAGATATTTTATTATACATACGGCTGTTGGTACCTCAGTTCCTTCAGACTCTTGACCAGCCGCTGTCCCGTTTCCACCACCAATGATGGATTCAATAAGACCTAGAGAGAAGGCCGCGGCACTCTCGTGTGTCGTCAGGCAGAGTAGACTGCGCGCGCATAGCTGACTGCTTCGGCATAGTGGGCCGTTCCCCAGCGGCTACCCAGTCAGCTACGCGCGCGCAACCTACTTTGCCTGACGTCACACGAGAGCGCCACGGCCCTCTCTCTACCGTCAACGTTACTCATTCTGGCCTCTTTTTGTAATTCGAAATCTGGAATATTAGTTTCATCTTCTTTGGTGAATGAGTTTCTGTGTTTAGTACCTCTGTTGCAGTAGCGCTATCATCGGCAGGATCGCCATTACTATCACGTAGTGAGGGTATTGTTTGTGTTTTGCTCCTAGTATATTTAACGGCCCTCTCTCTACCTTTAACGTTACTCATTGTGGCCTCTGTTTGTAATTCGAAATCTGGAATATTGGTTTCATCTTCTTTGGTGAATGAGTTTCTAAAATCTGTGTTTAGTAACTCGTAGTAGCGCTATCATCGGCAGGATCGCCATTACTATCACGTAGTGAGGGTATTGTTTGTGTTTTGCCCCTAGTATATTTAACATATAATTGCTCCATTCGGAGGAGTCTGCTTCGCAACAAGCGACATGCGGGGTGGAGAACGTGCTGCTTAAATTCAGGGCACTGGCTTAGTCGATTTCGTTGAAGGCGTCTCGTCCATCTTTATCAGATAGAGATTTTTTTATTGCGAAATTTTGAATAGTGGACGACTAGCTTGCCGAGCCACTCAAAACAGCCCGCAGGTTGAGTACCGCTGCTCTAGGTGGTGTTGGTTTGAGCCCCCCTTGGACATGGTGTTTGTATTTTCCTTAGGTTAGTTTACCTTAGTTTAAGTAGTTTCTAAGCTACGGACTAATACCACGCAGTTGAGTCCGATAGATTTACAAACATTTGAACATGAATAGCATGAACAACAGTGATGACAGGTTACAGCTTCGTCTTACCCATGAAACTACCCTAAATCATGAACTCCATATGCTGTCTACTCTGACTGATACCTGACAGTCTACGTTAAGACCTTTAATTGCCTGCCGAAGTATGCCTCCTATTCCATAATCTTGTAGAACTGTCAACAGCTTGCCGCGGCGGAATAGCGTGCTGGAGCGCCGTGTTGCGGTGCGCGCTGCAGTCCGCGGTCGGGTGTTCGAATCCCCCCACGGGCATGGATGTTCGTGTCGTCTTTAGTATAAGTTAGTTCATAAATAGTTTGTCAGTTTAGGGACTGATGACCCAGAAGTTAAGTCCCATTAGCCTGACAACATTTGAACTTTTTTTTCAACATTTTCCTCCTTGGAACACGATCATAAGCCATTTCTAGATCTATAAAACACAGATACAATTCCCTTTTCCACACATAGCAGTTCTCCATTATCTGCCGTAATCTGACAGCCTCTAAGATGTCTAAACCCAAACTGATATTACATGATAAATATAAAACACCAAAGTGCTTCAATGCAGTTAGTACGTTGGACGTGGGTAATGATACACAGAAACTTATAGAATACACTAGATCGGGTGGCAGCAGCAAATCAAACGTTGCACCGAAAATTATAACAACAAATCTTTACTATTATTATTACGGTTACTTTCCGTTGCATCTCGAAATACGAAATTGAGCCATAGACATTAGTTTTATACGCTTATCACCTAGGAGGTGCATGCAGGCAAATCGTTATGTATTAGACGACACACGATATAACTGGCATTCGGCGGAAACTCACGCTACACATGTTTCACTTAGTTTAGCGAGGCTGGAAACGCAGGGAAATGAATATAAGTAGCGATTCAGGATCGGGAGGGGCACATTCGTGATAATGTGCTAACAAACGGCCGTGGTGCGCCGTTTAAAACTCGCCGAGTCCGGCTCCAACAGGTGGGTTAGTTGGCGCACGAGCTAGCCCCGTGTAATAGCAGGAGGTGTTAAAAGCGTTACTGATGCGGCGCATTCGCGCACGTACGACGTGTAACGCGAGAGAGATGCTTGTCTGCAGCGCTCTACAATAGCCGGCATGCGATTTTTTTTAATAGCGACGAGGTCTTTTAGAGCTCTCACCGCGTAAACTATGATTTGGACTTTTTCAATTCACTGGCATTTCCATACTAGCATATCGAATTTGATCTATAAATTCATTTCTCTGTGAAAATGGTGAAACCGGAGCTGCAAAGGCTTTTAAAATGGCAACCTGTGCAGTGAGGTCAGCAATAAAAATATATCGCTTATCAGGAAACAAAAACTGCAAGAATGTCCTTGAAGCAAAGAAAAAACTCACAGAATTACTGATTATTTTTAAATGTAACGAAACTTTTTGTAATTTTTTTCTCCTGGTATTTTTGTGGAAGGAGAACAATGTACATTTTTGGTATGAAGCTATCCACTTCAGAGAAATATTACTATTGCCTCCGTCTGAAAAATGTCTTTAAAAACTTTTTGATTATCTATTAGTTGTAAAACATTTAATTGTACACGGTTCAGTCCAATAATTAGAAAAAAATATGTATATTCCCGTTTAATTACGCGAGCAATAAAATAATGACGGCATCTTTCGTTAATTATTGAATTTTACAGTGTGTGTGCTGCGATTTAATGTGATTCTCGATAAATAAGTTTACTGAGCCACAATTTCCTTTAATTTAACTATGTCCTTTTGACGAATACCACCAGATACGTCTCGTCATAGAAAGAACAGAAATACAGGGAGAAAACGAAGCAATTACCACTGATATCTTTAATAGACGGTGTTGTAGGCATTCAAAGGAGATCAAGTGTAAATTATAGTTCTGAATTCGTAAAAAAAGTTCTTTCTTCTGATGAATGTGCAGAAAAAAATATTTACTTTTCGCTTTTAGCCAATATATTATACTACCAGGAGAGTCAAGCAAGGAAAAAAAAATCATACGAACACTGATTTTTCAAATTAGCATAACTTAATGAATTTTTCTTTGGATCAATATGTAGTTCACCAACACAAATTAGCTTACTCTACACAGCGTTTTCCATATAATGTCGTTTCTAAAATGTTCTTTCCTAATATTTAAGCTATTGTATGTGATAAGTCAAAGCATCTTTTATACTTTCATTTTACACTTAGCAATAATTTCGTTATTGACAATACTATTTAGTTACGACAGTTTCTAACGTTGTAAGTTATACAGCAGCTTACAGCCAAAGTATAGACCTCATTGCACTGTATACATAAAACATTAAAACCCTCTTCCAAGTTAATCATTCACAAATGACAAAATCATATGTCCTGCTTACTGTAAACTGCGGGTTGGTTGTTTCCATGCACGGTACTAGGTTTTACATGATTATTCTCAAATCCCTGTGAATATTGATAAAAAAATTTCAAACCATATGGCTCCATAACACCTTGTATTAAGATAGGAGGTGAAGATGTTACACAAATCTCAGTACCCACAAATTCTTTTGATCATCAATACATCAATCACAATTAGACTTCAGTGTGGATTTGTGAGTTTGCAAAACAGTGATCATTCTTTGACAGAAAGTAAGGGCAAAATACAAACTGCTAGGCAATGCTTTTCCATACCCTGTTGCATGGGGCTGTATCCACACTTTACCATATTTGACGTCAAAATTCTAAGAAACTTTAGACTACAGGTTCGCTCTCTTCAGAGATACGTTTGTTGCTGCATCTGAAACGTAACTATCTTGGCAGCGAAGCTTCCAAATATGTGTGAATGTAACTCTTAAAACTAAGAGTGCATCTGAAGTCTGGAACATTGTCACTGGAAGAATCTGCAACCAAAGTAAGCTCTCGACGAAGTTATTTTTAGAAAAACGCCAATTCATAGTCCACCTCGTATGAAGGTTTCTACTCGATCACACAATTATTGTCATTCTCTGTTTGTATTGTGCAGTCAGAGTTTTACTTCTATGATTTCATTCTACAGGATGGCGCAAAAGTCACAAAACAGCTGACTAAAAATTAAAAAAAAAAAAAAAATGAACATCAAGCAGTAAGAACTCTTGGCCCGATTAGTTGTTATAAGCAGATTGTGATTATTGCTACTTCTCAAGTTGGTTTACAATGTACTCTTAGAGGCTAGTTTAAGCGAAGACAAACGTACATTTGTAGCTTTTTTAGATTTGGAGAAAGCTTATGACAATGTAGACTGGAGTACACTCTCTCAGTTCTGAAAGCCGCGCGGAAATGCTTATGCGATCTGTGGTGCCATGTCAAGGATTATGTGGCCCCTCCTGGCTGAGGTTCGAGTCCTCCCTCTGACATATATCTACATATGTGTGTGTGTTTTGTCCTTAGCATATGTTAGATGAACTAATATATTAGTTTACAGACCGATAACCACAGCAGTTTGGTCCTTTAAGGAAGAAAGGGGAAAAAATAATAGTTCTGAAGTTAGCAGTGGTAAATGTGAGGGAACAAAAAGTCAAATAAAGCTTGTTCACAAACGAGAGTTATAAGAGTCGAAGAGTATGAGAGCTACGCGGTGGTCGGGAGGGGAGTAAGATGACTTTGTTAGCCGAAAACCCCTATACGAAATAAAATTGTAGAACATCCACAAGAATTTGATAGTAATTTAGTGACGTTCGGGATGAACAAGAAGAAAGTTACTTTGCGGGTTGACAATGACATTGCAATTCTATCAGAGTAAGGAACCTGGAGGAGCAATTGAATGGGTATAAGATTAACATTAAAAGGTGCAAAATGATGGTAATGAAACGTAGTCGAATTAGATGTTGAAGTAACGAGACGATAAAGGTCATATGGCCAGTAAAATAACTTATGACGGCCGAAGTATATAAGATATATAATTTTTTTTATTTATTTAGTATGGCAAAACAACGATACATTATAAACACATATTTCTTAAAATTTTATATAGCCCTACTTATTTACAGGTCAACAATCAAAACTTAATTTTCAGACTTTTCAGCCAGTCCACTACTTAAGTAGAGGCACTATGTAGTTCTTGAATAGAGCCATTGAATCTTCTTTTTGGGCAGTCCATAGCAACGTGCTGGATGGTCTGAAGCAAATTATCACAGTCGCAGAATGGGTCTTCAGCTTTTCCTCACTTGTGAAGGCAGAATTTACACCTTCCATGGTTTGTCCTCATTCTGTTTAGAGATGTCCTATCCCTCCTCGGTAAGCTGAAACTGGGAGGAGATCTACAAGAATGATGGATTACGTTCAGTTTTCAGGAATTGAAGAGGTCCATTCTTCATGGCAGATTTCATCAGCATCAAAATGTGTTTCGAGGAGCTTCTTCACTTACGAGGGTCACTCCAAAAGAAATGCACTCTACTTTTTTTAATACAGTTTTCATTCTGCATGTTTGAAAGTTTTACAGTTTGTATATACATACTTCCCGCTTGTTTTCAAACTTAGTTCAACTTGTTCCCGTGATTGGCGCCGTCACAGCATGTCTTCAAGATGGCTGCTACACTTCGTCAGAAGCAAAGTGCTGTCATTGAATTCCTGTGCTGTGAAAACGAGACAGTGGGAAACATCCACAAGATGTTGAAAAAGGTGTATGGAGATGCTGCTGCCGATCGCAGTACAGTTAGTTGGTGGGCAAGCAGGTTACGTGATGAAAGTGGGCACGGCAATATTGAGGATTGTCCTCTCAGCGGTTATACAGGCGCTGGTTCCAAGATGGCGTAAGGCGGTTGAGAGGGATGAAGATTATGTGGAGAAATAAAAATATTGCTCCTAAAGAATGTATCTACGCGCTGTAAAACTTTCAAACATGTAGAATAAAAACAGTTTTTTTAGTATGTATTTATTTTGGAGTGACCCTCGTAGTTTCCATGAAGGGTTTCTGGACTATAATCTCTACGGTTTATGTGGTTTGCAGTCTTGAAGTAAGGGCAATGAAGAATTACTGTGGCATTTCTGCCGTTCTCTTACAGGAGCAAGTTCTCTTCGTATGTGAGAGGGATGGATGTTGGCCGGCCGCGGTGGCCAAGGAGACTGAGGCGCTCCAGTCACGGTCTGCACGGCCACTACGGTCGGGGGTTCGAATCCCCCCTCGGGCATGGATATTTGTGCCGTCCTAGTTCGTAAGTAGTTCATAAGCAGTTTGTAAGTTTAGGGACTGATGACCTCGTAGTTAAGTCCCATAAGCTGTACAAACATTTTGGATGGATGTTGGATAAAAACAGGTAACTCTTTTAGGGGTGTTGATTTTGTGGTCCTCATGGTATAATTCAGTTGGTTGTCAACGTTTGAAGTATGTGCACTGTTAAGCCACACAGGGCAGCAGTATTCTGCAACTGGAGAGATCAAGGCAAGAGCTGGTACATAAGCTCTGCTTAATCGATATTCCTGCAAATAGAGGGTACATTAAACTTCCAATACAACATGTAGAATCCAGGATAGCCATACGAAGAAAAGTATTGCTAGAGAAGATGAATGTGTAAATACTGAATATTAATTTACCTGTTAGGAAGTCTTTTCTTAAGAAATGTTCGGAATGTACGTTGATAAGGGAGTTAAACTTGGATGATAAACAATTCGGATAAGAAGAGAATAGAATTGCATTGTGATGTTACAGAAACTACCGGATGCCGAAGATTAGATGGTAGATCACGTAATTAAAGAGGAGGTATGGTTTAGAATTGGGAAAAAAATTCCTGACTGATATAAATAAAGGAAAGGTTCGATAGGTAGCACAAATTCTGAGTTGTTAACAAATCGTCAATTTAGTACTGTAACGAAAAGTCGCAGAAGGAGACTAAGATACGAATACAGTAAGCAGGTTCAAATTGATGTGGTTTGTCTTTTGGTTTCAGAGATGAAGAGGCTTGCCCAAGGTAGAGTAGCGTGAAGGAATGATAAAACCATTCTCCAGATTGAATACGACAGCAACAACAGTTGTATAGATATAAGATGTAACAACAATGAAGTGTATTTTGTCTAATATGAGGAACACATCAAAAGAATTTACATAAATGTCAGCGTACTGCGTGACGGCCGCAGAGTATTGTCGTAGAAACCTTGAGCTAGTCTCACAGACGTGATAACCGACTGACGGAGCTGTCTCTCACTAGCTGTAATGACTACACTCTGTCATGATAACAACTGTTTGTGTTCCAGGCACGAAGCAGGACATGAACTGCCTCACTGAACAGTGAAAGGCCATTAACAGCCTGTGGCCTCAAGCTCTCTCTGTTAAGTGTGTTGGCCACGAGATTGCTGAGTTACATTCCGTCGACTGTCAAATATTCATTTGATCCGATTCGAGTCCAGCGTTTCTATTACTTTGTCATCTCGTTAGTTACACCGTAGGTTCTACTGGAACTGGCTCGGTAAGTAAACCCCAAAGGTCGTGGGAACAAAAGGAAGAACTATCTCTAACAGGAAGTAGGTTATTAAAGTCGGGTTGATTTCACGTTTTTACGTTAATAAAATATAGGACCCTGCAAATGCTCCTGGCAAGACTCGGATCCAGAATTCAATTGTGAAAGGGTTACCGATTTTCTCTATGTCCCCTCCTTTCCCGTCTCCCCAACTGCCAATGCACCGAAGTACAGTTCGCTGTCACCCCCTCGTTTAACGTCTCACAGATACTTAGGCTTGTCAACGGAACAACAATAAAATATAAGCGTAGGCTTCCGCTGCCGTTGTCACAGTCAATTCTTCAGGGTGTGAGACCGTATTGTCAATCATTGAGAAACTGAGCGACATTTCGGCCACATTTGCAAGTAGCCTTTATCTGTCAGCAACAGTGGTCGAAAGGTCGATCAGTTTTTCAATGACTGAGAATACGCTCTCACACCCAGAAGAATTTTATGCATTGGTAACGATCAAATGTAGCACCAACGGAGCTGCAAAGAAGACACTTATTCTGGCAAAGAGAAAAGGGGAATCTGTTAGAGCGAAGAAAGCGATGAAGCACTGAAGAGTGGAAGAGATAGAAATCGTCTAGAAAGGCGGAATATTTAGAACAATCAAGGAAACGAAACAAACAACCAGAATATTCAGTAAGACTAAGCAATCTGTTCAAACAGCTGTTATAAAATTTCGTTAAACAGAATTCTTGACTCTTCTACCAGAATTTGAGAAATAAACTTTAGGGTTACCAAGAACAAAGTATGAATTTTAGACGCAGGGAAAAATGGCATTGAACACCAAGCAAAGTGCGAGACACTTGCTGGATACTTTCCACATCTTTTGAATTGCCCACGTACCACAACTACATTAAAAGTCCCGAACCCATCAGAAAACTGAAATGAGCATGAACGTAAAAAACTAGCAGAAATAATTTAAAGGTCTGAGGCAGAAGTTCTAGACAGCTTTCGTAGAATCATTGGCGATGTGTGGGAAACTGAAAAAATTCCAAAGGAATGGGAAACGGCACTCATCAGTTCCCTCCAAAGGAAACGCGACAAACAAGACGTCAGCAGCTACAAATAAGTGACCCTTTCTTCAAATGCGTATAATACTCTGTCAAGGATTCTTCTGCACATACTAGAAGAACCTCTAGATAAATAATTAGGCGAATTCCGAGGAGGGTTTAAAAAAGGACGCTCCTGAAAATCAATCTGTCGTGGAATACTGAAGAATAAGAAATTAGTGGTGTTCTTTAATGACTTGTAAAGGCACCAGTGGACAGAGAGACCTCGGACCTTGCACCTTTCGGTAATTTTAATTCAATATCAAAGTATCAAATATAGTCAAAGAGACCCAAAAAAATACAATATCCTGGGGGGAAATGCTTCAGAGAGAGGTCTCTTCCATTGGGAAGAAAGGAGTAAGACAAGGCGATGGCCTTTCATCATTCCTGTGCGATTGAGTCGTTGAGAAGACTGTAAGAGTTTAGAACTTTGGAGAGTCAAGGAATACCCTTAATATGCCAAGTAAGAATCAAACTGACGTTTGCAGAGGACTTTGAGATACCATCGGAAAACACAGGCGATATAACTGTACAAATTGACCTCTTGAAAGTGATCACTCAGCAAACAGGACTCAGAATCTCAGTTGCAAGAAACAAAATTTATGAAAAAATGACAAAAATGGAACAAAATTCCTTGGAGATAGGATGGATTAAGAGATCAAGTACCTAGATGACACTACACGTGAGAAAGGTTACAAGAAAACAGCTGTTTGAATTCTAAAGTGGAAAGAGCATATCTATGACAGGAATTGCATCTCTTGTAATGCTAAAACAACATCATAGTGAAAACAATGTCTCTAGGCCAGTCAGTGCCTCTCGATGGACTATAGCCAAGAAAAAATTAAAGAGTCTTAAAGAAGAATATTCAGAAAAATCATGGGTGTAGTTCAAACTGACGACGGATGGAAACCGCGTAGCAATAGAGAAGTCTTCCAGTACGTGGAACTATGCGAAGGAGAAAACTGACATTTCCGGATTTCCAAATGAACGAAAACACATTAATCAGAAAAAAATGTAAATACTTCTAGAAGAAGACCACCAAAAATGTGGATTAAAGACTTTAGTAAGGATTTAGAAAAGTCGAACATCAGAGAGTCTCTAACCGTAGAGTAAAACAGAAATTCTGAATGGCTTGCATGACGAAGGAAGATATAAGGAAGTGGACCAGTCATACTCAACCTTTTTCCTCCTCGGGCCAAATTCTCGAAAGATTAATTTCAAGTGGGCCACAACATTATCAGAGGACAAGATGACACTGCTAAATAACTAAAATGTTAAAATGTTTGTTAAGGTTATGGGACTTAACTACGGGATCATCAGTCCCTAAACTTACAAACTACTTATGAACTACCTTATACTAAAGACGGTATAAATATTCATGCCAGAGGGGGGATTCGAACCCCCGACTATAGTGGCCGTGCAGACCGTGACTGAAGCGCCTCAGTCCCCTCGGCCACCGCGGCCGGCGCTAAATAACTACACCCATTTGTGTTATCATCAAAATCTATTTAATATATAATTGTTAATAGAAGACTACGTTGCTTTTTAAAATATAGCTATACGTATTGTAATATTTTTTCGTCATTTAGAATTTGTGCACTTGATCGTTACACAAATCATAATTAATTTCAAAGAAAGATATGCAAGAACTTAAAAAGGCCAAGCGGTATGAGACGCGCCAGTCACGGTCTACACGGCCACTACGGTCGGGGGTTCGAATCCCCCCTCGGGCATGGATATTTGTGCTGTCCTTAGATAGTTCATAAGTAGTTTGTAAATTTAGGGACTGAGTAATCTTGATGTTCTGATGTATGGAACTGAGGTGCATATGGAAATCATTCAGCTCGTGTCCTTAATGTAGCCATATGACGACAGTGGCGTCTTGTTACCGGAAGTAACAGGTGGGTTTCCATTGGGTTGATTCCAGGCCTTCTTGCATAAATGTTCCAACTTTCACCAGTTGGTGCCAATATGTATATCTAACAAAATGTTCAGTTGTTTGTAGAACTTATGGGACTTAACTACGGGGTCATCAGTTCCTAAACTTACAAACTACTTATGAACTAGCTAATATTAAGGACGGCACAAATATCCATGCCCGAGGGGGCTTCAAACCCCCGACCTTAGTGGCCGTGCAGACCGTGACTGGAGCGCCTCAGCCCCCTCGGCCACCGCGGCCGGCAAAACATTTGAACTTCGGGATAAAGATAAAATATTACGTTAATGTGCATTAATCGATGACAAACTTTGGGCCAGCAGTCGCCTTAACTTCCTGCCTATCCGGAGCGCGTCTCCCGTCCGCCCAAAATTCTCAATAGTCCCACGCTACCAAAGTAGCGGCCCTCGACCATATTACTCAATCTTTACCATCAGGGATACCCACACGAGGGCCAACGATTTTATCACGTCTTACGCTGGATCCCCGAGGAAAAGTGTCACTAAACGGTCGGTGTTTCGTTGTAAAATGGCGATAAATATTGTATTTCGTTAATACAACATTTTCTCGACAAATTAAACAAGTTGCTGATCCATGTTTATTTTGCACTGCAAAATAGTCAAATTCCTATTGATCTTGAAGCAGTCTTCTTTCAACAAATAGTTTTCGTTTGTTTTCAGAAGCCGCTCTTGACATGGTGAATAATTATTTTGTCATATGTTTGTTAAGCTTATGGGACTCGACTACGGGGTCATCAGTCCCTAAACTTACAAGCTACTTATCAACTACCTTATACTAAAGACGGCACAAATATCCATGCCCGAGGGGGGATTCGAACCCCCGACCGTAGTGGCCGTGCAGACCGTGACTGGAGCGCCTCAGTCTCCTCGGCCATAATTTTGTCACTCTTCGGTCTTCACTCTCACAGCACCCGCACGACACAGTCAAAACAACGTACTGAAATCCTGGCCGAGGGGACTGAGGCGCTCCAGTCACAGGTTTTTTTTTTTTTTTTTTTTTTTTTTTTTTTTTTTTTTTTTTTTTTTTTTTTTTTTTTTTTAATTGATTATGCTTGGCTACTTGCATAGGATTAGTAGCCAAAACGAACTTCATGTTTCCAAACGACAATGTAACAATTATAGATGACAATACACCATTTCAGCGGGCTCTCAATTCATTGTTGTAGAGGACGGCAGCGAGCTCTGCTGAAACTCGTCATGAATCGAAATTGTAACAGGACTGACCGAGAAAACAAATGCGAAACCTCGCAAAATTGTGATCGCTCGAAGAATGGGAACAGAGCAGCGAAAAGGGTCTTCGATTCAATCGTTGTTATCACCAGATGTTCTCACAAAATCTAGTTTGACGATGCCTTGCCGTTACATACGTTGGTCACATTTGATATTTCTATTGTATTTCTTGACCTGTCGATGTCTTTTTTGGGTTATAATGCAATCGTAAAATCGTACAAAGTGAATCTTTTTGTTCTCTGCGTAATGGAAGAAGCACAATACCGTGTCGCCGCGGATGAGCCGCGCGTGCTGGAGCGCCGTGTTGCGGTGCGTGCGTCAGTCCGCCGTCGGGGGTTCGAATCCCCCGTCGGGCATGGATGTTTGTGTCGTCGTTAGTATAAGGTAGTTCGTAAGTAGTTTGTCAGTTTAGGGACTGATGACCCCGCAGTTAAGTCCCTTAAGCCTTACAAACGTTTTAACATTTTGAACATTTGCACAATACCGCCACTTGTAAGTAGACAAATAAAAGTACACCCAGTAAATTAACGAAAATAATAATCCTATAAAAACAACTGTCATTACTGCGTAAAAATTGCTGAAGATTTTTTCCTGTTCGGATTTATAATTGTTGCTTAACGTTACAAACACAACAGTGCACGAGAGGCGCAACAATACTAACACAAAATACTTCAGCAAATCTTTGCTTTGGCACTATTAATTGTGGTGTCGCACAAGTCCAAAGTGCGCGCCACCTACTTTGGCCGCGCGCCGCCATGCACACACGGCGCGGCGTTCTCACGACAGCCACGAGCGCCCTCTGCTGCAACCCCGCTCGTGGCCACCACGGAAAGACATCGGTCACTTCGGACTGAGATAGCAACCAGTTAGGACCTTCGTAATCAGATAGGCACCAGTGAAGACTTTGCTATCGTACAGGCACTAGGCAGGCCTCTAACAACTATGTATCAACATTCTGCAGTACTATGTAAAAGTTAAGTATTGTTACATTCTGTGCAATATATATATCTCTTTCTAATTTACTCTAGTGTTTGTAGTTTCTGGCTGCTCCCCTCCGTACCTGCACCGGCGTGCTATCTTTGTTAATGTGTCGGTCTCGTTCCACTCGGCCACCGACACCTACGAGACACAAAAGTGGCGACGAGGATGGGATAGACGAACCGTGGACCGTGCGTGCCCCTGCCGCCTGGGCCACGCACCTCAGAAGATGACCTGCTCCCTCTGGGCGGGGGGGTGCGCCCTTCCCCAGGTTTCGGTGGGTTCCCTGGAGGATCGCAAGGCGGATGCCGGGGCGCGGACGGCGTCTCGATCCCAGCCTCAGCTACGACGCCCGTCCCACCAGTAACGCCCCCGCCCAGGCCCTCCTCCCAGTGCCGTCGCCGTGGCCCTCAGCCCTACGCCACGACGGCGCGGCGGTTTGGGGGGGAGGGGTGTGGTGTCGCACAAGTCCAAAGTGCGCGCCACCTACTTTGGCCGCGCGCCGCCATGCACACACGGCGCGGCGTTCTCACGAGAGCCACGAGCGCCCTCTGCTGCAACCCCGCTCGTGGCCACCACGGAAAGACATCGGTCACTTCGGACTGAGATAGCAACCAGTTAGGACCTTCGTAATCAGATAGGCACCAGTGAAGACTTTGCTATCGTACAGGCACTAGGCAGGCCTCTAACAACTATGTATCAACATTCTGCAGTATTATGTAAAAGTTAAGTATTGTTACATTCTGTGCAATATATATATCTCTTTCTAATTTACTCTAGTGTTTGTAGTTTCTGGCTGCTCCCCTCCGTACCTGCACCGGCGTGCTATCTTTGTTACTGTGTCGGTCTCGTTCCACTCGGCCACCGACACCTACGAGGCACAAAAGCGGCGACGAGGCTGGGACACAAAATTAATTACCATAAAGACTCAAACTGCGTCTTTGTATGGGTATAAAAACGTCTTACTGTCGCATTGTTTCATTAATTAAATCACGAATGTAACATTTACAAGTCAGTTAATCCGGTACGTTCGGGACCGACCCGGTGCCGGATTACCGAAAGTGCCGGACTATCGGGAGTTACTTGTTACTGCTGGTATAGGCAAAGCTATACACAGGAAAGAAATGAGACACAGTGGACTGAATCATTTGTACAATAACCTATCTAATTCTCCCAGGAACGGTTTCTTTTAAGTTCCTCTGAAAGCCAATATTTCAGTTGTTACCGACTGAGAAGCATATTTCATTAGTTAATATTTTTGTTTATGTTATAAATAGTTGACGAACCAATATTAAATTCAATTATCAAAATATTTCTGTTCTCACATTTATCCATGCGTTTGATGATTTCCAGCTTCTGGTTGATGGTCAGAGTGCGTGCTTACACTTCACTCCCGATTTAGAAGAAAGTTTGCGTTTCGAGAACATTCTTCCTGCTTAAATGTTAGTAAAACTTAAACAGATCATTATGATGTGAAAGTCACCACTGTTAAATTGCGAAAAATGCTGGCAATCCAAACAGTGAAATGGACGTCTGTATAGTCCAGTAACAGCCAAGATCTGCTGATTGAAGTCTGAATGCTTCAGATCCCAACAATGGCATCTGCGTCATTGACGACCGCTGGTGGAACTTTTTTGTGACTGGCCAAACAGGAGATCGCCTCATGTGAACAGTCGGTCGGTGACGTCAACTTAACTGCAGCACTAGCGGCAGCATAAAAATAAATAAATAAATAAATAATCAAAAATAAAAAACATTGGATCGTGTTGCCGGACCATCGGGTGTTCCGGATTATTGGATCCAGGACTATGGGACTTCTACTGTAGTGGCAAATAAGCATCATGTCAAGTCATTTACACATGCTTGTACAAGCTTCCCAGGTCTTGGTACACACGCTCAAGCACAGACATGATTGACAGCTTGCACAATCATGCATAATCGAAATTACACTCCTGGCCATTAAAAATGCTACACCACGAATATTACGTGCTACAGACGCGAAATTTAACCGAGAGGAAGAAGATGCTGTAATAAGCAAATGATTAGTTTTTCAGATCATTCACACAAGGTTGGCGCCGGTGGAGACACCTACAACATGCTGATATGAGGAAAGTTTCCAAATGATTTCTCATACACAAACAGCAGTTGACCGGCGTTGCCTGATGAAGCGTTGTTGTGATGCCTCGTGTAAGGGGGAGAAATGCGTACCATCACGTTCTTAAAGATCGGATTGTAGCCTATCACGATTGCGGTTTATCGTATCGCGACATTGGACGCGATCCAATGACTTAGCAGAATATGGAATCGGTGGGTTCAGGAGGGCTGTGCTGGATCCCAACGGCCTCGTATCACTAGCAATCGAGATGACAGGCATCTTATCCCCATGGCTGTAACGGATCATGCAGACCCCTCTCGATCACTGCGGACGTTCGCCAGACAACAACCATCTGCACGAACAGTTCCACGACGTTTGCAGCAGCATGTACTATCAGTTCAGACACCATGGCTGCGGTTACCCTTGACGCTGTATCACAGAGAGGAACGCCTGTGCGATGGCGTAGACAACGACGAACCTGGTAGCAAGAATGGCAAAACGTCATTTTTTTCGGATGAATCCAACAGCATCATGATGGTCGCTTCCGTGTTTGGCGACATCGCGTTGAACGCACATTGGAAGCGTATATTCGTGATCGCCATACTGGCGTATCACCCAGCGTGATGGGATGCCATTGTTTATACGTCTCGGTCACCTCTTGTTTGCATCGACGGCACTCTGAACAGTGGCCGTTACATTTCAGATGTTACGACATGTGGCTCTACCCTTAATTCGATCCCTGCGAAATCCTACATTTCAGCAGGATAATGCACGACTGCATATTGCAGGTCCTGTACGGGCCTTTCTGGATACGGAAAATGATCGACTGCTGCCCTGGCCAGCACATCCTCCAGATCTCTCACCAATTGAAAACGTCTGGTCAATAGTGGCCGAGCAACTGCCTCGTCACAATAAGCCAGTCACTACTCTTGATGAACTGTGGTATCGTGTTGAAGTTGGATGGGTATCTGTACCTGTACACGCCATCCAAGCTCTGTTTGACTCAATGCCCAGGCGTATCAAGGCTGTTATTATGGCCAGAGGTGGTTGTTCTGGGTACTGATTTCTCAGGATCTATGCATCCAAATTGCGTGAAAATGTGAATTGCGTGAAAACAGTCCATATAATGTATTTGTCAAGTGAATACCCATTTATGATCTGCACTTCTTCTGAGTGTTGCAATTTTAATGGCGAGTAGTGTACAGTAAACATCAAGCAGCTTGTACAAGCCTGATGCTTGACGAACTTTGGACCCCACAAGCTGAATCATGTTGGTAGGAGCAAAGTAGCGCACGTGTGCTCGTCGAACACGTGGCCACCTTTACGGGGCGAATCTTGGCGGCGGCCGGCCGCGCGCCTCCGCCACCCCCGCCTCGCGTCGCCTTCTACTCTCCGCCGCCGCCGCCGCCGGCGTCGTGCCGTCCGCGTCGCGTCGCATCCCCCGGAAGGCGAGTTGGCGCGCGCAGCCTCGGCGCATCGATCTGGCGAGCGCGCCCGAGCGCCGGCGGAGGCGGCCGAGCGGCGCGGGGCGGCGCGGTGCGGCGCGGCGGCCACAGTCGATAGGAGGCCGGCGCGAGGGCCGCTCGCCCGCGCGGTTGCCAGGTCGCGCCGACGCTCTTTGTCACGGCGGTGCGTCCCAGCGGACCCCGCGCGCCCACCGCGGCTGCCCGCCGCAAGGTGCCGAGCCGCGGGGGCGACCAGCCTCTCAACGCTTCACCTCTAATAAGACCTCTGGTTACCCACGGTACCATAAGCAGTATCTTATAGCAGCGATGAGATGCTGTTCGTAAGACATGGTACCTGTCAAGTGAACCGGGACTCGAACCCTGCACTTCACCGGCTATACTTCTACGATGTACCTACTCACTTCTCTAGACTCACTGGGACGTCCCTTTCTTCACACGGCACCATATTCGGGACCTTTGCCCGAGCGATGCGATGCCGTTCAGAACACACGTCACTCGCGAACCTGAGCACCATACCGGGATTTGAACTCGGCACATCATGAACAGTTACCCACGGTACCGAGCAGCGATGAGATGCTGTTCGTAAGATATTGTACCTGTCAACCGGACCGGGACTCGAACCCTGCACTTCACCGGCTATACTTTTACGATGTATCTACTCACTTCAAAAAAAAAAAAAAAAAAAAAAAAAAAAAAAAAAAAAAAAAAAAAGTTTGTTAAGCTTATGGGACTTAACTACAGTGTCATCAGTCCCTAACTTACAAACTACTTACGAACTAGGACGGCACAAATATCCATGCCCGAGGGGGGCAGACCTAAAGCTCGTGACTGGAGCGCCTCAGTTTCCTCGGCCTCCGCGCCCGGCATCTACTCACTTCTATAGACCCACTGGGACCTATCTTTCTTCAGACGGCACCATAATCGGGATCTTTGCCCGAGCGATGCGATGCCGTTCACAACACACGTCACTCCCGAACCTGCGCACCGTACCGGGATTCGAACTCGGCACATCATAAACAATTACCCACAATACCGTAAGCGGTATCTTACAGCAGCGATGAGATGCTGTTCATAAGATATTGTACCTGTCAACCGGACCGGGAGTCGAACCCTACTTTTACGATTTATCTACTCACTTCTCTAGACCCACTGGGAGCTCTCTTTCTTCACACGGCACCATAATCGCAATATTTGCCCGAGCGAAGCGATGCCGTTCAAACACACGTCACTCCCGAACCTGCGCACCGTACCGGGATTCGAACTCGGCACATCATGAACAATTACCCACGGTACCGTAAGCGGTATCTTACAGCAGCGATGAGATGCTGTTCATAAGATATTGTACCTGTCAACCGGACCGGGACTCGAACCCTGCACCTCGCCGGCTATACTTTTACGATATATCTACTCACTTCTCTAGACCCACTAGAACCTCTCTTTCTTCACACGGCACCATAATCGGGATCTTTGCCCGAGCGATGCGATGCCGTTCAGAACACACGTCACTCCCGAACGTGCGCACTGTACCGGGATTCGAACTCAGCACATCACGGACAATCTTCTTGCTACCTCTTGCTACTGCGACTGTAGACAGGAATTTTTTCACGTTTCTCACTTTCAGACAAACTGATTAGTCAAAAAAAAAAAAAAAATAAATAAATAAATAAGTAAATAAATAAATAAATAAATAAATAAAATAAAAAATGAAATAAAATAAAAAAACCGATTACGGGCAATGATACTTTCTTCAGTGCTGACGCACTCCTAGGCCCTTACTCTTGCAGAAATTAATTTGCAATAACTACGAGTTTGAGTTCTAATGGGCAGGGTAAAGTTGAGAATCCGTATATGGCCAACTTGAGCCGCGGTGGAGTAGCCCAGCGATCTAAGGCGCTTCGCTGCGGAGAGCGCGGTTGCTCGCCGTCGGAGGTTCGAATCCTCTCTAGGGCATGTGTGTGTGTGTGTGTGTGTGTGTGTGTGTGTGTGTGAGTGTGTGTGTGTGTGTGTGTGTGTGTGTGTGTGTGTGTTGTCCTCAGGTTACTTTATCCTAGTTTCAGTAGTTTGTAAGCTAAGGACTGATGACCTCCCTGTTTGGTCCGATAGATTTACAAACATATTTTGGGCGTACTTGAGTAATTCCGTGAGGTGTGGTGGTCGCAGTATCCCCAGTGGTGTACTGGCCAGCGCAACTGCCTAGAACACAGGAGACCCGGGGCCGAGTCCGCAGTTAATGTCATACATATTCCGTGCATATATGTTAAAAAAATGCATAACAAAGTATAGGTTGCCTAAGTCCACTTACCATCGTTTTCGACAGATCTCGGCTGTTATAATCAGATATTACATGCTTCAACAGTTTACTACCTGCATGTCACTAATATTGCTTTTATTTTTTTTTTTTTTATTTGTTTTTTCTGTTCCATAGGACCCACTTCAGGAGCAAGACTCCATGGTCATGGAACAAGTCAATACATTAATTGTTACACAATAATGGTAATAGAAAAATTTTAAGTAGTCCTTTGCACACGACAATCTTAAGAAAAGTGAAAAGAATCAACAAAGAAAAAATAAATTAGCTTAATTGTTTAACTTTTCTAGGAGTTCCTCGACAGAATAAAAGGAGTGAGCCACGAGGTAACTCTTCAATTTAGATTTGAAAGCATGTGGATTACTGCTAAGATTCTTAAGTTCTTGTGGCAGCTTATTGAAAATGGATGCCGCAGAATACTGCACCCCTCTCTGCACAAGTGTTAAGGTGGTGTGGTGCAAATGTAGATTAGACATCTGTCTAGTATTCACCGAGTGAAAGCTACTAACTCGTGGGAATAAGCTGATATTATTAACAACAAACGACATTAAAGAAAAAACGTATTGTGACGCCAGAGTCAAAATTCCCAGACTACTGAAAAGGGGTCGACATGACGTTCGCGAACTTACACCAGATATTGCTCGAACCGCCCGTTTTTGAGCCAGAAATATCCTTTTTGCATCAGGCGAGTTACCCCAAAAAACAATGCCGTACGTCATAAGTGAGTGAAAGTAAGCGAAATAGACTACTTTTCGTGTTGAAAAATCACTTATCTCAGATATTGTTCTAATGGTAAATATAGCAGAATTTAGTTTTGGAACAAGATCCTGAACATGGGCTTTCCATGACAGCTTACTGTCTATATAAACACCTAGAAATTTGAACTGTTCAGTCTCACTTATCACATGCCCATTATGTGTAATCATAATGTCAGATTTCGTCAAATTATGTGTTAGAAATTGTAAAAACTGAGTTTTACTATGATTTAACATCAACTTGTTTTCTATTAGCCGTGAACTTATCTCTTGAACTGCATTATTTGATACTGTGTCAATATTACGAGCAACATCCTTCACTACCAAGCTGGTATCATCAGCAAACAAAAATATTTTACAATCACCTGTTATACTCAAAGGCATATCATTTATATAAATAAGAAACAGCAATGGTCCCAAAACAGACCCCTGGGGCACCCCATACTTAATTGTGCCCCATTGGGATTGCACGTCATAGCCATTTTCTACACTACGGAGAATTACCTTCTGTTGTCTATTATTAAAGTAAGAGGTGAACCAGTTGTGGGCTACTCCCCGTATTCCATAATGTTCCAACTTCTGCAACAATATTTTGTGATCAACACAATCAAACGCCCAATGTCCGTAGCCTCTTATTTAACCCATCGAGTGCCTCACAGAGAAACGAAAATATAGCGTTTTCGGTCGTTAAACCACTTCTAAAACCAAACTGTACGTTTGACAGGAAATTATGTGAACTGAAATGATCAATTAATCTTGAATATACAGCCTTTTCAATAACTTTGGAAAAAACCGATGGCATAGAAATAGGTCTATAGTTGTCTACATTATCCCTTTCTCCTTTTTTATAAAGCGGTTTCACTACTGAGTACTTTAATCTGTTAGGAAACTGACCATTCTGAAAGGAAAAATTACAAATATGGCTTAGTACTGGGCTAACATATGGAGAACAGTACTTTAGAATTCTGCTAGATACCCCATCATATCCACAAGAGTCCTTAGTCTTTAGTGATTTAATTATTGACTCAATCTCACCTATGGAAGTATCATGAAGGATCATTTCAGGCAACAGCCTCGGAAACGCATTTTCTAAAAACGTTATATGATTACCTGTAGAAACTAGAGTTTTGTTTAGTTCCTCTACTATATTCAGAAAGTGATTATTGAATATTGCACATATATCTAACTTGTCAGTAACAGAAACATTCCTACTACGCACTGACGTTATATCTTCTACCTGCTGCTCCTGACCAGACACTTCCTTCACGACTGACCAGATAGTTTTAATTTTATCCCGAGAGTTTGCTATTCTTTTTGCGTACCACATACTTTTTGCATTCTTAATGACATTTTTCAGAACCTTACAGTACTGTTTGTAATGAGCTACTGCATTTTCATTCTGACTGCTTCTAACATTTTGATACAACTCCCGCTTAGTTCTACATGATACTCTTATCCCCTTTGTCATCCACCCTGGCTGTCTGTTACTGAAAGTACCCTGTTTTGAGCGTTCTAGCGGAAAGCAACTTTCAAACAGCATAATAAATGTGTTCAGAAAAGCATTATATTTATCATCTGCATTATCAGCACTATAAACATCCTGCCATTCTTGTTCCTTAATTAGGCTTAAAAAGGTCTCAATTGCAACTGGATTAACTTTTCTGAGTAGTTGATATTTATGTTTAACATTTGTTTGAGAACAAATACTTTTTAGAATTAAAAGTTGGGCATCGTGGTCTGATAGGCCATTTACTATTCTGATGACAGAGTGCCCCTCTAATAATGAAGAATGAACAAAAATATTGTCAATGGTAGAACTGCTATTTCCTTGCACTCTCGTTGGAAAAAATACTGTTTGCATCATGTTATAGGAATTAAATAGATCTAACAGCTGACTTTTCCTTGAGCTATCACCTACACAATTAATGTTGAAATCTCCACACACAATTAAATTTTTATACTTCCTATACAGTGAACCCAGAACCAATTCCAGCTTGGGCAGAAACATTTTAAAATCTGAGTCAGGGGATCTATAAATAACAACTATTACTAGTTTAGTTCCATTAACATTAACAACTCCTGCACAACATTCAAATATCTGTTCTGTGCAGTGTTTAGAAAAATCGATTGACTCCGATGAAAAATCGTTTTTTACATACATGGCCACTCCCCCACACTGCGAAGAACTCCTAGAGTAGAAGGCAGCTAACCTGTATCCTGGCAAAGGAAGTCTCTTAATTGTCACACCACTTAAAAAGTGCTCTGAAATTCCAATAATGCCAGAATCAGTATCAATAAGCATTTCATTAACTTTATCTCTGATACCCTGTATATTTTGATGAAAAACAGTAATTCCGTTATTACTTATATTCTTAGACTTTGTCAAAGGTGGTTCATTTCTTAGAGGGACTTCCTTTAAGCAGGAATATCTATCAGCTGTCTTCAGTCTAAAAAAGGTGCAGCCCTAACACCAACTACTACAGGAATTTTTCCATGAGTGAAACCCCCACCCCCTACTACACTGTCACCTATGAGCTTTGCCAACCTCCCCTTCCCATTGAGGTGCAGACCGTGCCTAGTAAAATCCGACCTTTGGATAGTTTCAACTGGCACCACTGCAATGTGATCCATGCCCTCCGTCAACAGCGCCTTCTCAAGCCCCATGTTAAGACGGCTGACAGTCGTATTAAGACAAGGCCTATCATGACGCTGAAACAGCTGCACGAAATGCACATTCGTGCCACCAGTTTCAGTTGCTATCCTTTCCAGATCACCACCTATATCATATTCCCCGTCCCTATCAAGACTGTTCCCGGCCCCACCCACTATAACTACCTGATCCTCTTTTGAAAAATTCCTACATAAGTCCCCTATGTTACAAGTGACCTGATCTAACCCTGCACTAGGCTTCACTATGCTGGTGACCTGGTACTCACTCCCAAGTACTTCCTGCAACTGTTGGCCAACACCTCTGCCATGAGAACTACCTAGCAGCAGAACCTTCTTTTTCCTAAGAGACCTCTCTACAGATTTCGGCTTACCAAAAGCTGAGGTCTGCTGCGTACTTCCTACACCTACAGCTACAGGAGGTTCATCTCCACTCAACTCTGACAGTTGGTCAAACCTATTTGCAACTTGCAATGTAAAGCTATCTGAGTACCTTCTCCTAGCTACCTTCTTGCCAACTGCCAGATCCCATTCCCCAGCCCCCCTTCCCCTCCTCAACCTACCTAGTTTCTATTCAGCGTTTTTCAACTGCACCTGAAGGGCGCAGATCAAACGCTCCTGCTCCTCTACCAACTTATTCCTTTATAATATTCCTTTATAATAAGAGGACGCTGGAAACGTAAACATTGAAGAGTAAAAATTAATACCAAACTAAAATGTAAATGGTTTTTGCTGATACAGTTAAATGGATTCAGCCATTTAAATGGTCATTCTCAGACCACTACAACTTTAATGAGAAATATATACATGTGGCGTCTATTCCGAAAGAACAGACGTCACTTCTGATCCAGCAGTTGTTATTGTTTTCATATTCTGTTTAATGATGAAGATAATATTAAATTAGAGAGATAAATTAATGTGTAAACTAAGTATTTAAATATAAGAAATAAAATATACACATAGTGATGGAAACTGGTTGTGCTGAGTTGTAGCTGCCTCAATGACAGACGTCGACTGCTGTAGAAGTTTTAAATACTGGAAGCTCCGCCCTCTCACTCAAACGTTGGCTAATCGACAATGAGTTGTAACGCAAAAAATAATAAAATTGCATTTCAATATGCATAAAAACTAAATTATTATACAGACTGGTTGAAAAGATATAACATGAACTATATTACAATTACTCTAAAATGAACAGTCTCTTAAGATAAAGTAAACAATCGCTAATCAGCACATATCCTGCACTATGTGTTGCAGTGATTCCAAAGAGATCAAAAGAATATCGATAGGTGATGCAGACAACACTCCAAAGGTACACAGTTAGTTTCGTTTGATAATAGCAGACGACATTCTAAAAAATGAGTAGTTCGTCACTTTTCGCCGGTTTTCATTGAAGAAGAGTAAACATGGCAGACATTATTACATTGTAATGTCCAACGGACAATATTTACAAAATTGACAGAGCAATCATAATCAAGCAGAGAAAATGTAAAAAATACAGGGTGTCTCACGAAAGACGCCTGCCAGGTGTCCGCCGATCGCGCGGTACGGCTCCCGGCCGCCGCCACCGCATCCGCTGGCCACGGCAGCGCCCGATTGACTCTATTGTGCCGCGGGCGCATACACTGAGTTAAAGTCTAAAGAACATTGCCATCTGAGTAACCTAAGCTTACCTTTATTTACAGTAGATGTTCAAAATGATGTTTTTCTATGGAAAGAGCGTCCTGACATCTCCTGAACACATTTGCGACGAATTTCGGCTGCCGAAATCTGGGAAATGACTAGTCGAATCTTTTTTCAGGAAACAATAAATTCTGACAGGTATGTGTACAATATCCTGCATCGATTTTTTCAAGAACATTCGTGCAACGAAAAGCTGAACGGTTATTTAATGCAGGACAATGCAAGACCACACATTGCCAATGCTTGTATGACAGCATTACGAAGTGTTTTTGATGACAGGATAATTGACTGGCCTCTTCTTTCTCCAGATCTAAATCCCTGTGACTTTTATCTTTGGGGGATGTTAAAAGACAAGGTGTATCCAAGCAATCCCCATAGACTCGAAGAGTTGGAAGACAGGATTCAACTATGGAACTTCCTGGCAGATTAAAATTGTGTGCCGGAACCGGGACTAGAACCTGGGACCTTTGCCTTTCGTGGGCAAGTGCTCCACCGACTGAGCTACCCCGACACGACTCACGCTGCCACCTGACAACTTTACTTCCGCCAGTACCTCGCCTCCTACTTTCCAAACTTCACAGAAGCTCTTCAAATTCAAATGTTTGTTAAGCTTATGGGACTTAACTACGAGGTCATCAGTGCCTAAACTACTTATGAACTAGCTAATCCTAAGGACGGCACAAATATCCATGCCCGAGGGGGGATTCGAACTCCCGACCGTAGTGGCCGTGCAGACCGTGACTGGAGCGCCTCAGTCCCCTCGGCCACCGCGGCCGGCACAGAAGCTCTCCAGCGAAACTTGCAAGATTAGCACTCCTGGAAGAAAGGATATGGTGGAGACATGGCTTAGCCACAGCCTAAGGGATGTTTCCAGAATGAAACTTTCACTCTGCAGCGGAGTGTGCACTGATATGAAACTGGGCGTGCCCCAGCGGCCAGCGATTCAGGTAGCGGTCGCCGCCTGGTGAGTGTGACGTAGCACGCGCTGTTGTGAGGCCTTGTCTCTATGTGCTGTTGGATGGGCCCAGTATGGCCGCCGCAAGCGAGCTGGACCAACACCACCTAGAAGACAAGGTGTCACAACCATACTACGTCACACTGACCAGGCCGCGGCCGGCAGCTTACTGGCTGCCCACCACAGGCAAGGGGCGTGCCCTCGTGGCCAGCCATTCACCTGACGGCCCGGCCTGGTCGGTGTGATGTAGCATGGGCTGTTGTGAGGCCTACTAGGTGGTGTTGGCTGGACACATTTTCCCTATACAAAGCTTAAAGATGTCGCCACACACGTCGTATTCGGCGAATACGAGCAACTGCCTGCTAGTTCGAGTAGTGCGGTTCCATCGCTTGCTGTTTGCCGAGCACCAATCGACCTGTCTTCGCCGTTTCCGCCGTGTGGCGTTATTTCTACACACATCAAAAGCGGCCAAATTTCGGCAACAGGTGCTTTTGTTCCTGATGTAGACATTGGTTTTGTTGGATGTGCTCGTAGTCAGTGGACATAAAAAATGTTCAAATGTTTGCATAGCTTATGGGACTTAACTACATCTGTACATACATACTCCGCAATTCACCATAAGGTGCGTGGCGGAGGGTACACTGTACCACTACTACGCATTTCCTTTCCTATTCCACTCCCAAATTGAACGAGGAAAAAAAGAATGCCTATGTGCCTCCGTACGAGCCCTCTTATCTTGTCTTTGTGATCCTTACGCGTAATGTAAGTAGGCGGCAGCAAGATCGTACTACACTCAGCTTCAAATTCCGGCCCTCTAAATTTACTTAACAGAAATTCACGAAAAGAACGTCGTCTTTCTTCCAGCGATCCCCAATTGAGTTGCCGGAGCATTTCCGTGACACTCGCGCATTGGTCGAACCTACCGGGAACAAATCTATCTGCTCGCCTCTGAACCGCCTCTATGTCTTCCTTCAAACCGATCTGCTGCGGGTCCCAAATACTTGAGCTATACTCAAGACGTGGTCGTACAAGCGTTTTATACGCGGTCTCCTTTACAGGTGATGACTTCGGGGTCATCAGTCCCTAAACTTACAGACTACTTATGAACTAACTAATACTAAGGACGGCACAAATATCCATGCCCGAAGGGGGATTCGAACCCCCAACCTCACTGGCCGTACAGACCGTGACTGGAGTGCCTCAGTCCCCTCGGCCACCACGGCGGGCAGTGGACATCTGTATAGCATTTGTAAACGTATGTAATTAATTTGGTCTTTCTTGGGCCTGCAGCATTATATATGTCATTTAAAGACATTATGCAATAGAATTCCAATTTCTGTTTTAAACACAAGTTCATTTATTAACTATAGGAACTGTTTCGTTTTTGGCGCCATCTTCAGATCGTCGTGGCATCCTCATACATCATCGGTTATCCTGCTGTCAATTTCTTTATTGATGTCAAACATCAATTAGAAAATAGTAAAACTTTTTAGAAAAAATATTGCTTTAATAAAATTTACGAGACAATAAAGAAACTGACAGCAGGAAAACCAAGAATATATGTGGATGTCGCGACCATCTGACGTCCTGAAGATGGTGCTAAAGCCGAAATATGTCCTGTTGTGTAATACATATACTTGTTTTTAAAGCAGCTATTAGAATTTAATTGCATATGTAATTAAATTTGGAATTACGTTATATCTTAAATTTTTTCAGTAAATTTATTGCACGTGGGCATGACTAATTAGAATTTTTATATGTAAGTTTCGTGTAGGCCTATTAAGTATGTTAGTATAATTTCGCTAATGTATTTTACCAATTAGCTATGACTAATTAGAACTTTTATACGTAAGTTTCGTACAGGCCTATTGGGTTTCCAGTAATCATATTGCTAATGTATTTCAAACATTTATTATTACTTCTTCGCCGTTGTAAAGATGGCTAGGGGGTAATGCTTTTTTCTTTATGTCGCCAGTGTCGTGAACGACATATAACAAATTTTGTAAATTTCATAAATGAAGTTTATTGTTATTTTTAAAATCTTTGATGATAAGTCACATACCATCTTCTTAATACAATGAAGTAAGACTGCATTTTGTTTGAAAATTAAATATATTGTATCAAAGTCGATGGTAAAATCACTAGCATTTTCATCGTCAATTTAACCAGGCCAGTCCACCAAATCAAGACATGAACTATCTTTACCACAACACGAACGGTAAATATTTATTTACAGCTGGGGATACTTCACTAAACTTAAGTTTTCTCCGCTTTAGTTTAGTGACACCATCGAGCAGCGTCGGTTTTTACTTTATTTTAATCAGTAGACTGCCGTAAGCCATGACCAAAAAAGCAGATGCACTGATAATAGTAATTTCCGTATCACTGTCCATCTTTATCTGATCTGCCGATAAACAGAAAAACAATGCGATTATAACAGATGCGAAAAACGTGCATAGCACCGGTCACTTGACGAATATTCGTTGTTGCCGTATAACCGTATATGCTCGCTATTCGGGGGGGGGGGGGGGGGGGTAGAGCTGTGTGGCACAACGTGTACGCGAATATTCGGCGAGTGCCACAAGGAGCACTTTTGGTCGGTGCTGGTTGTTCGGTATTGGTCAAATACCACATATATGTTGCCGCCTTTGGTGTAGCACACTTTAAGACACACGTCTCATTTCCGAGCATTCAGCCGCACGGTGGATTCGACACGTTGACCACACACATTCATATACACGCTCCGTGTGCCAACGGCTTAAGGACACAAACTGCAATTCCATTCAATGTATAAGAAAATATTATCTCCATATCTCCCCAAGAGCTCCCACAAAGTGTTGTCCGACTCAAGTGCCTACTTCTACATTCGGATTTGCAATTGACAGAGGGGAGTTCTCCCTGAATTTGGTCGACAAAAGTGTGGGTGGCACCGAGACTGCTGCCAAACTGGGATGTCTTAAGGCCCCTACAAACGGTCCGATTTATCATCCGATAAACCAAATGACCAGCCAACCAACCAAATTCGTAGCAGCCTGCACACGTTCCGACCAACTGCACGCAGCGATTTCAGAGTCTCCTCGTTCTGGTTGCTTTCGCGTGTTCGCTGTGCAGACGATCGCAGGCAGGAAGTTGGTCGGATAGCGCTAAGCACTGTACAATTTGTCGGATGGAGTGGTGGTGGTTCGAGGAGGGGGCAGGGTCGGATTTCGGACGGTCAGCCCGACCAACCTTTCGACAAGAAAGGTTGGTAGAGAAGCGCCTCCACACGTCCAATGTATCGGACTGCCGATAAATTGGTCCCGACAAATAGGAACCTTTAGAGCGATCGTTTAGGGATTATTTTATTCACGCCAGTATCAGTGGCGTACTCTCCCACAGTCACACTACAGCCGGGTGTGAACCAGAGATCTCAACCAGCACCGACACAGTTAGAAGCTTCGGATGGCATTCAGAATTCGTCGGATAATTTTGAATGGTAACTAGCGACTCCATCCTATACGGCCAAAAAATGTACATGCCAAAGGAGTGTAAACACTATAAATTGCAGGTCAGACTTGAAGTCTTGATGGAGGTGTAGAGCCATAATTATCAATGTAATAAGAAAGAAGTTAAAAAAGCTGATTGGCTGCTGAGAATAAAACCATGCAGGTGACGATAAAATCATTATTCCTTTTGTACTGACACTTTTCGGGCGTAGTCCATCTTCAGAGTACCTGGTAAGCGCAAAAAACTAAGGTAATACATGCTCAGTCAAACAAAAGTAAACGTGAAAAAGAGAAACGACACCAAAAATTTATACATACCATAACATAACCCATTTACATTTTTGCTAAGTCGTGATTAAATGAAATTCTTAATTTTGTCCATGGTAATATAATGCAAATGTCTGTACAAAACTAAATATTTTATTTTGTTTGTACATATGGACTGTAATATTCCTGTATCTTTATAACGTCTTAGGTGAGGTGCTGCCCTCACGTGATTTGTTTTCGCCATAACGGCTGTCAAAAAGAAATTGATTTCAGTTTACTTTTACCTTTCGTCAAATGTACTTAGTTCTGTACTACATATTAGTGTTACCAGTATTTGATGAATGGCCAGCCTCTACTGGCCATTGCGCTTTGTCTTTGTTTAAATGGGTTATGTTATGGTATGTATAAATTTTTTGTGTCACTTCTCTTTTTGTTTCATGTTTACTTTTGTTTGACTGTACATGTATTACCTTAGTTTTTTACACTTACCAGGTACTCTGAAGATGGGCTACGCCCGAAACGCGTCAGTACAAAAGAAATAAAGATTTTATCGTCAGCTGCATGGTTTTATTCTCACCAGCCAATCAGCTTTTTTAACTTCTTTCTTATTACATTAAACACCATAGTTTTCAAAATAAAATGCCAAGATCGCACATTAATAATTTTTTCACTGACTACCAGTTTCGGTGATCTGTGTCACCATCATCTTGTTAAAAAATTTGGCATAAAATAACAAGTGCAACATTGCACTTAGTCACTATATAAAAAATACACTAGTTAAAAACATGACAGCTTACAAAATACACATTCGATGTGATTGTCCTTAGGCTAGGTTTGATTCGCTTGGGTTAGCTGTGTTGAAAGAAGTCACATAGTTTCCCGTGAGACAACGAACTCTCGTTGTCGTCAGCGAAATATGTTGTTAAAATGTTTGTAAACATATTGGGCCGAACTGCTATGGTCATCAGACTAACAAACTAATTAAACTAAGTTACACTAAGAACAACACACTCAAACACACACACACACACACACACACACACACACACACACACATATATATATATATATATATATATATATATACACCCAACGGAGGACTCGGACCTCTGCCGGGAGCGACTGCCCAGCCCGTAACAAGATGCGTTACACGCTCGGCTATGTGGTAATCAGCGGTCGAAAGGAAGGGGTGGTTACATTGCCTCCCTTTCTACTACCCACTGAGGCTATTTCGTGACGATTTCACGCGACGTGAAAAAACCGTGTGATTTCAGAGCTAGGCATTGTGGATCTGACGACTACTGCAAAGGCATCAAAAGAAGGGATGGAGGTAAGACGGAGGGGGCTGTAGAGGGTCACGGCCTTCCTGTACTGCGACACGTATGCGTTAGCTTTGGGTAATATTGCAGTGAAATGTGGTACCAATGTGATCATTAACACACCTGCACTTCTGCTGGCCTATTTTGTTTCGAATTTCTCGACAAAATGTTGTTTGCAGCCGCACCAATCCCGCGGGTGACGTCGAAGGGCGCCATACATGTCTAGCATTACAGGAAAACGATGTGGGCACCTGTGAGCCAAATTTTAAACCTGTACGTCGTATTGGACCTAAATTACGGGGTTCCGGATAAGTTCTCCTGTAATTGTGTTGCGCAGTGTATGTATTTTTTTATTATTTATTTATTTTTTCACTTTTGCGAGATAGCCAACTGGCACAAATCTCTTACTGCCAGGTCTGTCATATGGATGTCTCCCCTTAGTCTGTGGGCTTGGGTGGCGCAGTGCAGACCCACAGCAGCAGGAGAAAGCTAGCGGGTCGGCCACCTCCTCGCGTCGGCTGCCGTCCTAGCCGCAGCAGAGGCATGGCGTGCAGTACATCGCACATTTTCAATATAAATTTTGCAGGCGGGGGGTTCCTTTCTAGATAATTATAAGAGAAACTCTATGCTCAACTGTGTATTGCCACGTGTCATCTGCTTCTGTAGTTTGTTACTTGTTAATGCCGTTACAAGCAACTTATCTTACCCCTGCAAATATATATAAATGTTTTTTTAATAGTTAAAATAGTCTATTGACTGTATAATTAAATAAATCATTAATATAGTTTGATTCCTGCAGTGAACAACTTCCATCAGTTATTAATGCGATTAATTTTTTAAAAAGAAAGCGCTGTTACTGGTTTCAAACCTGTAGTGTAGGTTCATGAGACAGCGATCAAATTCTTCTTCATTTGATTCTATTCTTAACAGTAACCAACAGAAACGATGACAAATTTATTTGGACGTGAACAGCTGTCTGGTGATGAACTGGCGCTATTTTGTAAATAATTAGCATTATTAGTAGTGACTGGTTGCTGTTACCTTAATTGCAAAGATTCAGCTAAATTTTGTACACTCACCATCTCAAAGTATTTGTTTTCGGCAAAATAGCATTACACGGATGTTTACTTCATCTGTCGGATACTCTCTGAGACACCTGTTATGTGCAATCATTTTTTCCCGCGAACCATACGCTACTGGCATAGGAGGAAGTGACAATGATACGCGAAGTAGATTGTTGTATACCGTGACACCCTAATGTTAGTGCTTTCATCTCAAACCACGCTTTCGTGTGTTATATGACATACATTGTCTCCAGTGGTATACTTACGGAGTATTATTTTACCCACTAGGGACTCGTGACAAAGTTATGAGGATATGGTACAGCCAAAGCAAATATTATACATTTGAATTATATTTTGATTATGTAATAGACTATTCAAATGATCAAGGTTTGGAAACCTAGCGGACCTAACTGCGGACCCTAGACTATTCTTAGCGTGGTGCCATAAACCTCGAGGCCATTTCTGCGCGGCTGTATAACTTTTATCATTTCAAAAGTCTTCTCGTTCTACTTAGAGTTTTCTACACCTCTTATCTCCCCAAACCTCTTCTTGCGTGGTTGGCTCCTGTATCCCCATCTCCCTCACTTCTATTTAACTAGGATCTTCCGCTTTTTCTGTGTCGTGAAGGTCTCCAGCACCATATTTTAGAAGAAAATCTTTTCTCTGGCGTTCGTGTGAGACGTCCATAAAGTGTTATGTGTTTCCATTGTGTCAGCAATGTCCCCAGTCACTCCCATCCTCGCAGCAATTCATTTATTATTATTATTATTTTATTCTTTTTTTTTTTCTTTTTATTTATTTATTGTGCCCTACTTGTTACTTGACAACTTCATCTCCCATTGCCTTTAATTTCTTCTTCCTACAATTCAGCACCAGTCAGAACATGCTCTCTCGATTATAATTTTGTACAGCCTTATTTTTGAAGTTTTTAAAGAAATGTAAGTGTGCTGAATATTTTAAGGACAGTAACTTCTTAATCGTATTTGAGATGTTTTAACAGACAAAGTTGCAAAAGGAAGGTTGCTTTTTTTTTCCCCCTTTATTGACAACTAGTTTTTGGATGGCTGCAACTCATTTTCAAATCATCCATTACGAATACAAAAAGCATCAGAAAAACAAAAGACATTTTAAGTGAAATAAAATGAATTCGCCTTCTTTCACAAAATTGTTTTATTTTACATAATGCATTTCGAGTCCTGAGGGCTCATCAGGTGCTTCTATGGATTTTTTATACACCTGTTTAGATCAAAACATGGGTAGTAACAATATGAAAGATTTTAAATATGATTTTCATACAATAAAAGATATTTAACAATTGACTTACTTACTGAAAAGTCGTGTGCAAATAACTCTGGTGAAGTATGATACATTTGTATGTATAAATAATCACCAACACAAACACCTCTCATCTTGAGACACATTGTGGAATACCAACAACAAAAGACTTATAGCTATGAAGATGTTCCAATTCTATATTACTCAGATACTCTATACAAGTCAAGGGTTTAATTTTATAGAAATAAAGAGTTTTGTTTTTGATATATAGAAAATTTACAGATTTTTATGTTAAATTTTCACATTATAAATTTATAAACTGCTATTGTTCTATAACAGGTTTGTAGAAACATTAATTATGGCGGTAGGTTAGTAATTGCTTTGTAATGCTAAGTACTTTTAAACTTTTGAAATTACTGAAAAAACTGTGGCTGCAAAATTCTGTTCGTTCATTTAACAAGTTTTCAGTATATTTTTCTTTATGTAAAAATATACTAACTCTCCAAGTAAATCAAGTTTTTTGCTATTTATTTGTTTGTGGAGTACGTTAGATTACTGTGGATGTCAATTATTTTGTGTTTATTAATGTATAGTTGGTTAGCTATTGTGGATCTGATAAAATGATTAAGTCCAAAAGCATCAGTGTGTTCTTTTAATGTATGTGTAAATTTCTTCCAGTTTTGCCTATATAAAACCAGGGCAACTGTTACATTGTAATTTATATATCCCACAGTGTTCTGTAGCTGGAGTGTTTTTGTTACTGTGTGTGGAAAGTGGTGTTCTAGTTTGTTGTTAATGGAGAAAGATATTGTAATATTGGTGTTCTTGAATAAATTGGCTGCTTTTTGGGTCGCTGTGCCCAAATAGAAAATACTTGTAAAGATTTGTGTTTTGTTTGTGGTTTTGTTCATTATGTTTTTGTTAGTGATGTTAGCTTGTATTTTTCTTGATAGTTTGTCGATTGATTTTTCTGAGTATCCATTATTAGATGCTATTGTTTTGATTGTATCAATTTCTTCTTTAGTGCTTTTGGTTTCAAAGCTACTGTGTATGCTCTGTGTAACAGGGATCTGAATGAGCATAAAAAAGATTTTTTAATGAACTACTGCCATTCACTCTAGGCATCAGCTAGTTGTCAGGCAATGAAATACCTAGCTTTAATAAAGGAGGAAAAGTTCAGATTTAGAAGAGGTAAAGGAACATGAGATGCTATTGTTCTGTTACGAAATATAGGGGAAATGTTAAGAAACAGAAATATATGATGTTTTCATTGATTTGGAAAAAGCTTTCGACAGAGTTCAGTGTAAAACCTTGATGGATATGTTAAAAAATAAAAAATAAAAAGAGTAGATTGATTGGAAGGAGAGTCGATTGATACAAAATCTATATTTACAGCAGAAAGTAAAAGTAAGGATTGGAGATGAAATGTCGGAAGGAAGCGGAATTGGAAGGGACTTAGACAAGGTTGTAGTTGCCTCTGCCTTTCATCGATTAATGTACGTTTGGAAGAGATGTTTGCTAAATGTATAGATGGAAAAAGGGGAGTCTATTTAGGTGGGTAAATAACAAAATGCCTAAGATTTGCCGATAACATGCTGTTAGTGGCAGAAAGCAGGTGAACTTCAAACAACATGCTGAAATATCTCAATTAGGCTTGCATTGAATATGGAATGAATAACAACACAGCACACACGGTATGGTGTTCGGTACAAGAAGGAGACGCAAATATTAAGATATTAAGATCGATCAAGGTGCCATAAATCAAGAAGAACAGCTAAATATTTTGGGAGTATAATCACTGAAGATTTGAGATGTCAAATGTTCAAATGTTTGTAAAGCTTAAGGGGGGGGGGGTTAACTGCGGGGTCATCAGTCCCTAACTTACAAACTAGCTTATACTAAAGACGGCACAAACATCCATGCCTGAGGAGGGATTCGACCCCCGACGGGGAACGGCCTTGCGCATCGTAGCATAGCGCCTCAATGCGCTCGGCCGCTCCGCCGCGGCTTGTTACAGAGACAGAGGCATCCAAGAAAAAGAGAAGATTATTATGTGGCGAGCTGGATAAAGAAATTACGAAAAGGCTTCACAGGTGTTTTGTTTTGAGCGTGGCACTGTATCACTTTATGCAACAGAAACATGGATACTGAGACGAAAGGATGAATAAGGGTAGAAGCATTTGAGATATGGATTTGGAGGAGAAGTGATAAGCTGGAGGGAAAGAATGAGCAACGAAAGTGTGTTGGAAAGCATTGGTGAGAGGAGGAGACTGCTTCCTTCAAGTTAGAAGAGAAAGGAAGAACTGGAAGGGCCATTTGTCGACACGTTTGTTGAGTGTTTAAATAACAGTTGCTTTAGAAGGGCTATTTTGTGGTAGAAGATTGAAAGGAAAAGTAGATGCAAGTTGATAGATGACCTACAGGGAAGTAGAAAATATCCAAACCTGAAAAAGATAGAAGAGCATGTGAACTGCCTTTGGAGAGAACATAAGAAAATGATTATGTTCATTTTGTAACTTGGGGTGTTTAAACATCATTGAAGTGTTGTTATTCCGATTAATAAATTGCCACTGAGAACTGACTGCCTTGGGGTTTATTCAGTTGGTTCTAGACGCTTTAGAAATTAAGCGTATAAGTTGCGTTACAGTTATGTGTAGTACAAAGGAAACTGCCAAATTGTCGCGACTGTTTGCATTCCGTTTTACTAAAAATAAAAAGGGACATTTGTCGAGACGTTTGTTGAGTGTTTAAATAACTGTTGCTTTCGAAGGGCTAATTTGTGGTAGAAGATTGAAAGGAATGAGTAGATAGATGCAAGTTGATAGATGACATAGATGGAAGTGGAAAATACGCAAACCTGAAACAGATGACAGAATAGCATGGAGCTACCATGTGAACTGCCTTTGGACAGAACATAAGAAAATGATGTTCATTTTGTAACTTGGGCTGTTTAAACATAATTGAAGTATTGTTATTCTGATTAAATAAGTTGCCACTGAGAACTGACTTGGGTTTGTTTATTAAGTTGGTTCTAGACGCGTTAGAAATTAAGCGTAAAAGTTGCGTTACAGTAATGTGTAGTACAAAGGAAACTGCCAAATTGTCAAGATTGTTTGCATTCCGTTTTACTAAAAATGTGGACTGGTATCGATTAAGTAATTAGAACAAAATTTAGACGCTCCCTTGTCATCCGACACGGCACATCAGACTCCTGCAGCAGCTAGGAGGGCAGCCGGCGCGAGGAGGTGGCTTGTTGGACGGCGCTCTCCTGCCATCCACAGCCTGACTGTGCTGCGCGTGAAGCCAAATGATGTCACCCCAAACCGGAAACCGAGGGGGAACAGACCTTACTGACACACGCTGGCGTCCGTCGGTTGTCTTACATAAAATAAAACCAATAAAACTCATACAGTAGGTGAAAACCATACTTATAGCTTACGTGGCCCGAGAGTATACTCTCAATCGTTTATTTCATTCGACTAAAAAAAACTAACCCAATAAAACGTAATAGGAAATCATGGAACACTAGGGTTGTAAAGGAATCAAATCCATACGGTTTATAAAATTTGTTTACTGAATATGAACTGTTACAATGAAAATATTTACAATAAATGTTTATTATTGCATCAACGAAGATTATCTTTATTCATATCCTCTAATTCGACATTTTCTACATCTTCTCGTTTCTTTTTCGGTACACCTCTTACAATATTAGCACGAGAAATTGTTGTTGTTGTGGTCTTCAGTCTGCAGACTGGTTTGATGCAGCTCTCCACGCTACCCTCTCCTGTGCAAGTCTCTTCATCTGAGAATACGTTCGGCAACCTACATCCTTTTGAATCTGCTTACTATATTCGTTCCTCGATCTCCCTCTACAATTTTTACCCCACACGCTTCCTTCTAATGCTAAGTTGACAATTCCTTGATGTCTCAGAATGTGTCCCACCAATCTATCCCTTCTCTTAGTTAGGATAGGCCAGAAACTCCTTTTCTCCCCGATTCGATTAAGTACCCCTCATTAGTTACGTGATCTACCCATCTAATTTTCATCATTCGTCTGTAGCACCACATTTTAAAAGCTTCTATCATCTTTTTATCTGAACTCCTTATCGTCCACGTTTCACTCCCATACAATGCTACACTCTAGACAAATGCTTTCAGAAAGGACTTCCTAACATTTAAATTAATATTGGATGTTAACAAGTTTCGCTTCTTTAGAAACGCTTTTCTTCCCATAGGGATTCTACATTTTATCTCTTCTTTACTTCGGCCATCAGAAGTTATCTTGCTACCCAAATAACAAAATTCATCTACTACTTTTATTGTCTCATTACCTAATCTAATTCCTTCAGCATATGCATTAATAGCACTTGCTGCTCCTGTACCGAGGTCAAATGATATACCACTGTAAACTGAAGTTGTACAATCACTATCACCTTTCAAATAAAGCTCTCCAGAATTATTTAATGTTTCTACTAAAGTATTGTACGTTTCTATAGAAAATCCTATTTCAATTGCTGTAGTGATTTTTACTATCATTTTACAATTTACATAAATATTTGAATCTGCTGGAGCATTATTAGGAACTGGATTAATTCCCGATGTAAAAGAAGACATTAGTCTACAACTAGTTGGTCTATTTAAATGACCTACTAGATGAGTTTCTTCAATACCTTGCTCATAACTAAAATAACCAAATGAACAGACAAAGGTTTTACACTTTACTGTCTGACTTTCTACAATACTATCAGTATTACAAAATCGTCCAGGATAAGCATTTGTTCCTAAATAATACTGTGATCGGTTACCAGCAAATCCATGAGCACGTTTTCTACTTTTTACAATACCGAAAGCAGGTTCATATTCATAATCAGATATTTTATTTTCATCAACTGCTTTTAAGGCAATACCTACTTCATACAGTTTATGAAAATACTTCGTCTGTGGCAAACAAATTTCCATTAGCATCAGAGTTTTCATATGGAATTATAAAATAATAATAATAAGGCCAATTTCTTGGCACTGTTAAACAAATAGGATAATCATTCATTGCACTTAATCCCCACAAAATATCTTTTACATGACCTTCAGCTCCAGTACTAGTAATACACATAGGATTATTTTGTTCAGTCGCTACTTTAAGGGGTTCATGAGCAATTGCAAGAGTTACACCTTTATTGTAAAGTAACAATGGGAGATGAGTAATACTACCACTTACACATAATGTACTTCCAGTTTGAAAGCTTGCTTGTAAACCAACAGGAGTTAAAGTTATCCGAAATTTCTTTACAAATGAAGTATGTGGCAACTAATCAAACAGAACATTACTCAAAAATTTAATAAATTTATTTGTCATAAACTGTGCTCCAGATGTGCCTAATATTTTTGCTATAGCTTTATTACCTTTGTTAGAAGCAACAACATCTAACATTTTATACTCATAACCCCATACAAAAATATATATGTATTAATAATTAAAGCACTATTTTGTTTAATTTAAGCAACTGATTTCCATAGTTGAAATGGAGTTGATTGTCCAGAACTTGTACCACTTAGCTTAGCATTCTTAGTACCTTGACGTTGTTGAGCACATCCTGGTTGTTCATCAATTTTCATTGCAGCATATTGCATATATTGGGAATTTGTAAGCCGCGATCTTCTAATACGTTGTCTATTAAATTGGGTTAGTTGACAGATCTTGATGATGATCCTGGTGTAGGATTATTGTCCTGTCTAGGACGTTTGGGATCAGATGGAGCTTTACCAAACAATTCAGTTAAATAAAGTTCTTCTAAAGTGTAAAAAAAAATCTCTTTTACATTTCTCTACACTATTACGATTACCCTCCCGTATTGATGCCAAAGGTAACTGTTTTTCTTCACCACAAACGGTATACTTCTTAAACTTTTCACTACTCCTACCATTTATATATTCCTCTCTGTAAGACAGATAAGGCGACGATCTGTGGTAGTTCCGGAATGACTATTTCGTATCACACATTTTTTGAACATGGGTGTTCAATGTCGGACTAATAATATCATCTAGTAATACATTAATGGTCGCGGTATCATCCATAGTACCTCACAAGCGACTTCTAATCAACACTCAAAGACTGGAAAGTTGCATAGGTCACGCCAATATCCAAGAAAAGCAGTAGAAGTGATCTGCAATATTATAGGCCTATATCATTGACGTCGGTTTGTAGCAAGATTTTGCAACATACATGTTCCTCAAACTTTATAAACTACCTCGAAAAGAACGACCTATTGCCCCACAGTCAAACCAGTTTCGGAAAGTACCGTTCTTGAGAAACATCTAACATGAAGTGACGAGTGCTCTCAACAAGGAATCTCAAATCGATTCCATATTTCTAGATTTAAGGAAGGCTTTTGACACTGTAACAAGCGTCTTCTAATTAAATTGCGTACTTATGGAAAATCTACACAGTTGTGCGACTTCATTCGCGATTTCCTGTCATAACACACAACATAGTAATAGACGGGCAGGCCGCGGTGGCCAAGGCGACTGAGGCGCTCCAGTCACGGTCTGCACGGCCATTACGGTTGGGGGTTCGAATCCCCCCTCGGGTATGGATATTTGTGCTGTCCTTAGTCTTAGCTAGTTCATAAGTAGTTTGTAAGCTTGGGGACTGATGACCCCGTAGTTAAGTCCCATAAGTTCTACAAACATTTGATTTTTTGTAATAGACGGAAGTCATCCATTAAAGTGATGTCTGGTGTCTCTCAGAGAAGTGTTTTATGGCCTTATCTTTATAAACGATTTAAGGGACAATGTGAGCTGCTCTCTTAGACTGTTCTCGGATGATGCTGTCATTTGTCGGTTAGTAGATTCACCAAAAGATCAAAAGCAACTGCAAAATTATTTATAAGGTGTCTGCATGCTGCAAAAATGTGCAGTTCAGCCTAAATAATAATAATAATAAGTGTGAAGTCATCCATGCGAATACTAAAACAAAAAAATAAATAAATAAAATAAAATAAATAAAAAAAGGTCAGCTGGTATAGTATTATCACAGTATAGGAGAGAGAGTGTCATGGAAATAATGAACGAGTTAGGCTGGAAATCATTAATCGAAGGGCGTTATTTGTTGCGGCCTGGTATATTTGCAGAAATTTCTCTCACTTTCTCTCACTTTCTTCTCCGAATGCGAACATATTTTGTTAGCAACCAACCACATAGAGGAACGTGATCATCACACTAAAAGAAATCAGATCGGAAACGGAAAGATTGAAATGTTCCTCTTTTTCGCGTGCTTTAAGAGAATGGAGCGGTAGAGAAATACCATAAAAGCTGTTCGATGAACACTCTGCCCTGCATTTAAATGTGATTTACATAGCCGTAGAATGGAATACTGCCTCAATTTTTATGCAACCTTGTAGAGCGACGTTACTCCAAGAATTATTATTAGTCCAGTCTTATTCCTACGGAGCCAATATGCAGAGTTTTGTGGTGTATTGTTAGATTTCTCATTTAATAGTGGTTTTTTAATACTGTCCAGAACCTTTCTCTGGATAGTTCTCTGTCCTGAAGCGTCTCCAAAGTTCTCCAACAATTCAGAAACGTTCTCCATGAACAAAACAAACCAATGACAACTCACGAGTATATTTATTTTAAAATTCTTTTAAACAGTTAAGACCGTAATTTTAAACATTTATTGACTTTTTAAAATTGTTTTCTATCATATAATATCATTTTCAGTGTGTTTCTGTAATATAATTGATAAGAGAGAGGTACAGAACTATGCATACAATATTTAAGACAAAGAACAGACGCATACCTATGGCTGAATCTGGACGTATCTGCCTCAAAAACATATAGAAGAAAATGTTGCTGTTGTTCCTCGCTCAAAATTCGTGTGGAGGTCAAACTCTTAGCATAAAAGTGCTGTTACTTGCAACGGCGTTGGAAAATCACCTCACTTCAGGGGAGATGCCTTTGTGCATAGTGAACGTGAATTCATAGAATATGCACTAAAGAAGGTAAAGCAACGGTTTTACATAGTAGGTGATAACATGAATGTCACGAAAGTAAGTCGTAAAAAATCATTTGGTTGTCTGTGGAGTCGAAAAGAGATAATTATATTGACACAAAGACAATGTAAATTGGCTGAAATGTGGCCGTCTACGGCACCACACAATCAAAAAAGTTTCGCCACAATAAAAATTAAGTGCATAAGAAACATGTAAGTGACATGTACAGGTGTCAAGAAAAGGACTCCCTTATTTCAAAACAAAATATCTCGAAAACAATGATCGATAGAGGAATGCAGTAAACGGTATGTTTATTGTGAAAGCTGTAAAAAGTTTATACAGCAGTTTGAAATAATAGTTACATAAGCTGCTAATAGATGGCGCTGTAATCACCATACGTAATGCCTAGTGTAAACAGTTCTCCGAAGCCCAGAGCCATCAGTTCCAATATAGAAACGTGAAAGGAGGTTAGCGTACCGAAGGAAGAGATTAAAACCATGTACTCCATTGAACAACGCGTTTTCTGGTGCTAGAGTACCACAGGTTAGAAGAGAGTCCTACGGCAACAAGCACGATTTAATGATCCAAAAGGACCCGATGCGAAAATCATTCGTACGCTCTTCGAAAAATTTCAACGAACAGGCAGCGTAACGGATAATCTAGTGGTGCATGTTGACCGCAAGCAAACCGCAGTTACGCCTGAAAATATCGCCACAGTTTCTGGAAATATTCAGCGAAATCCAATGTCATCCGTCCGTAGACTTGCACCTGAGACTCGTTCGAAGCGTTCCAGCACGCATAAAATACGAAATTCAAACGCTCCAGGCCAAACCCATACGAGCTGTGAAGGATTGATAGTGAAGGATTTGATGTTGGTTGCATCTGATTTACAGATGAAGCACACTTCCACCTGAATGGATACGTGAATAAGCAGAACTGGCGATTTTTGGATTCCGAAAAGCCGTATTGGTGTGAAGCGAAACCCCTGTATTCTCCTAAAGTTACTGTGTGGGCTGCAGTATGAAGCAGAGGCAATATTGTCCCTATTTTCATTCGAGAAACGGTCACTGGTGCACGTTACGTTGCAATTTTGGAACAATTTGTTGCCACACATCAAGCGTTAGAGGATCGACCAGGTACTGAATGGTTTATGCAAGCTGGAGCCAGACCACATCGGACCGAAAAAGTGTTTCGCTTTCTTGAGGAATACTTCGGGAATATCCCAAATTTACTGGTGCAGGCATGGATTGGCCTCCATATTCGCGGGATTTGACTCCCTGTGACTTTTTTTTTTTTTGTGAGGCACAGTGAAATAGATGGTCTACCCGAAGCATCCCGCCACGTTGGACGAGCTTGAATAGGCGATCTCTGTGGCATGTGACTCCATTTCGGTTGAGACAGTACGAAATGTGATGGCGAATTTCATTCTTCGTTTGCGCCACCCCTGTAGTGCCAATGGTGAATATTTTGTAAACATTGTGATGTGATTGTTTGCAAAGAGTGTTTTCATACGATTATTGCACTTATGTATGCTGATATGAGCTGTACATCGCCATCTGTTAGCATCTTTTGTAACTATTATTCCAAACTGCTGTATAAACATCTTTCAGCTATCACAATAAACATACAGTTTACAGCATTCCTCTATCGATCTTTGTTTTCGAGATATTTAATTTTGAAATCAGGGAGTCCTTTTCTTGACACCTTGTATGTGGATGTGAACAGTCTTCTGATGATGAACTGAAAGGTTAGAAAACCGGTAACGGCGCTATTTAGTAAATAGCATAATCAAAAGTGGTTGGGTGCTGTCTTCTTCATTGTAAGATACACCCTGTATTTCATACACAACCTTGAGCTCAAAATGTCATTTTTTGACAAAATAACACTTTGCAAATTTTTTGATCGATCGTAGAACTCGGCTGCCGTCACAGATAGCAGGATCCGTGCAACACAGAGTAGCGGCGAGTCCGCGTGTTTTTGATGGCCACGGCTTGTGTGTCCCGCGGGGCGACTCCTTTGTAGGCGTAATGGGCCGGAGAGCCTGCACAGGGCCTACGTTACTCTGTGCCTGTGGCGACCGCAGCCGCCGGTCGCCAGCTGTGGTGGCTCAGTCACGCGATCTGCAGCGCTTCGCCGCTATATGGCCAGACACGCTGCCGGACTCCGCTTCCCGAAAAAGTTGTAATAACGCACATCGGGGTAATTTGATGTGTAATTGTCCAATGTATCAAGGAAGTGGACCAGAGTGAGTAAAAAAAATGTAACTAATAAGGTCGCTATTGTATTCATGTACTCGGAAAACTTCACAACGTCTGAGAACGAATTACTTTTTGTTTTTAATTCACTTTTTTGACATATCACTCGTAACAAGAATTCAAGTTGGGGAAAGATGTCTGTGAGATACACACAATAATCACAAATGGAGTATTGTTTCATATCTTATTATGTCCAAACAGCCGGCCGCGGTGGCCGAGGAGACTCAGGCGCCACAGTCACGGTCTGCACGGCCACTACGGTCGGGGGTTCGAATCCCCCCTCGGGCATGGATATTTATGCCGTCCATAGTATAAGGTAGTTGATAATTAGTTTGTAAGTTTAGGGACTGATGACCCCGTAGTTAAGTCCCATAAGCTTAACAAACATTTGAACATTTATGTCCAAACAAACAAATTCATTTGTAATTGTCCAATGAATCAAGGAAGTGGACTAGAGTAGTAAAAAAAAATGTAACTAATAAGGTCACTATTGTATTCACGTACTTGGAAAACTTCACAACGTCCGAGAACCAACTTCTTTTGTTTTTAATTTACTTTTTTGACACATAACTTGTAACAAGAATTTAAGTTGGGGAAAGATGTCTATGAGATACACATAAAAATCACAAGTGGAGTGCCGGCCGCGGTGGCCGAGGGGACTGAGGCGCTTCAGTCACGGTCTGCACGGCCACTACGGTCGGGGGTTCGAATCTCCCATCGGGCATGGATATTTGTGCCGTCCTTAGTAGTAGTTAGTTCTTAAGTAGTTCGTAAGTTTAGGGACTGATGACCCTGTAGTTAAGTCCCATGAGCTATAAAAACATTTGCATTTTTGCACAAGTGGAGTATTGTTTCATATCGTATTATGTCCAAACAAACGAATTCATTTGTAATTGTCCAATAAATCAAGGAAGTGGACTAGAGTGAAAAATAAAGTAACTAATAAGGTCGCCATTGTATTCACGTACTCGGAAAACTTCACAACGTCTCACAACCAACTTCTGTTTGTTTTTAATTTACTTTCTTGAGACATCACTCGTAACAAGAATTGAAGTTTAGGAAAGATGTCCATGAGATACACAAAAATCACAAGTGGAGTATTGTTTCATATCGTATTATGTCCAAACAAACAAATTGATTTGTAATTGTCCAATGAATCAAGGAAGTGGACTAGAGTGAGTAAAAAAAAAAATGTAACTAATATGATCACTATTGTATTCATGTACTCGGAAAATTTCACAACGTCTGAGAACCAATTACTTTTTGTTTTTAATTTACTTTTTTGACATATCACTCGTAACAAGAATTCAAATTGGGGAAAGATGTCTATGAGATACAAACAATAATCACAAATGGAGTATTGTTTCATATCGTATTATGTCCAAACAAACAAATTCATTTGTAATTGTCCAATTAATCAAGGAAATGGACTAGAATGAGTAAAAATAATGTAAATAATGAGGTCACTATTATATTCATGTACTCAGAAAACTTTACGTCTCAGAACCAAGGTGCCGGCCGCGGTGGCCGCGGGGACTGAGGCGCGCCAGTCACGGTCTGCACGGCCACTACTGTCGAGGGTTCGAATCCCCCCTCGGGCATAGATATTTATGCCGTCCTTAGTGTTAGCTAGTTCATAAATAGTTTGTGAGTTTAGCGATTGATGACCCCGTAGTTAAGTCCCATAAGCTATACAAACATTTGAACTCAGAACCAACTTCTTTTAGTTTTTAATTTACTTTCTTGACACATCACTCGTAACAAGAATTCAAGTTGGGGAAAGATGTCTATGAAATACACACAGAAGTCACAAGTGGAGTATTGTTTCATATCGTATTATGTCCAAACAAACAAATTCATTTGTAATTGTCCAATGAATCAAGGAAGTGGGCTAGAGTGAGTAATATATATATATATATATATATATATATATATATATATATATATATATATATATATATATATATATATATAATGAGGTCGCTATTGTATTCATAAACTCAGAAAACTTCACAAAGTCTGAGAACCAACTTCTTTTTGTTTTTAATTTACATTTTTCACGCATCACTCATAACATGAATTCAAGCTGTGTAGTGGGACGAAATATTATCCCCTGCTACTATCTTCACGTCCACTCAGTTTCGCACGCAAAAGAAAATGTTTATATATGTTGTTGTTAATAATGTTTAGTCTTAATAGGTTGTATTTAATTCTCAAAGGGAATATGTGTTGTTTTTATGTTTTATGTGCGGTGACAACGGAGCAACCTACGAAAATAGCATCTTCTCTGCTGAAATCAAAGATAATGTACCTGGCCACCATTCGTCGCGGGTCCACAACCACACGCTCAGAGAAGAACCTGTTGGAGTACCTCCGTTGCCAACCGTTACAATCATATAAACAAGAAAAATTGAAAAATGTATTGTAATAAGACATGAACAGTTTCAGTCTTGATGCTGAGTCCTTACGAGCAAGTTCTGATTGTATGTCATGTATTACGTGGACTTATAACTTACAAAATAAAACGTAAACTTTTCCTTCCAATACCAGTGTGTGAAAAATAATTATTGCACTGAATAACAGAGAAGATATTTACATATTGAACTGAATTTATATTTTAGGAACTTATTACAGAATTTTTCCGATTTTATACCAGTGTAGGGACTCAGCAATAATTTTAGTAACTGATAAACAGTGAGATCAAGTTTTATAAATTGATATATTTTACGACTGATTCAGTGAGCAACATCTTTGATAGTAAAAGATTATCTTAGGAAATCTTGAACAATGTTTTTTTTTCTTTTTTTCAGAATATTCAACGAAAGTGCGTACCAGATTTTGAACTTATACAGGTTTTTTAATTTTTAATTTTTTTAATTTTTTTTTTAAATTTTTTTTATTTATTTATTTTTTTGAACAGTTTTATTTTTCTATTATCTTGCACAAGAACCTAGCAGCGAATATTTAAAAGACTTTTTACTTTGAATGAAGGTTTTTATTAATTCGAGTGAAGTGGAATGGCCAGGGTTGAAGTCCGACTAAATCAAACTAAAGAAATTTACTTCTGAATACACAATTCCATTATAATCTGAAGGAAGAATCGGCTGTTCCACCATAGCCGGGGGAAGATGTCTATTTTTCACAAATTTTAAAATATGTGGCATACTTCTAGAAACATGAAAAAGTGATAATAATTTCCTAGTGTTCGTTCGAATTCAAGGAAAATGTGTTGGACTTGAACTATTTCCAGTCCAAATTTTATTAATTTGTGAACGAAAGGATTTCTTTGCATATTTCTATTCATAATGATTGGAATAATGTATATTTTTTAATATTTGAGATTTATTTTTAGTTTTTGGAGGGAAATTTGGGATGACTTCATATCGCATCATTGGGCTGGATATATTTCCTTTACCATACCTGACGCCTTTTTCAAATTGTTTACTCTTAATTTAGTCATTTAAAATAATTTTCAATGAAATTTTAAAATTATTATGTTTCCTTTACTTTGATATAATATTTTGAAAGTCTTCTATTTTGTACTCTAACTTAGGCATTAAGCAACGCTACATTTTTTGTCAATGTGTTGTAGTGTAATTCTCCTCTGTTTCCTCGAAGTAATGGGAGGCAAGCTACCCGCTATGTATTTTGGAAAGTCCTGCAGTGTTCTTTATAATCTTTGGTCAAATGGTTGGGCCGAGAGTAAAAGACAAAAATGACGATGCCGTAAGGCATCATTGGGCTGGAAAGGATTAATATCCTTTGATCAAATAATTTGTGAAGTATACAAATGAAAAACAATTAATGAGGTTTATATGCTACTATGCATTTATTTTTGTTATTGTTGTAGAACAATATTAACTGTTAATACAAAAGTTCACACAATAAAATCTGCTGTACAACGTGTTCGTGACATCGTTTTTGCTGCCAACTGACTTTGCGAACCATTTAAAATACGGAGTTAATATTACTCACATTAATGGTTTTATATAAAATTCACAATATCTTTATGGGATAATACCTCAATTATTGTATTTTTCAAATGTTTCTATGTGTTATTATTAAACGGCACAAATATACATAACTCATCTTTTGCTGATCACTTCTTAATCACAAACCATTACCCAAAAGATGTTCTTGACAATATTTTGCATGTGGAAAGTAAAGGGAGAAAGCTTGGTGTTCTTTAAGAGCTCGAAATTTTTAAGCATCTTTCTCTGAATGACGGGTTCATTCTAAATGAGCAGTTACAGCTGAGTAATAAAGAATTTTTCGGAGTCTTGAAGCCTTTTAAAAGCCCATGATTTTCATCGTCATATGTGGGGCCATTCTTTATGTTTCGGTGATAATATTTTCCTGTTGACTTATTGAACTGGTGATTCAGAATTGGGAAAAAAATATAATCTTTACCTTGAATTTTATATTACGACTAGCTGAACCCCCGCTGCTTCGCATGCGTAGGCTGGTTGGTCTGCACCAGCTGTTTCTTTTTAATCTTGACGAAGAATCCATATCTTAAGTTTCGTAGTTATAGCTTGAAATTTCAGTTAACAGCACCATATTTTTGAAAATCAATTTTTACATCTCGTATTTCACTCCTTTATTGGTCGAATTTCCAAAAACACCGAAACACGTGTCCTTTCAATTTTGAACCCCGAATCCAAATCCGATTTTCGATAAACATCCCCTCTCCAATTTAACCCCCTTGATGGTTGAATTTCCAAAAACACCGAAACTCGTGTCTCTTTAATGCTGATCAAGAGTCCATATCCTAAGTTTCGTAGTTATAGCTTGAAATTTGAGTTAACAGCAACATTTTTTGAAAATCAATTTTTTTGCGTCCTCTATTTTACCCCCTTATTGGTTGATTTTCAAAAAATACCGAAACACGTGTCTTTTAAATTCGAACCCCGAATCCCAATCCGAAAATTTGTAGTAATTCTAACTTCAAAAATCCTAAATAGCAACATATTTTCGAAAAACACCCCCTCTCCAATTTAACCCCGTTGATGGTTGAATTTCCAAAAATACCGAAACACTTTTTTTTTTTTTTTTTTTTTTTTTTTTTTTTTTTTTTTTTTTTTTTTTTTTTTTTTTTTTACGTCTAACCAACTATACACATATCAATTTTTGCAGCTCCAGCTTCAAAATTGTATCAACAGCAAGATCCGAAATTTTGTAGTTCTAGCTTCAAAATTGGCTAAATAGCTACGTATTTTCAAAAAACGTTTCATCCCCTATTTCACCCCCTTTCGGGCGGAATATCGAAAAATCGCTTCTTAAATGACGCCTAGAGAGTAAGATCAACACCCTCCACAAATTTCAAGTTTCTATCTTCAGTGGTTTGGGCTGGGCGATGATGAGTCAGTCAGTGAGTCAATCAGTCAGTCAGTCAATCGGGACACTTCTTTTTATATATAGAGATTTCGTCGTGATGGGCGTCGTGGTGGTTAGCGCTACTGTGTCGTCAACAGGAGTCCCGGGATTTTAATTTCGGTCTCCGTAAAATTTTCACACGATCCCTCAGTCTGCACACATACATTACGTTGGTACGACTGTTACTCTTGAGGTCACGAATTTAATGAAGAGCTATCATTGAGATGTCATTAAGTACAAGTGCAAGACCGATCTAGTACAGGACTCACCATTGAGCAATCGTAATTATTGGTCCTGTTGGAATATGCCGACGCAAATAGCGGGTAGCAGTTAATGCCTTGGGCTGGCCACTAAACTCCCCACAAATGAACGTCATTAGTCATATATTGACCGCGGGGAAGTGGCCGTGCAATCTACAGCGACCTTGCTGAGGACTGCGCGTGTGCTACCTGTAGGAAATTGGAGTGTTCCCTCGGACATGGGTATGTGTGTTTTACCTTAGAAAAGTTACACTACTGGCCATTAAAATTGCTACACCAAGAAGAAATATAGATGATAAACAGGTATTCATTGGACAAATACATTATAAGGACTGACATGTGATTACAGTTTCACGCAATTTGGGTGCATAGATCCTGAGAGATCAGTACCCAGAACAACCACCTCTGGCTGTAATAACGGCCTTGGTACGCCTGGGCACAGAGTCAAACCGAGCTTGGATGGCGTGTACAGGTACAGATGCCCATGCAGCTTCAACACGATACCACAGTTCATCAGGAGCAGTGACTGGCGTATTGTGACGAGCCAGTTGCTCGGCCACCATTGACCAGACGTTTTCAGTTGGTGAGAGATCTGGAGAATGTGCTGGCCAGGGCAGCAATCGAACATTTTCCGTATCCAGAAAGGCCCGTACAGGAACTGCACCATGCGGTCGTACATTATCCTGCTGAATTGTAGGGTTTCGCAGGGATCGAATGAAGGGTAGAGCCACGGGTCGTATCACATCTGAAATGTAACGACCACTGTTGAAAGTGCCGTCGATGCGAACAAGAGGTGACCGAGACTTGTAACCAATGGCACCCCATACCATCACGCCGCGTGATACGTCAGTATGGCGATGACGAATACAAGCTTCCAATGTGCGTTCACCGCGATGTCGCCAAACACGGATGCGACCATCATGATGCTGTAAAGAGAACCTGGATTCATCCGAAAAAAATGACGTTTTGCCATTCGTGCACCCAGGTTCGTCGTTGCACACACCATCGCAGGCGCTCCTGTCTGTGATGCAGCGTCAAGGGTAACCGCAGCCATGGTCTCCGAGCTGATAGTACATGCTGCTGCAAACGTCGTCGAACTGTTCGTGCAGATGGTTGACTCAGGGATCGAGACGTGGCTGCACGATCCGTTACAGCCATGAGGATAAGATGCCTGTCATCTCGACTGCTAGTGATACAAGGCCGTTGGGATCCAGCACATCGTTTCGTATTGCCCTCCTGAACCCACCGATACCACATTCTGATAACAGTCATTGGATCGCGACAAATGCGAGCAGAATTGTCGCGATACGATAAACCGCAATCGCGATAGTCTACAATCCAACCTTTATCACAGCCGGAAACGTGATGGTACGCATTTTTCCTCCTTACATGAGGCATCACAACAACGTTTCACCAGGCAACTCCAGTCAACTGCTGTTTCTATATGAGAAATCGGTTGGAATCTTTCCTCATGTCAGAACGTTGTAGGTGTCGCCACCGGCGCCTATCTTGTGTAAATGCTCTGAAAAGATAATCATTGGCATATCACAGCATCTACATCCTGTCGTTTAAATTTCGTGTCTATAGCACGTCATATCCCTGGTGTAGCAATTTTAGTGGCTAGGAGTGTACATAAACAAAAACTGACAGCACGTAGGATTAGAGATCCCAAAATGTTTTGTATAACTGAATTTGAAACTGTAAATTTGTTTACATCAATCATGAAGTTACTCTGCGCACTCGATGCCGAGAAAATTAATATTTTCCGGTTTTACGCTGGTTCTCGTCCTGGCATGAGTGAGACCACATCGAAATGAAAGAGTTTTTTTTTATTTTTCAGTATTGCCACAAATATGAAATTTGCCTTGTGTTTTTGTGTCACCTTCTTTTTAGTTTAAATCATAAGTATTGATAACCTTTCATATGTTATTGAAAAATTACCAATAAACAAAATCGCGTGCATTGTTCAAAAAATTACCATTAGGTATTAATCTGATGTAAGTATTTCAAAATTACGAAAAAAAATCTACCACAGCTGGATTCGAACCACCGTCCCTGTGGTTAACATAGTCGCCCGCGGTGGCCGAGCGCTCTTCAAAATGTTCAAATGTTTGTACAGCTTATGGGACTTAACTACGGGGTCATCAGTCCCTAAACTTACAAACTACTATTGAACTAACTAATACTAAGGACGGCACAAATAACCATGGCCGAGGGGGGATTCGAACCCCGACCGTAGCGGCCGTGCGGAGCGTGACTGGAGCGCCTCAGTCCCCTCTGCCACCGCGGCTGGCGAGCGCTCTTCGGCGCGCCAGTCACGGTCTGCATGGCCACTACGGGCGGGGGTTCGAATCCCCCCTCGGCTATGGATATTTGTGCCGTCCTTAGTATTAGTTAGTTCAATAGTAGTTTGTAAGTTTAGGGACTGATGACCCCGTAGTTAAGTCCCATAAGCTCTAAAAACATTTTTTGTGGTTAACAGAGCTGAACGCTACCACCCCATCTACAAGGACAGATGCTACAATTGCTTCAGTTACTGGTTCTTCAATGTACTTACAAAATTTCAAATTCGATTTTCTGGAATTGGCTAATTGTTATTGAAGTTCTGCACTTCACGCCAAAAAAAAAAAAAAAATAAAAAAAATAAATAAATAAATAAAATAAAATAATATAAAAAAATTAAAAAAACAGCTATACTACATGACTACAATTAATTCATTTAGCAAATTCAAAGAATTAGTTACCAACACATGATTCTCACCCTCATTTCAATAACTGTGGACCTACGCCTTAAGTTCTGCTTCCACGCTGAGATAACGACATCTAAAGAAGATCAAGCAAGGGAAAAATCAAGAGAACTGCAATGTTTCGCCCTGACAAAGTACAATACAACTATGCTCGTCTCATGTTGTGCACTCTTAGTGCAAATGCGACCGCAGACATGTATCCTCGTAGTAATATTAGGGAGGAAAAAAGAAGGGAAAAACAGGAACAATATGTGAGGAACGAACGTGATTTAATGTAACATCCAGAAATAGTGTCCTTGAAGTACGAACTGTTATTTGTCTGCTCGGCTCCACATAGTTTTACCAACATTTAAAGCCACTATCCTCCAGAATAGAGTTGTTGCTGTTATGGTCTTCAGTCCTGAGACTGGTTTGATGCAGCTCCCCACCCTACTATATCCTGAGCAAGCCTCTTCATCTCCCCATAAGAACGGTAACCCACATCCACTTGAATCTGCTTACTATATGCGTCTCTTGGTCTCCCTCTGCTATTTTTACCCCACACACTTCCCTCCAATGCTAAATTTAAGATTCCTCGATGTCTAAGAATGTGCCCTACCAAGCGATCCCTTCTTTTAGTCAGGATATGCCAAAAATTCCTGTTCTCACCAATTCTGTTCAGTATCTCTTCATTAGTTATGCGCTCTACTCACCTAATCTTCAGCATTATTCTGTAACACCACATTTCAAAAACCTCTATTCTCTTCCTGTCCGCACTGCTTATCGTCCATGTTTCACTCCCGTACAAGGCAACACTCCACACAAATGCCTTCAGAAAAGGCTTCCTTACCCTTAAATCAATATTCGATGTTAACAAATTTCTCTTTTTCAAAAATGCTTTTCTTCCCATGGCCATTCTGATTTTATATCCTCTGTACTGCGACCATCGCATGTTATTTTACTACCCAAGTAACAAAACTCATCTACCACCTTCATTGTTTCGTTACCTAATCTAATTCCTTCAGCATCGCCTGATTTTCTAAGACCGCATTCCATTATTCTTGTTTTGCTCTTGTGAATGTTCATTTTATACGCTCTCTTCAACACTTTGTCCATTCCATTCAACTGCTCTTCCAGGTCCTTTGCTGTCTGACAGAATTACAATGTCATCAGCAAAACGCAATGTTTTTATTTCTTCCCCATGAACTTTAATCCCTATTCCAAATTTTTTCTTTGCTTTCCTTCACCGCCTGCTCGATGTACAAATTGAATAACATTGGAGAAAGGCTACACCCTGTCTTACTCCCTTCCCAACTTACTTTCATGCCCTTCGAGTCTAATAACTGCGCCCTGGCCTTTGTGCAAGTTGTAAATAACTCTCCTTTCCCTGTATTTTACCCCTGTTGACTTCAGAATTTGAAAGAGTGTATTGCAGTCAACGTTGTCAAACGCTTTCTCCAAATCTACAAAAGCTAAAAATAATCAATGTATATCATAATTCCCACGATTGTTTTCCCTTTCCGCGTCGTATTTGCCGCGTCGCATGTTACGTGCGGTGGTTAAGCAACGTGACTCGGCCGCGACAGTGCTAGTCTGTTCAAGGTGCTTCCCAGAGCCTGCCCCGCACAACGTACCCCGCGCAGGCTGCTAAAATAAACAGCCGCGCGGACGCCTTCCCGGAAGGGCAGCCCTCAGCCCTCGGGCCTCACGCGACGCCTAAGTGGGCCGCGACACCAGCCCCAGGCGGGAACAATCGATGGCGCTGCGTGACCGCGGCCGCTCCCTCAACTCGCGTGAGTCGACCGCGGCGCGCTTCGATTCGGAGCTCGCGACTCGCGCCGCGCCGATACCTGCCGGGGATTCCCCGGCGCGTGTCGACAGCGGCCCGCGCCGCTACTGCGCATGCGCGGTGGCGCGAAGTATAGCGCGCGGCGGTTCCGAGCAACGATCTTCACAGAAAACACCGGGCATACCGCAAGGTTCTGTGATATCGCCGCTCCTGTTCAACCTATATATTAACGACCTTCCAACAATTCCACAGGTCACCTGCTGCTTATATGCGGATGACACGGCGTTTATCACCTCGGGACGCATTTTCGACCAAGTGCTCACTCGCGCACAGCGCCAGATCGACGCAATGGAAAATTGGGCATTTTTCAATAGAATAACGATCAACCCCACCAAGACGGCGGCAGTCTTTTTTTTACCAAGAAGCGCCTTCCCGTTCTTCGTTTTCTACTGCGAGTACTGGGACAACCAATTCCTTGGTCGACTTCCACCAAATATTTCGGAGTCGCGTTGGATAAGTCGCTGACGTTCAAGCCACATGTCACAGAACGGAAAAGAGACACGACCAAGATGATGAATGCCTTACTTCCGTTCTTCACTAGTCGTAACCTGAATGCGAAAGCGAAGTACCAACTGTTTAGGTCGACAGTCCAGCCTAAGCTGTTGTATGTTTTGTGTCCCAGCCTCGTCGCCGCTTTTGTGTCTCGTTTCCGCCGGTTGTAGGTGTCGGTGGCCGAGTAGAAAGAGACCGACACAGGAATAAAGGATGCACGCTTGTGCAGGTACGGAGGTGAGCAGCCAGTAGGACAGCAGAAACTAGAAACACTAGAGTAAATTAGAACGAGATATATTTCAAAGAAAGATTATAATACTTATCTTTCATAAGCTTCATGACTGCAGAACGCTGATACATTGTTTATATAGAGGTCTGCCTACAGATGTGTCCTAGTACCTATCCAATAGCCAAGTCGTAACTGGTGCGTTTCTGATTCCCAAGTGTTAACTGGTTCCTATCTCACTCCCAAGTGAACGATGTCGTTCAGTGGAGGCCACGAGCGGAGTTGCAGCAGAGGGCGCTCGTGGTTGACGTCGTAAGAACGCCGCGCCGTGCGTGCATGGCGGCGCGCGGCGAAAGTAGGTGGCGCGCACTTTAGACTTGTGCGACACCACAGTATGGATGTGCATCATGGGGAGTAACTTGCGCCACCAATATCAAAAACCCTCCAACCGCTACAAAATCGCTGCCTCCGGTGGCCTCTAGGAGCCCCCCGATGGACCCGGACAAGAGAGGTTAACCAGGTATTACACGAACAGCTCTTACAAGACAAAATCGAGGACTATGGCACCAAATTTTTTCACGAAGTCGACCGGCTAAGAGAAGAAATCCGACAGTTCCGCCTTATTGGAAACGCACAACCGCAACGATGGCACAAACACAAAGTTCCACGGGCCCTGGTCCGTTGGCACCCACCATAAACATTCATCACCAGGGACACGAGACCAACACCAGTAATCGATGTACCTCACGAGTTCCCTTCTATGGAAACATTACCTTCGACCAAGTATAAACAAATCAGGACACCCTTCTGAGAAACAAAAGGACCCCTTATGTGCCCAAGTCTCCTCCCAATGTGTAATGTGAATAAATAAATAAAGGAAATCCCACATACCCTCACCCACCAAGAATAAACTTCCAAAGGAAGTCAGTCTTGAAAAAAACACACACGCAAAGGGATACTAAAAATGCGAAACTTCGATGCTTGCCGTCGATATCACTACTTCCAAATCATCGGTGTTATTTTGACGATGTTGTATATCGACATTTTGGTAGTGATTTGGAATTTTACGAACTGTAAAAGGCTCGTTCCTAGAGAATGACTTTTTTTCCAAAACCAGTGCGACAATAACTCAACAAAGAAATCGTACGACAGATAAACCGCTTACAAAATTACTGTTTACGGAACAGAAAAACACAGATCAGATTATTAGAAAAAGAGAAATTAAATATAAATTAATATATTGTGCACAGTGGTAGTGTAGTAGACTACAAATCAAAAGGTCCCGGGCTCGATCCCCGCCAGGTCCTAGGATTTTTATCTGTCACTTTCCACTTCTTTCACCTCTGGCAGTATTGCTCATTTGAAAAATATCGAGTTAAACTGTAGGTCCCCCTATAACTGGCTGGGTAAGTCTGTCCGAAGATGGGAGGAAGGCAACGGCATACCACCTCCAAACAGGACCATGCCTAGTAAAGCACTGTGGTGTTCAAACCAATCTTCGTATTGTTGAATGCTTTACCTTTTTTACAACGCAGATATATTAAAATTTGGTATAGCTACAGTATATATGAAATTAATTTGACAATGTGAGAGACTTGTTTGTCTGTTGCGAATACGCGTATTTGTCGTAGCGAAACAAGCACGATTTGTGGAATTTAAATACGCAAGATTTACCTCGTTTTGGTTTTAAAGTAGTCACCGCGTAAAGAAAATGCAACTTTGGCAGAATTGTGATTTTAAAACAAATTGACAAGTTTTCCTCTCGTTAAAAATCTCAAAAAAATGGAGGGTATACGAAAAGAAGAGGCTCGAGGACATCTTAGAAACTTTTGAGAAGAAGAATTTAAACATTTAATTACGTGTAACCTGTGTTTTACGAACTATTTATGTCTCTTTATGTCACATGTAATTTAATTATAAATTAATAATAAGACTAATAGTACCAATAAAGAATAAGTTAGGTTAAGTTAGATGGGCATATGCCCATCGCATACACTGCACATATCCGTCTTTGGGTATCCGAAAGAGATGTTGAATTCCTGTGAAAATATCCACCTGTAAGTCTCGTAACTCACTTTTACATTAGGATATTCTTCTTGGAGCATTTTCGTAAGTTTTGAATTATCATGCAAGCCGTAGCGGCTTTGACGATATTTAAAGGAATTTATGTGCCGACGTACATTACTCCCGACGTACATTACTTACAGTCCAACATTAAATAAGAGGTGGTAACTGTTTTCCACGCATCTCAGTTGGTGCACAGCCCGTTCTCTGTACGCTTTTCATGAGGTATTCAATTGTCCTGTTTTTAAATCCATGAAAGCATTGCAACATACATGAATTTATTTTACAGACTCAGTCTCATTTCGTTTGCAACAGGCCTCGAACTCTGTACGCATTAGACGCACCAAAATGCCAAGAAACCCCTTTTTTATGGTTGCTTCACTAGAAGCACAGAAATCAAACCACAGATATAAATACTCTGCTGACCATGTGATTCAAAGCAATTAAACTGCTTTAAAATGTTGAATCTTGTTTCACTTGGTACCGACTGAAAGCACATCCTGGTACACTGACAGTCATCTCCCATCTAATGTAACTGTAGCTTCAACTTTTTATTCCGTGCGGACAATCTTTCGTACGATTTCCGTTTTCCTTTTTTCACTAACACAGAAACTATAGAAAAACGTATTGTCGCTAATTCTGCTAGAAAAACACAGAATAAAAAGTAGAGACTATGCACTGCACAAAAACCAACAATCTGCTCCTACCTCGTAACATTTTATGATTATCGAAGTGAACGCAATGAGCCCATTGTTTACCTGGAAAATGACGATGGACTCCTTCTTTCCATGTAAGGGATATTTTGTTTTGTCCTTTTATTTCTTATAATATGACATAATGTCAGTTAGGAATGCAACTGGAATAAATCATGTAATAGGTAATACGAGTGTATTCCAACCCACAGTTGCTTGTTGAAAAATTTTTAATACTTCATATGTAATGAACAATCAGTTGCGATGCACTATGACATCATTTTCAAGTGCTCCACAATAAGGACGTAGCGTAATGGGTAGAGTGGTGGACTACAAAGCGAGAGGTGCTGCGTTCAAAACTCCTGCATAATCTTATCGTTTGTAACACATTGAAGGGGTTATTTATCCACAACACTTTGTGGGATTTTCTTATTCGCATAACAGTATTATGTTATCCACTACTCTTACGTGCTGTCACAAGAGTTAGTAACATCGATTTGGTGATTTACGTGTGACTGAAGAACGGAGAATGAAATTCCTGCTGCTAGTGGTACGATTAACAATGACATTTATTCGCAAAAGTAGGCTTCCGCGGCTGTTGTCACTATCAATAAAATTCTTCCGGGTATGAGACAGCGATGTCATTTTATGAACTCTACCGACGTTTCGGCCACTGTTGCAGTCAGACACAGACCCTGATGAAGGCCGCCTGCAACAGTGGCCGAAACGTCGGTAGAGTTTATAAAATGACGACCCGGTCTCATACCCGGAAGAATTTTATTGATAATGACATTTATGTTCTTCCTTCTCGTAAATATTCGACCTTTGTTCCAAATATGTTGCGATTTTCGAGAATATGGTTAGAGACGAAATAAGGGAACGTTTAAATTGCTTGTGAGTGAAATGAGTATGAATGACATTTAGGCCTACACTATTCGCTAGTCAGAAAGATTAGGCTACTTATTTCCGAATATCTCGAGATTTCCGAGGGTATGGAAAGGCTGATATTTCTTGTTTCTCCCTAATATTTTGCTACTTAGTTTCGAATATGTCGCGATTTCCGAGAGTGGGCTTACACCGATATTCCTTATTTGTCACCAGTATTTGTTTCTGAATATGTCACGATTACAGTGTGTGTGGTTAACTAAGATCCAAACAGGATAACTTCAGTTTCTGTTGCAAGTGTATACAGAATACTGAGAACAGCGTCGTCTGCTGGCATCTCTACATCCGCACTGTATGAACGTTTCAGATCTTTACCTAATCTCTAGGAAAGATATTTTCGCTTGGGATATAAGTGAACGTCACTTCGCCAGATTGGGTGTCCGGCAAACGCTGATGAAACCGCCCCCCTCGTCAGCAGGTGGCGAGTTCGTGTGCTCCGCTCGGGGGCCGATTTAGGAGAGTTGCCGAATTCGAGTGTTTGGTTCTCCAGCAGGAGGTTGAAGTTGCCGAGATAGTGTAAGCCGACACCCGACACCTAGCTGAGTAAACAATATAATGTATGTGTGTTCTTGTGTGCGTGTGTGAGTGTGTTTATCTACGCAGACAACGAATTACGAACGTCCTCGCTGGCGAAATAGGCGTGAGAAAGCTTTCTGAGAACCAAAGAGTCGCTCGCTGTCGGTTTCGCAATGGTCTGCGATTTGCGTCATGTGACACGCGAAGGACGCACGTGTCAGACCAGGCGCCGATAATCACCGGCGGTGACGAGCTGCCAACTTCCGCAGGGCGAGCTCCGAGGGCGCAGACCAACAAATGTTCAGATGTTTGTCAATCTATCGGACCAAACTACGAGGTCATCAGTCCGTAGCTTACAAACTACTTAAACTAAGGTAAAATAACCGAAGGACAACACACCCATGCGTCAGGGAGGACTCGAACCTCCGACGGCGAGCAACCGCGCGCTCCGCGGCCAGGCGCCTTAAGACCGCTCGGCTACTCCACCGCGGCAGGCGCAAGCCACGCGCGCTGTCGAAACCTATGCTCTTGCCGGGCAAGGAGGGACCCGTTACAGGGTAAGCAACTTGAAGACATAAGCTAGTTCAACGTCCAAAAAATTGAAAAAAAAAAGGCTAGGAAGCAAGCAAACAAGGGGGGGGGGGGGGGGGGATAGCAGAGCACTGCACGTGTTTTCAAAGAAAAAAAAAGGGATCACAAATGCTGCAGACTTCGACATTTTCCAGCCACTGTTTCTTCTTGCCTCATTCTCTCCACTCCTCCTGTGGTAATCAGATGCTCCAAAAGCTCGGTGCCTGATGGGAGCATCTGCAATTGGGAACTGTCAACTTGGTTTGTGCTGACAATGGCGGACTACAGTTTGCGATTTCTGTTTTATGCAGGCACCACCTGTTTTCAAAATTAAAGACATAATACTTATGTAGATAATTATTAGAAAAGAGATGTCTAACATTTTGTTTTGTTTTAATGCAGTAAAATCACACGTTAAGGCTAGTTCCTGCAACTTTGTTTTTGTCTATTCATTTTTAATTACCAAAAGAATTATTTGGTGTGAAACAGTTGCATTTGTATGGTAACATATTTCAGTCCTTTTTTCCTGTTTTTAGGTTGACAGCTGATGAAACAAGAATATTTTCTTCTCATCCTTGAAATTCCTATTGTGCACAGTCAACACCTGTTTTAAATATACGGAGTTCACGTAAATAACATACTAGAACTTTAAATATGTGGAGGATGGATGATATTTAGACAAAATTAGTTTTATTGCATGTCAAACGTACAGATTCATATAATTTATACAGGGTGTCTCACCTAACGCTGCCACCTCAAATATCTCTGGAACGACAAAAGATATTCAAAAGGGGCCTAAGAAACTAAATACTATGCGAAATTTTAAAACATTTAGAAATACTATTTTCAACACAAACTTTTTTTTAATGTACACCCCCTATTTTTTCGTATGCAAACAATAGCATAAAAAATCGCATAAACAATGGCGTTTATTGCATCGCAATATGCCAACTACATCCCGAGATATTGCGACGCGAATTTGACGCTTGAAATAAATTATGCGCACAGCTAGCGCACGTCCTGACACTCAAGCGTGAACCTCACGCTGCCGGTAATCGTGATTTGAATGACGTACTAATGTATGATGTGGTATTGTAAGACTACACATCATTGACCCATTTCACTGATGGCACTCTTAAAGGGGGATAATTTAGTCCCTTCTTGAGTTGTACCTTATTTGAACTGATCCACCTATTATAATGTGTCAAATAATGCGGTATCGGAATGATAGATGTTCTGCACATAATGTTTATTGTTGCAAAATGACAACTAGAGGTACAATTAGCGGTAACAGACGTGATTTCACGTTTCTAAACCTCATACGTTCACCAATATGTAGCTTGTAATAGACAGCAACGGATTCACAGTTCCTGACGTAATTTATCGCATGTAGTACTGTGCTCAGAGCAGGGGTTGCCTGCCCTGACGCCTGTATCCTACCAATATCACCACGACACGCTCTACCTTCAGTGTACAGGTGTCTCCTAAGCCTCTCTTCTGAACTGCTCTCAAACTCTAACATAATTCACATACGTTGCCACATTAAAACCTATTTTCGTGTGGCTTGTTACATTTGCCTTCATCTAGTCGATATGCCGACCTTCAGTAATGAAGAAAAACTAGATATTATTTTAATATGGCGAATGTCACAGAAAGGCAACCGCATATGTAGCACTGGGTGCTGAACACTACCCAGATCGGCGGTGTACTCCCACAAAACGTCAACGTACAACGCCAGCGACTGGCAATGGAAACGAAATTGCTGTTCTGGCTGCTGTAGCGCACAATCCTCAGGTGTGTGTACGACAGATTGCACGAGATGTAGGAATAAGCCACAGTAGTGTGTGCAGAATCTTGCATCGGCATCGGTTTCATCCGTTCCATATCTCACTGCACCAAGGTCTGTACGGAAATGACTTTGCATCCCGCATTGCATTCTGTCATTTTGCACTTCAGCAGTTGCTAGGTAATCCAGTATTCCTAAGCAATACTTCGTTTACAAATCATGGGAATGTGAATCTGTGGAACATGCACTACTGATCCGTGCAAAATCCCCACTGAATTCGCCAAGTTGCTCATTAACGACAGTGGAGTGTCAATGTCTGGTGCGGCATCATTGATGACTGTATTGTAGGACCCTATTTTTACCGTGGGACATTAAATGAACAGCGATATGCATCTTTTCTTCAACACACACTACCGCTCCTCATAGAGGATCTAGGATTGGAAACTCGACTATCAATGTGGTTCCAACATGATGGATGTCCCGCACACACTGCAAATGTTGCCAGAGACGTTCTAGATGCGACATTTCCAAATAGGTGGATTGGGCGGGGAGGTACTGTGTGATGTCCAGCACGGTCCCCTGACTTGACGCCATTAGACTTCTTTCTCTGGGGCGCAGTGAGAGACAGAGTGTATCAAGAACCCTCAACGACAGTAGAGGGTATGCAACATCGTATTACTGCGGATTATGTGGCAATATCTGTAGAAACTCTACAATCTGTGCAACACTCTCTCTTTAAAAGTCTTAAAACGTGTATTGATACAAACGAACGGCACTTCGAACATGTGTTGACGTAACACAGTTTCCATGGTCAAGATGTGGGTGTATTTTCTATTCTGGATGTAATGCAAAACAATACAGTTTCTGTGGGTGACAGGGCACTAGTAAATGTGTTTAGTACAGTGAAAACATGTGTGTTATCTCTAATTGTAGCTCTACTTGTAATTTCGCTACAATAAACATACATTTACAATGTGAAAAATGTAACTTTGCGTTGGAAGTGTTTCTTGTTCATTTTTGTGGATTGTTCTTACCTTCCCATTGTGTGAGCCCCTGACATAGGCAGCGTGAGGTTCACGCTTGAGTCTCAGAACGTGCGCTAGCTGTGCGCTTAATTTATTTCAAGCGTCAATTTCGCGTAGCAATATCTCGGGATGTAATTGGCGTATTGCGATGCAATAAACGCCATTGTTTATGTGATTTTTTATTCTATTGATTCATACGAAAAAATAGGGGGTGTCCATTAAAAAAAACACAAGTTTGTGTCGAAAATAGTATTTGTAAAAGTTTTAAAATTTCGCATAGTATTTAGTTTCTTAGGCCCCTGCCGTACGTTCATGCTGGTGAAAACCGTTTTTGAATATTTTTTGTCGTTCCAGAGATATTTGAGGTGGCAGCGTTAGGTGAGACACCCTGTATATATGATGCCTTCTTATGTTGTTCTGTCATGCATTAATTGGCGATGCATTTGATGGTTGGACGCCTCTGTTTGTGTTCCAAGTGTACGATTTTTCTTTTGTCTCCTTTTCTGCCTAGGAGACCTCTTGTTTACTTCTGGCAAAAAAGAAAAAAAGAAATAAATAAAACCCTCATAGTACCAACAAAAAAATGCTAAAATTCTTGCTAAGTAATAGTTAAAGATTAATTAAGGGAATACCTTAATTTGACGTTGCTTTACTTAATTAAAATGTTATCTTATTGGCTTTGATGTAAAATATTTTGTTGATTTCCTGTTGATGCCGAAACCGTTAGTACATAGCAAATAAAAGTATTTTGCAACCTTGACATAAGAGTGTCTCTTTTTTTATTTTTATTTATTTATTTATTTATTTTTTCAAAGTACATCGCGGCTCTAATCTAAAAACAATTGAGAGGTCCAAGGATGGATCGTAGCAACAGAGAAATAACAATTTAAGAAACGCCGTTTCTTCACTCATTAACACGTTCAAAAAAATGCAACCAATTAACATATATCAGTATCATGTAATATTGGAATAAAACCTTCCTTAAAAAATTTAATTAAACAGTGACAAACAGAAAACACTTTAATGTGCCAGGTAATGTTGAAGTGTCTTAACATCTAATACAAGGCACCTTACTACACAAGGTAACACGTTATTAACAAATACAAGAACCTGTGCACTTGAGACTTTAACTTAGTCAACAACAAGTAACAGAACGGTCAAATGACAACTTAGACCATAACTATATTGGCAACTTAACGGACGGTCTAATGTTATTCAAGCCCAAATTACGCCTTAAAAATGCAATCAATTAAGTTCAATTAAGTAGTTTAAGCACCAACCGGATTCGTGAGATACGGGCATTTAATGACAACTAGCCCGAACAAGGTGCCAATAGAATTAGTAAAATTAACAGTAGGTGGAAATTATCAATTACTAGAAGGCACAGAACTGGCTAATGAAAGGGTATTCACACTAGTACAAATAGTTAACAGGTTAAGATCACTGCAACTAACATAGGAACTGCTAAGGACACAGAGTGTGAGTTACCCATTCCCCACTCGGAAACTTCAGTCCGGACGGTAGGGACATTACAATAATTAAAATTTAACTTGCCCAAAATACATTCGTCAACGGGGCACACGATGACCAAAGGAAAAGAGTGTGAAAAAATAAACAGTAAGGATTCCCCCAGTAACACTTAGCAATTTGTGAAATCATTCACATTCAGTAAATTGATTGATAATGCACCCTACAACTCGAGGATAAGAAATTAAGTAAATAACAACAATTGCACCGATGAGGTGACACCAAACATACAACACACGGACAAACGAAAGACATGGAAGGCAATCTCTGGGGGCCGGTTGCAATTCCGAAAAATCGACGAACACACACTAACACAAACGGGTTGTAAATCACAGGGTGGCACAACTAGGCATGTAATCATCTACCAATTAACTAACGGTACGCACCCGAAAGGAACCGGGGGGGGGGGGGGGGCTGTCGGGAAGTACACCAACAGCAAATAGATAGGTGGAAGAGCCAGATTGACAACTACACATTTGGGCGGAGGAACTACCGGGCAACACGTCGTAAGTACTAGGTAATGCAGCACAATGGCGAAGCAATGTTTAACATTCACACAGCTTTCCACAAGAAACCAGTACGAACGGTGACGGAGAGACGATGATAGACTTGCGGAGCAGTTACAATCCGGTGTGACAAGCCCGCCATGTCCGGCAGGAAGAAAGCTGGGCTGCAGTCCTCGTACCGCAACAACACAGAAGGTGGAGAGATGCGCCGGCTTCGGTAAGTGTCACACTACTGCCCCGCGGCGCTCATGACCTCAAGTAGCTCCACCCACGGCAGTTCCGTACACAGACCACGACAGCTTGAAATGAGACTGTCATTTCGTTTCAACGCTCTGATGTTTCATTATGTCAACTTAATGAATGAAATTTGAGTTGATTCACTTGGGAATGGCTTGCAACACTTTGTGGCAGGTGTTGAAAACTGAAAGAGCAGTTGTAGAAACAGAGCTGGCGAAGGTGTACATTTTATTTAATATCTTTCCTGTTATAAGTCACTCTCCTTTTTTCCCCATTCTTGTGTACTATGGAGTGCGAGTGGAATGTAATAATATTTCTTTCGGTGTTGGTTACATGGGCTATATTGTAATCTTTGGTTGTGGCTATGTAGTTGTGGCAAGGACTGCCCTGCACCAAAGGCTTTGTTTGAGGGTTGGTCGATCTGGTCAAGCCAGGGGTTGCGAAGGCGGTGGAGTAACGGACCCGCGGTGTCCAGCTAATCGAGGCGCTCCGCCCTCGCGAATTTGAAGAGGGGACGGTTGGCCCGGGTGGCGCCTAGGGAGAGAAAGAGATCGGTTCCTGGCCTGGCGGACGTAAGGAGAGCTGCTCGCTGGTGTCACGGAGGTTTTGGTAACGATTTGGTGAGAATATTCAGCAATGTTGCTCATGGTGACGCTTTTAACACCGGTTGTTAGGGGGACGCAATCAATAGGTGTCAATTTTAACATTGTTTCGTGACTTCAAGTGATAGAATCAGACCGAGATGGTGTGTGCTTTGTCGTGGGTTAAAGTTGCTGCTAAGTCGATTATTGGTTACATTATCATGGGGAGTATCAGTTCGGTAAACGTGTTTTTATCTTTGTTTCCGCTACATATTCATTTTGAGGATCAATATTCAAATTTATAGTGATTTTCCTTCTAACTAGGACTTTGCGCGCGAAATGGATAAACTGTGTTTTGCAGTCCAGTTGGTGCAATGGTAGTCTTTTATTAGTTGTAATTTGTTTCTCGTGTGTTTTAGATTTTTTAATGCATAAATGTGTAGCATTAATCTCTGAATAATGACGGTTTCCTTTGTGCAATGTGATCAGGGTGTACGTTGTGCCACATGGTGGTCAGAACGTAGTAAGTCTGGTAACGGAGGGTCTGTTGCAATTGCTTACCCTGCTCATGCAATAGTGTGATAGTAATTATTCAGCGTGGTGGTAATTATTTTAAATTAAATTTCAGTTACTTGGTTTTTGTGTGGGGGCCACACTGATCACGTATGTTCACCACTTAGACGGGCATTGTAATGTTTTGTGATTCCCTGTCATGTTTTAGCAATGATCAGAAGGTCGGTAATGCAAACCCCCTTCAGGGGTAATATTTTGTGTGATTCACACCACTTTGCTGCCCCTGGCGTGCAACGTCCGGGCCGATTTAAATTTGATGGCTCATACAGTAATTCTTCTTTGCATGCCTTGTGTGAATGTGGTAAATCATAGCGAGGAATCAGAGGAAACTCCTTGCTTACATATCCTTGCGAGTGACGAAATTAACCTGTCTTTTTTTTGGAAACTTTCTAGGAGGCCCATTCAGATAATAGCAACAAAAGGTTACACTTAAATTCTCTTTCATACTAAAAATTAGCATTTAAATTAACATCACAGTTTATCTTAAAGAATTAGTGGTTAAATAAATAACGATTTTATCTCACATGCGGGTCGAAGCAAATTCTGAATGTTCATATGACGCTATTCAGCACTAATAATCCATTCTTAACGTCTTTCCTGTGGCCTGCAATTGTGCACTGAAGCATAATTAAAAAAGTAACGTATCTGATCCATTTGAGTACGTATATTGGTTCCGATTGATTGGGTCAGATGCGTTTGTAATGTTATGCGTTGCGCGTGCTGGGCGTGCCTATTTCGCACCTGGTGGGAACCCATATATGTACTCAAACTGGATAAAGCCTGCGTAGGTAAGTCATTCCACATACAAACGTGTGGGAGCTATATTGCATCGCAATAGCTTGCAGTAGGCACCTTCAGTGTACAAGTTATCGGGCACAGTGTCAGGCAGAATGGTAAAATACACAGTCCAGACACGAGGATATATAAAATTAAATTAAAAACGGCGACGGGTACGTTACAAGCTGTCTCGAGTTACTTCCGTTGACCCGTAATCCACCACTGCCCTCACCGCGGCGAGCATGTCTCTTTAAGGAGCGCACCAGACAAGGATCGTAGTGAGGAATAGAAGAAATTCATCGCAGCGAAACGACAATCGGTATCACTGTATCAAAGTAAATAGAAAGGTAATCAAAATAGAAGTGGTACGTAACAAGTAATTAAAGAAGAAGGGTAAGGGAGAAATGGTACGATGCTGAGCCAGGAAGGCTCAACAATATTAAGAACAATTTTTACTAACGCCAGAGACAATTGACTCAAACCAGCAGTGTAGTAGTAACATTCTGTTCGCGTTTTTATTTTCACGCTAAACGTGTCAGATGCTATTTTGAATTTGTTCTTTGATTGAATTGGATAGTAGATGTCGATGAAAAGATTATGTTTACCAAAGATTCACGCATAGTTTGTAATGCACACACACAGTTTTTTCCCCTTTTTAACCAAAGATATTTTCGCATCTCTTACCACCATCAGCGGGGTTTCTATTATTTACAGAGTTCGTTTTGTCATATACTTCCTCTTATGTGCTTTTGTGAGCCACACACAAACATTGCACATATTCCGTAGACTAATTGCTGTCACAATCACTGTAAACTTTGTGCAATAACAGAAAGTGTATGTTTTGTCATTGAGCGTCATACCCAATATTTTTTTCTGCAAACACGGAGAAACAAAAGAGCCTGCAAATCCAAATTGACGAAGGCAGAGAATACACATTACGACAATCGAAAAACATTTACAGTTTTACAGTCGGGATCCAATTCCATTAGTCAAACAGAAAAGCTTAATTTCACCCATTTATGTATTTATTTACTTGTATTAATTTTTTAAGAGAACTTTCACACAGAGTGAAGTCTTGTTAAATAACGATGAATTATTTTCACTTGTGGTTTCGCGCAGTCATAAAAAATAACCATTCTATTATATACAACTTCCATTGCCAAAAGAAGTAAACATCAGAAATATTTTGTTGTTTTCCGCTGCGATATCTTCACCTAAACATCTCTCAAAAACTTTGGTGTCTATGAAGGGACCACGAATCCCATAACAATAAAGCTAGTAGTTAAGAGGAACGTTTTGCATGGAAATAATGCAAACCACTGATATGATATGTTATTTTAAGCAGTGTTATTTTAAGCAGTGGTAACACACTGCACTCACATTCGGAAGGGCGGTGGGTCAGATCAACACCACCTAGAGATAAGGCCGCGGAGCTCTCGTGTGACGTCAGGCAGAGTAGGTTGTGCACGCATAGCTGACTGGGTAGCCGCTGAGACACGGCCCACTATGCCGAAGCAGCGAGCCAGTCAACTATGCGCTCGCAACCTACTCTGCCTGACGTCACACTAGGACGCCGCGGCCTTCTGTCTAGGTGGTGGTGTTCAGATACACTTTCGGCCATTCAGAGTTTTTTGTGATTTCCGTAAGTCTCTCCAGGCATAAGCAGGGATGGTTCCTTTGAAAGGGCACGGTCCTTCCCTATACTTACCCAGACAACTGGAACGTGAGCTCCGCTGTGATGCCACTGCATTACGTATATCGCCGCTCGCGTTGGAGGCTTGGTTGTGTGTTTGTTGGCCTTAGTATAAGTTAGTTTGTGTAGTCTAGGGACCGCTGATCTTAACAGTTTGGTCCCTTAGTTCTACAAATACGTGTACTGATTGTAATTATCCTGCTATGGTACTGACCTTGTTACTTTGTTTCTCACTATTAAGATAAAAACTTGTATAATGCAACTTTCGTACGCAAGTGACACAAACCGCTGCTTCTGTTCCACACTATCGTGTGTTACTCTAAGCATGACTTAGTGCGAATCTGAGCATTCTAGGTGAAAAATAATAAATATCTGGGTTCAAAATGCCGTCGGAAACATGGTCATTAGAGACGGGAGGTGAAAAGGAGTCTTGTAAGACATGTCCGATAGTCACACATGTCCTCACACATATGTTCAAACACACTCTCTGTAATGGCCATTGTGACGGTGCCACACTGTACCTGACAAGGTTAGGGTAACCTTCCAAATGTATATTAAACCACGAAGAAAAATTTCTTCTGTCCTTCTTTCTCTGACATAGTTTCCAATACTTGGGGGGAGGCGGAATAAGATAATTGTTACTTTCCTAAATCCGCAATGTATGTGTCATACAACTTGTTTTTACAAAAATGTTAATATCATTCTAATGTTGAGACTTCTTCTCTTGTATAGCATACCACAACACAATCTTGTAAAAAAACGAAAACACTGGATACAGCTCAATTGCTCATGTAATATTGATGTTCTGAAAATGCTGAGGTTGCAAAGACGGTTGCACTCCTGTTCGAAAAGGAACAAGTGCATGATGCGAGCGTGAAGGTCGGGGTGAGAGTTTAAAATAGGGAAAGTTTAATTTTTGAAACTCACAACCACCAGTTGCGAACCAAATTCCTAAACATGCAACATGACTGGAACTGTTATTGCGACTGTTTGACTCGTTTTCTAGGGGATGATATCACACGTTCGCAGCTTTCCTTCCCTGCATATGATTAACAAAACAAATTCATAATAAATTCAAGTTCATGAGAGAAAAAGTGTGTACTAACTACTATTTTTGAAAACACGTGAAAGTTCACTTTATGTTGTTTATTTCACAATACTTGTGGCTGATACGTCTGTACGTCGGCACATTTATCAAATAAAGTTATAGCTCGAGAGCCCCCAGACAAAATGAATGTTTGTGGCGAATTGTTTTCACACCACGTGGCTGTCTCAAACACCGTTTATGTTCATGCCTATGCGACGACACGTGTTACATTAACAAATCACAGTCACTTTAATTCAATGCGATGCACACCTTGTTCCACCGGCTAAATATTCACAAACACACAGTAGCACTCGATTTAACTTGGTGCAGCCTACGACGAGCAACCACACGTGGCGATTGCCACAGACAAATCTCAAGTCACCACCTCGAGATCCACATGCCGACTGAGGCAGAGCGACCCCGCCAGGCCAGCCACACCACGTGGTCTGGAGTCCTCACTTCCTGCCCTCACGCGCGCGCGCGCCAAAAGCTCAACTGCCGGGGTTTTTTTCCCTTACGTCATCAACTTCCCCATGTGAGCTGTTGTAACCGATTTGCCAACGTACAGCGCTCAGCCAATACATTTCTAAAACTTTACTTAAAATCAAAATAATTACACTACACATTAAACAAATATTTTCTTACGTTTTTATATTAGTATAAACATCTCTTGTACTGTTTATCATAATCGTGCAATTTCTTATATCACAGATAACTGATTTAACTGAATATTTCAAGGTAAAATACAAAAGATTGATTGAAAATAAAATGAAAAATAGTTAATATATTATTTTTATAAACAAACATTGCCATGCTAGTTGTGTAACTGTCTTGTCTTCGTTGGTAATTTATTACTTTTCATTGTCAATTAAACATATTACGTTAGATGTGACTATATCAGCTAATGTATTGTTTATTTATCAACAGGCTATTTTGTAATGAGGGCCTTAAAGGTTCCTAACTGCATCGTATTACTTCAAATGCCAGTAGTATTACAATATTTGTGCACTGCACTGTGCCTGGCACTTGCCATTGTCCCTCTCTCCCCTCACCGGAAACGAACTGTAAAATCCTAAGTTCGAACAAGCCACCAACATCGGCCTGCTCGCTGGCCTCCCGTCAGCTACAAGCACACAGCAAATCTCAACGTGGAGAATTTCTACCTATGGTCTAACTATAAATGTTGTCACCCAACTGTGTACATACATTGCTACCATAATTAATAAGATTAAAATTGTGTAACATTTAGTGCATTGGCATGGTCAATGTTTGCAGTGAACTTCATACTGTTTAATTATCAAATGCTATTAATTACCAGTATTTCTATTGGGCGGTAATCTCACAATGATGACAGGCAAAAGTTAGTAAACATTCGCGTGTATGTAAAAGGCTCATTGGGCGAAGCATACAACTACCACCGTCAACCCTTAGCATAAGATTTTGCCGATAACCCGAAAAAAATCTGGTCCTATGTATTATCGACAAGCGGGTCCAAGGCGTCTACTCCGTTCCTCGTTCATCAGGTTTGTCTGGTAATAGATAACAGTAAAATTTCAAGTTTAGGAAATCGTTCACGCAGGAGGAACAAACAGATCTTCGTTGGATCATCGCACTTGCTTCCATTTATGACAAATCTCTGACCCAACTTAAAACCCCAATCTATTGGAAATAAGCACATTTAATTCCTGTGTATAAGAAGGGTAGAGAAACAGGCCTACAAAATCTCAGACCAATTTCCTTCACGTCAGTTTACTACATAAATCTTGAAAATTTTCTCACTTCGAATATGCAAAATTTACTAGAGATGAAGTGTCCATCCACCAGCAAAGTATTAGAAAGCAGCGCTAGTGGAGACTATGTCGTTTTTCGGATGACATGTGAGCCATGGATGAAGATAACGGGCAGACTCTGTGATATCCGGAAGACGTTTGACGTGGTGATCTGCTGTAGATTGTTAATAGAGGTACGGCCATAGGCGAGTGCTCAAGTTTTCTTCCTCGATGTGGGTGGTCACCATTGACAAGGGTATCATCAGGACTGCTCCAGGAAAGTGTGATAAGGGCGCTACTGATTTTTACGTAACTGACTAATGGTGTGTACCAAATACAGTTGTTTCCTGATGATGCTGTGGTGCACGAGAAGGTGTCAAGGTGGAGCTATTGTAGGAGGGTATAAGACGAGCTTTAAATAAAAAATGTAATTACAAGAAATGTATTCGCAATAGCGACTGTGAAGCAACATCAGCTGTATCATTTAATTGTGATTTGAAAATTTTGTGCCAGACCGGGATCCGGGATTCGAACCCAGATTTCCTGTTTCCCGGTCGCGTTACCATCTATATATATCTATTAAGGCTACCCGTACACCCCTGCCGGAACGACCCAAACTTCCATATGCCACTCACTGCTGGAACGTTTCTTTTGACAGCTACCGACCTTGTTTAATCCCTGAAAGCTCCCTGCAGTTCACACCTTATTTTGCAAGGTTAGACTGAAATATAAACTCGTAGTTCTTGGTGAACAAGAGGTCCTGCAACTCAGTGCCCGTTACAACAGATGACATAGTATTGTTTGCAGGTTCTGTTTCATCGTCTTGTCTTTGGTAAAATTACTTGTCAGTTTTCGAAGTACTGAATAAAAACTTTCTTTACCGTTGCAGTAACTTTGAGGTTTATTGTACTTACTAACAGATAACATTTGACCAAAGGTATGACATAATATATGTCTGAACTATTCCTAGTTTATATTAACAATGTCAATAATTTTGTTTTTTCTTCTCCATCCGTGTGTACTCACATATAATCTCTGAGTCCTCTGACGTCCAGGAACCTGCACTGACACGAGGTTCTGGAGCCAGTAAAAGTTCTTAACTGCCGGCCGCGGTGGCCGAGGGGACTGCGGCGCGTCAGTCACGGTCTGCACGGCCACTACGGTCGGGGTTTGCTATCCACCCTCGGGCATGGATATTTGTGCCGTCCTTAGTATTAGTTCATAAGAAGTTTGTAAGTTTAGGGACTGACGACCCCGTAGTTAAGTCCCATAAGCTATACAAACATTTGAACATTTTTAGTTCTTAACTCAGAATATACATAAAGGAATATAAATAAGGGGAAGTAAATAATCTTATTGATCTTTCTTGAGCCATCACAGAGAAACATGTAGTGTAATATGTTACACTACACTGCCTAATGATAATGAGAGCTTGTAGAACGTCTGATGCAATTGCCGAAGAGAGAAGAGACATTTTACTGTATTTATCGGAATCCTCGATGTGGCTCATTTAAAAACGACGTGGAGTGTCCGTTCTTATCGACTGAACTGTCCTTCAGACATATCTAATACGACATAGTATGCCTGAAGGACATTTCCTTAGTTCTAGCGATAAACACGGAAATTGCACATCTTCGAATATGCCGTTAGTGGTCTGCTGCTTGGCCTTGTCACGTGCGTAGCGTTCAGAGCGATTGGAAATGAACGGAGCATGTAAGGACCGTAAGGTAAGCAAACGGTCGACTTCGGTTTATTGGGAGAATTATCGGAAGATGTGTTTCTCCTGTAAAGAAGGCAACGTATAGGTCACTATAACTACCCAAACTTTAACGTTTGAGTGTTTGGGATTCCCATCAGGAAATTAGGGAGGGTGATTAGGGTTTAACGTCCAGTCCACAGCGTGGTCCAAGCTGACACTGCACCACCGTCCAGCTGTGAAATGACAGCTTTTTACCGCTACCCTGGCTGACCGCGCAGTCAGGGGTGCCATGTCACGAACTGGGCGGCCGTTCCCGTTGGAGGTTCCAGTCCTTCCTCTGACATGGGTATGTGTGTCGAGCTTAGAATAAGTTAGTTTAAGTAGTAGTCTAGGCAGAGGTGCAGACTCCTTCGGTGCTCCGGTGATCGTGTACCCCTCACGAAATTTTTGGGGGCGCTCAGCACCAACATTAAATGATGAAAATAATGTAGCATAGAAAACGAGAAAAATAGGGAAAAATTCAAAGCTGTTCATTACAAACATCGTTAAAATTACCTGAACGTACCACTGCTGATAATTTTCAAATAAATTATTTATTTTTGCGAATTCGAAATTTTTAAACATTTCGACCGTTTTAGGGCGTTGAAATAAATCCAATGGCAAAGATGAAAATTTGTGCTGGTCCGGGATTCGAACCCGGATTTTCCGCTTTGGGCCTTAGCTATCAATTTCTCTTTTTTTTTAACCAATGAGGCACGCGACAATTAGGCACGCCTTACTTCCAACCCAAATTCTCATCTTGTAGCACCTCACGGTTGTAGTGCCCCCTGCTCATTTGATTCCACTTGCTCGCAGCCTATACGGGATTCCCGCCAAGGGATCGAGCGTATTAATGCGCCAGCATTGAAATTGTCAGTTGCCTGTTGCCATGTCCGACAAGAACAGACACTTTATAAATAATAGTGATTTATTTTTGATTCTATAATACTGAAGTACGCCTCGGTTGCACAGTGGTAGACTGCCAGACTACAAATCCGAAGGTCGCGGGTTCGATCACCGCCAGGTCCTCGGATTTTTATCTGTCCACTTTCCACTTCTTTCACCTCCGGCAGTATTACTCATGTGAAAAATACCGTGTAGCACCGCGGTTCGGAACCCACGTTAAACTGTAGGTCCCCCTATAACTGGCTGGGTAAGTCAGTTCGAAGGTCGGAGGAAGGCAACGGCATACTACCTCCAAACAGGACCATGCCTAGGAAACCACTGTGGTGTTCAAACCAATCTTCGGATTGTTGACTGCTTTACCTTAATACTGAAGTACTGTTAACAATTTCATTGTTGGATGTTCTTTCTCTTTTTTCTCCAGATACCAAGTTCTACAACGCTGTTTCTGGGGGGGGGGGGGGGGGGGGGGGAGCGGTCCGCCCTGGGCCTCTCGTCTTGGGAGGCTTTTATTTATTTATTTTTTTTTTTTTTTTTTTTTCGCCTCTCGTTCTGGGGGGACTCCGAATTCGAAGCTGTAAACTGGTCCGTACCTCTCGTCCTGGAAGGGCCTCCAAAACGCAAACGTTACTGTTTTATAGAAATACTGTGGACGGGAGGCCTCATTTTGTTTTGCCGCCGCCCCGGGCCTCCGACAATCTTAGTCCGCCACTGTTGGTCCTTTCTCTATTCTACAGGCAAAAAGCAAAGAAATTCAATCACGAGTTCTGTACGTTCACTCTTTGGCTCATTCTTTTAACCTTGTGACCAAACAGCTAATGCAAAAAGAAATCACGGGTACACAAACTGATTTTCAAAAGTCGGCGCCCATAAATAGAGACCTAGTAGTTTGGTCTTAGTCAAACACAGTTGCGGCGCTAGACGAAAACTGGGCGTCGGCAAACTCGTTTTTGTGAGTCCCCTTTCTTTTTTTTCAGTAAGGAAGAAACTGTAAAATAAAATGAGCTGAATTATACAAAAATAATCATTATACTAAAATTTTATTAGAATAATATATATTATTGCAGTGACAAAAATTACATAAAAGAAACACAAATTAGGCTTTTCGCCTCAATGAATTTTTTTAAGATCACATTATAATTAATACTAGCCGCTATTTCGGCTTCAATTGATAGTACTGAAACGCAGATAGTCTTTCTTGGCTCATTGTGCTTTTCAAGTAAATCTTAATTAGTTTTGACTTCGAGAATCGTCTCTCGGCCGAAGCTGTACTGACTGGAAAAGTGAGCATGATTCTGATTGTGTTATAAGCATTTGGATATATTTCTTCCAAATTCTTTTTTACAATGAACTGAAGAATTGTTCTGGGTCTTTGATTTAGTATAGTGAATTGGATTTTAAAAGCTGGAGTTACAATGCTGTAGAAGGTGCTCCTTCGATAGAGATGTCAAAATATTGATATCACAAATAAAACCAAATCGCTCAAAATATACTTCGAGCGCTCTGAATCGACATTCACTGTTCACTATTACAGCATTTATCATTGTGTTAAAAAAATCAACTCTGTACTGCATTTAAGCAGATTGTATTGGTTCATCAATTTGTTCGTAATCGAACATTCGTTTTTTCTGTGCTATTATTTTCTTTTTAAACTCAGAATTAATTTCGTTACAACTTATTTTCTACAAACAATCGAGCTTCTGCATCTCATGTTTCAAATCCTGTGAAACGGAATTCTCGAATCCAGTCCTGAAATGAACTTAAAAACAGCTATTTTCAAATACACCTGAACCGACTGCCATTGCATTTATATTTATATAAATATTTTCACTTCTTAACTCCTCATCTCAGAATGTTGAATAACAGCAGTTCGCCCAATTCTGATCCTGTATCAGATTCATTTGACCCTTGTTGTGTTTCAGCGACTACATAAACTTGGAGGACAGATTCATCAAAGGCCTCAGGAACAGATTCAGCTGAAATATGTTTCTTCAGAAATTTCATCATGCTCAAACTCATAGCTTGGTTGGTTGTAGCTGTCTCAGCCTTTCTTTTTGATGCACCAGACTCCCATGTCCTCCCTATGTCTCTTTCTCTAGGGTACTCCAGACATGATGATCTAAAAATTATTTTTTTTGTTAGTACAATGATAAACGAAGTTCCAGCAATAGGGATGATTCCGGACTGTTTGAGGTTGTTTTTAACATAGCTTCCATAGGTTGTTTTAGAATTCATTGTTTGTGAGTGAAATGGGAGGGTGTATGTAGAACAAATGAAACATCCTAAAGACAGAAAAGTCGACGCGCACCGGTATTTGCCTGAGACACGTAAATAACGTGGCTAATGATCTAGATACCATCTGCGAGTCTATTGACACACTCAGTTTTGTGCATCATTTAGTCACTGCAGTTTAGTGCGCATGCGCAGATTCACGACAGGTGATTTATTGGAATTCCCTTAACGACTCGGTAACAGTCGACAGCACTCGTGAGACTTCGAGCCGTGCTGGGATGACGATTCTCGTTGTCAACTGTACAGCGTGTGCTTACAGCCTTGTGTCACTGCATTGTTGTCTACTTTGTTGTCTTATTTGTAAGTTGTAACTGACATGCGCTGTCGTTATTGTGTTTTGTTGCATTATTTTCATTTTTAATGTGTCAAACAGTAAACTCAGTTTAGATAAGACAAAGTATGTAACTGCTGCAATCATACGGAAATAAATGCGGACAACTAAATGGCTAAATGGCTGTTGGGAATGGCCGAGCGCACTAAGGCGTCATAGCACGGTGCGCGAGGTCGCTCACGTCGGGGTTCGAATCTAACCCTTTGGTGCGGATGTTATGTTCGTCCTTGGGTTAAGCTAGTGCATGTTAGATCTAGGTCGTCGCTAAATAACCTAGCAGTTGAAAAGCGCCGTTAAACATCGATTTAAATTTTAATAAAATAAAAAAGTTAAAATTTTAACAAAGTTTTGCAAGGCCCCCTCAGGCGCGTGGCCGCCACTGGTCAAAGAAATTTACAATTTACAGGTTTTTAGCCACTAGTTTTGGGACAGTTCAGTTTGATCTTTTTCAAAAAGCTAGAACCTCCGACGTAAACAGTTCCTCGAGGCTCTGATTCATTAAATAATTTTATTTTAGGAGACTTGGTTTCTCGCGAAACTACTACAAGGCTAGGTGATCTCAGACAGCTGCAGTTCCGCATGGAGTGACGGTAGAGGTAGGGTTGCCATACGTCCTCTTTTTCCCGGACACGTCCTCCTTTGGGGCAAGAAAATGTGTCCGGCTGGAATTTATAAAATTCTACAAAATGTCCTCTTTTTGGGTTCCGAGAAAGAAAATTTATTTTTCTGTTATTGGCGACCACGGGTTCGTTCGCACTGCAATTCCAAACTGTTCGCAACTATTACGCGCATACACAGAGGGAAACTGTCGTTCACAATTTCACTCTCCGCATGCGTCTGACAGTTGTAAACGATTTAGACCAGTCATGTGGATGCAGCTCTTAGGAATCCCTATCTGGGGGATGTGGAAAACTGTATAATGTATCTCAATGATCAAACAAATGTAAACATTAATGACACATTGTGCCTTGATCAGTTTTGTAATTTTATAACATTTTTGAAAGATTATCAAGGAAAAACAGAACATACCAGCAGCTGAAGTGTGGTGTGCATATTTCAATCAGTCATTTTGTGTCGATAGTTATTCTGTACTGCTGAAAATTGTAGAATTTTTTTTTCTATACCTAGTCATAATGCCAACACAGAACGTGTGTTTTCTCTTGTGAACACACAGTGGACAAAAGACAGGAATAGATTTAAAATAGAAAATGTAAAAGCTATTGTATAGGTATAGTATAATTTCAAACATTTTAAATGCCTCAGCATCAGTAGTTGTTGAAAAAGCTCTGGAAAGAGATTTCGTTGTCTTACAAATATAATTCGTTCAAAAGTGAAAAATACAAGAATGAGCCAATTGAGCGTAGTGATGATGTATAAACTGTTAAGGTTCATAATATTTTGTTTTACAACAACCACACAAGGTTACTGTTTTAGTTTGTAGTATTTTTACGTGGTTCATTAATAAAGTTGTAAATTACATTAACAATAAAGTGTCCTCTTTCTTTATATGAGCAGTCCTCTCTTTTGATGATGTTCATATAGTAACCTAGGTAGAGGTTGAAACTTCCTGGCAGATTAAAATTGTGTGCCGGAACCGGGACTCGAACCTGGGACCTTTGCCTTTCGCGGGCAAGCGCACTACCGGCTGTGCTATCCCGACACGACTCACGATGCCGCCTCACAACTTTACTTCTGCCAGTACCTCGCCTCCTTCCCAAACTTCACAGAAGATCTCCTGCAAACACGCAAGACTAGCACTGCTGGAAGAAAGAATATGGTGGAGACATGGCTTAGCCACAGCCTAAGGGATGTTTCCAGAATGAAACTTCACTCTGCAGTGGAGTGTGCGCTGATATGAAACTTCCTGGCAGATTAAAATTGTGTGCCGGAACCGGGACTCGAACCTGGGACCTTTGCCATGTCTCCACCATATCCTTTCTACCAGGAGTGCTAGTCTTGCGTGTTTGCAGGAGAGCTTCTGTGAAGTTTGGAAAGTAGGAGGCGAGGTACTGGCAGAAGTTGTGAGGCGACATCGTGAGTCGTGTCGGGATAGCACAGCCGGTAGTGCGCTTGCAAAAGCCAAAGGTCCCAAGTTCGAGTCCCGGTTCCGGCACACAATTTTAATCTGCCAGGAAGTTTCATATCAGCGCACACTCCGCTGCAGAGTGAAGTTTCATTCTAGGTAGAGGTTGTTTCTCTCTGGTGAAATGAGCCGTGGCGCTCACCATGAGAATGTGGCAGCCGATCGCGTCACTTTCCCGGCAGTGGGGCACCTGGCTTCGCGTGCTGTGTTTGATTTCTGAGCCAGTCCGCCATTACGTAAGGCGCACACCCGGAAAGCGGCGCGCTCTGCGCATGCGCCGCCCGCCGCCCGACGTCCGCGTTACGTGCCACTCCGATTGTTGTGTAACGCGCCGTCGTCATAACGCCTGCGCGCGGATAATGCGCCGCTGGGCGGCAGGACGAACGCACGCAAAACGCAGCCGTCGGCCACAAGCGTAAAGCCAGCGCCACACTACGTCAAGCTGTCGTCACTCGTTATCCCCAAGGTTGAGCGCCGCAGTGCTTCACTAGGGATGGATCCATAGCTGGACAACGTTAACGATAACTGCGCTGATCGTTAGTTCGTTACTAAAAACCTTCGTTAAAGGTTCAAGACATACTTTGAAGGAGCTTTAGCGGAAGTTGAAGTCAGTGACAGATGTTGTATAAGAGCTCAAAAAATGTTCAAATGTTTGTAGAACTTATGGGACTGAACTATGGGGTCATCAGTCCCTAAGCTTACAAACTACTTATGAACTAGCTAAGACTAAGGACGGCACAAATACCCATGCCCGAGGGGGGATTCGAACCCCCGACCGTAGTGGCCGTGCAGACCGTGACTGGAGCGCCTCAGTCCCCTCGTCCCTCGGCCACCGCGGCCGGCTATAAGAGCTCAAGAGCACACAAATACCCTAATTTCTAAGTCCTTGTGCATTCATTTATTACTTCTATTTGAATGCTGTTAAACGTAATATAGATGAAGCAATCTTTTTTTTTTTTTTTTTTTTTTTTTTTTTTTTTTTTTTTTTTTTTTTTTTTTTTTTTTTTAATGAAACTTCATCGTAAGATAATGCAGGATCAGCAATATATTGAAAACAATTTATTTTTCCGTCACAGTTGTACTATTTACGAGTTGGTGACTAGTTTCGGACTTAATACGTCCATTTTTTCCCCTTTGTTCATATTTTAAAGCCACCGGAGGGTGGCAGGTTGGTAGCAGCTTCAGTCTACTCTTCGGCCAATGGTACAAAAGAAATTTGATATGATGAATTAAAGTACAGATAAGAAGAGAAAACAATGCAGATTTTAGATATTTCAAGGAGATAGACACGACCCCAATAGGGGTCTAACGGCCAAAAAATGCCACACGATCATCAAGAAGATAAAATGGAGAAATAACAATGACGTACAGAGCAGTAAAATATACAGTCTGGATTTAAAATGGCTACGATGGTTAAAAGATACGTACAGGGTGAATACACTTTCACCGCAAATATTGCGGAAACGGAAACTGTGATTGATGTGCGGTTTTGACAGAATGGATTGGTAGTCAAGGACTCGTATTGTTAGCCAATAAACAGACTGTAAAAATACCTAAAAAGTGTATTTTTTATGAAAAAAATAAAATTTCTCGAATGGAACAATGGTTGTTTCTATCATTCACTGGATTTGTTGACACCAGCTGTGTACAAAGAATTTTGAATGACTTTTTACCACGTTTAGTTCGACAGCTGTCATGAGACAGTGGACCGTTCCCCAGGGACTAGCCACTCGGCCAGTCAGCTACGCTATCGCAGCCTCTGCCCCCGAAACTTTGAACGGTTGTAGCTGCCAAACTCAACGTGATAAAAATGTCAATCAAATTTCTTTGTACACAGCTAGTGTCAAAAATTCCACTGTATGATAGAAACAACTACTTCCTTTTAAAAAACTGGATTTTTGTATAAGAAATGCATTTTGTAAGTAATATTAAAATCTGTTTGTTGGCTAAAAATACGAGCTCCTGACTACCAATCCATTCAGTAAAAACCGCACATCAATCGCCCTTTCCCTTTCCGCAATATTTGCGGAGAAAGCGTTAGGTGATTCACCCTGTATATGTGCGGCGTTAAAATGTAGATTGAAACACACTCATGGGAGGACACAAGACGAAAACTAGAGCATACACTTAAAATTTCATGGCAACTATTCAGCTTCTTCGGCGGTTGCTGACGTCTTAAAACGGTAAGGGGGTTGGGGGGAAAGGGAGGATGGCGCAGGGAAAAGGGTGAGGGAGGGCAAAGCTAAGTGGGGGGGGAGAGGACGGGAGGGGGGAGCGAGAGGGGGCATGCAAATATGGGGAAGGATCATGGTTGGTAGGATGAGTAAATGTTCCAACAGAGGGCATCATCAGTGAGGGGCAGGTGACGGAAGTTACCCTCGGAGAGAATGTGGAGAGTGTGGAGGTGAAGGGAGGAGGGATAACAATGTATCGGCGTGGTAGAGGCCCAGGATGCAGCAAGAGATGGGATACAATCACATCACGGGGAGTCACGTTTGTGGGTTACATATGGGAGGCAGAGGTGTTCGTGGAACTGGAGCAGGCGTGGGAAAGGGATAAGGTCATAAAGGATCGATATGGGAGAGGGGAGGCAGATGCGGTAAGTGATGCAGAGGGTGTGGCTTTCAAGGATCCGGAGGGATCGGAAGTGGTCAGGGGTAGTGAAAATCCAAGCGAGGTGGAAGCAGCATAGGGCAGGACGCATGATGGAATGGTACGTGAAAAGGGTAGTGGAAGGGTTGAGGCCCCATGTCTGGCCGGAAAGGAGTTTGAGGAGGTAGAGGCAGGAAAGGGATTTATCTTGGACTGTTTTAAGATGGGGTTTTCAGGACAGGGAGCGGTTTGAGGGTTTTGGTTTGCAGGATGGAGCAGTCGTGGAGCATAAGGTAGAGATCGCGATGACAGAAGGACCTTTGACGATTGCCTAGGATTTGGTGGGGTTATGAGGAGCCACTAGTTACACCAGACAGATGGGATTGAAGGAGGTGTTGGGAGCACGCGAGGGAAGAAGCAAGGGCAACGAAGGTGGTGTGGTCACTGTATTGCAGGAGGTGGACAGGAGGCTGGGATTGTGGCATGTCTGCCGAATATGAGATAGAGGAGGAGCACCCTAGTGGAGGGGTAGAACATATGGAAGTTGGAATTCTTGACAGTGACGTAGGATGGGCGGTGAGCTAGAAATGATGTGATGAATTAATTAACAGGAAGGGTGTAAGTTGGAGCTTGAAAAGGAGACCGAAATGCCTTACCTGGCCTTCTCCATGTAGAGGGAAACAAGGATAGCGACACGAAGGGACTTCATCTGGATGGAAAGAAGATGGGTAAGGCACAGGAGTTGGTCATCAGCAGAGAAAAAAGGTCGGAAGCCACATTGGGAGAGATGCTGGTGGATGCAGCAGGACAGGATTGTTTCAAGAACCTTGATGAACACCGAGGCGAGACTGGTAGGCTGATAGGAGGAGACCTCAGGGTATGGGAGGTTTTCTACAGGTCGTGGAAGAAGCCAGTGTATAGGATGACAGTGTAAAGGGATGCAAGGACTGCATGGAAAGAATGGGGGCAGGCCTAAAGGTGCCTGTAAGGCGGTCGTGGCTGGGAGCTGTGTAGCGTTTTGTGCGGTGTTGTTTTGATGTTGAGGTAAGTGATCGGAGTGTTAAGGTCTGCTGTCCAAGTACTGAAAATGGTGGGCCGGCCGCGGTGGCCGAGGGGACTGAGGCACTTCAGTCACGGTCTGCACGTCCACTATGGTCGGGGGTTCTAATCCCCCCTCGGGCATGGATATTTGTGCTGTCCTTAGTATAAGGTAGTTGATAAATGGTTTTTAAGTTTAGGGACTGATGACCCCGTAGTTAAGTCCCATAAGTTTAACAAACATTTGAACATTTTAAAATGATGGATGAGCGGCAGGGTGGAGGTATTGGTTCGCTCACGAATGCCTGGGAAGAGAGAGTAATCAAGCCTGGGATTGTCAGGGATGGAGAAGGTATCACTGAAAAAAATATTCAGATGTTTGTAGATCTTATGGAACTTAACTACAGGGTCATCAGTCCCTAAACTTACAAACTATTTCTAACTTATTCTAAAGACGGCACAAAAATCAATGCCTGAGGGGGGATTCGAACCCCCGACCGCAGTGGCCGTGCAGACCGTGACTGGCACGCCACAGACCGCTCAGCCACTGCAGCCGGCGGTATCATTGAGGTGGTTGGTGAAGGGGTTAGCCTAGCTTGCGTTGTCTGGAAAAGGAATGTGATTATGGAGGAGCAGGTAGTACGGAGGAGGGCGGAGAGTGACTGCCAGTAAGGCAGTGGAAGCAGTACTTGGAGGAATTGTGTGGGAGAGATATGTTAAGAAGGGTGCATGACTGGCACCAGTCACGGCGTCTTTTCGTGTTCAAGAGATTTCGTATGTGATGTTGGAGTTACAGGTGGCGACAGAGTGTGTCTCTGTCACAGGTCCACAAGTGGAATTGTTAGTGGCGGCGTGATTCTCAGAGAAGGAGTATGGCCTGTAGGATGGTGGTGGCAGATGTTTTGATAGAGACATTGGAGTGAACGGTATCAGCAATGGTCTGGTGCAGAAAGCATATGTGGTCAATAACAGCAGGGGCGTGGAGGGGCAGGGGGATGGCTGGCGACCGAGGTGTCTATGGAGTGACAGTAGGCATCCCAGTCAGTGCAGGCACAATCATGGTCACTGCCAATGGGGTCGAGGATTTTCGCCTGACGGCAGAGCTGGGAGAGAAACTGACACCACCACTGGAGTGCAGCAGCAGAACGGTAAGGAAGTTTCAGGTCGGCAGCAACCACCATTGTTCTATGTGAGGACGTCATTGGGAAGGGGCGCGTTCCTGCGGGTATAAATGGTGGCGAGGGTAGCAGTGAGGGTGGGAAGAAAGACGCTGAGGATGAGATGTTCCATGGGATCGTTGAAGAGGGGTTACGGCTGAACCAGGTGGTGGCAGAGGTGGCTGACTGCCACTTTGCCTCAAGCAAGTGGAGGGGGGGTCTTCGATGGAAAGTGTAAGGGGCAGTGCTGATGGAGTGACGAAATTGAAAGAAAGTTTCGTTGAGAGGGAAGGCGTACATGTGGTGGTGGTAGAGGAGATGCATGAAGAGAGTTTTAATTGCGGGAGCAGATGTTATGGAACTGAAGGGTACAGGATAGGCAAGGCATGGGAAGCTGCAGAGGGGAGGGGGAAGATGGAAGGGGCAATGGGAAATGGGTTAAGGGTGTGCTTTAGACGGAAGAATGTGAAGTGGGAGTGATTGCGGGAGAAGGTGGCTACGGTGTCAAGTTGGAAAACGGAGCGGGTGGTGAGGGCTATTTGTTGGAGAGTGTGGGGATGTTGGAAAGGGTGGATGTTCTGGAGGACATAGCGAATGACACCCTCCACAGTAGGAGGGGAACAGAGGGAATTGTTGGGGTGAATTGGAGAATTCCGGTCGGCATCGGCAGGCGGACGGACGGTGGTCGGCGAGTTGCTGCGTCGGCGGCGGCGATGTGGGGGCCTCGGAAGGCGCCCCGGTCGGCTGCTGCTGCGGTGGCGGCGGCAGCATCAGACAGGGCTGGGTAGCGGCACACGCGGTCACACGCGCAGGGCTGCGGGGAGGGAAGGTTCCGTAAGATGTCCCATGATGGCGCTGAGATCAGAAGCAGCCCTTTAAAACTGGCCAGAGCAGGCGGCAGGTAGCGGTTGTGGCGAGAGGCACCCTCAGAAGCACCTCTAGTGTCGTCTACCGGTACTAAGCCGGGGAACCGCCTCTGACCTCTAATGGCATTTTACGGAAGTACGAGGGAAGCGTAGGACAGTGGTATGTGGGAGGCTTCTTCTCTGTATATGTTACTCTATATATCCAGCGAGGCCCGAGGGAGCGTCGACCGGCAGGGGCTGCAGTGGGGCGGCGGCGACGCGGCGGCGTCCACTCGACGAAACGGTCCGGTGAGGACAAGGCAAAGGCGACTGGTTACCTGCAAGCAGAAGCCGTATAACCAAAAGCTATAGGCAATGCCTGTAACCAGGCAGGTAGGATGGAGGCAACCGTAAGTAAAGGGCGCTTAAATATACCGCGCTGTGGTACATCGCTGCCTAGCGTGAAACCTGGCATCGGCGTCAGGAGCACATACAAATCAAGATACAAACTTGATAGACAGTGTGCAATGTGCACGTTTCATTCGTCATCAGCCACTAGGTGGCAGCTCCGCTTCAAGCGCAGGGAACACTGAAGCTTGCTGGAAAGAGGGTTTATGAAATCCACGTGGCACTTGGTAGGATTTCTTACAGTTAAATCAAATAGTTTATAAAAATAATAATGGAAACTCCTCTCTAAAATGTGCGACAGCGCTCCCGACCACCTTCTAGCGGAGACAATTGTAAAGCTCGGAGAGAGCAGCGGATTTACATTGTGAGGCTCAGAAGACTTACTTGATTCGTCCGCTTCCTTTACAGTACTAGAAAATAGTTGGAAGAGGTAAGTGTATTGTATACGCTTGTAATAACTATGAACACCAAAGCAGTCTTGATGTACTGGAAAAAAAATTTAAAAAAGGATGCTACCATTAGACGTACACAGTTTCTTTTATTATTGATTTACCTTATTGGTTTTACAATTTCTATGTACAAAAGGCAATCTCCCGACTGACTGACTGACTGATTCACTGACTCATCATCGCCCAGCAGAAACCGCAGAAGACAGAAACTTGAAATTTGTAGAGGGTGTTCATCTTACTCTGTAGGCGTCATGTGAGAAGCGATTTTTTGATATTCCGTCCCTAAGGGGGGTCAAATAGGAATGAAACGTTTTTTGAAAATACGTTGCTATTTAGGAAATTTTGAAGCTACAACTACAAACTTTCGGATATTAATTCAGGGTTCGAATTAAAAAAACACGTGTTTCAGCATTTTTTGAAATTTAACCAATAAGGGGTTAAAATAGGGGACGCAAAAAATTGATTTTCAAAAACATGCTGCTGTTAACTCAAATTTTAAACTACAACTACGAAACTTTGGATAAGGAATCTTGAGCAGGATTAAAAAAAAAAAAAAAAAAAAAAGAAAAATAAAATAAAAATAAATAATAAAAAAACAAGTATCAGTATTTTTGGAAATATAACAAGTAAGATGGTAAATTAGGGGATCAAAAATTCTTTTTGAAAACACGTTGCTATTAAGACAATTTTGAAACTAGAGCTGCAAAAATCGGTAGTTGTATTGTTGGTTAGGATTTAAAAAATACTTGTTTCGTTATTTTTGGAAATTCAACCATCCAGGGGGTTAATTTAGAGAGGGGATGTTTTTCGAAAATCTGTTGCTATTTAGGCAATTTGAAGTTAGAACAACAAATTTTCGGATTTGGATTCTGGGTTCGAATTTAAAAGACACGCGTTTCGGTATTTTTGGAAATTCGACCAATAACGGGGTGATATACGGGATGCAAAAAATGATTTTCAAAAATATGTTGCTGTTAACTCAATTTTCAAGTTCTAACTACGAAACTTAGGATATGGACTCTTGATCAGGATTAAAAAAACACGAGTTTCGGATTTTTGGAAATTCAATAATAATGGAATAAAATAATGGATCAAATATTCTTTCGAAATCACATTGTTGTCAGTTATTGTATTGGGGAGTTTGTAATTTTACTGGCAACTAGAATCCGTGATCGGAATAACATATTCAATTTTATTTTGCTCTGATTTCTTTCTTATGGCACAGCCGTTGCGGCCGTGCATTGTGTGCCCTCAAAAAGTCTGTGCAGTCCAGTATGACTGACAAAACGGAGAGCAGCAGAAAGCTTGTACATTACAATATATTGTTCTTGCCCTAAACTGTATGTAATTATGTATGAAACGACACAATTCCACAAGACAATTCTTTCCTTTGTCAGAAAAGTTGCGCTTATTATTGTTACTGGTGTGGGTGATTTGTACCAATTTGTTCATAACTCCAACTTTTATTAAACAGATGCTATTTCAGAATTCTATGTTTATCTGAATGTAAAAATTCGGTAACACCCATTATATAGTTACGAGCCGCCACTGGTTAAAGGACATCGTAAACTCCTAACAGTAAACTTTATGTTGACTGTGTAGTGAGATGAGAAAGCGAATCATATTTATTGTCATTGCTTAAATAAAAATATTTTGTCGGTGGAATTTTTAGTAGGACGTCGAAAATAAATAAAGGAACAGTTTATTCAGTTACTCTTATAACTGTAAACATAGGCTTCCGCGGCCATTGTCACTTTCAATAAAGTTCTTTAAGGTACTACACCGCATTGTCGTGTAAACACAACGGACGTTTCGACCACTACTGCATTCACCTTTTTCAAGTTATTCGTCTGACAGGTGATTGTGGGAGAGCTTGCGTCTAATATAATAACGTTAAATATCTGTTGAGGAAGAGGAAGGGGGATATTGGGCATTCTTCATTGGTTTTTGCATTAATTGGTGCTATTGGTGAAAATTGGCGTTCTAGATTGGTGTTTCTCCAACTCTTTCAAATCGCAGTAGTCCTTGCGCATAATATTACTGATGCGGCAATCCTCACTTGTCAGTACGGAGACAAACCCCTGTATTACACATTTATACAGATTGGGCGCGCCACAAAGCTTTTGGCTTTGTAAAGTAGGTTCTCTTGTAGAACTTTGCTTCCATTGTAAAATGTAAACTTTAACGCCCGGAAAGGTCAATATTACTACAAATTTCCGGGCTATTATGCCGTGGTCCTATGGATTTATTATTTAAGCGCAACGTTTCGTCCCCAACTGCGGAGGACATTTTCAAGGGGCATCGTGGCACTTTTGTATGTCCGATGCACACCCTGGCTCGCTACTTACTGAAACCAAACTCCGTTTACGAGGGCTCGCGCGCAGAGGTGTGACGTCAGATGTCCGTGCGCAATTCTTAGTTGCCGATTGCCATCGTCCGTTATTAATATTGTCCCATGGTGGAAGACTGTTACATCTCTTCTTCAACACCGTAATCCAGATTTCATTTAGTTTCACGCCCTCCTCCATCCTATTGAAAGTATTGGGGTGTTTTACAATTTTCATAGCCTCTCTGTACAGTCTTTCGTGGTATCCATTCGTGGCTGCTAAAACCTAAGTCTTATCAAATTGAATAAGGTGGTCCCAAGGTTTAAAAACATGTTCAGCAACAGCTGATCAGGGAAAACATTTACAGATCAGTTGTTGCTGAATGCGTAGCGGATACAATTTTTGGTGAAATGTAGTGGCTCAAGTAACAGCACGACACTTTATCACTTCTACTACAAAAAGCCCTGTACCGGATTTTGTGTCACAATATTCTGGAGGTGTTTAATTGCCGATAAGTTATTAACACTGAATTATAACTAAACAGAACAGGAACTACGCGTTTTTTGACCAATATGCAACGTGCCGTTGTCTTGAAACAGCGTACATTCATATCGCGAAAATAATGAAACAGGAATGTTCTTCAACAGACAATTTCAGGTTTCCCTACACTTTATTACATTAAATAGTGGAAATAAATACGCCGGCCGCGGTGGCCGAGGGGACTGAGGTGCTCCAGTCACGGTCTGCACGGCCACTACGGTCTGGGGTTCGAATCCCCCCTCGGGCATGGATATTTGTGCCATCCTTAGGATTAGCTAGTTCATAAGTAGTTAGTAAGTTTAGTGACTGATGACCCCGTAGTTAAGTCCCATAAGCTATACAAACATTTGAACATTTGAAATAATTACTTTACGATGCACGTGCCGAACTATCGAAAAATTTAGTGAGTACTAGTTGTAAACCCGGCGTTGCCCGGTGATTATTTATCTTACACTCCCGTAGTCCACATCCCTTCCCCCCTCTCTCTGCATTCACCTATTTCTCTCCCATCTCTTTGTTCGTTTCCACATTTCCCTCCCTCGGCAAAGTTCTCTGCGAGATACCCTCTGTCATGTACCATACATACTGTATGTACCCAGTGGTCTTCCTCTTGGTTTAAAGGTCATGGGTGCAAAAATTCATAAAAATTGGAGCAAAACTAAGCAAACTGCCAAACTTCAGCTTCATGCGTGAAGTAGTTTTCGAGATTTCGTGTTTAGACAGTGAGTGTGCAAATGTTTGTAAAGCTTATTGGACTCAACTGCGATGTCATCAGTCCCTAAACTTACAAACTACTTATGAACTAACTTATACTAAAGACTGCACAGAAATTCGTGTCCGAGGGAAGATTCGAACCCCCGATTGAGTGTCCTTTCGCTTTTATATAGACAGAGATCTATAAACAGATTGCTTAATTTTGGACGCAAGAGAATTAAGGGAGACTTGCAGGCAAAACTAAATAATAACATGCAAATCTGTAATGCTAACTTTATCTGATACAAGGTCATGCCTGAGCGACAGTTTTACGGCATCTATGGCGAAACTGTTGTGATCGGTAGACTTCTTTTCGTTTCATCATTTTGTGTGTGGAAGGGGGGGGGGGGGGTGAAGTTACAAAACGCTTCATAAACGTCCGAGTCCCTAACTCCTCTAATTTTGCAATAATTGACGCATAAATCTGGATATTCTCACACGGTGGCCTCTCATTATTTATGACGTCATATCTCCTGAGCTATGTGTCGTGCTCTTTTGTTTTTGGGCAGTAACCTTCGTGGGTGTACGATGAACAGTTCACCAAAGTGTCATTGCAATTGAATTAATGTTTTATGAACACGCAGAGGACATATAGACACACATCCATATATATATATATATATATATATATATATATATATATATAATTTCACCTGAAGAAATGCCTCCTCAAACATACAATTCAGGAAGTGACACAAAAAACTCCTTTACCTCTACGTCAACGTTATCTAACACGTTAAGTTGGCATTACCTAGAACCGGGGTGATATGCGAAACTGAGCACAGGTCAGAGTGGAAAAGAAAGAAAAGAGACGTAAGAGGTATGAAGGGATGAATAGAGAGGGGGGGCTGTAGAAACGTGTCACACTCAGCTGGCCTCGGATGATCTCACAGATGTTGTAATTATCTGCAGATTACGACCCAGAGGTGCTGTCTGTCTTGCTTGCTTCTCACGATCGGCGGGCACGGCATCATAGCCGCGTCGTAAAGTTAGTTTGTGTAACCGACAGGCCGTTAAGCGCCTGTGTGTGGTGCTACACGATGCGGAACTTCATTTGCGTCCTGCGCTTCTCATTGCTACCGGCGTTCAGCGTACATTCCATCACCGGCCTGCTACCGATCGCGCACAAGAAGGTCTGTCACACTCTGCCCAAACACTACTTTTCAGTAATTCGTTGACTCACTGTGTAGTAGGAGAAATGAGACCAGCAACGAAGGCCGGCCGCAGTGGCTGAGCGGTCTGCGACGCGGCAGTCACAGTCTGCACGGCCGCTACGGTCGGGGGTTCGAATCCCCCTCGGGCATGGATGTTTGTGTCGTCTTTAGCCGGCCGCGGTGGCCGAGGGGACTGAGGCGCTTCAGTCACGGTCTGCACGGCCACTACGGTCGGGGGTTCGAATCCCCCCTCGGGCATGGATATTTGTGCCGTCTTTAGAATAAGCTAGTTGATAAGTAGTTTGTACGTTTAGGGACTGATGACCCCGTAGTTAAGTCCCATAAGCTTAACAAACATTTGAACATTTTTGTCGTCTTTAGTATAAGGTAGTTCATAAGTAGTTCGTAAGTTAAGGGACTGATGTCCCCACAGTTATGTACCTTAAGCTTAATAAACTTTTGAACATTTTGAAAAGCAATTAAAGTAAGTTTAAAAGAGCAGGAGACAAAGTGAAGCAATTCTGATGCATTAGAAAAATAATATCTCATGACAGATGAAGGAAGGAGCGCAGAAGAGCAGTATAGCAAAGAAAGGCCCTCATTGACTTTTGCTGCCGAACACACACACATCGACTTGAGGAAGAATGAGAATATACATGATCAACAGAAAACTGCATTGAAGAGAAACATGGAGTGTTGAAATACCGGGATAGAAGAGAATCGAAACTTAATTCGATATATCCGCAAAATATTCACTTCAATGCGTGAAGAGTCTTTTACAATCTTACACCACAGCTACGACATTTTTCCGCTTTATCGAATATGTTTTTTCTTCAGATTAGATTAGATTAGATTAGCACTTCCTCCATAGATCATGAATACGACACATCGTAATGATGTGGTACGTGTCAGGCCAATGACAGGTCTCTTTACAAATTATTACTTTGTATTAAATATTACATGACACATTTTTTTTAATTGAGCGTCTTCTCAGTACATCCATGTTACTTGATTCATATTGCACCTAAAGGTGCAGCTTCAAGTTCTGTGAAACCGGGATGAAGAATAAGTAAATTAATTTAACAGTGGAAGTGGTTCATGCTTTCAGTAATATGAATTACAGCTGTGGTTGCTCTGACAAAAAAGTTTTCCGTTCTCTGGAACTAAATGGTGTCCATTGATTGTCTAACTGGGATACTAACGACTGCTTGTCTGATTTATTTACGGAAAATATTCTCCTGGCATTTTTGATATATTGATTGATTTTAGTAACCATCGGTGTTATGATGGCATTACGGTAAAGTCATCCCTGTTTCTACATGTTATTCAATTAAAACAGTTTCTGAAAACATTTGGGAAACTACATATCAGCTTATATATAAGTTGTAATAAAAAATTTGGTCTCGGAGGGGGACATCCAATGACAATTAATTCGACCCTCTGCCACACAACCAGGCACCGGGAGGGGGTAAAGTTGAAATTGTAACTCGCGAAACAAATTCCCTGGAAGAAACTAAACTATGGTACCAAATAGGATTTCTTCCGTTTTTTTGTTATTAAGTACTTAAATCAGTAGATATCGAAATAACATGTCAAGAAATGGACAGGAGTTAAAATCTCATGTTAGAAAGGAAGTTATTCCGAAAGAGTTAAGTTCAAATCGCATTTTTGTAGCAAGAAAACAGTCTGGGTTTTCCAAAACATAATACCTTGACAAAATTATTGGTGTAATTTCGGTTACAGATGTCGCTGGAACCGAAAGCAGTTGGAAAAATTAGTTGCTTTATTTGTCAATAGTTAAAAACTACTACACCAATAATGTGATCGGGAGTAAAATAGTTTTGACAGAAAATAACTGATTAATTGTAACCACTGGAAAACTAATCTGATTCCTTGACATATCATTTTACAACGGTTTTGACCTCCTTCTGGCATTTGACAGTTACAGTGACATCTGTGAAGCAATGAAAAATTAGCAATAAGAAACTGCGATATCCTGTTCAAAATTTCAAAATTTACCGCTTCCCGTCCCTGTGGAGGAGGAGGAGGTGGAGGAAGTTGCATTTTGCTGTCACTGGATATCCCCTTATAGGCGAGCAAATCTAACTGCAACCATTTTCCAAACGTTTTGCAAATTTCCAGATATTTCAAAACAAAACAAAAATATTATGGTTCACCTTCTATACCGGTAACATGCATTGCAGGCCTGGTTGGAGCTACAAAATGTAAAATAGTTAAGCTGCTCAAGACAACTGCTCCTCTCTTTGCCCATTTCGAACTTCTTCCCATTTCTCTGGCGATCACCTCCCGGTACCTCTATGGAACTCCACCTCGACCACCTCAATATATTGCTACCTCTATAGCTCTGTTAAAGGAGATCGCAAAATTTGCTCCAACTATGGAGGAATTTGTGTTACAAACGTATGTAGCATTGAATAGGGGATCATGGACTGATAACCTAGCTGTTTAGTCCCCTTAAAACAACCAACAACAGGGGATCATGTAGGAATTTTATTAGAGGTACTATGCTCCAGACTGAACGCTGAAAGGCATAATCAGTCTCTAATGATGATGATGATAATGATAAATATATATATAAAATATATATATATAAATTAGGGCCCAAGAAGAACAATGTAGTTTCAAAGCTCTTAAATAAAGTGTAGATCATATTTTCACAGTTTGGCATATTTTGGAATAACATAGGGAAATTTTTTTTAAAAATATGGGATATATTTTATAGATATAGGAAAAGCGTATGATACTGTTCCAAGAAAACTGGAGAAACTGCATATGGAAAACGTAAATACTCTATTAATTAAAATAATACAACAGATGTATAAAGACAACATTTACCAAGTGGAAAGAAGTATTACACTTTCACGGAAATTTAGATCAAGTAATGGTCTTTTGCAAGGCTGTCCCATGTCATCAACAATATTTAAAATCTATACAGGTATTTGCCTTAGGACGTGGTCCGTAAAGGTAAAAGTACGTGGTTAGAAATTAGAAATGGAGTTTATCTACATTTATTGTTTGCTGATGATCATACTTCAAGTTGGGGAGGACGAAAACTACATGTGCAATCAACCTAGCAATAGCATACAGAAACTGAAGATTATCAAAAAACAATACTTGAATAAGGATCCAGATGAAATATACGTAGAGGGAAAGAGAATTAAAATAAAGAAACACTTCCTGATATTTGGAATGCATTTTAGAAATTGTGGGAAAATCATACTCAGAAATCAATATAAGAATTAGTAGTGGACGGAATTTCATTGTGATGCTCAACTCAGTCCTATGGAACAGGAATGTAATGAGCAGAACTATATAGACACAATATTTCTGTATGGAGCGGAAACCTGGACCGTTACCCTGATGCACAATTAAAAAAAAAAAAAAAAAAAAAAAATACAATCTTTAGAGATGGATTTCTGGAGAAGATCGGCCTCAATTTCCAGGAAAGAAAAAGTAAGAAACACGAAAGTAATAAAGAAAATGGAAAAAAGAATAATTAGATGAAGTAATGGACAAAAAGAAATTACAATGGTTCGGCAAGTGCGAAGAATAGAGGACTCCATAATACCGAAACTGGTACTGGAGTGAGAACCGGAGAGGAGAAGAAGAAGAAGAAGAAAAGAAGAAGAAGAAGACGACTTGTGACCACCTGGGCTCCAAAATGAACAGCTCACAATGAGAAGACTGGGCGCAGAAGAAGAAGACAACAAGATAGAGACACCTGGAGAAATATCTCGAATATTTAGTTTAAGATCTTACGTAGAAGGTACACTCATTTCGGAGCAAATTATCATGTTGAAACAAAAATGTTTGTTACACTTGTGAGATTTAACTGCAGGGTCATCAGTCCCTAAACTTACAAACTACTTATAAACTAACTCATACTAAATACAACACAAACATCCATGCCCGAGGGGGAATGGCGTCGCGGATCGGAGCTTAGCGCCTCAATGCTTATCATGTTGGAGGTAAACCTGTGTAATGAGGAATTTGTCAGAAAAAAAAAATAATAAAATAGGTTTCATGATTGTTCGTGACCAGGTTTTTGCAAGTTACCCTCCACCATGCACCACATGAAATCTTAGGTAGTGCAATATTTAACCAAAGTCTTGAGACTTCACATGACTTCCCGTGTAGACGAAATTAAGCTGTATTGGCGAAACAACTTACACGTTTTGGGCTATCTACGGTTCTGTTAAAGAAATATGGCTCGATTTAGTCATAGGGTGGAACAGTACACGTCTATGTTCGTGCCCAGCAACTACGACATTTGCAAATACTAGCTTGTACCTATGATCCTACAGTTAATTATTCTAAGCTTAGGCTAATATTTGCGACATGATGACGAAATACGAAATAAATATAAATGATTAATTAATTAGATAATATTCTAACGTTCGCAACTGATGTAGGCAACACTAGATAATTCATTTGAATAATATTTGTTTACACACACATATATTGATCTACTGGAAGTGGTCCTACACAAACAAATGTAATAAATTAGAAATAGCCCTTCTAAAATTATCAGCACAAATGAGTCGACTGCGTAATGAGAATGAGTTCAAAAATGTTCAAATGTTTGTATAGCTTATGGGACTTAACTACGGGGTCATCAGTCCCTAAACTTACAAACTACTTTTTTTATTTTTATTATTTTATTTGTTTTTTCTGTTCCATAGGACCCACTTCAGGAGTAAGACTCCATGGTCATGGAACAAGTCAATACATTAATTGTTACACAATAATGGTAATAGAAAAATTTTAAGTAGTCCTTTGCACACGACAATCTTAAGACAAAGTGAAAGAATCAATAAAGAAAAAATAAATTAGCTTAATTCTTTAACTTTTCTAGGAGTTCCTCGACAGAATAAAAGGAGTGAGCCACGAGGTAACTCTTCAATTTAGATTTGAAAGCATGTGGATTAGTGCTAAGATTCTTAAGTTCTTGTGGCAGCTTATTGAAAATGGATGCCGCAGAATACTGCACCCCTTTCTGCACAAGTGTTAAGGTGGTGTGGTGCAAATGTAGATTAGACATCTGTCTAGTATTCACCGAGTGAAAGCTACTAACTCGTGGGAATAAGCTGATATTATTAACAACAAACGACATTAAAGAAAAAACGTATTGTGACGCCAGAGTCAAAATTCCCAGACTACTGAAAAGGGGTCGACATGACGTTCGCGAACTTACACCAGATATTGCTCGAACCGCCCGTTTTTGAGCCAGAAATATCCTTTTTGCATCAGGCGAGTTACCCCAAAAAACAATGCCGTACGTCATAAGTGAGTGAAAGTAAGCGAAGTACACTACTTTTCGTGTTGAAAAATCACTTATCTCAGATATTGTTCTAATGGTAAATATAGCAGAATTTAGTTTTGGAACAAGATCCTGAACATGGGCTTTCCATGACAGCTTACTGTCTATATGAACACCTAGAAATTTGAACTGTTCAGTCTCACTTATCACATGCCCATTATGTGTAATCATAATGTCAGATTTCGTCAAATTATGTGTTAGAAATTGTAAAAACTGAGTTTTACTGTGATTTAACATCAACTTGTTTTCTATTAGCCATGAACTTATCTCCTGAACTGCATTATTTGATACTGTGTCAATATTACGAGCAACATCCTTCACTACCAAGCTGGTATCATCAGCAAACAAAAATATTTTACAATCACCTGTTATACTCGAAGGCATATCATTTATATAAATAAGAAACAGCAATGGTCCCAAAACAGACCCCTGGGGCACCCCATACTTAATTGTGCCCCATTGGGATTGCACGTCATAGCCATTTTCTACACTGCGGAGAATTACCTTCTGTTGTCTATTATTAAAGTAAGAGGTGAACCAGTTGTGGGCTACTCCCCGTATTCCATAATGTTCCAACTTCTGCAACAATATTTTGTGATCAACACAATCAAACGCTTTTGTTAAATCAAAGAAGACGCCTAATGTCCGTAGCCTCTTATTTAACCCATCAAGTGCCTCACAGAGAAACGAAAATATAGCGTTTTCGGTCGTTAAACCACTTCTAAAACCGAACTGTACGTTTGACAGGAAATTATGTGAACTGAAATGATCAATTAATCTTGAATATACAGCCTTTTCAATAACTTTGGAGAAAACCGATGGCATAGAAATAGGTCTCTAGTTGTCTACATTATCCCTTTCTCCTTTTTTATAAAGCGGTTTCACTACTGAGTACTTTAATCTGTTAGGAAACTGACCATTCTGAAAGGAAAAATTACAAATATGGCTTAGTACTGGGCTAACATATGGAGAACAGTACTTTAGAATTCTGCTAGATACCCCATCATATCCACAAGAGTCCTTAGTCTTTAGTGATGTAATTATTGACTCAATCTCACCTATGGAAGTATCATGAAGGATCATTTCAGGCAACAGCCTCGGAAACGCATTTTCTAAAAACGTTATATGATTACCTGTAGAAACTAGAGTTTTGTTTAGTTCCTCTACTATATTCAGAAAGTGATTATTGAATATTGCACATATATCTAACTTGTCAGTAACAGAAACATTCCTACTACGCACTGACGTTATATCTTCTACCTGCTGCTCCTGACCAGACACTTCCTTCACGACTGACCAGATAGTTTTAATTTTATCCCGAGAGTTTGCTATTCTTTTTGCGTACCACATACTTTTTGCATTCTTAATGACATTTTTCAGAACCTTACAGTACTGTTTGTAATGAGCTACTGCATCTTCATTCTGACTGCTTCTAACATTTTGATACAACTCCCGCTTAGTTCTACATGATACTCTTATCCCCTTTGTCATCCACCCTGGCTGTCTGTTACTGAAAGTACCCTGTTTTGAGCGTTCTAGCGGAAAGCAACTTTCAAACAGCATAAGAAATGTGTTCAGAAAAGCATTATATTTATCATCTGCATTATCAGCACTATAAACATCCTGCCATTCTTGTTCCTTAATTAGGCTTAAAAAGGTCTCAATTGCAACTGGATTAACTTTTCTGAGTAGTTGATATTTATGTTTAACATTTGTTTGAGAACAAATACTTTTTAGAATTAAAAGTTGGGCATCGTGGTCTGATAGGCCATTTACTATTCTGCTGACAGAGTGCCCCTCTAATAATGAAGAATGAACAAAAATATTGTCAATGGTAGAACTGCTATTTCCTTGCACTCTCGTTGGAAAAAATACTGTTTGCATCATGTTATAGGAATTAAATAGATCTAACAGCTGACTTTTCCTTGAGCTATCACCTACACAATTAATGTTGAAATCTCCACACACAATTAAATTTTTATACTTCCTATACAGTGAACCCAGAACCAATTCCAGCTTGGGCAGAAACATTTTAAAATCTGAGTCAGGGGATCTATAAATAACAACTATTACTAGTTTAGTTCCATTAACATTAACAACTCCTGCACAACATTCAAATATCTGTTCTGTGCAGTGTTTAGAAAAATCGATTGACTCCGATGAAAAATCGTTTTTTACATACATGGCCACTCCCCCACACTGCAAAGAACTCCTAGAGTAGAAGGCAGCTAACCTGTATCCTGGCAAAGGAAGTCTCTTAATTGTCACGCCACTTAAAAAGTGCTCTGAAATTCCAATAATGTCAGAATCAGTATCAATAAGCATTTCATTAACTTTATCTCTTACACTAAGGACGGCACAGATATACATGCCCGAGGGGGAATTCGAACCCCCGACCGTAGTGGCCGTGCAGACCGTGACTGGTGCGCCGCAGTCCCCTCCGCCTGAGAATGAGTGCAAAATCTCCAATAAGTCATCAATGACGATGGTTAGATACTAAATCAATTTCGAAATCCCACAACATGAAATATTCGTTACCTCAAAGCACTGTAGTTCAAATCATAGTATAGAGACTGATGACCCCGCCGCTAAGTCCCATAGGCTTAACAAACGTTTGAACATTTTACGAGTCCTGTTCCTCATTGCTCTGTCAACTGCGACGTCCTCTTTGTTTACCTAGTTTTTTTGTAAGCTGTTTTCATCTACAGCGCCACAATTTTTTATTTTATTTTTAAGGATATTTTCTAAAACTGAATTGCATTGAACTTCAGCTACTTTTTTCGTAAGCAGATCCAACAACCCATTTTACATGCTCCATTTGCAATCCAGCAGGCGAAAATTTTCACTATTGATCTAGTCTTCTATTTTACAACTTCTAACTTTTCATCTTGGTTTTCTCTGGAAAAATGATGGTAAAAAGTACTTGGTTCTATGCTTCAATTTCTAGTAGAGAATAAGTACATCAACATGCATATATCTACTCTGCAACTCTCATTAAGTGCATGGCAGAGGGTTTGTCTAACCGCTTTCAGAATATTTATAAACCGTTTCGTTCTCTAGTAGCGCGCGAGAAAAAAGAACGCCTTCATCTTTCAGTTTTCGATCCAATTTCTCTTATTTTATTATGCAGGTGAATGCTAATAAACTACGTTCGCATTTGGAGCAGAATGTTATTTAAAGATTTTGCAAATAGATATCGGTGCAACCAATAACGCCTTTTTTTTTTAAATTCCACCCTAACTCGTGTATCATTTCCGTGACACTTTCTCCCCTGTATTGGAATAAGACAAGACGAGCTGCTCTTCTCTAAAACTTTCTCTATTTTCTCCGTCAGTCAGACTTAGTGGAGATCCCACAAAGCGCAGCAGTACTCTAAAATAGACCGACAAGTGTAGTGCAGGCGGTTTCTTCAGAAGAACTGTTGCATCTTCTAAGTGTTCTGCCTCCCCACGATATTTTCTGTATATTATTAAAGTTGTTCGGAACTGTAACTGTAATTGCTAGGTATTTAGTTGTATTTATGTCCTGTAAATTTGACTGATTTGTTGTGTAAATGAAGGTTAACGGTTTTGTTTCAGTTCTCGTATGGATGACTCCACTAATCAATTTCCCATTTTCACACCATTCAGGTATCTACATCGTTTTCCAGCTGCTATTGTAAAGGGCAACATCGCCTGCGCACAGTCTAAGAGAGCTACTCATGTAGTTTCCTAAATCGGCAATAAAAATAAGTACTTGTCCTTGTAAAAATGAGAATGATTCAGCAAGTTACGTAAAAGGTAACACCAGACAGCATCGATATAGAATTATGCAATATAAGAGCGCACAACGTCAGAAATAGCAGCGCGCGTCCTACAAAAAGTACGCATAGCTCCCCATTGACGTCACACTTCACCAGACCGGACGACCGGCAAGCGGAGGAGAAACAGGAATACACTCCCCTCAACAGCAGGAATAAAGTTAGCGAATTCGAGTGTGCCATTTGCGGACAGATTTAGGGGAGCTGCCGAGTTCGAGTGTTTGGTTGACGACCAGCAGGTAAAGGTTACCTAATTCGTTCAAATGTACGAGGCGCGTCCAGAAAGTAAGTTCCGTTTGGTAATAAAATGAAATTGTACACAGATACAGAAGAAATTTTTATTGCACAAAATTCTACAACTCTTAAACTTCATTTCCACATAACTGCCGAAATTTTGTAGGCATTTGTCATAGCGTGCCACAAGTTTTTGCATGTATCTTTCATAGAAGGTTGCCGCCTGTGTATTCAACCATGTGTTAACAGCTCTTTATCATCGTTGAAGTGTTGACCTCCAAGGACAGATTTTAGGTGTAAGTAGAGATGAGAGTCGCTAGCAGAGAGGTCCGAGCTGTATGTAGGATGATCAAACAGGTCCCATTGAAATTTCCGTAAGAATTGTTTGTTCACATCCGGTGTGTGAGGTCAGGCATTATCGTGAAAAAAAAAAAAAAATCTTTTGACAGTAATCCTCTTCTTACACCTAAAATATGTCCTTGGTGGACAACACTTCAACGATGATGACGAGCTGAAAGAACATGTTACCACATGGTTGAATACACAGGCGGCAACATTCTATGAAAAAGGCACACAAAACCTTGTGCCATGGTATGACAATTCAAATGTTCAAATGTTTGTTAAGCTTATGGGACTTAACTACGGGGTCATCAGTCCCTAAACTTACAAACTAATTATCAACTACCTTATACTAAGGACGGCACAAATATCCATGCCCGAGGGGGGATTTGAACCCCCGACCGTAGTGGCCGTGCAGACCGTGACTGTAGCGCCTCAGTCCCCTCGGCCACCGCGGCCGGCGGTGTGACAATTACCTACAAAATTTCGGAAGCTATGTAGAAAAGTAGTTTAACAGTTGTAGATTTTTGTACAATCAATATTTTTTCTGTATCTGTACCCGTTAGTTTTATATAACCAAACGTAACTTACTTTCTGGACGCACCTCGTATGTTAAGCTTATGGGACGTAACTGTGGGTTCATCAGTCCCTAAAATTACAAATTACTTGTAAACTATTTTACACTAAAGATAACACAAACATCCTTGCCCGAGGGCAGATTCGAACCCTCGACGGGGAACGGCTGCGGGCATCAGAGCATAACACCTCAATGTGCTCGGCCACTCCGCCGTGGCGCCGAATTCCATCACGCATGTAACAACAGGGTGCATGGTAGACCTGTACCTACTAGGCAAAAGGATAGATGCTGAACCATCGTGACCAAAATGCTAATCATTTCTTTAACACATTAACGAATTTGAGCTGTGAATATGAACCTTCCAACCTTTAGTCTTTCATTCTGCTCTACTTTTTTATAAACGTTAATGTAATCACGATGGTATCTCAGAATGAAACTTTCACTCTGCAGCGGAGTGAGCGCTGATATGAAACTTCCTGGCAGATCAAAATTGTGTGCCGGAACCGGGACTCGAACCTGGGACCTTTGCCTTTCGCGGGCAAGCGCACTACCGACTGTGCTATCCCGACACGACTCACGATGCCGCCTCACAACTTTACTTCCGCCAGTACCTCGCCTCCTACTTTCCAAACTTCACAGATGCTCTCCTGCGAACCATGCAAGACTAGCACTCCTGGAAGAAAAGATATAGTGTAGACATGGCTTAGCCACAGCCTAAGGGATGTTTACAGAATGAAACTTTCACTCTGCAGCGGAGTGTGCGCTGATATGAAACTTCCTGGTAGATTAAAATTGTGTGCTGCAACCGGGACTCGAACCTGGAACCTTTGCCTTTCGCGGACAAGCGCACTACCGACTGCGCTATCCCGACACGACTCACGATGCCGCCTCACAACTTTACTTCCGCCAGTACCTCGCCTCCTACTTTCGAAACTTCACAGATGCTCTCCTGCGAACTATGCAAGACTAGCACTCCTGGAAGAAAGGATATGGTGGAGACATGGCTTAGCCACAGCCTAAGGGATGTTTCCAGAATGAAACTTTCACTCTGCAGCCTAAGGGATGTTTCCAGAATGAAACTTTCACTCTTCACGATGGTATCTCGTTAACTGTTGTTGGGCAAGATTCCAAAGGTACTGTAATTAATTGTGATAACGTTCGATAATTGTACAGTTGGTTATACTTTCAGTACTTAAAGCTCGCTCAGGCTGCATAAATGTATATGTATTATTTTTTGTGTATTTGTTTTATCGTTTTTGATGTTTAGTAAAACAATTGCTAACCTGAATCTCTCGTCTGCAGAATCCTCTGCTTTACCTTACACCCCTAACTGCATGACGCAGCTACATTGCTGAAACAACGACCCGCCAGCTAGACACAGGTTTCCTGGTAGCTGAAAGGCAAGAGAGAGCAGTTGACAGAGAAACGAGGGCGCTCTGGGTTTGGAAAGGCAGAGAAGCGAAGACGCCACGAGAGAAAGCTTCTAATTGCCGGCGTATCTAGCAGGCGTGCGCTGTTTTGGTAACCTCCCCATTTCTGCGTATGTTGCGATTAAAGGGCACAGCATTTCACAGTCCATCCCATCTGATAGTAATGCGACACCAGTAAAAGGAACGTCTAATGAATTTAGATGGAATCTCAGAGTTCTCTTATGTGCTCATAAATGACGTGACCGCAGATGAACCACCTCGTGAGTGAAGATAATGCCCAGTGAAAGTAGGTTGTACCATCCACACAAGATGCCGCAACATTCGCATTCCCGCTCAGAAATTCGCTAGTTAGTAACCCGGAACACGTGAGCACATTCACAGAGCATTATCTGCACTCTGCTTTGAAGCAGACCACCATGAAATTCTCTCTTGTATGAGTCTGTTCCTCCCGGAGGAACAATTGCACCCTACAATCTCCATTAATTCATGGACATTTTTCAACATCCCTCTTGACCAACATTATTTACACCAGCAGCTTCCCTAGCACCAAAATCTATCATCCTTTCCCTTCTTATTGCCAGTTGTAGCGTAGAGAATGTTGGGTGACGCTGTAGCTGTGGCTGAATAAAAAAAAAAGATGAGAAAATTACCCTTCAATAAGTCTCCGACTATCACTGTTCCCTGGCAGGCAACTCACCTGCATATCTTCTGTCCCAGACGCTCGGACTTCGTCTCTTACAGCAGGGGTTTCAGTGCCTGGTAAAAGGCTTACAAAAAAAGGTATAGTAAGGGAAGCTACAGAAAAATGAAAGTCGGGATAGCCAGTCGTAACATATATTAACAACAAAGCACATAGAGGTGAGGTAGCCCTGTCACAAATTTCCATAAACCAAATCAAATGTTCAAATGTCTGTAAATCTATCGGACCAAACGGCGTAGTCATCAGACCGTAGCTTACAAACTACTTACACCTAGGTAAACTAACCTACCGACATACACACACACACACACATGCCCCAGGGAGGACTCGAACCTCCACGGCGAGCGACCGCGCGCTCCGCGGCGAGGTGCTTTAGACCGCTCGGCTAATCCATCGCGGCTTCCATAAACCCTCACGCACTGAATGCAGCCACTGGGCGTGTACTAGACTTGCTGTAGGCCAAGTCGCAAAATATAAACAAGAGTAAGAGAGAGTAAGGTAAGAAACTAGCCATGAGTTCGCGCACGATTAGAAGAACAGGGGCCGGATCTAGGCATCGAAGATGTTACATACCTGAATAGCAGTTCCTGAAAAGACGGCGGAATTTCAGAAGTAAAGCGATCGCGTCCACGGAAGATGCTAAGTATGTCGTATCGGTGATCATGTCGAGTCCGGCGCGGAAGTCTAGGACAGGCTGCTTGCTCCCAAGGTAATGGGAAGCACGTGACACTAAACAACGGTAACTGCCGCACGCAGCACCTCCAGGAACTACAATGGAATGGGGATCGAGAGCTGCTCTCCAGGCTATTTCAAGAAGTGACCAATGCATTCGCGTGCACCTCCGCGGTTAGCGAAGGGGTCCCTGTAGCCAACCTAACAGAGGATTGAGGACTCACTGTTACCTATCTTGTGGCAGTCGGCAGTGGCGGAGTTCCAACCGTCACGTTGGGTGGCCTGAACTGGCGCGGATTCGCAGAACGCGAAAACTCGTCTCCCTCCGCCACCACGTGCTACAGCGACGGTTTGAAATAACGGCCGAAGGGAAACTAAACAAGATTTCGCCATCGTGGCCATTTTCTGTAATAATTAAATGCTACTCCCTCCAACCGATGCTCCTCTATGCCTATAATCGTGCAGGGACTGATGACCCCGTAGTTAAGTCCCATAGACTATACAAACATTTGAACATTTTTTTTATAATCGTGCGATGAAATTGTAATTATTATTATTCAACAAATTAAACGGCCTGTGTGGTACGTAAATTCGGAATTTCATCAGGATTCAGAATTTGTAATTAAATTTGACGTATTATTCTTTTAAATGACTCTTCCATTGCCTGAGGACCGGCCTGACAGATTCTGTGGCTTTGCCACGCGTCCTTTAGCGTTACTGGAATTCAGTGCGTTACACAGTATTTTTCGTATGTTCCATCCTTCTTTCGCCTTCTCTGCAACGAAGCGTAGGGTTTAACGTCCCGTCGATATCGTGATCATTAGAGACGGTCTCACATTTCGAATTTTGGATTACCTTGAGGAAGGAAATCGTCCCTGTCCTTTCAAATGAAACATCCCGGTATTTGCCTGTAAAACGTCAATGGCATTTCTTTCATATGCTAGTCCAGTGTGTTACCACAGCTATTCTCTGCCAGAACCGCCTCGTTCTTTGTTTTAAACAGTCTGACAAGTCGTTATAGCTTTTGAGACGACGCCTTGACTGCTAACGACAATGCTGGGATAGCTCCATGCCAAATTTGCGAGCATACTGGCTGAATAAATACTAATTGCGTGACAGAAACGTGATTTAAATGCAACTCTTCTAGATTTAATTGGGATATTTTTGCCTCCGCTGCTGCTAGATGTCGTAATCAAACAAAATGGACGTATCAAAAGTTGTGGAGTCGATCCCAGGTCTCCTGCCCATGTTGACTATGCTCCTCGTGCCGCAGATATAGCTCCGCCTCACATAGTCCTTACAGACCCAATGTTTAAGGTTATGTGACATTAATATAGAGAGGTCCGCTTAAGATACAAAAAAATACACTAATTCATTACAAAAAAGAAAAATTCGTTTTCAATAATTTTGTACCCACACATTTGTCTGTTTAAGGCCCTAACTACAAAATTTTACACCATCTTACAGTAACATGCCTTTGAGAGAAATGACATAATAACAACACAGGATCATATAAAATCAACTGACTGTCAGATATGTAAGCTTCACTTGTCAAAACGAGTATATCAACACCTTGTCAACAAGTCTTTCTTGCCGCTATTGTAAGTGTACTGGAAGTTTGCCGACTGTTGGTGCCACACAGTGTAGAAACACGGAATAAAACACGTTGCGCACGTTACCACTGTCCATCCACGACTGTGATGCATGCTCGAACTTCCTAGCGTTGATCACAAAGAAAGAAAGCGAGCAAAACCAGAAACACACAATTGAGCCTGCTGGGCCTGAAAGGGACAGGCCTTTTTTCCACAGAACAAGCAACTTGCCAGTGTTGCCAACCCTGCAACCCCTAAACCGCATTACGAATGCCTCTAAATCGGGACAAAGACGCTAAATAGTCTATCACAGTCAGTTAAATATTTTATTGTATCGACATTCAGTTACTGCTTTTACTGACATGTTAAATAACAAAAAAGCTCTGATAATATTCTAACAAAACACGGACAGAGATAGCACTTAAAAGCAGACAACAGTCCAGCTAAGAAAAACTAATTGGCAATGAACATCTACAAATAAATTCGGCTGAAGTTTTCTTTTATTTCCATTCTTGGTCTGAGGGCCCTACACCTATATCCATATAGCACTTGAGTATGTGCAATTCCTTCAGCAGCAGAAATTTCTTGATGAACTTCAAGCGTGGTAGGGCAGTATTTGCAAAATGTTCTTCATTTTCGACCAGACGGGTCGTGCGCTAATCTATCTGCAAATGTACGAGGCAAGGTGGAGGGGCAGTTACTAATAATAGTAAGCCGCTAATGACATGCATTACGCACACACACACACAACAGTATAACAGTAATCAGTATTTATTTTCGCCGATAAAGCGTTCCGTTAAATATGTGCATAGCGAGTAACGAAAAAAAAAAAAAAGTCTAAATGTTTGTAAAGCTATGGGTTCAAACTGCAATAGTCATCGATCCGTAATCTTACAAACTGCTTAAACTAACTTACGCAAAGGACAACTCACAAACACACACACACACACACACACATGCCCGAGGGAGGAGCAGCTACGCGCTTTGCAGGAAGGCGCGTTAGAACGCACAACCATTCTATATTTCAGTGTTGATGCTAAAATGTAAACAGTACACATCTCCCCTTTCGGAAACAGCGCTGTAGTGATTGTCTTTATTATATAAAAACGGTCTAGAGCACTAAGTTTTATCTAGTTTCGATCCATGGTTGCATCATTTTGAGAGCATGTTGCTCCATGTTCGGAAGCGGAGCAGCAGCTACGGAGTCCTCTACGTGCTGCCTTGATCCACCCCTATGGACCGAATTTAGTCGAAAATAAAAACAAAATTTGCGCTCTAGACACTTTTATTTTAAAAAATGTAAACAGTAGCACATAGGAGTTAAGGTAAACTACATAAACATCGTTACTGCTCAGCTTTGCACCAAACATGAAACATAAGGAAGTTTAACGTACATTTTAACAAGGTTTTTTGATATGTTTAAAATTCAAATGTTTGTATAGCTTATGGCACTTAACTACGAGGTCATCAGTCCCTAAACTTACAAACTACTTACGAACTATCTAAGGAGGGCACAAATATCCGGGGGGGGGGGGGGATTCGAACCCCCGACCGTAGTGACCGTGCAGACCGTGACTGGAGCGCCTCAGTCCCCTCGGCCACCGCGGCGGCCGTCCATAAATAAATAACGCGATATGGGCTGGAAACGTATATTAAAAAAAATATGTTGTACCCCTGTATTTTTTATATACGGGTAGTTATAAGTGAAAAGGAAGAAAGGCATCGCCTCAGTGCTTCTTCGGCCGCAACCTAAGTAAGTCAGCAAGCAGCTGCTACTGTAGTGACAAGGAGCGAAGAGCACGCGGCCATTACGGTACTGGCAACACGCGCCGAGGCGCACTTAAAATTTTTAAGTGCAGTCCCGTGTCCCCTCTCAGGGAGAAACGGGGCAGCGTCGCGGCTGGCCAGTGTTGGAGCGGCAGATAATTCCGACATTCGACAAGAAGCAGCCGATGCGGGGGAAACGCCAGCAGCGAAACGCACACGAGTTGTGGGAGCATCTGGAGCGACGGCCGAAATGGTCTGTCCGTGAGCGCCGCCTCCATGATGGAAAGGCGCACTCAGCGGCCGGCGAGAGATGGACTCTCTCTGGGCGGTTTCTCCCGTCTTAATAGCGATGGCGAGCGCCTATTGTGAAACCGGCCGCGATTGCCTACTGTCGGCGCTGGTGTACTGCCGGCTCAGGGCAAATACGTGACTTACTAGACATCTACACGGGATCAACAAAACGGCTGAAACACAAAGAGAACAGCATATTACGATGCTTGCGCCTCGGTTGCACAGTGTTAGAGTGCCAGACTACAAATCCCCGGTTCGATCCCCGCCAGGTCCTAGGATTTTTTATCTGTCACTTTCCACTTCTTTCACCTCTGACAGTATTGCTCATGTAAAAAATACCGAGTAGCACCGTGGTTCTGAACCCACGTTAAACTGTAGGTCCCCCTACTAGGCTGGGTAAGTCGGTTCGAAGGTCGGAGGAAGGCAACGGCATACAACCTACAAACAGGACCATGCCTAGTAAAGCACTATGGTGTTCAAACCAATCTTCGAATTGTTGACTGCTTTTCCTTAATACGTAGATTGCATGTAAAAATCTCTAATGACTAGGATCGCAAATGGTTTTTATATGTGATTCCTTAATTTCTCCCGGCAAGTGGAATGTTCAAATAACCTAAGTGTATGCAGCCTGGTACAAAGATAACACACGTTTACTTCAACCCAACATATCTGCTGTTATTGATAAATCTGAAGCATTGAATTAAAATTTGTGGTGCGGCCGGGAATCGAACCCGGACCTCCATGCTTACTAGGCAGACGTCTTAACCGTTTTTTTTTTCTTTTTTACACGCAGCACTGACTGCCTCTATTATTTTTTATCTTCTCTTTTTTTTTAATTATTTATATATAGATGGTTGTCTTCACTGGTCACCTCGACCCTTTTTTAAATTTATCTTTATTGAAACAAATTAGGGGAAAAGGAAAAAGGTGAAAGAATACAATATAATCAAAACGAAGGAGCCCTTCAAGCATAAACAAAAGATTATCTGTGACTTCTTTGTAATGAAATTAATGACTCCGTCGGACCAGCACGTCCTCACAAGACTGGCGATCGCTATTAGCCGCACGAGAATAAAAACCGCACGGCGGCGATACATCAGTATATCATCCACATACGTCTTCTCGAAATTATTTGAGGCTTAGAGGTTTAATGATCGATCATAAACTGGTAATAGGGAATGTAAGTCAGCTTCTCCCTGCATGGATGATCCAGCTGCGAGGGGGGTCGCGGAATGCACTCTGGAGGAAGTTCGAAAAGTATTGCTGGTACTTCGGGTTCTTGACAACTGCGCAGTGTCGTTCATTGATGTATTGCCAGAAATCGAGAACTGATTTATCACTATTTCCAAATAAATAGTGGACAGCGAGCCCACTAAGCCATATCACTGTGTGGGTCTTCGCTCGTGGGAAATAGTCCTTATCGGGGAAGAGAAGCATTTCGGCAGTGATATTGTCAGGGGTTGTACGTGTAAAGAAGGCCAACATCTGGCGGACCAAAAGCCAAACATTGCCTGCCTCGCCGCAGACAAGTCGATGCCGTCGTCGTCTTGCACGCCACACGTGGCACATAATGGCGATGCTGCTAGGTGGATCCTGTGGAGGCGCGTCTGGCAGATCTGCTTCCCATTGACCGTGATATACCAGCTGGACTGGACATCTGATGTAAGCGTAGGATCATGCACTGCTCGCCACACTGCTGTCCAGCGAACATGTGGATGTTTGTGTTCAATCGCATTCCGCGAAAGTCTCGATTGCATCGCTGAGTACACCAGCCGAGCCGACGACATACGTGGACGGGTAAGTGTGGTTCGAAGATAACTGTATTCGAGGAAGAGGTATCTCAAGTAGAAAAAGGGCGCTGGGACGGCGGTCACCTGCACTGGTGGAATTAGCGAGCTTGGGGCAAGGGTCCTCATTAGTAGGCTGGAAAGGCAAGTCGGAGTACGTCGCCACATCTTGATATGCGTGCTTACAAAGAGGGCCGTCGCTCGATGAGGTACATGACAGAGGTTAAGGCCTCCTTTGCTCCTTGGGAGGGTAAGGGATTCATAGCTGACCTTGAATAACATACCATGGCTCACAAACGAGCCCAATGCCGCCAACATGCGCTTGGCCATCGTCGAAGGTATGGGGAACGTCTGTGCCACGTGTGGGATACGGGATGCGACATAAACATTAGCGTACTGGGTGCGTTGCAGCATGTTCAGGTCTCGAAGGCGGTGATCTAGAAGTTCCACCCGGATCCGTCGTAGAAGACGCCTACTGTTGAGAGCCACAGATCGCCACAAGTCGGCTGTGAAATCAATGCCCAAATATCTTATTGCGTCGTGGACCGGCAGGGGAGCAACGTCAGGCTGTCCGCATCCTATTGGCAGTGCGCGTGATTTGCGAATGTTAAGAATGCTGCCTGACGCAGCGCCGTAGGACTCCACCCACGCCAGCGCGTCTTGGACGTCGTTGTGGTTTCTCAAGAAGAGGACCAAATCGTCCGCATAGGCCGCGCAACTGAAGGTGTGGCCCTAAAAGGTTATCCCCATGAGGCGTTGGCGGAGGCCACATAGGAGCGGTTCCATGGCAATAACGTAGACGATTTTTTTTTTTTAACTACTTAAACCTAGGTAAACTAACCTAAGGACAACACACACACACACACACACCCATGCCCCAGGGAGGAATCGAACCTCCACGGCGAGCAACCGCGCGCTCCGCAGCGAGACGCTTTTGACCGCTCGGCTACTCCACGACCGTCAGACTACCACACCACTAAAGATTAAGGCGCCTTGGAATAGTCTATGTACGATTTCCCTCCACATCACAAATTCAGCTTCTGTGTTCCGAAGATAATTGCCACTACTGCCAAGGCTCTCCATCAGCGGAATAGCACATCGGCAATGGACATGGTGGAACAATCTTGTTAACGTGATATAAATATCAATTAATAGAAATAAACTATCCCAGAGACGGATTTACGCCGCCCGCGGTGGCCAAGGAGACTAAGGCGCTCCAGTCACTGTCTGCACGGCCACTACGGTCGGGGGTTCGAATCCCCCCTTGGGCATGGATATTTGTGCCGTCCTAGTTCGTAAGTAGTTCGTAAGTAGTTCATAAGTAGTTTGTAAGTTTAGGGACTGATGACTCCGTAGTTAAGTCCCATAGACTCTACAAACATTTGAACATTTTTTATTTAGACGGATTTACGTCTCAAATATGTCAAAGACATTATTGATAAATCTGCTGTTGCTCAACACTGCCTAGACACACGTGACGCTATAACAAAACGGAAATTTTCGCATGCAGTTTGTAACTTGCACCTCCAGTTGACCAACAAGGCCGTATTACTAGTTGTCTTCTAGTTTATGAAGACCTATTCCATAGGACAGTCCAAAATTTAGTTGTCTGTATAAGTGGGTACAACAAATTAAAAAAAAATGCTTGTGAAGATTCTCTAGAATGACGTTCCGGTCTGGCCAAAACTTCCGCGTTCCTTGTTTGCTGTAAATTTCAGGCGTTGGATCCGTTTAAATGACAAGTCAGACGCTTCCATATCTGTCTGATGTTTCGGATAATTTTTCAAACATTTTCTAAGAGACAATTTCAACACGTCTCTGTACAGTTACACCCCGTTAAACAGTGATCTTAACATGACAGCAGGGTTATCAGCACTGTACTAATCGGAGAAATATTTTATTAATGACTTTTAGGTTAAACATTCACTTTATGTGTAGAGACTGCTAATAAACTTTAACAGTTCAATTATATATTATTTAATGCTTTAATACTCATTGTGATATATATTTTTTTTATTGTGGTTGGCATTTCAGTATTTGATTTAACTTATTTTTCGGAAGTTTCAAAAGAGCAATTTAAAGTTACAGTTCTTTCATAACAGAATTACCTCAACATACGATAAATCTTGTTATTAAAATGTATTAGACTTTCTGAGCCAATATTTCAAATACTAATTTACAGTAAATTAACTACTGAATACTAAACCTTCTACTTTACACTATATTTGTTTATTCCAAATCGTGTTCAGTCTCATCCACTGCTGGTACGGTAATACTATTCATAATAATTTTAAAACATCGACCAAAATTCTTGTCTCGGTGCAAATATTGTGCAATATGCTGCAACCAACATCAACAAAAAACTGAAATTGAAATCGAAACTTAACCCGAACTTAAAATATACAAATAAAAAGCAAACTTAACGTCCTGAACATAAATATTTACAATATTGGTTAATATCTGCCAAAATATTAATAAGAACCTGATACAATTTATTGTCAGTATTTTAATGTCTTGATCTTTATTTTAATATCAGAAAGATGACTAATTATTTTATCTTAGACATTGACAAAGCAATGTGTGGCTAATTATAATTTTATATTTTTTGACTAAATTGATCTACGTAGTCTTTTCATTGGCTATCAAAGATGGGTGGAGCTGGCAAAGGGGCGGAGCCTCATCTATTTAAGAGCAGTAAACCTTGCTCAAGCCAGCAGTGACACACTTGAAGGCTGCAGGTTTCCTGCCAGCTCCACAACATCAATGGGTATAACATCGTTTTCTCTTTATTAATTTAGTTTACGTTTGGCACTGATGTATATTGCTGAAAGTTCTTTAAATGTAACTATGATATATTTCAGAGTGTAATTACCTGAAGATGGTCTAAAATAAGACAGAAAATAATCGGAAAAAAAAACAAAAATTTAGCACTCTAGACTGTTCTTTACATGTAGTGCTGTTCGCCATAAGTGAAACAAAAATGTTTCGAAAAGTATGTATTTGTTCAGCTTACAACTATCAAATCTGGTGTTTATGATGCTAGTTTTTGCTTCACTGATGGTGTAACTAGAAAACTGGGTGTTTTGGAATTATTGGGCATAAAATCTAGTAGAAATACTGCAAAATCCTTAGGACAAATACATAAAGAGAGAATCCGCATAGCAGATGTTGCTAATTTAAAATGAACAAAAAAAGCAAGACAGAAAATAAGAGAGACCAAGAGAAGAAAAGAAAATCAGTATGATTTAGATGATGCTCAGTATGGTGCAGGAAAATATCAGTGGTCTGTAATTGTCATCAATAACTATACTAAAATTGCCATACTAAACGTTAAATAGATTTTTTCTCAAAACTACATTTTCTTAAAATTTCAGATATCATTATTTGATAAACTAATGGGGTTAGAAACAAGAAGTATGTCAATTTGTACTGCAAATGTTAATAATTTATTACAAGTAAGTTGACACCACCAAACAATCAGAAACTGATATCGAAGGAGTATAAAGAAGGACAGAGAGAGTCAAGTAAATGATGCAGGATCTGTGTTTGGAATTACTTCAACAATGGCGAGATCTACGTATGTTATTTCGATCTCCGACTTTCTCCTCCGAATTCGAAAGTATATCATTGACCTACATAGGGAGAAATCATCATCGTAATAATATACTCAAAATCAGTGGTCAAACGGACAAATTTAGGCGTTCATTCTTCCCGTGCGCTATTTCAGAATGGAATGGTATGAGAGTGGTTCGATGAAGCTTCTGCCAGGGACTTTAATGTGATTTGGAGAGTAGCCCATGCAGACCTAGTTGAAGAACGCTCAGTCCGCCCTTACCAATCAGGCTACAGTACAGCACAATCTGCGCAGATTACAGTGAAGTTAATTACGTATTACACTCCGGTCTGATGGATTATGTAGTTTAATCGAATTGTAATAAAGGCTTGTTTTCTGTGTTGCAGTAAGGCGCATAGGGAGATTGCATAAAACGGCAGAGGTAGGGATCGCTAAAAGTCCGTGTATTAGCACCATCTAGGATAGGGATCAGTGGCATCTTGCCACCTCTTAAAACTAACATGCCAAGTTCGAAACATCCACACAGAATTCGCGAATACGAGGCACAGGCGAAGAAAAAGAAAGAAGAAGTAGGAAAGTATCATCGAAGTATATTAAAAATATACAAACCAACGGCCGTAACAATAATGATTTTATTATCCGGTAACCAGTTTCAGCACCTCATTAATGCCATCTTCAGACCATCAAGACATCCAGGATGAGAATTTGCTCTGTTGTTGTTGTGGTCTTCAGTCCGGAGACTGGTTTGATGCAGCTCTCCACAATACCCTATCCTGGGCAAGCCTCTTCATCTCCACATAAGAACGGCAAACTACATCTGTCTGAATCTGCTTACTGTATCCATCTCTTGGTCTTCCTCTGCGATTTTTTCCCACACACTTCCCACCAACGCTAAATTCACAATTCCTTAATGTCTAAGAATGTGTCCAACCAATCTAGCCCTTCTTTTAGTCAAGGTATGCCAAAAAATTTCTTTTCTCCCCAATTCTGTTCAGTACCTCCTCATTAGTTACGCTATCCACCCACCTAATCTTCAGCATTCTTCTGTAGCACCATATTTCAAAAGCCTCAATCCTCTTCCTGTCCGCACTGTTTATCATTCATGTCTCATTTCCATACAAGACAACACTCCACACAAATGCCTTCAGAAATTACTTCCTTAGGCTTAAATCAATATTCGAGGTTAACAAATTTCTCTTTTTCAAGAACGCTTTTCTACCCATCGCCATTCTGCATTTTATATCCTCTGTACTTCGACCATCATTTGTTATTTTACTGCCCAAGTAACAAAACTCATCTACCTCCTTTATTGCTTCGTTTCCTAATCTAATTCCTTCAGCATCACCAGATTTTCTTACACTGCACTCCATTACCCTAGTTTTGCTCTTGTTAATTTTCATCTTATATACACCTTTCAGCACACTGTCCATTCTGTTCAATTGCTCTTCCAGGTCCTTTGCTGTATCTGACAGAATTACTATGTTGTCGGCAAAACGCAATGTTTTTAATTCTTCACCCTGAACTTTAATTCCTTCTCCAAATTTCTCCTTGCTTTCCTTTATAGCTTGCTCAATGTACAAATTGAATAACTATGGAGAAAGATTACAACCCTGTCTTACTCCCTGCAACCACTGCATCCCTTTCATGCCCTTCAACTCTGACAACCGCTGTCTGCTTTTTGTACAAGTTGTAAATAACCTTACGCTCCCTATATTTTACTCCTGCTTGCTTCAGAACTTGAAAGAGTTTATTCCATTCAACATTGTCAAAAGCCTTCTCCAAATCTACAAAAGCTAGAAATGTAGGTTTGCCTTTTCTTAATATATCTTCTAGGATAAGCCGTAAGGTGAGTATTGCCTTCCGTGTTCCTACATTTCTCCTGAACCCAAACTGATCTTCCCCGAGGTCATACATCCTGTCATCGATTAAATTTAGTATCTCCTGTGATATCCAAGGATTTTTTGTAGGTCTTGCCTTCCTACCATTTTTCTCCTCTGCTACCTTTTCATCTCTCAATTTTACCCATTCCTCCTCTACTGTTTTATTTTCCCCCGTTTCTGTCATTCGTTGCCTAAAGCTCCCTCTGAAATTCTTAAGAACCTCAGGTTCCTTCAATTTATCCAGGTCCATCTCCTTATTTTACTACCTTTTTGAAGTTTCTTTAGTTTCAGCCTACAAGTTATGGTCAGTGGCAGAATTAAACTGCTTTCATTTGGAAGCGTGTGCACCATCCACACACAACAGCTGCCAAGCGATGCTAACGGACGTAAAATCCAGTAGGAAAGGGCTAGCGTAGCATTCGCGGCTTGGCTTCTTCAAAGAACCTGATGCCTCCACTACTGGGGAATGGTACCGTAGAATTACGACGCGCAATTACGGCCAATCGCCTCTGAAACGACGGGGGGTGTCGCAGCTTCATTGTAACGCGCGTCCCCATATCGTAAAAGTCGTAATGCAGTAGTCACATCAAAGCATCCGCCCTACAGTTCTCCCCCCATGCGCTTATTATGACTTCGGTCGATTATCAGGCGTCGGTAGATCGATTCCCGTCGGCTGAGATACAGACACGCCACGGCGGAACGGCCGAGCGCATTGAGGCGCTATGTTCCGATGCGCGAAGCCGTTCCCCGTCGGGGATTCGAATTCCCCCTCGTGCATGGATGTTTGTGCTGTCTTTAGTATAAGGTAGTTCATATGTAGTTTGTAAGTTTAGGAATTGATGACCCCTCAGTTCAAGAGGAAAACGAAGGTAATGAAATGCAATGTCAGAAAATCAGGCGATGCTGAAGGAATTAGATTAGGTAATGAGATGATAAAAGTAGTAGATGAATTTTGTTATTTGGGTAGCAAGATAACTTCTGATGACCGAAGTAAAGAAGATATAAAACGCAGACTGGCTTTGGGAAGAAAAGCGTTTCTAAAAAAGCGAAACTTGTTAACGTCCAATATTAATTTAAATGTTCGGAAGTCCTCTCTGAAACCATTTGTCTGGAGTGTATGGCAGTGAAACGTGGACGATAAGGAGTTCAGACAAAAAGAATATAGAAGCTTTTGAAATGTGGTGCTACAGACGAATGATGAAGATCAGATGGGCAGATCACGAGACGAATGATGAGGTGCTTAACCGAATCGGGGAGAAAAGGAATTTCTGGCATATCCTGACTAAGAGAAGGGATAGATTGGACACTTTCTGAGACATCAAGGAATTGTCAACTTAGCATTAGAAGGAAGCGTGTGGGGTAAAAATGTAGAGGGAGACCGAGGGATGAATATAGTAAGTAGATTCAAAAGGATGTATGTTGCGGAACGTGTTCTCAGATGAAGAGACTTGCACAGGACAGAGTCGCGTGGAGAGATGCATCAAACCAGTCTGTGGACTGAAGACCACAACAACAACGACGCCTCAGTTAAGTCCCATATGGTTTACAAACATCTGAACATTTTTAGATAAAGACCTCTTCACACAGCACGAAACAGTGTGTTACCAAATGCGCATCACCTACCAGGTGCCTCGGTGAGATGATTACCACGATGCTCACAATTATTTTGCCTGAGTCTCTTATCGTGTGTGGCAGTACGCTCGTCCAGCGAAAACGTTCTGTAACTATCTGAAAAACCCATTTGTAAGGTGTCATTACGAGGGTTGCAACTTAAATAGTGACAACACTGCTGTGGAGACACTATGCAATGGAATCTACTATTGTCAATGACACGTTGTTGACATACCTACCGTACGTCAGAGCAAATGGACTCGCCTCTCCCACGTCACGGGAATGCGCACAGTGGTGGGAAACACTTTTGAGCGAGCGGTCTAATGTAACGGTGTCACTATGTTTTAGACACAGGAACAACGAATTTCGATCAAGATTGAATATGCCAGAGGTGGTACAGCACGACAGTGTCATCAAGGTTTTCAAGAGGCGTGTGGGGAATCGGCATTGCCTTACAGAACAGTGGCACTTTGGGTAAAAGCCTTCCTATCCTAACGCATCACCTTCCTCCACGGCAGACCGTCAATTCACAGTATTACTGTTGTTTTTGGAGCATCACCTGTGACCAACTTTGCGAAAGAACCGGCAACACTTTCTGCGCAAACCACCCATCATTTTGCACGACACGCCGGCCGCGGTGGCCGAGGAGACTGAGGCGTTCCAGTCACGGTCTGCACGGCCACTACGGTCCGGGGTTCGAATCCCCCCTCGGGCATGGATATTTATGCCGTCCTTAGTTGTCTTAGCTAGTTCATAAGTAGTTTACAAGTTGTACAAACATTTGAACTTCTTCTTTTTTTTTTTTTTTTTTTTTTTTTTTTTTTTTTTTTTTTTTTTTTTGCACGACACTGAACGGGAACATGCAGAGAAAGCTGTGGCTGCTCTGTTCGGTCGATGGGACTGGAAGCACTATACCATTCACCAAAGACCCCGGACTTAAGTCCTTCTGTCTTTGATTTAATTCCGAAGATGAAGGAACCACTTTTTGACATTCACTTCAGAACTCTTCAAAAAAATGTTCAAATGTTTGTAGAGCTTATGGGACTCGACTACGGGGCCATCAGTCCCTAAACTTACAAACTGCTTATGAACTAGCTAAGACTACAGACGGCACAAATATCCATGCCCGAGGGGGGATTCGAACCCCCGACCGTAGTGGCCGTGCAGCGCCTCAGTCCTCTCGTCCATCGCGGCCGGCTCAGAACTCTTCCAGAGAATCGACAGGCAGTAGACCGCTCCATTCACACCAGCAGCAGAACAATGATAACGGTATACTACGCCTTTCACATCGCTGGCAACGAGTCTTCACAAAGCTGATGACTACTTTGAAGGACAGTAACAGATGCAAACATGTAACGCTTTTGTATCGGTTGTAAATAATTAGTTGCCACTATGTAAGTTCCAACTCTCTTATCCAAATTCAAATATTTGTAAACCTATTACACCAAACTTCTACGGTGAAACTAAAACTAATTTACACTAAGGATGGCACACATTCCTTTGCCCGATGGAGGCCTTGAACCTCCGACGGCGAGCGTCCGGAGAGCAAGTCGCCTTTTAGACTGCTCGGCCACTCTACCGCGGCATAATATTGTCCAACAGAATGTTATCCATTCTGTCTCCACCTTTGACAATAAAGTTCTGTGAATAGTCCTGTAACATTAACGTAGATGAACTATGAACTATCTTACTGTCTTTCGAAATAGTCACCTCCCATAACTGTACACTGCTGAACTCTGCGGTACGTGTACTGGAAACTTTGCACGAAGTCTTCTTTTGGGATGGTGTACAAAAGCCGCGTCATATTTCGCTGGATGTAAGGAATACCGTCAAATCTCAATCCTTTCGAAGAGACATCGAGTCGAGGAAATAGGAAGAAGTCTGGAGAACTGGCGAGTATTGTGGAATTGATGATATTCCTGAGATCCAATGAAACTTGACGAGGCATTTGAACACCGTACCGAAGGAAGACTTCGTGCAAAGTTTCAAGGACATGTATCGCTGAGCTCAGCGGTACATAGTTATGGGAGGTGTCTATTTCGAAAGACAGTAAGATAGTTTATGATTCATCTACGGTAATGTTGCTGGACTACTTACCGAACTTTAATGTCAAAAGTTGTATATCCCACCTAGTGGCGGCTTGTAAAGTACATTTTGGGTGTTAACTAACTTCTAGACACGGATAAACATGAACACTTGAAATAGCCTTTCTTTATAACACTAGTCATTGCGAAATAACGTGTACCATTGTACCCACTGTCAGTGAAAATAATAGGAACTATAGTAAGAAGATTGAGAGGACAGATGAGTTATCCTAAAAGGCCAAAATCAGAAAATATAACTCGGCCGGATAACCTGAAGCTTTGCATGCTCGGACAACAGAATAATATTGAATAGAGTTGGAAGAAGAGGATAGATCAATAACTACACATACACAATGAAAAGTAAACTGAGACTATGAGGAAGAATTGGTTGAAGTTCTATGGACACCTATTAAGACTGTATGACTGCAGACCAACGAAAAGAATCCTTATATCGTGTGGTTAAAGGCTGCATCTGAATGGATAGTTGAAATGAAGAAGGCTGCGACGGAAGTTGGAATTACATTGCAGATGGTCCACAATGGAAGGCAGTTCAGAAGCAGAGTTGTCAGTATCAAACCATTTCAAAGGGAACCACTGAACACAAACGGATCATTTAGCAGCAGGAAAGACAAAAAAAAAAAAAAAAGTTTATAAATGAAGAAAAGCCAAAGAAGGCCAAAGTTCTTTGCTATCCATAGTACACAAAAAAATTAATAACCTATAAAACAAGACAAAAGGAAGTTTTTTTGTAGATTTTTGTTACTTTTTATATAATGAAGTATAGTTTAGGCCAAGAAGGAAGTAATTTGTAAGCTTTCGCTACTCTCCGTTTCGTCAGCCATGGATTAATGTTACCATAGTACTATCGCTCAATAGGTTTCTTATCCTGAAGCAGGTAAACGGCAAAATTCGTTGTTACGAAGTTTTTAAGTTTTTCCATAAAGTATGCCATTCAGGACTATGTTTGTTAATACATGTCCAAAAGGTATCAGGAATTAGGATGTTTACAGCATACTGCGTGGATAAACGATACCAACAGATTAACGATATTCAGACAATACCTTTCGTATAATGAGCGAGGGAAGAAGTTATGAATGATCCTATAAAATTAACCCAACCGTTGTTTCTCGAGGCCGTTCACCCTTTTAATTTACAGATTTTAACTACCAAACCTGATACAGAGTCGTATGATCTATCAGTCTGTTAAGATTGTAGGTGCGCGGTACTGATTTCCTTTAATTCCTACTATCAAGTTTACTTGATAAGGACTTGTCACGCTAGAAGCGATACGCTAGAGTTGGTTCTTGTACACGATTTCCTTTACAAATGCACGTCGTATACAAGATGGACTTGCTATCAGTTTCAGTATACGATTCCAATGTATATCAGCACGTTTCACAAATCAAAGTTTTCCATTGGCTTACTACTTCGTTTCATTAATCATCGCTTCGTAATATTTCCTTGCAACATAATTTCATAATCGATTATGTCTATCTCGACAATTTGGCCCATAACAAAAATTTTCTCTTGTTCGGGATAGATGATCTTCTTTTACATTCAAAGTTACGGGAAGGTCGCATTTGTTTGTTTGATTTTATTTATTTGCTTTGATGACCAGTTTCGGCACTCTGATGTACCATCTTCTGGTCTATGGGGAAAAGAAGTACAATCTATACGGATGTCTAAAATATAACACTGATAACTACATTGCATTTGAAAGAGACGTTGTAGCTTATAAAAAGTGGCACTGTTGCGTTGATGTACTTAATGCCTCTATACCTCATTATATATACAGCAATATACCTTTTACATTGTATTGACACGTTCATATCGTGAAGTTAATGTGCTGACAGAAGGACAGGGTGTATTTGATAATGCTGGTGTAATAGGTGATATAACTTTTTATTGTAATTATTAATCTGTTAATAAAGTGACTAGTAAGTGTGCATTTAGAACCTATCGACCATAGAGTACGTAAACTTACAAAAATAAATAAATAAATAAAATACATAAAAATAAAAATTAAGAAAGGTTATTCACAAGACAAATAAAAAAATTCGCGATTTCGGTATAATATTAATTTGAATTCCAGTTTTTCTCATATATAATACTTTTATGACAGTGGCACAATATGTTGATTGCGTCCTGATTCTATTGTAAAGCGTAATATTACGTCAAAAACACCAAGTCAAACAAATATTTTTTTTCTCTTTTTCTCTCTCATTAATATCTGTAGGCTGAAAACTGAATGATGCAAGGATTTATTTTTTCAGAGGAAGAGAAAGAGAATATCTTTAATGTACTTCCCTTATACTGCTTGAATGAGTGAGTCATGTCACTCCTCAATCGGATGTGTATAATATTTTGAGTTGACGTGACTGTTTTCATTCAATCTTGCAAATGTCTGAATTGAATAGAGGCAGAAGGAAGGTTAAGAAAGGAAAGTCTTTAGCTACACTAGGGTAATGACGTTTCTCAGCAGCGATGAGTGAACATGTGAGCCGGTCCGGGATTTGAATCCGTGTCACTCGCTTCGGGCTAGCGGTCGCCGTAACCAGTTTATTTATGTTTGTTTGCACTTAATACGTGGCAAGCGTTCTCTCTCAGGGTGCAATCGTCAAAGACACACTGGCCGCACCACACGCTTTGTTGACTTGGGTTCAATAAAAGACAATTCCCTTTCACCTTTTGTGTTTGTGGAGGGAAGACAGACGGGCGCTCAGTACGTGCCGAATGTTGTGAGACCCTTTCTTTTGACATTCTGCAACAGGAGGGTGATGTTCCAACAGAAAAATGGCCGCCCACACAGAGTCACTGCGCGGCCGTTGCCGAGAGCAGAGCACAGTTCAGAACATAGCGATACTTGTGAGTGCAACCGGCTTCTTACTAGAAGCTAGATATTTTTAGTGTTCTGTGACGCTAGATATTTTGAGTGTTCTTTGACGTTATTGTTTTCGTTTATTAAATTTTTCTTGCACACACGTGCTTATTAGATTCAGTTTTGCGTAAAAATCTGGGTAGTGTACTCTTTCGCCGTATGATTCGCGACAGTCTTTTTGTGCTCGCGTGTATAATAGATTTATTTTCGCGTTAAACATCTTGTTAGTGTTATTTTTCCGCCGTCTGAATCCCGACAGCCGTCTGTTTTCTGTTTTTTTTTTTTTTTTTTTTTTTTTTTTTTTTTTTTTTTTTTTTTTTTTTTTTTTTTTCGTTGGATTACTTCTATATCTACATCTACATAAATACTCTGCAAGACACATTGAAGTGCATGGCAGTGATTAGTACCAGCTCTAGCCGTCTTCGTTTCACCTTGGTTACCCACTGTCTATTCTCCACTGCGTCTTTCTAGTCGTTAGTTTTTCTGGGTATTGTAATCATGAATAGGGACTATGACTGCTGCGTGCGGATGCAGTCTGAACTGGTGACACTTCGCTCCCAGCTTCAAGCTGGGCTCCGATGCGCGAGGCCATTTCCCGTGGGAGGTTCGAACCCCTCCGGGCATGGGTGTTTGTGTTGTCTTTAGTATAAGTTAATTCATAAGTAGTTTGTAAGATGACCCCGCAGTTAAGTCCCATAAGTTTAACAAACATTTGAACATTTTTTAACCTCGGTAGCTCAGCTTGAGTCTGCAGTCGAAGGGCGTCATTGTTGTTGGTCGGTCGTTGGAACCGAACGGATTCCCAGCGTGTCCACCGATCGACCTGCGGCAGCGACATGCCCTGATATTGCCAGCAATGAGACAGACATCCCACCCGCGGTTTCGTGGGAGATCGCTACAGTGCGTGGCAGGCGACGTAAGATATTCCGGGGGACCGATCGTAAGGCCTCCCCGGTTCTTCTTGCGCACAGGGTTGAGGCGCTATCTGTTCAGGACAATGTTCCTGAGCCTGGTCGATGTAGATGTAGTCGATATGCACTGTTTCAACAACAATCTGCAGTGAATTGGAAAACTTTAAGAGGATGTACTAAATTATTATAGTCGACATGATCGACTGGAGAGTCTCCGCAACTGAACTGTGTTATTTTAAATGTGTTTATTTCCGTCAACAGTTGCAATATAATTGTTCAGTAACATGTTTGAATCACTTGGATGATCTTCAGATCTTATAGTTGCGTCCGCAACTCGTCTGGCTGAGTACTAATTGGTACTAGTACCAATACAGTTGCAATATAATTGTTTAATAACATGTTTCGATCACTTGGATCATCTTCAGATCTTATAGCTGCGTCCGCAACTCGTCTGGCTGAGTACTAATTGGTACTAGTACCAATAAGTTGCAATATAATTGTTTAATAACATGTTTCGATCACTTGAATTATCTTCAGATCTTATAGCTGCGTCCGCAACTCGTCTGGCTGAGTACTAATTGGTACTAGTACCAATACAGTTGCAATATAATTGTTTAATAACATGTTTCGATCACTTGGATCATCTTCAGATCTTATAGCTGTGTCCGCAACTCGTTTGGCTGAGTACTAATTGGTACTAGTACCAATACAGTTGCAATATAATTGTTTAATAACATGTTTCGATCACTTGAATTATCTTCAGATCTTATAGCTGCGTCCGCAACTCGTCTGGCTGAGTACTAATTGGTACTAGTACAAATACAGTTGCAATATAATTGTTTAATAACATGTTTCGATCACTTGAATTATCTTCAGATCTTATAGCTGCGTCCACAACTCGTCTGGATGAGTACTAATTGGTACTAGTACCAATACAGTTGCAATATAATTGTTTAATAACATGTTTCGATCACTTGGATCATCTTCAGATCTTATAGCTGCGTCCGCAACTCGTCTGGATGAGTACTAATTGGTACTAGTACGAATTGATACTCAGCCAGACGAGTTGCGGACGCAACTGTAAGATCTGAAGATGATCCAAGCGATCGAAACATGTTATTTATTTTATTTTTATTTATTGATTGGTTTTTCTGTTCCATAGGAGCCAATTGAGGAGTGAGAACAAGTGGAACAAGTCAATACATTAATTGTTACACAAGAATGGTAATAGAAAATTTTTAAGTAGTCCTTTGCACACGACCATCTTAATACAAAGTGAAAATAATCAATAAAGGAAAAATGAATTAGCTTAATTGTTTAACTTTTCTAGGAGTTCTTCAACAGAATAAAAGGAGTGAGCCATGAGATAACTCTTCAATTTAGATTTGAAAGCGTGTAGATTAGTGGTTGTAACTGTTGACGAAAATAAACACATTTAAAATGATGTACTAAATTTTTATTTTCGTTTGTGTGTATCTGACAATCATTATATGAAAATCAGTGCCAAGGTTGGAATTCGACCGCAGGCTTCCTGATCACTGCGTGCCATGGTGAACTCGTGCGGTTGGCTTTGTCGCTACCCCACGACTGTCGGCACTTCATTATGTGCTTCTGCGGCACACTTGGTATTACTTCAGTGTTTGCTGATGAGTGTAGCAAGTTGTTGTAAGAGGCGTCATCGAGCATTAGCCGTCAGACACTTGCTGTGATCAACGACCGCAGGCAGCCGCGGCCGGGGCCGCCTGTCGGCGCTGTACACGCGGCGCCGCGCCGCTCGCCTCGGCGTCCGCTTTTAGACTGCGGGCAGACAACTGGCTGTCCTGTTATAGCTCACCTCTGGCGGGCCGCGGACTCTGCTGAGCGCCGGGTAATTAAAATTTATGGAAGGCGCCGCCCTCAAACACGGCGGAGCTTTCCTCGGCGACAGCCGGCCGTTGCGTAACCGACCCGCGGCTCCGTCTCGCGGCGCTCCGATTCGTCAATAACGACGCCAGACCCAGCGATAGCTCGTTCACTTACCCCGTCACTTGGAAATTCTGCACTCATTTACAGCTCGACAAAATCACATATTATGAAGAACATTTGACCTGTCAAAGTCTACTTCATCATGTTGTTGTACATCAAAGATTTTTATGCACGAACAGTTGGAAATTTTCAACTACTTTTCCCGTAATGACCATTTCATGCGTAATGAGCAATTGCAATTGCGTGATAAAAGCTTTTTTGATGGCGTTGAGCCCTTTCTTAGTATAACTTAATGTGAAATATTCACACATTGTTTCCAGTACTGTAGTCTCAGATATTGCTTTCTCTCCCCATTTTCTTTATCTATAAATGTGAATGTCTTTTCGATATACGTTTATCACGTCTGAACGATAATACGCAGAGACTTAAATATTTGTACAGTTACTAATTTATAATTGAGGAAGGTTTTATGCGCGGTTTTATAGCGATCTGATAGATATTTAGTAATTTGAAGAATATAACGCGAAATGCGGAACAATAATTACTCTTTGAAAATTATATTTACTCTTTGGAAATGGCTTTGTTGGTTGCATTGTTGCTTGAGAGTTGATAATGATAAAAGGGTGGAGTATATTGGGATGGAAAGTTATCGGTGTATATAAAACTCTACGGGTGTGTGTTAATATTTCGATCTGCAGCGAAAACTACAGAACGCAAACGTATGGTCTGAGATTGTTATCCGAAGTCTCCCTTTGTACACCATAGCAGTTCCATGCCGATAGCTATAAGGGGGTGGAAGATATGGTGGTTGAAAGTAGACAAATTATAAAATGATTTGGACTGAAGGCCAGCGATGACAGTTGCTACTCTATAGCAAGGAGGTTACATAGAGCGGAACGTGATGAAACAGACCATATCTTTGGTCTATGCGTGCTACAATGTCTTCACCTCTTTCTCTGTAAGGATAGCATACGAATAAGGAAATATAAGAGTAAATTAATAAAGCAGTAAAAAAGAAATTTCTTTTAATACATCTCTTTAAAAAAATCGATTTCACGTTTCGCGCATTACATCAAGTACAATACTACAAATAACTTGTTTACCAGAATGCCCTAAAATGAAATTAAAATTAATTTGGACATTACTCTCACCATACGTGTTGAGATATTGGAACACAGGCTATAAGGAATAATGTATATATTATTTATTGTAAATCATTAAGCACATCACATAATTTTTTTATTTGAATGTTGATTATAAATGTTTGTTTCTAAAGAAGGTATTGTATTTCATTTCAACCTTCAAAACCAGTCTCATAGCACGCTACTGAAAGATAGCTTATCTATCATAATCAACCAACACGCGAGCGGAGCCGCGGGTTTAAGCTAGTATTATATATGGGGCATTGAAGGTACATAGTGTGTTGGATGCAATACGTCAAAGACGGTAAATACAAATTGAAAATCGAGACAATGTGACAATATGAGGCACTAAGAGCAAGAGTGGACTAACCCACATTTATTGCCGTGTCAAGTTACCTGCATGAAATGATGCCTATGTGATGTATAAAAACCCTACAAAACCACATATTTACGTTTACCTTAGGCCTACAGAATTTAAATATGTGGTTTTGTAGGGTCTTTACACTCCGCATAGGCATCATTTCATACAGGTAACTTTCCACGGCAACAGATGTGGGTTAGTCCATTCTTGCTCTTAGTGCCTCATATTATCACATTGTCTCAATTTTCAATTTGTTTTTACCGTCTTTGACGTATTGTATCCAACATACTACAGGGTGTCCAAAAAAGGACTCCCTGATTTCAAAATTAAATATCTCGAAAACAAAGATCGATAGAGGAATGCAGTAAACGGTATGTTTATTGTGAAAGCTGTAAGAAGTTTATACAGCAGTTTGAAATAATAGTTGCTAAAGCTTCTAACAGATAGCGCTGTAATCGCCATACGTAATGCCTAGTATAAATAGTAATCCGAAGCCCAGAGCGATCAGTATGATTATTGAAACGTGAAAGGAGGTTAGCGTTCCGAAGGAAGAGATTAAAACCATGTACTCCATTGAACAACGCATTTTCTGGTGCTAGAGTACCACAGATTAGAAGAGAGTCCTACGGCAACAAGGCGAAGTTTTCAAACACGATTTAATGTTCCAAAAGGACCCGATGCGAAACCCATTCGTACGCTCTTCGCAAAATTTCAACGAACAGGCAGTGTAACTGATGATTTAGTGGGGCATGTTGGCCGCAAGCAAACCGCAGTTACGCCTAAAAATATCGCCACAGTTTGAATTATTCAGCGAAATCCAATGTCATCCGTCCGTAGAATTGCATCTGAGATTGATTTCAGCGTTCCAGCACGCAGAAAATACTGAGAAAGAGCCTACATATGTTTCCATTCAAAATTCAAACGCACCAGGCCATACTCGTACGAGCTGTGCAACAAAGGGTTGCCTTTGATAATCAGATGCTCACAATGATTGATAGTAGGCTGCATTTGGTTTACAGGTGAAGCACACTTCCTCCTGAATGGATACGTGAATAAGCAGAACTGGCGATTTTGGGGTTCCGAAAAGCCATATTGGTGTGAAGAGAAACCCCTGTAATCTCCTAAAGTTACTGTGTGGGCTGCAGTATGCAGCAGAGGTATTATTGGCCCTTTTTTCATTCGAGAAACTGTCACTGGTGCACGTTACGTTGCAATCTTGGAACAATTTGTCGCCACACAGCAAGCGTTAGAGGATCGACCCGAACACGTCGGACCGAACAAGTGTTTCGCTTTCTTGAAGAATACTTCGGGAATCCAGTCATTGCTTTGGAATATCCCAAATTTACTGGTGCAGACATGGATTGGCCTCCATATTCGCCGGATTTGACTCCCTGTGAATTTTTTTTGTGGGGCACAGTGAAATACATGGTATTCCCCAAGCATCCCGCCACGCTGGACGAGCTTGAATCGGCGATCTCTGTGGCAAGCGAATCCATTTCGGTCAAGACACTACGAAATGTGATGGGGAATTTCATTCTTCGTTTGCGCCACCGCTGTAGTGCCAATGGTGAACATTTTGAATACATTGTGATGTGATTGTTTGCAAAGAGTGTTTTCATACGATTATTTCACTTATGTATGCTGATATTAGCTGTACATCGTACAGCGCCATCTGTTAGCAGCTTTTGTAACTATTATTTCAAACTGCTGTATAAACTTCTTACGGCTTTCAAAATAAACATACCGTTTACTGCATTCCTCTATCGATATTAGTTTTCGAGATATTTAATTTTGAAATCAGGGAGTCCGATTTTTACACCCTGTATGTACCTTTAAAAACAGTTGTCACTTATTTGTAAATTACTAGTATATAATACTAGATGGCATGATACATCGTGTCCGTGTCATAGCATCGGCGGCGTGTTTGCCTGTAGTTAGATGGCACCCACAGTGCTAGCTACATACGCAACCCATAGCGGCGTGTTTGTAATCCTGACGCATGTAATTTTACATTTGTAACTTGAACGTGAGCTCTGTTGCTCCAGAACCACTGTCCATTTCATGTAACTCAATTTTCTTCGTTCAAATCTTGAAATATTGGATTTATACTGCTTCATGTGGAGGAAGGCAACGGCATACCACCTTCAAACAGGACCATGCCTAGTAAAGCACTGTGGTGTTTAAACCAATCTTCGGATTGTTGACTGCTTTACCTTTTACAGCTTCATGTATAATAATTACGATTATATTTATAGGTAACTAAAAATTTTTGCTTCTTATGAAGGCTTCCTTAATTGAAGCCGAAACAGTGGTTAAGTAATGAACCTATAGCTTTGGAACCGATGAACTGTATTTTTTTTAAAATATTATTCACGAACGCTTGCTGTCTCAACAGCCATGTTTAAAATTGTAACTTTTTTTTTCTTCCTTTCCGAAATACACTACCGGAGATAGAAATTAGTGCACCGTGTAAGTTTTCAAATGTACTGAAAGTCACGTATTTGTCCCCTCACATCGCACATGTATTCAACTGGACACAAATGCGAAGAACGTGCTGGTCGGATAAGCTGCTGCACGTCTTCCACAGCACGTTGAGCTTCAAATGAAGTTTCTAAGGGAACAATTCAACATCTTTATAATGAAAGAACGGGTCTTACAAAGTTATGCATGTACCGAACGCCCTCCACAATTAGAAAATATGAATGAGACGTGTGCTAGACCAAGAGGCCTCGGGTGTGGTCAGTTTCTCTTGGAGGAATGCCGTCGCCAGGTCTTCGTCGTACATGCAAATGATCATCATTTACATACACAAAGAAGCAGCTTTCATCGCTGAAGACCACGGCCCGGCTTTCCAGGTGATTCTCCGACGGTACCAGTCGATGCCGCAGCGTGAAAAGGAGACGGGCTATAGGTATGTGCCCAACGCCTATAGTTGGAACCAGGAATTACGGCGGTCGCTTCTACGCACCTACGTCAAGCGTTCTCCGATGACCAACTATTGTTCTGAGAGCTCTGATACGAATGCTGTAACCATTGCCAGCTCATAACGTGATTGAAACGAGTTATGTAGTGGATTTCATTGTACTAGTATTGCCTGTGGTCGAAAATCGACCAATTGTGTTTACAATGGTCACTGGGAGTAAAATTTTACGTATTATGTCGGCGGCCTCGCGTGATTATGTTGGCAACATCAACAACACGATAGAAAATCTTTGCCCATTTGTTCGAACCACATAGAATGACTCGATTAGTGTATCGAACAGTGCACGAAGTAAACAAGTAATGCTATTCCTGCTTTATGATTGACAAGTTGTTGTATGTGCCCTCGTCCGCTCAGTAAAAATAATTGCCCTCGTAAAGCGAAGATCCATGAGATGTCAAGCGTTGTCAAGCGATTGGCTAAAATGAAGACTCACAGGATTCTTACTATTCAGTATCTGTTGCCAACATTATCATAGGATGCCGCTGGGATATTTGGTAAAATTTAACCGGCACTGGGAGGTATGAAACGGTATCTTTTACGTGTTAAGGAAAATGACTGACACAATGACAACAAATAAAAACGGAAGTATATACTTCTCATGCCATTTTCGAATTATATAACTTTCATTAGCCTAATATTTGAAATGGAACTACAATTTCGGTGTTCGTATATTTATACAACGCCAAGAAATAATGTTATTTCGATACTGCGATATTCAGAATTCCAGAGCTGACAACATATCGACTTCGTAGTTCCACCCGTGCACCGCTACATGCCTCTCCCGGCGCATCATCATTTATATCGGCATTCTCGACTTCGTAGTTCCACCCGAGCACCGCTAGATGCCTCTCCCGGTGCATCATCCTTTATATCGGCATTCATATGAATTCATCCATTTCCTTTAACCACTCTTAATCACTGCGAAAATGAAGCTTTTGAACGGCACAAGAAAGAGAGTTGGGAGCACTCCATGATTCGATATTCACTTATTTTAATACGTTATTTTAATACTGCAGATGCGCTGCATTACAGCGTGTTTGGTCGAGGCGAATAGCCAATCAGTGAGCTGTTTGTTGGAGAATGGAGAACTTGATCCAAGCTGTAGATAGGAAAATTTCTACTTCCTTTTAACACCTGTAATGGATAAATGCACACATAATATTTATATTCGGGAACTCTACGACAAACAAACTATCGAATTATGTAACTTTCATTGTCCTTCTTGTACGAATAAATTAGTAATCTGTACCACAATTTTAGCGTATTTATATAATGATTTGTTACAAGTTGTCATCACCGACGGTGCTGGTATGCGAGAAAAAGGCGATATAAGCCTTCTTCAAGCGCAAATTACAGGCGTAACATAACTGTTGCTTGAAACCGTCAGCCGCGTCAGACCCTATGCTGCGATGCGCAAGGCCTTTCCCCGTCGGGTGTTCGAATCCCCCTCGGGCATGGATGTATATGCTGTCTTCAGTATAAGGTAGTTCATAACTAGTTTGTAAGTTTATGGACTAATGACCCCGCAGTAAAGTCCCTTAAGCTTAACAAACATTTGAACATTTGAAAACGTCAACAATGCTTTCTTCGTCTGAGCCTACAAATGCGCGACCCGCCATCGTTCGTAGGTCCAACTATAATAAAGGACTGACAACAGTCGGTGTTGACAAGTCTGGGGTCAAAACTCCTCTTATCTGTGATGTAGTAGCTATACGATCTCCTGCCCATACAATTAGAAGGTTTTCTACATCTACATATATTCTCTGCTAATCACATTTAAGTGCATAGCAGAGGGTTCATTAACCACTTTATAACCTTTCTCTACCGTTCCATTCTCTAATAGCGCGAGAGAAGAACGAATACCTAAATCGTTCCGTTTTCGATCTCATTTCTCTCATTTTATAGGGATGGTCATGTCTCCCTAAGTAGGTGGGTGCTAGCAAAATATTTTCACATTCAGACGTTAAAGTCGGTGATTGAAATTTCGCAAATAGATGTCGCCGTAACGAATAACGTCGTTCCTTTAATGATTTCCACCTCAAATCGTGCAATATTTCCGTGACGGTTGCCCCTCCTATAAAGCGATAAAACAAAACGAGCTGCCCTTCTCTGAACCTTCTTAATGTCTTCCCGTCTGGTGAGGGTCCCAGACTGGGCAACATTACTCCTGGAGAGGAGGACACACAAGTGTGATGTTGGCAGTCTCTTTTGAGGAGCTGTTGCATCTTGGAAGCGTTCTGTCAGTGAAACGTAAACTTTGGTTCGCCATCCGCACAATATGTTATATGTATTGTCTCCAGTCTGTTGTTTGTAATTGTAACTCCTAGGTATTTGGAAGAATTTACGATCTTAAGATTTTACTGATTTATCGCTTTATTGAAATTCAGCAGATTTCTTTTAGTGGTCATGTGTATTACTTCACACTTTTCTTTATTTATTGTCAATTCCCAATTTGCACACCATGTAGAAATTTTGACTAAATCGCTTTGCAGTTGCTTTTGATCCTGTGTTAAATTCACTAACCGCGAACTGTCTAAATCTTTTATTAACACAAGGAAGAGTAGGGGACCTATAACGGTTCTCTGGGAAACGCCAGATATCACTTCTGTTTTACTCGATGACTTACCGCCAATTACAACGAACTGTGTCCTTCCTGATAGGAAATCGCGAATCCAATCGCACAATTGGGGAGATATTCCATAAGCACGCAATTTCATTTGAAGGCACTTGTGGAGTGTCGAAAGCCTACCGGAAATCCGGAAATATGTAATCGATTTGAGATCCCTTGTCGATGGCGTTTATCACTTTATGTGAATAAAGGGTAAACTGTGTTTCGCAAGAGCGGTACTTTTTGAATCCGTGTTGACTATTGGCTAATAGGTCGTTCTCTTCGAGGTAGTTCATAATGTTGGAACAAAGTATATGTTCCAAAATCCTACTGCAATCTTGGCGACGTACGGATGTGGGAATGTTCGTTTCACCATTGCAGGCAGCATCGTTGCATAAATGACGCAGCATGTCAAACTTGTGTGACTATTCTTGAGACAAGACCGTCCCGCCACTCGAAAGGCCACAATTTGATTGCTTTCAAACTCAATCAGTTGGCTGTAGGAAGCGTGTGCGTGTTTCCGTGGCATGGCGCCTGGTTGCTGATATCACACTGTACCTTTTAGCTGTGAAGTTTGCCTATTAAAGGATACACAGAGATGGCGCTATGTCATTATGCTGTTGGAGGACTGCACTGAAACCATTATCAATATACAGTGGCATTTACCGTCATCGAATAAAAATTGAAGTTAAATAATATCGATTACGGATGATGAGTACTGCGACTGTCGTTGAATAATCTTGAATAAACAGTAACCAGTCGCATTTTATAAGGAATGTTTTTATTATCATTCCTTATCTGATGATGATATGCTAGGCAAATCGAAACTGGTAATGGGAAAAGAATTATCATTCTACATACAAATTTTACTATGTGATTTTACTTGCCGAAATCGATGTTCCTAAGTTTCAACGGTCGCTGCACACGGGTTCAAATCCATCTAAACATGCGTTTATAAATTATATTGCAATACACATAGTTTACACGGGTCCGTGCTGGGAACCCGTAGGCAACCCTAAATCTGTCATATTAATGGATACATTTCAAAATGTAACAATTTGAGTTTCATTCTTTGTTCTCTCTTTTAGTCATTTACATTTAACTATTTGTTCGTTATTTATCCCTTTTCGCCGTTGGACCTTTCAGGGCGACGCATAATGAATATTTCAAGGTGTTTTCTTTTTGTTCAATTCTCCTTCATACGCAAAGACTGGGAGTTTATTCTTTCCTATTTGTTTGTTGAATGTATTCAGTTGCTCAAAACTGAAAAATATTTGTAAATCTGTGGGACTTAACTCCTTTGGTTATTAGTCCCTATGCTTACAAACTACTTAAAATACATTAAATTAACATGAGAGCAAAACACAGAGAGAGAAGTGCTCCAGGGAGGACTCGACGCCGATACCGAGAAACCGCGCGCTCTGCAGCAAGGCGCCTTAGACCGCTCCGCCACTCCACCGCGATTATTCAGCTGCCATAATTACAAAATCTCAATAGTTGCTTTTGTGATTTATTTACTAACTACTAGTTCAAATGTTAAAATGTTTGTTAAGCTTATGGGACTTAACTGCGTGGTCCTCAGACCCTAAACGTACAAACTACTTAAACACTAACTTATACTAAGAACAACACAAACATCAACGGCGAACGACCTCGCGCGCCAGATCTTTGCGCCTCAATGCGCTCAGCCACTCCGGCGCGGCAGTTTTTCGAGTCACATTTAACATTACACCATGGAAGAGGTCGAAAATCGACATTTTAAATCGTAAGAACAAACAGAGAACAAAAGATGACCGAAGGTCCTGTGCGACTGACATGGAGTACGATATCCAGCGAAAAGATTTGTAACAAGATGTGCGCAAGGATCGTGAAGCTTGGATTTTCTCTCTCTATATATAAATTCGTTTATTCGATTCCGACTCTTCGTGACGCCTTGAATAAAAGCACGCCACTTTCCTCTGTCCTGCACTTTCTCCCGTAGATCTTTCAGGTTGGAACACGTTGCTTCTGTGATGCCATCGATCCACCTCATCCTCTGCCGTCCTCTTCTTCAGTGCCTTCGATCTTTCCCAGCATTAATGTTTTTCCAGTGAGGCATGTCTTCGTATTATGTGTCCAAAGTAGGTCAGCTTTTGTTTTAATATTTGACCTTCCAGAGAGCAATCTGGTTTCATTTGCTCGAATATAGATCTGTTGGTTCTTTTTGCCGTCCATGGAATACTAAGAATTTTCCTCCAGCACCACAATTCAATGGAGTCAATTCTTCGCTGTTCAGCCTTTCTAATGGTCCAGGTCTCGCATCCATACATTACAACGTCTTCACAGTACGTATCTTTGTTGTTAAAGTTATGTCTCTGGACCTTATAATCTTTTCAAGGTTTGACATTGCCTTTCTTCCGAGCAACATGCGTCTCCTGATTGCGTTGCTGCGTTTCGTTGCCATCATCAGAGATTTGGGAACCGAGATAATTGAATGTGGACACCAACTCCATGGATTCTCTTCCTATATCCCATGAATTAATAGGTTTAGTTGCCATAATTTTGGTTTTCTTTACATTTAGCCTGAGACCGGCCTTGGATTTTAGATAGCGAGAAACAACAGGGAGAGGTCCACAGGAGCCCGATTAGGGGAACACAATCACCATCTTCTGCGCCAGAAATTGACGCACACTGATCGTGTAGTGTGCAGGGGCGTTGTCATGGAGCAGCATCCAGTCTCCAGTCCTGTGCTGCTCTGGCTGATCCGCCAGATTCACTGTAACAAAACGGAGTTATGAAATGCAGCATTCATGTTTTGACCTGCAGGAACCATTTCCTTGTGGATGATGCCGTTGTTGGCGAAGAAGGCGAAAATTAGATCACCAGAAGTATCCACACCGTTTGATTTCTGCTTGTCTGGGAGCTTGTGCGTCACAAATCGGGACCATTTACCCAAATGATCACGTACGATGTGCGCCGCGGCGGATTACTCGTGCGTACTGGGATGCCGTGTTGCGGTGCGCGTAGCCGTTCGCCGTCGGGGGTTCGAATCCCCCCTCGGGCATGGATGTTTATGTTGTCCTTCGGTTAGTTTACCTTAGTTTAAGTAGTTTGTAAGCTACGGACTAATAACCACGTAGTTGAGTTCCATAGATTTACAAACATTTGAACATTTTTTGGATAATGTGCACCGTGTACGAGGCGTGTTTTTTAAGTAAGTACCGTTTGAAAATTTAAAAAGGACTTACTATGATACCTCAATAATTTTATGTGAATTGGATACCTACAACTTTTGTCTACGCCATTACAGTCTGATTCTTCCTTGTTCACGTTGTGTACTGGATGTTTAAGATGCCTCCGATAATCGTGAGTCTCGCCGACTGTGAAGTAACGGCTTAATGCTAAAGGCCTAAAAGCGATCGATATTCATCGTGAGATCGGTGCAGTTTACGAAGAAAACGTTATGATTGATGGAATAGTAAGAAGAAAGTGGGTGAGAACATTTAAAGATGGCCGCACAAATGTGCATGATGAACAACGGAGCCGGTCGCAGTGGCCGAGCAGTCTGCGGCGTGCCAGTCACGGTCTGCACGGCCGCTGCGGTCGGGGGTTCGAATCCCCCATCGGGCATGGATGTTTGTGTCGTCTTTAGTATAAGCTAGTTCATAAGTACCTTCTATGTTTAGGGACTGATGACCCCGTAGTTAAGTTCCATAAGCTCTACAAACATTTGAACATTTGTTGAACAAAGGAGTGGGCCTCCTTCGGTCGTTAATAAAAGTTCGGTGCAGGAAGTGGACAATAAGGTGACAGAAAACAGACGCTTTACGATTCACTCCTTGCGGGATGACTTTCCTAATGTTCCTCGTAGTGTTTTGTATGTCATTGTGCCCGAGCAAGACGATGACGACGTCAAAACAGTTGTGATGCAGTGGTTAACATGCCGGGCGGCAGACTTCTATGAGGAGTGTATTCAAAAACTGGTACAATGTTATGACAAGTGCCTCAGTATTGACGAAAGTTAAGTTCAGATATTTGTAATTCTATGGGACCAAACTACGTTGGTCATCTACAGTCCCTCGACTTACAAACTACTTAAACGGAGATGAACTAACATAAGAACAACACACGCATCCATGCCCGAGGGAGAATTCGAACCCCCGACGAGGGAGCCCGCGCGATTCGTAACATGGCGCTCCAGACCGCTCGGCTACTCCTGCGCGGCGAAATTAAGTAGAAGATTAAGGTACAGGCTTTCATGTAAAAATAAAATTATTTAGATATCTTAGCACGTCTTTTTTTTAATTTAGAAACGGTACTTACTTAAAAAACACGCCTCGTATTTTATAATGGCCAATTGCTCCGCAATCAATCTGAGAGTTCCTCGCCGAACTTGTTCCAGCATATGCCGAACTTTCTCGATCATTTCTGGAGTTGTGCTTGACGATGGCCGACCTGAACGTGGCTCATCCTAAATTGTTTGCTTCCCTTTCAGGAAGCGTTTAAACCATACGTAAACACACTTTCTGCTATTGGCTTCCCTCCCGTGCACTGCACCAATAACCCATGCGTCTCCGTTTGCAGTGTTTCCCAATTTTTAGCAGAACTTGATATTTTATGTACAGGTTGCTCCATATTGCTGTGACACTTTCTCTCACGCAGTTGCACTGCACTCCCAATCACATGCAGGATATGCTGTGTAGCGAGTCTCCTCAAGTCTCTGAATACCCATACGCATGGACACACACTTGCGCCAAGTTAGCGTTCAGACACAGCACCATTCACCGAACATTTTAGACACACCGAGTACGAAAAACACGGTAGCGAAGAGCACCTGAAAAGGGACCATCGCATACGAAAGAAGTAAACCGTTGATGAATACCCCTGCGGTGCTTCCAAACCAAAAAGTATACGATTTTTTCTTCTTTTTAAATATACATTGGCGGTCGACTGAAGAAAACTGTATCAACAGAGTCTGGTAAGGAGCTTAGGATGTCTGTGCGTATCCACGGACTACTGTCTGCTGAGTGTAGGTTGGACATATCATTTCCCCCCAAAAATCGAAACACAAGCCTCTCTCTTTCTGTCTTATACACACAGACTCACCCATACACACCCACGCGCACACACATCACACATACAGCCATATACACTCACATCACCCCGCCGCAAAGCACCAAATTTTTAAAGTGAGTTTTGTTAATATATTTTGTTAACCTAGATATATCCTATTTAATACCATCAGAAGCCGCCGTTACAACTTGTCTGTCATAACGCAATAACTGCATTATTCCCACGTCAAGTGACGTGACAATCTACACTTTACATAACTCTCCCCCAGTCGGAACGTCTGGAAGTGTTACATGAATACAATTATTCTCTAGCCACACTACTGCTCAAAATAAATTCTGTGTGTTAATACCATGATTATTTTCGGACTATAGCGTTAGAGAACGAAGTTAAAATGTAGTAATTTATCGTGCCATTTTTAAAAGAGTGCAATAATTTAAAAAAACTTCTAGAACTTAATAAAATATATTTAAAAATGGATTCCTGAACTTTTCAGCCTCGTTACGTTAACGATGAAAAACCGCGACTTTTGTTCACCTTAAGTCGAAATTGTACGTAGGTACTTAGAAAAAGCACGAGTTTGAAGTATTTGAAACTATGTTTCATTTTTTTGCTTATTGAAGTTCAATATATTAATTTAGTAGAGAAATTACTTACAGTTTTCCTTTGATCATTATGTGCAGAACCCCAGACACGTTAAACAAATGTTCAAATGTTTGTTAAGCTTATGGGACTTAACTACGGGGTCATCAGCCCCTAAACTTACAAACTACTTATGAACTACTTTCGAACTAGGACGGCACAAATATCCATGCCCGAGGGGGGATTCGAACCCCCGACCGTAGTGGCCGTGCTGACCGTGACTGGAGCGCCTCAGTCACCTCGGCCACCGCGGCCGGCACACGTTAAACACCTCACACATTTTTCTGTGCAGGGTACGCCTGAGGAATCTTCTCCTTTTCCTTTATTTTACTTTATTTTTTATATAACTCTTTCAGTAGATTCGGGTGCGCTATCGCGTCTCTTATATTTATCCCTCGTCGACGCGGGTTCGGACTTGTTATGGATTTGCCAGGTTGGTTAGAGGGCGTTACTGGATGCCCTTCCTGCCGCTACCGCTACTCAAATATCTGCCCACACACTTAGTCATTTGATTACATATCCAAATATACAAAGATAAATTATTAAAGGACTATATTTCTACATTTGAACTCAGCTTTCTAGTATTATATAGTTACACTTTGACATCTAAGTTCACTAGACGCCTTTATTTTTTTATTTATTATTATTATTACAATTTTTTTTTTTTTTTTTTTTTTTTTTTTTTTTTTTTTGGTAAAGGAGATCCCCCTTTGTTCGGAGGTATGAGAAATGGCATTTCATTTCATGTTTTTAAATGTTAGTTTCTGTAATATTGCTGGGATTTTATTATACTAATAATTTATCATTGTGTCTATGAATGTGTCAATATGAACGGTTTCTCCGTGACGCCGCTGTACCTCTGAGAATGTGTACTTGCTTCATTCTGTATGTGCATGGGAGTCTGAGTGTATATATGAGAATTTTCGTCGTCGGTTGCTGGCTGATCGGTACTAGTGTTTCTCTGGCTTTGTATCGATAGGTAGTCGTTACTAACCTCTGCTTTTGATGCTACCAAAGAGGTTCCTCCGGCCTTTGGTGGGTTGGCAATGCCCAGTTAGCGAGCCTCGGCAAGATGCGCGAGTTTAAGCTCTTCCCCATCACCACGTTTATCCTGGGTTTTGCGATTTCCAGTGAATTTCCGTCCTGGTGGCGGGGGTTTCAGGGGCCGACAGGACATTCTGTGGCTGCCCTTAGACCTGGTAAGGCGTTCTGAGTTTCTTTTCCTCTCTTTAGATGGTAGCAATTCGTTGTCTGGTTTGTTAGACTTCAGATCTTAGGTTCATTTTTCGGGATAAGTTTCTCCGATCATGTACAGAAATGTATTCAATTTCATTTCGGTAATTTTTGCATCGGTAAATGCGGTAAATATGCAACTAATTCGGTTTGATAATGGCTGTGAATCGGTAACCTGTATGAGACTAGCTGGCAGTGTATGAACTCTGTTTAATTTCTTTCTAGCTTTGTGGAACATGACTGAAATGCGTGAAGATTTTTATTTTGTGAAATATTCTTTTCTGTTTTCTCCTGACTTTTGAAGACTGGACTTCGTCCATCTGTGTAAAACCTTCTCAATCGCATCTATCTGTATTTCATTAACTTCCTTATAATATCCTACGCATTTCTAAAGGTTGTATGCCGTAGCTTTCTTTATTTGTCCGAAATTGAATTTTTGTACTTTTTACTGGTTTTCGGAACCACATGGCTCTGATCTCCGACTTCAAGGGTTTATAGCTAGTCACTTGAGTTCTCGTCACTGTTCACACACAAGTGGCTTCCTATTGTGTATTCTTGCTTCATAATCTGTGATTCCGTTCGTTTTTGTTGAAATGAATGCGATATTTAAGCACTTCATCTTCAGTGGGGTGCAAATATGTAATGTAGCAGACACGTGCCATGTGTCTCAATAATTCTGCATGCTCACGGTTTGATTGAATGAAATTAATTTCGCTATTATCGCGTATCATCTCAAGTAAAGAAAGACAGACCAGAGCGACCTACGAAATTTATTTTTTCTTATGTTGTGTGGTACATCCTGGTTCGCTGAATTTTGTCTACGATTGCGGCGCCTACTACTGCTTCGTATCAGCATGCTGAGTTGGGTGAGTTTCACTTTGCTTTGTGCGTGTGAGTGGCTGAATGCTTGTTGTTGCAAATCCCTTCTCCAACGATGTTCACTTCAGATTAATTTAATTTAGTAGCTCAGTGAGATGCATTGTTTATCGTTTAACAAAATTGGTGCCCCCTTTGTTCATGTTTGAACTGAATAAATAATTTATTCTCAGTGAAATTTTATCTTTCTTATAAATATTAATTTATTAATACCCTCCCTTTTTATTTAATGTTTTTTGATGGTTTTTCACCAGTACTGAGAACAAATTCTGATGCATATTATCATATTTTTAATTCCGTTGCGCCATAAATGTTCTCTCGGCCACCTTCATGAAATTGTTTATTTGGCGGCGGCTTGTATATTAATGATTATGTGTAATTCTCGTGATGCTGGCCACCGTATCTTTGTCTTCCTGCTGCTAAAGTAAAGTTTGAGTCAGTTCTAAATTCTGGGTCAGAGAACAAGATTCTGTTGCAGGAAGTAGACAAATAGTTCACGCGAATCCTTTGCTGGTTTTACGGCCAGAGTTATATGTTTAAAGTAAACTTTTAACTGGCTCCCTTCAGCTAGAGTTAACTTTTTAAGTAACGGTGGTCTTTCAACCTGAACATCAGATCTTTTATATAACATATTGCATCACTCGTCACCGTCAAAAAGTCTTAAAAAAGGACTCTTGTAGGCACGCCGGCCTCGGTGGCCGAGGAGACTAAGGCGCTCCAGTCACGGTCTGCACGGCCACTACGGTTGGGGGTTTGAATCCCCCCTTGGGCATGGGTATTTGTGGCGTCCTCGTTCGTAAGTAGTTCATAAGTGGTTTGTAAGTTTAGGGACTGATAACCCCGTAGTTAAGTCCCATAGACTATACAAACAAACATCTTGTAGGCACGTCTACGGCTTGTTGATACCACATGCGCAACTGTATGTAGTTCCGCATCACAGTCGCCGTATGATGATTTGCCCCACTTGGGGAGAGCGCCTGCACATCTTCAGTGGGTTGTTCGGATGCGGTTCAGGGTAGTCTATACCGACCGAGGTTCACGAAATCTTGGGGAATTCTCCTGGACGTAGGGTAGTTTCGTGCGCTAGGGGGCAACTATCTTGCCAGTTGCGATTCCATTCATCGATGACTTTGAATCCATTGTGATGACTATAATTAGAGTTTGGTGTCTTTTGCGCAATTGGAGATGCATCATTCAGTATTGGGAAGTCGGGATTATAAATAATCTTCTGGTATACTCAAAGTAGTCGTCTGATATCAGGAGGTGGAATATGCCCTATGATGGGTAACCAGTATGTGGGTGTAGATCGTATTGCATCAATCACAATGTGCATGGCTTCGTTAAGTTGAACGTCTCCCTTTATTACATATGCTCCATTAAGCAGTACTCTGGTGTTGAGTTCACAAGTCCGGGAACTGACATTCGGAGTGTGTCCGCAGATGATCCCCAACTAGTAATGCAGAGTTTATGGACGATATCATTTGTGCTTCTGCGTTTAGCAGATGTTCGTGCTTGGAAGCCAGCCCGGTATTCGCCTAGTGTGACGTGGAAAATCGCCTAAAAACGACATACGGACTGGCTGGCACACCAATCCGCCAGGATGATTCGAACGAGGACAGGCTTACCTCCCCATTCCAGATAGCAGCGCCTGTAACCCGGCTGGTCAGAGTGTACATGGCGTGCGGTGATGGAGACATAGGGAGGTTCTGTTCGCTGGAGGCAAGAAAATACGGCTGTAAAATATAGTGCCGATCGGCTGAATGTCGTGATGAAATACGCTACAGACGCGTAGTGTCAAATTGCCGTTATTTGACCATATATCTCTGGAACGATGCGAAACACGGAAGATACGTAGCAGAGTTGTAAAGAATTTTTTTCTCTATTAGCCCGTTTATTGAATTTTCGTCTCAGATGAACCATTAAGACATTACGTTTAATAAATTTACGATATTTCAGAATGCCATCGCAAACGGCCGACTTTCGGTAAACAGACTCAAAGTGTTCATACATGATGACGATTTACCGTGATCGATATAATTTTACGAAATTTATTCGTAATAACGAACTTTCTACAACTTGAAAGACGACCCTCTGTCGTCTTCCATATATTTTTTGTGTATTTCTTCCGTCTCCGTAATTGCTCCCTGTCGCGTGTAGCTGCATTTCTTTCGCTTCTTTATGTAATTCTAAACATTTCTATGGGTTGCATGCCGTAATTCTTATTTTTATTTTTCCGACTTTGTATTTATTTAATTTTTGTGGTTTGTCTGAGACAGGACCTCATCCGTCTCTGTAATCGCCCCCTATCGCATGTAGCTGTATTTCATTCCCTTCCTTATATAATTCTAAGTATTTCTATGGGTTGCATGCTGTAGTTAATTTTCTATATTTTTCGGAAACTGAATTTATTCAATGTTATTGGTTTTCGAAACCATATGGGCCCGAGTTCCGACTTCCGGGGTTTGGAGCTACTCGCCTGAGTTCACGCCACTTCTCATATAAAACCAGTACCTAGATCGATTTCTAACAGATTGAAACTTAAGAATCCGCCGTTATTTTGTAAAATGAATCCGCTTTTCAACCACTTCACCGTAAGTGCAGTGTGTTCACTTAAAGTAACCTTGTGTCGCCGTTAGCGTGTTTGCTCGCGGTCCAATTCAGATGTAATTTCAAAATCAAATGTTCAAATGTCTGTAAATCTATCGACCAAACTGCGTGGTCATCAGTCCGTAGCTTACAAACTACTTAAACCTAGGTAAACTAACCTACGGACAAACACACACACATCCATGCCCCAGGGAGGACTCGAACGTCCACGGCGGGCAACCGCGCGCTCCGCAGCTAGGTGCTTTGGACCGCTCGGCTACTCCACCGCGGCTCAGGTGTAATTTAATTTGGCTATACGCACGCACCATCTCAAAACAGGCACGACAGACTAGAGCCAGCTTCGAAGTGTTTTTGTATATTGTGTTTTGGGCTACCTCCGAATTGCTGAATTTCGCCTACGATAGCGGCGCCTGCTTCCGCCTCGTCTGAGGCTAATTTTGGTGAGTTTTGCTGTGACATTGGGTGTGTGTGAGCGAATGAGTGTTGTTCGTGAATCCTTCCCCCCAGTAGCGTTAAATCATGTATAATTTTGGCTGGGAACCGTCCGCATTAATCCATATAAGAAATGCATTTTTATTGTATTAACAAAATTGGTTCCCCATTTTGCTTGTTTTCTATCTGAATAAACAAGTTTAATTTCAGCATAATCCGTAAGTTGCCTATAAACTGTAGTTTCAGAGCACCTTCCCACTTTTATTTAATATTGTTCTTCACAAGTGGTGAGAACAAGCTCAGATGCAATTTTTTCTAAGTTTAAATTCCGTTGTGCCAAAAATTTTTTCTTAGCCACTTTTCTAAGATAACTTCAATTGTGGTGGCTTGCTTATTAATGTCTGTGTGTAATAACGTGTGAGCTGCTATGTATATTGACCACTGTAGTATTAACTTCCTCTTATTAAAGTAATTTGAGTCAGTTCTCAGTTTTGGGCCAAATAACAAGGTTTTATAGCCCGGAGTAACCGGTAGTTCACACGGACCTTATTTGCTATTTTTTGTGGTAAAACAAAGCTCTTGTTTCGTACAGTGGTCGACTTTTAAACTCCACTGCATAAAGTGCGCGAAAAGCTGAAGTACCCATATCAAACAACACCACGAATACAATGACGTAGCACAGCACACTTGAAACTGATAACTATTTCCCGAAACGCGTCGCGCGCAAAATATACATGAAAAGATAAATCGTCGCTGATAGCAGTAACCTTATTTCTAGACAAACCTATCGTTTCAACATTCGTGGACTTTCAGGCCAGTTAACCAAAGCAAAATCTACAAATGATGCTGGAATATAAAAAAAATTTAAATCCTGTAAGAATATACTCGTTAATAAGTCAAAATTTCAATACAGAAAGGCGAATATTACAGCCAGACACTGAAACAGCGTAGCTGACTACGTGCAAATTACCCTACTTAATATTCATCCAGTATTTGAGAATGGGAGCACTTAAAGACTTCCAACAAACTTTGCACATAAATTCAAACCTTTATGAAACTTTATCTCGCGACATTTGCACCACCTTTCCCGACGCACTCTTTCCTCCTCTCAACATCATAAAATGAAGAGAAACTTTTCTCTCCTCACACAGTAAACCGGAGTATTAGGTTGACGTTTTAATTAATTACTCATTTACTACTAGCCAAATCCCTAACATCTGGAAACAGTGTCATATATCTCTCATGTCGTTTCTGGTGGCTCATCACACCGTTCAGAGCTGGAGGCTAGGTTGAACGCAAAATGCAAAATCTATGATCTTGAACGGTTACTACTAGAACATCAGGCCCGAACGAATTTCATCACTTGCGACACTTAGTGTAATTATCCCCATTCCAAAGAAAGCAGGCGCAGACAGGTGTGAACCATCAGTTTAATGAGTTATGGTTGCAAAATTGTGACAAGAATTATTTACAAAAGGATGGGATAGGTGGTAGAAAACGACCTTGGAGATCAGTTCGGATTCAGGAGAAATGAAGGAAGGCAATACTCACTTTACGGCTTATCTTAGATTAAGAAAAGGCAAAGCTACATTTCTAGCTTTTGTAGATTTGGAGAAAGCTTTTGACAATGTTGATTGGAATACACTCTTTCAGATTCTGAAATCAGCAGGAGTAAAACATAGGAAACGGAAGGTTATTTACAATTTATACAAAAATCAGAAAGCAGTTACCAGAATTGAAGGGCATGAAAGGGATGCAGAGGTTGGGAAGGGAGTAAGAGAGGGTTGTAGCCTTTCTACAAAATTTAATTTGTATATTGAGTAACCTATAAGGAAAGGAAGGAGAAATTAAAGAAGGAATTAAAGTTCAGGGAGAAAAAACAGTGAACATTAACAAGAGCAAAACAAAGGTACTGGGGTGCAGTCTAAGAAAATCAGACTGTGATATTACGGATACGGGGGAAGCTAATGGTTTCCATGTGAAAGGCGGGTTTTGCCAGGCTGTTAGGTTCTCCAGCTTGCAGGATAACAGTTTGGACCTAGTGAATGGAATGCAGGTAGTCAGGGTTTTCCTAATATGCTCAGAAACAAGAAACGACAGATTGCAACTGAAATACAATATTGCCACACACATTATTCTAAAAATCCATATAAAATCAGGAAATGGACATAGGCAAATATAATTATATGAATGATTCAGGAGGCTTCAGAGAATCAAGCACCGTACTTACAGTTTAAATATCCCTTACAGATAAAAAGCCGACAAATTTCAGTACCATAATAATAAAATTATAAGACTTATATTTACAATTATTGATACATAGTGTTTATCAGAAGCAAATGGGCAGCACTCTACCATGCTACCTATAAAAAAAGACGTACCACCTTATTTCGGTATTCTTTCATCTTTCAATAAACTTTGTTTTACTCTCTTGTTCTGCTTTTCGTTGAGGTAGTAATATTCCTGTGTCAGAACATAGATTCTACCACAGAAACACAAAACATAAACCCATCAAAGCGCAATACATTTAAATATGTATTTTATTATATTTCATATTATTCTTAGTAATATTCGTTTTATGTTGTAGTAGATAAGCAGCATATATATATATATATATATATATATATATATATATATATATATATATATATATATATATAAAAACAAGAACTGAAAATATTTGCATAAAAAGACATGATAAATTAAACATTAATTGTGTAACTATATTTCGACTGCGCCAATATATTTGAACAATGAGACTCCACGCATAATAGCTACCTGTTTGTTAAATGTAAACAACATTTGTAGGGAGGTGGTCAAATCATTTAATTCTGTGATATTCGAATGTATAATATTTTGGAAGGGAAATTGTATTTTACAGATGAGGCGTTAGGATGCGCGGAAGGATACAGTTTTGGGAGCAGGGAGAACATGCTTTCGAACGCTTGGACGTGTTGGTGAAAGTTTGTGACGCTGGGCGGTCTGAAGCTGCATTACGATCTTATGATTTGAAGAGATAGGCATGTGTGAAAGAAAATGTACAGGACTGTGACTCTAGAACTTAGTGGTAAACTATGCACGGTAGTAGGGCTGTGGAACTGTGATAATTGAGCAATCGTGTACTCGTGTGATTACAAACTGTGTTTTATAACAAATACTTTAATCGCAGATTAATTTGGAACTGCAATGTTCGATGAACCACAATAACTTATGAGTGATAATTTGGACCTTTTACTCTCGAATGCGTGTTACACTTATTGTGCCCCTCATGAAAAATAGTTTGGGAAATATTCAGTTATTTACCGATGTATAAAGTAGGACCACCTCCGCATTTTCATGTTCAAAATGAGAAATAAACTTCATTTACAATTAATTACTTCTTGAGTGAATCACTTCATAATTTAGAATCCATTTTGTTGGTTATTTTGAGGTTTAATTTATGTTGGTTGAAATATATTTTCACGTCATCAAATGCAGATTGACAGACTGGCTAAACTACAGATTAATTATTGATTTAGTTTAAACAGATTGGGTAGCTGTTTAGGGCATAGAATCTGAATAAATAACTCACCCCTATGAACAGAGACAACTACCCATAAACAGTTTACTACCCTGAGTTATATCTTGCCCAATTCGTATTGGTGAGTACCGATATGAAGGTACCGAAACAATAAAGGTGGTATATGAAAGCAAGGAAAATTTTGGAATAGGGATTAAAGTTCAGGGGGAAGAAATAAAAACATTGCGTTTTGCTGATGACATTGTAATTCTGTCAGAGACAGCGAACGACCTGGAAGAGCAGTTGAATGGAATGGACAGTGTGTTGAAGAGAGCGTACAAAATGAACATTAACAAGAGCAAAACAAAAATAATGGAATGCGGTCTTCGAAAATCAGGCGATGCTGAAGGAATTAGATTAGGTAACGAAACAATGAAGGTGGTAGATGAGTTTTGTTACTTAGGTAGTAAAATAACATGCGATGGTCGCAGTACAGAGGATATAAAATGCAGAATGGCAATGGGAAGAAAAGCATTTTTGAAAAAGAGAAATTTGCTAACATCGAATATTAATTTAAGTGTAAGGAAGTCTTTTCTGAAGGCATTTGTGTGGAGTGTTGCCTTGTATGGGAGTGAGACATGGACGATAAACAGTGCGGACAGGAAGAGAATAGAGGCTTTTGAAATGTGGTGCTACAGAAGAATGCTGAAGATTAGGTGGGTAGATCGCATAACTAATGAAGAGGTACTGAACAGAATTGGTGAGAAAAGGAATTTTTGGCATACCCTAACTAAAAGAAGGGATCGCTTGGTAGGACACATTCTTAGACATCGAGGAATCGTAAATTTAGCATTGGAGGGAAGTGTGTGGGGTAAAAATCGCAGAGGGAGGCCAAGAGACGCGTATAGTAAGCAGATTCAAGTGGATATGGGTTGCCGTTCTTATGAGGAGATGAAAAGGCTTGCTCAGGATAGAGTAGGGTGGAGAGCTGCATCAAACCAGTCTCCGGACTGAAGACCATAACAACAACAACATGAGTTTTGTTACTTGCGCAGTAAAATAACATATTATGGTCGCAGTACAGAGGACATGAAATACAGAATGGCAATGGGAAGAAGAGAATTTTAGAAAAAGAGAAATTTGTTAACAGTGAATATTAATTCAATCGTAAGGAAGTCCTTTCTGGCGGCACTTGTGTGGAGTGTTGTATAGGAGTGAAATATGGACGATAAAACAGTACGGACATAAGAGGGTAGATCTTTTGAAATGTGGTGCTGCAGAAAAATGCAGAAGATTAGGTGGGTATGTCGCGTATCTAATGAGGTGGTACTGAACAGAACTGAAGAAAGGAATTTATGACATACCTTAACTAAAAGAAGGAATCGATTGATAGGACACTTTCTGAGACATCAAGGAATCGTGAATTTAGCGTTGGAGGGAAGTATGTAGGGTAAAAATCGCCGGGGGAGACCAAGAGACGGATACAGTAAGCAAATGGATGTCGGTTACCATTCTTATGAGGAGATGAAGAGGCTTGCTCAGGACAGAGTATGGTGGAGAGTTGCATCAAAGCATACTGAACAGTACAACAACAGTGTTGGGGTAGCACAGCGACAGAGAGCTTTAATTAAATTTTCTGATATTGCATGCAGTCCCTTGTAATGTTGTATCATACAGACTGAAGCATCGTGTGGAAATCTGTAACAATACAGGGATTCAAACCCGGGTCTGTTACTTACAAGGCAGTCGGACGAACCAGTATACCACCCTGTTGGTTTTCCGCAACCACAGCTTGCTTTATCGCAGCACGTGTCCCTAGAGAGCGGGAGGCACGGGTTGGAATACGAGCATTGGTACAAATTCTCATACTAAGCTTCATTCATATTACACACACGGCGGAGAATTCAATCGTGTTAGAGTTTTCCAATCCTCTCTATTTTTATTGCTGAAACAGTGCACGTGGATAACATGAAATTTAGATCAATATGACTAGAGGTATTGAGATACCAGGTGTCTATCCATGCTGAAACATCAACGTGATGTGGCCTACACAAGCAGCAATACAGCCGTACATTCTGGCATCCATTCGATATGGCGAATACTACATACTGTCTGGGTTTAGATTATTTCACTTCTGCTCGTCTTGTTCGCTTAGTTCTTTTCGAGCCAAGTCCAATGATCCCGCTGGCCAGGGAAGTTGCTGCAAGTCTTGCACTGTACGATGAGTTTCACGCGCAGTGTATGGGCGAGCATTATCCTGTTGGACGACAAACAATGTTCCTATCGAAATAATTCGCGGGTAAACTGCCGGGTTTCAGTGTCCAACGGGCACAATATTTCGGCAAATGACCACGTTGCCATCATCAGGTGCGCTGATGTACTGAGTGATAGGGAGGACCTCGCCACTCCTTTATCGGCATCCTCTCTATCGGCGCCCCGCACGCACCCCTGCCCTCGCTTCTCCTGCCGACTGAGTGTTCAATCCGAGGTCTGCGCCCAGGTCCGCGCCCAGTTGCGCGTGCTGGCGGCATACAAGATTACAGCAACCTAGCAAGTCTGCAGTCGCAGAACATTGTCTGACGGAAATACACGTAACGGATTACGATCGCACCAAGGTTCTGACACAAGCGTCCAACTTCTGGGACTGTGTCATCAGGAAATCTATCGAGAAACGTGTAAGGGAACCGTAAATAAATCGTGACAGAGGGTAAATACTTAGCAAGGGCCGGCCGCGTTGGCCGAGGAGACTGAGGCGCTCCAGTCACGGTCTGCACGGCCACTACGGTCGGGGGTTCGAATCCCCCCTCGGGCATGGATATCTGTGCCGTCCTTAGTATAAGGTAGTTCATAAGTAGTTTGTAAGTTTAGGGACTGATGACCCCGTAGTTAAGTCCCATAAGCTTTACAAACATTTGAACATTTTGAACTTAGCAAGGCTAAGACTAAGGCTATTAGATTGATGAAGAAGAGGAAAGAGACATCTGACAAAGAACTGACTTCAGGGATAGGTGGAGGAACAGCAGAAGAACAGCCAGCACGCGCACCTGGGTGCGGACCTCAGGTTGAACACTCGGTCAGCGGGAGAAGGGAGGACAGGGATGCTGGGCGCGGACCGCCGATAGAGCGGGTGGCGATAAAAGCGCGGCGAGGACCCCCCTATCACTCAGTTCATCAGCGCACCTGATGATGGCAAAGTGGTCGTTTGCCGAAATATTGGGCCCGCTAGACACTGAAACCCGGCAGTTTACCCGCGAATTATTTCGATACGAAGTAGGCCGGGAGAATTTGAAGAATCACAAATAATGTTCCTGTTGCAAGAATGGCACAAGCACAGGTCGTACAACATTATGCCCGCACCGAACGTGAAAGAGAGTTGCAGTTTATCGCAGGCTTTCATCACCATTCCAAGTGATCCTACGACGACAACAGCCGAGCCCTGCACGTCGCGGCTGCGGCGTGAGTGGAAGACTGGCTAGAGATATGCGTACCCTTAGGCCGTCCGCACACGGGTCGATTCGCACTCGTCGCGGCTGCGACTCGTTCTCGACGCGATTCCGTCCCCATGCGACTGCCCACGTAAGTAAATGGGAGGCCGCTAACGGGGTGATTTGCACCCGTCTCGTAGTCGTCTCGAAGTCGTTGCGAGCGACGCTCGTTTCTTGCGACCTGTAGTGCACGGGAAAGTTCGAGCGTGACGAGCGGATCGTACGATTTGGAGGTAATGAAATTTTAATAAATAAATAGTACATAACATTTAAATATTTTCAGTATGTCGTGTCTTGCAGCTCGCAAATATTCAAGAACACACGTTATTTTATATCTCATCCAGAGCTGCTGATGTTTACTTTTCTATTGGCGACTACGAGGCGCGTCCAGAGAGTAAGTTCCGTTTGGTAATAAAATGAAATTGTACACAGATATAGAAGAAATTTTTATTGCACAAAATTCTACAACTCTTAAACTACTTTTCCACATAACTGCCGAAATTTTGCATCCATTTGTCATAGCGTGGCACCAGGTTTTGTGTACCTTCTTCATAGAAATCTGCCGCCTGTCTTCAACCAGTTGGAAACAGTTTCTTTCAGCTCGTCGTCATTGGTGAAGTGATGACCGCCAAGGAAAGACTTGAGATGTAAGAACAGATGAAAGTCGCTAGGAGCGAGGTCAGGGCTGTACGGAGGATGGTCAAACACGTCTCAGCCAAATCGCTGTAGGAGGTTTTTCGTCACATATGCAGTGTGCGGTCTTGCGTTGTCGTGAAGCAAAACAACACCTTATGACAGCAGTCCCCGGCGCTTATTCTGAATTGCACAGCGCAATTTCCGAAGTGTCTCGCAATAAGCATCTGCTTTGATTGTTTGACACCGCAGTAAGAAGTCAATGAGTAGGATGCCTTTCCAGTCCCAGAACACTGTGCTCATCATTTTCCGAGTTGTCATGATTTGCTTCGACTTTACCTTTGGTGGGGATGAAGTGTACCTCCATTCCATTGATTGCCACTTACTCTCAGAGGTGTCGTAAGAAACCCACGTTTCATCTTCTGTGACTATCCGTCTCAGAAATTCTTCGCCGCTTTCAGCATAACGGGTCAAAAAGTCAAATGCACTACCCATCCGTTATGTTTTGTGTTGCTCAATGAAAATCTTTGGTACCCAACGTGAGCAAAGTTTACGGAATTTCAGTTGTTTGGTAACAATTTCATGCATCAGTAATCGTGAAATTTGGAGGAAGTCCATAGCGAGAACACTAATTGTAAGCCTACAGTTTTCCTGGATCTTGTCATCAATGGCGTGAACCAGTACTTCTGTAACCAAAGGTGGACACCCACATCGTTCTTCATCGTGCACATCACTACACCCGCCATTGAACTGTCAGACCCATCTTGTCACCATCGAATCACTGAGCGCATTTGGAAAAGAAGCGAGACTGTCCTAATTTGTCCATCAGTTCCTCAGGTCTGGGCAGGGGATAAGTGTCAACAATTGTTTGACCGTTCACTGTTGATTTGAAGTCCGCACAGAGACGAAGTTTTCCTGACGGCTTGGGTATAATTACTAAAGGCGAGGCACACTGACTCGCAGAAACAGGAGAAATCACCCCACTATCTTGCCAACGTTTATGTTCTTCGGCAACTGTATCACGCAAGGCGATAGGCACTGGTCTAGCTTTACGAAATTTTGGAACTGCAGATTTTTTTTAAAGTTACATGTGCCACGAAGTCTTTTGCACAACCTAGTTCCGGCGAAAACAAGTCACTATATTTGTCACACAATGCATTGATTTTATCCTGATGCACTATTGACGAAATTTGAAGCACATCTCTTTGAATTGATAAACCAAACAAGTTAAAAGCATCTAGTCCAAAAATGTTCTGTGTCGATTTGGCCTGAAGAACTACAAAAGCAACTGTTTTTGTTACACCTTGAAAAGAGGCGGGCAGGCTACACGTTCCTAGCACGGGAATATTTTGACCTGTATAAGCTGTTAACACTTGCTGTGACGGCGACAATTTTGGCGAACCCAGAAGTTCGTAAGTATCGTTATTTATTAATGTGACAGCGGAACCAGTATCAAGCTGAAATTGCACCGTCTTATTTTCTATGAAGAGAGTCACAAACAGTTTTTGCTTGCGGCGCTCGACAGGTGCGCGAATGTGGGCAGCGGATTAACAACACTGTCACTAGATGGCACTACCGCCGGATCGGCGTCCGCGCAAGCATGCGAAGCTACTCCAGATTTACTAACTACTGCACTACACTTTTGAGTAGCTACTTGATGTCTACTGTCACTAGCTACACAGTACTGGGCACTATTACAAGGAGCAGTTGCAGAAGGCACTATTTTCACTACAGGAATGCACTGTTCATAGTCATTTTGCTTGTCCCGAACCCTTTTCCGTTGCACTGTTGTACGCGCTCGTCGGAGCTTGCTACGTGGTGCACTATATAGTTTTGCCATAGGCGCAGAACTACTGTCTTGCAATTGAGAACCAAGTAAAGCACTGTTCAATTCCACAGCGCGTATTACATTTACTGCATGCACTGTTCCCAACGCCACTGCTCTTAGAAATTTTGTTTTGCATACACACCGCTTGTACATGTCCTGATCTGCCACATTGATAACAGGTTGCGTTGCGACTAGGGCAATGAGCACGCTTGTGGCGAGACACACACTGGGGGCAAGATTTACGTACATTTTTCTGAAATGAGTGTTGGTGCCCGTTATGCGAATTACTGTGTCTAACACTACGGGGCGACCTTTGCGTCGCACTTTTACTCTGGCTACTGTTCACTGTCTGTTCAGCACGGCCGGTAGAAAAATAAGAATCACTAGTGCTATACTGAGAACTACGGCTAGGAAAGCGTCCGTTGCGGCGCACTGAATTTACACTATGGCTTTGCATTTCTACATCAGCTAAGTCAAAAGTATCATGCGCTTCTATAAGCTGCAGTACACTGTCTAATGAGGGGTCAGACTGTTTCAGAATTGCTGCTCTAATTCTGGGGTCCTGAATATTCTGCGTAATCGCATCCCTCAACATCACGTCACTATACGAAAGTCCACAAGAGCAAGTAAATTTAAATTTGCGGGTTAAGCCCTTTAATTCCGTAATCCACTCTTGGTGTGACTGCTGCGGTAATTTTTTAAGTCTGAAAAATCGGTACCGTGCCGCAGCTACGAGAACTTTTCTCTCATAATGAGCATTTAGTGCCTTTACTATTTGTTCAAAGTCTACATCACGAGGAGATACGTCGGGTAAAAGTTTTTTCAGTAACACGAAGGTGTAGGTGCCAACCACAGATAATAGCAGATGCTTCAGTTTCTGACCTGTAAGTTGATGAGCCGCGACGAGTTCTTGAAACTGCTCGAAATAGTCACTCCATTCTTCCTCACGTTCTGGCGAAACGTAGGAAGCGTTGCGGCGGCAGGTGTGGGCTGCTGAAGCGGCGGCTGTTGTTGTTGGTTAGCTGCTTGCGCTGTGAGCTGGGCCACAGTCTGCAGGAGTTGTGTTATTTGCGCCGTCTGCAACTGAATAATTTCCATTAAGTTTGGGTTCGGGGTAGTAGCCATGCTGACCGATTAGGCGCCCCGCATACAAGTAAATTATAACAAAACACAAATGCAATATGAAAGAGGACGCGCTGCAACAAAAAAGTCCACAAAACACGTAACAAAATATCTTCCCCCAAAATTCTTATAATAAGGGTGGGTGGGCGGGAGCAATTTCTGTGTGCTCCGACTACTACTGCTGTCTGGCTGCTGCAAGCGGGCTGGTCCACGGATCGTCTATCACTCCTCGTCGCCACTTTTGTATCCCATCCTCGTCGCCACTTTTGGGTCCCAGCCTCGTCGCCGCTTTTGTGTCTCGTTTCCGTCGTAGGTGTCGGTGGCCGAGTGGAATGAGACCGACACAGGAATAAAGATAGCACGCTGGTGCAGGTACGGAGGGGAGCAGCCAGAAACTATAAACACTAGAGTAAATTAGAACGAGATATATATTGCACAGAATTTATACAATACTTAACTTTTACATAGTACTGCAGAATGTTGATACATAGTTGAGCTAGAGTCCTGCCTAGTGCCTAACTGATAGCAAAGTCTTCACTGGTGCCTATCTGATTACGAAGGTCCTAACTGGTTGCTATCTCAGTCCCAAGTGACGATGTCTTTCCGTGGTGGCCACGAGCGGGGTTGCAGCAGAGGGCGCTCGTGGCTGTCGTCGTAAGAACGCCGCGCCGTGCGTGCATGGCGGCGCGCGGCGAAAGTAGGTGGCGCGCACTTTGTACTTGTGCGACAGCACACAATTAATTATTGTACAGCAGCTACCAGCAAATAGTGTAGCTAAGAGAAAGTACAGAAAACAGACAAATTAAGTCCTTTTCTAAACCTCACTAATGAAAGGAAAAATATTTATTTCGTATTTATAGGCATTACACAAGTCAATTCATCTTTCAGATACTACAATCAAAACTAAAAGTTAAGTTTGCCCATGCAGAATTAAATAAAATATTTGCATCCCAAAAAAACGGGACAATGGTCAGTAATGGGTTAAGGCAATGGAAGGTCTGCCTGTACTTGGAGGAATGGATGATCAACGTAACATTAAGTGTCTGATGCCTGATCTAGCGTTTTTTCTTGGCTAGTAGGTTCCAATGTGCCTCTGAATTTGCGAGTGGCCTAGGAGTGTGTCCCGGTCACGAGCTCATAGGAAAGAGAGGTAGAAGCGACGAGATTCTCGAAGGAGAAAGATGGCCTGTACAGGAAGAGTGGGAGAGACTAAGACAGGACAACGGAGGGGTGATGTTACTTTCGGTCAGGTCGGTTGTGGGAGGGGGAATTAGGTCAACCTAAAGGTTGGGCTGAGAAACTGACGCCACTGTCAGAGCTCAGTGGGGTCTGGGAGGAAAGGTTGAGGTTAGTGACAACCACATAGGTCGTAAATGAGTGGTCATCAGATACATAGGGGACATAGATGGTGGCGAGGGGATTTCTAAAGGATGGGAGAAACAGGCTGAGGAGGAGCTGTTTGGTAGGATCGTTGAAAAGGGTTTTAAGAGAAAAAATTTCATGCATTATTGCAGAAGGGTGGGGGAGCAAATATTGTGATAGAACAGGGGGAATGTGGGGGCCTAAATGGGAAAAGTTTAAAGGTTTACTCTATATGCGGGTAACTAGTCAGGGCAAAGTAAAGGGAGAGTTATTGTGGGAAAATATGTCATATCTCTCAAGCTGGAAAGCAATGCAGGGGGCGAGGACCGATTGTTGAAGATTGTGGGGACATTGGAAGGGATGGATGTGTTGGAGGACCGCGGTTAAAAACTGGTAGAAGGGGCCACATGTGTTGCATGGATGGTTCAATGGGGTGGGCGGAAACAGTGTATTTGGGACAGACAGGAGCAGGGCATTCATAAGTGTAGGTAGGATGGGGCCACCACAGGTATTGCAGTTGTGAGGAGAGGTGAGATTAGGGAAATGGGAGGACTTTCAGCGAGGACAGGTGGTGGGGCTAAGGCAGTTTCCAGTAAGGAAAGGGAATGAGAGGGATGCACCTTGTAGTGGTGATCATAGATGAGCTGTCCCTCAGGAGGTGGTCGATGGTGGATGCAGATTCAGTAAAAACTGTATTGAGTGGGCTAGAGATGTTCTGGATCTGTTTGGCGGATATGATGGAGAAGAGGGAAAGGACATTGAGTTAGTTCAACACCTCCTCCATGATCCTTGAATTTGGGGAATCACAGCAATGAGGGTTGAGGTTGGCATGGAGCGGAGCTGGTGTAGTAGGGAGTGAGGATGGTGTAGGGACCAAGGTGAAACCAGGAGCAGATTGGTGTGGAAGATGGGACTCGTGGATTTGATGAGGATGGAGTCTTACTGCGGAGAGCTGGGAGATAGGGGTGGTAGGGAAGTACTTCTGTATTTCAAGCAACAGAGCCCTGTTATTCAGAAAGTGGGGATAATGATAGGATGTATGAGTTCCTGCAAAAAATTTTCCAACAGCCGTTGGCGTTATAATTTTATTTAGGCGGTTAGTTTCGGTACATCAATTGTACCACTTTCAGGCCCCTACATAGATACAAAACATTAAACAGATTCAGCCATACCATTGCAATGAAATTTAACAACCAAGTTTATAATTGTTCTATAAGAGCAACATATCTTAAGTAAAAACAGATAAATCATATAAAAGAAACCATTGTGTTGTACAATGGTGTCACTGTAATAAAATGTATCCACTGGTAATGAAAATAAAGTCCTGTATATTCATATCGAAACGAGGGTCTAATATTGTCACTCTAAAGAATGGGAACTACAGTGATCTTCAAATACATGAAATACTCGACCTCTGTAGAGCAGTTAGTGCATTCAATGTATCTTAATAGCATAAAGTCGTCGCTGGGTAGAAAGATTAGCCGGTAGGCTGCCGTTGCCCAGGGGACGCCCGAGTGGAAATTTATCACTCTTCGTGGAGGCTATTTCTGGAGGCAATAGCTGTTCAGGCATCAAACTACGAGGATATTGAGGAAACACTAAATGAAAACCTAGAAAATCTGACAAACTATTACAATAAGAATCAGCTGAAGCCCAATCCAAGTAAGACCCAGACTTGCCTATTCCATCTTAACAATAGAGAGGCAAAGAGGGAACTGAATGTTTGGTGGAATGGCATAAGATAAGAACACTGCCCTTCCCCAGTGTACTTAGGAGTTACCCTTGATAGGACACTATCATTTAAGTGCCACATTGAGAAGAGCAAGGCAAAAGTCCAAACACGAAATAACTTACTTGGCAAACTAACAACGTCAAAATGGGGAGCTAATGCAAAAATTTTACGCACGACAGCAATGGCGCTCTGTTACTCTGCTGCTGAGTTTGCAAGTCCTGTGTGGGAACGATCATGTCATGCAAACAAACTGGACCCTGTCCTGAATCAGACCTGTAGGCTTATCGCTGGCTGTCTCAAACCTACAGGAGTTGAACACCTATACTCATTATCAGGAATCGCTCCACCAAAGGTCCGACGATCGGTACAGAGCAGCACTGAACGATCAAAACAGCTTAAAGACCAACGTCACCCATTACACGGGTACCAAACTGTACCAAAACGCCTTAAATCAAGAAGCAGTTTTCTACATTCAACTCGCAGACCCACCAAGAACTACCAGAATAAAATTGTGGCGGGAGCAACAAGGACATGTCAACATGCAGTACAACAATGGCATATATAGACTTCTGGAAGAACGAGATATGAAGTTGTTCATACTATTCTTGTACATAATTTTCATGTATTATATGTTACTGTAAAAATGTGTAGACATTATTATTATTTTACAATTTGTGAATTTATTATATACTGTTTGTAGCTCGCATACGATATATATATAATGGCACAAAACTACCAGAACCTAAGCATACTAGACCGTGTAGATGTGAGATACTCACATGTAATAAAAATGGGAAGATGGGTCAATTGAAAACCAAGTACCGCCTTTTAGTTAAATTAAAACATTATCCTTCAGTATAGCAAAAGCCATTCATTGTAAGCACTAACTGAAATAAAACTACTCATCTACAAACATTTTGGAACCAAGCAAAACTCATGTCTTGTTATATACTAAAGCGCAGGGTTGGAGTAGGCAGAGGTTGAAACTAAATTAAGAACAACAGTAATATCAACACCTAGTCCGGCTTTCGTGTGAACCGCTTGTTACAACAGCTCAGATACACGAATAACTAGCGATGTTTCTTGCCCTTTCCTGCTGCAAGAGAACTGTCTCACAGCGATTTAGAAGAAAAATTGAGCTTCGGCAGAGCCTGAGCAACGCGTTGGCAGGTATCCGAACTACGTGAACGACTTAAAAGTATTTCTTACGATAGCAATACCTTGAAAATGTTCTAGCACGAAGATACGAAGAATGATTGTGTAATACACTGGCGGTATATATAATAAAAAATGGGTATCTGGAAAGACGAAGTCGAACTAGATGCTATGACGGAAGACGTCACCTATGGGGGATAGTAGATGAACTCATCATGGTTCCAACACCGTCCGACAAGAGGTAGCGTCATGACAGCTGCCTGAGCGCGATGTGTGTTTGAGTACCCTTTGATGGGTAATGTTTGCAGTCATAAGGCTCTGTGTGATGTCAAATGAGAAACAAAGAGGCGCAAGCCACGGAGACACACTCGCGCAGCCTACAGTTTGAAAGGAATGAAATTGTGGCCTTCCGGGTGACGGGATGGTTCTTTCGCAGAATTGTCACTTACTGACTTCGTCTTTCACAGTGGCGAATCTTTGACTTTGGTCTGGGAGAGGGGCAAGGTCATGGAACTTTTATTTAGTTGACGTTTTTCCGTTTCTATTAAAACAAAAAACAAAAATCCCACACCTTCTGCTGGAAAAGTGTTTTTCTATTCCGAAGGACTCTTGCTTGTGGACATCATGCTACGTGGAACACTATAAATTGTGATGCATATGTGACAACACTGAAGAAACTACTGAGCCGTGTTTGACCACATTGGCAAAAGCAGGATGTTTTGCTGTTGCACGACAGTTCACGGACACATGTCAGTCGCTAAACCATGGTAGCGATCACAAAACTTGGATGGACAACACTGAAATACCCGCCTTACAGTCCTGACCTGGCTCCATGTGACTGGGAAACTGAAAGACTGTCTTCGTGAAACAAGGTTTTAAGATGATGACTCCGTAGTGCACGCTGTCAAACAGGGGCTCCAACGTGTTGGTCCAGAATTTTACCGTGCGGGTATACAGACGCTGGTTCCAATATGAAGTAAGGCATTTGGGACGGATGGGGATTATGTGGAGAAATGAAAATATTGTTCCTAAATGATGTATCTACAAACTGTAAAACTTTCGAACGTGTAGAATAAAAACTGTATAAAAATAGCGTGCATTTCTTTTGGAGTGACCCTCGTGTACAATATCGACTTTTAAATCATTTTAGTGACACAAAAAAAGGACGTTACTCCCCCAGAGCTAGGGGTGCAACGGATCTCCCCTGCTTCCGGGCATGGCGCCCTTGCGCATGGTCAGCCTTGAGCGCCCCATCTGTCACATCAACTACTGTTCGAATGTGCTGGCCGGGGAATTTGTTACATATGCGTATTGTCCCCTATTAGCAGACACTGACTGAGGAATTGGACGAAAGGAAAGAACAGAATGTAGTAGGTGTTACAAGATGCTTCAGTGACAGTAAAAAATGCCACCTTGTTCTTTAGGTGGATCTAAGTTTTGCGGTCGTTGTTTCAGTTCGTTCTTGTTTGTTCCTTGTATATTTGTCTCAGATTTTTTATTACAGGGGGCTTCTAGCTCCCTGAGCGGGCGCGCTGACCCACGGCGCCCCGACACCAGATCGTCGCACTGGAGTGTCAGCAGTGCAGCTCGTACAGCTACCACAGCACAGGTAAGACAGTTTGTTAGCACACAAGTGCTAACAGGATGAATCGCCAACCGCTTACTAGCGGTCAGACTAAAGCCCCTTCTAAACGATGAACGAAGGTGAACAAGATAGCTAATAGTCTACTGAAGCGCTCCTAGCGTACTAGCCCTGAACTACAAACTCAAGGAAGATCTTGTGGCAGCGTGTTTTAGACGATAAACGTAATCGAACAGTAATACCCGATGTTGAAAGTGAGGTTATAACAGGCGATTTTTTATGTAGGAAGTCATAGTTTAATACTGGAATTGAGGAAACAACGCTAAATGTTATTGACGGCCAAAGAAAACCTTGCAATCTATATTTTTGGTCAACTTAGTGTGGTAAACTTCTGGGAAGTAAAACAACATTTCAAAACATTCACAGCTATTTTCAAGCGGAGAAAATAAACTTATGAACACATCAAGCAATATTTATAAGAGCGTAAATAGACCTTCTTTACTTTATGTACTACGATTTGCCCACTGACATTGTTAATAACGTCTTGCACAACTGAATCTTTGTCTTTCATTTGGACTGACTTTTTCATTTAAAATGCTATTTAATGAAAATTGCATCATCAAATTACAATCTTATTCAAATAAACAATTGGCTTCAGTCTTTTCTGTTACGATATGGCAAAACATAAACCATTTTTCGGTTTCAGATGTACGACCTCGTTTTTCGGTGGACAATAATTGAGATAAATATTTAAGTCGTCATGAAACATTTGCAATTTACCGCTATACCAAAGAATAATAATAAACTAAAGATTAATAAGACAAATTTGCGTGCAAACCGTGTAATTGTCGACTACATTATGAAAATCGCCTGACGAAAATAGGTTAACTTCCGATGTCAGCAGACGACCGTTCAATCAAAACAATCTTCTCGAGAAAGCGTAACGTGACGTTGACGTTAGGTGACGGTCTGGTGACGGACAGTGTGAATGCCGTCACTAGAAATACATTTTGTAACACATTCTGATCATAAACTTCGACATAACGCAACATGTACCTAAATACGAAGGAAAATGGCGGACTAACTGGAGCGGTGACTGCAGTTGACAGCGACTAGCTCGCGCATGCGCAGTGAACCCACTAATACCGAATTTAGAACTGGTTCTAATTCTTTATCGCTATAATTATCGCGCTTCGATACTAGCGCGATCATACTAGTGCAGCCGTTCAAACGACTGATGGCCGCCATTAACGCAACTTGTTATCAATCCATTACAAGTTCGTTGATCGTTTAAAACGGGCTTAAGACCGTCCGCACACGGCTCGTTTCTCACTTGTCGTGGGCGCGACTCGCGTCTCGCCTGTCACGTGCGGCCGGCCGCGGTGGCCGAGGGGACTGAGGCGCTCCAGTCACGGTCTGCACGGCCACTACGGTCGGGGGTTCGAATCCCCCCTCGGGCATGGATATTTGTGCCGTTCTTAGTATTAGCTAGTTCATAAGTAGTTTGTAAGTTTAGGAACTGATGACCCCTTAGTTAACTCCCATAACCTATACAAACATTTTTTTATTTTATTTATTTATTTATTTATTTATTTATTTATTTTTTTGTCACGCGCGTCTTCTGCGAACCTCACTATGCCAGCGACAGCCGTCCGCGCACGGCGCGATTGGCACTCGTCGCGGGCGCGATTTTCCTTCACTCACCTGACGACTTCCAACGGGGAGCTACACCACTGTGTTGCTTATTTCCTACAATAATTACCCGTAAAACTGACAGTTATAGTGATGAGTGGGACGTGTGATGTTTTACTCGTACCGGCGTAAGAAAAGACAGACACGATGAGTGTTATGGTTGCATCCGTACATAGAGCGGAATTTTCATCATCGTTTGTTCGTTGGTGCTAGAGAACTGCAAGAGACTGATACAACATTTTTAGTATCCTACAGAATATGAATTACGTGACTTGATAAAATGGAAAATGCCCGAAAATACGAGGCGCGTCCAGAAAGTAAGTTCCGTTTCAATTTATCTTCGCTGCAGCGCTGCGATTGCAGTTGTGCACATGCGCTGTAGACGACGTGTATCAAGGAGAACGTGCGCCATTTGGATATCGCTGTCAGTTACGTACGCTTTGTTGTGCTTGTTTGAAATGTCGGCGTTGATTGAAAATCACACCGCCCGTGAAATCAGGTCGGTGATTCGGTTTCTGAATGCGAGGAAAGTGAAACCGAGAGAAATTTATCGGCAAATTTGCGATGTTTACGGACCAAATGCGCTCAGTGATTCGATGGTGACAAGATGGGTCTGACAGTTCAATGGCGGCTGTAGTGATGTGCACGATGAAGAACGATGTGGGCGTCCACCTTTGGTTACAGAAGTACTGGTTCACGCCATTGATGACAAGATCCAGGAAAACTGTAGGCTTACAATTAGTGCTCTCGCTATGGACTTCCTCCAAATTTCACGATTACTGATGCATGAAATTGTTACCAAACAACTGAAATTCCGTAAACTTTGCTCACGTTGGGTACCAAAGATTTTCATTGAGCAACACAAAACGGATGGGTAGTGCATTTGACTTTTTGACCCGTTATGCTGAAAGCGGCGAAGAATTTCTGAGACGGATAGTCACAGAAGATGAAACGTGGGTTTCTTACGACACCCCTGAGAGTAAGTGGCAATCAATGGAATGGAGGTACACTTCATCCCCACCAAAGGTAAAGTCGAAGCAAATCATGACAACTCGGAAAATGATGAGCACAGTGTTCTGGGACTGGAAAGGCATCCTACTCATTGACTTCTTACCGCGGTGTCAAACAATCAAAGCAGATGCTTATTGCGAGACACTTCGGAAATTGCGCTGTGCAATTCAGAATAAGCGCCGAGGACTGCTGTCATAAGGTGTTGTTTTGCTTCACGACAACGCAAGACCACACACTGCATATGTGACGAAAAACCTCCTACAGCGATTTGGCTGAGACGTGTTTGACCATCCTCCGTACAGCCCTGACCTCGCTCCTAGCGACTTTCATCTGTTCTTACATCTCAAGTCTTTCCTTGGCGGTCATCACTTCACCAATGACGACGAGCTGAAAGAAACTGTTTCCAACTGGTTGAAGACAGGCGGCAGATTTCTATGAAGAAGGTACACAAACCCTGGTGCCACGCTATGACAAATGGATGCAAAATTTCGGCAGTTATGTGGAAAAGTAGTTTAAGAGTTGTAGAATTTTGTGCAATAAAAATTTCTTCTATATCTGTGTACAATTTCATTTTATTACCAAACGGAACTTACTCTATGGACGCGCCTCGTAGTCGCCAATAGAAAAGTAAACATCAGCAGCTCTGGATGAGATATAAAATAACGTGTGTTCTTGAATATTGCGAGCTGCAAGACACGACATACTTACAGATTCCACTTGATGACGAGTCAAAAAAGTTTTTCGTCATTAATACTCACATGGGCCTTTTTCAATTTCAACGCCTACCCTTTGGTAGTTCTTCCGCCCCCGCTATTTTTCAGCGCTTTTTGGAGCAGCTGACAGTTTCTGTACCGTGTTGCTCGAACTACTTAGATGATATTGTGGTATCCAGACGTACAGTTGAAGAACATTTAGCAAACCTGGAGTGCCTTTTCAAAGTGTTGACTGCAGCAGGTCTACGTTGTAATAAAGCAAAGTGTTCGTTTTTTCAAACTGAAATAGAGTACCTAGGCCATGTGATTAATGCCCAAGGAATTCATCCCTTACAGTCACATCTTAGAGCAATCAAAGACTTGCCTCCTCCTAAGAATGTGCACGAATTGCAAGCAGTAATGGGAAAACTTAACTATTATTTCAGGTTTATTCCCAATGACTCTCAGATTGCATCACTTACGTAGGAAAAATGTTCCTTTTGTTTGGTCTAAAGATTGTCAGGTTGCCTTAGACAACCTAAAGTCTGCACTACTCAGTGATGCATGTTTGATTCCCTTTGACCCACAGAAGCCTGTAGTGTTAGCAGTTGGTGCCTCATCGTACGGTGTGGGTGCAGTTTTGTCACATCGTATTGGATGTCACGATCGTCCTATTGCCTTTGCATCCAAGCTACTGACGCCGACGCAACAGAATTACAGTCAGATAGAAAAGGAGGCCTTAGCAATCATTTACTGCGTCACAAAGTTTCATCATTATCTCTGTGGCAGAAAATTCTATTTGTTGACTGACCACAAGCCTCTCACGTCGTTGTTCTCACCCACAAAGCCAATTCCGCCACGAACGGCACAAAAGCTTCAGAGATGGTCCTTGATATTGTCAAATTATCAGTATGAGATTTTGTACCGACCTACCACTAAACATGCCAACGCGGACACACTTTCCCGCCTTCGGTTGGCCAGGATGTATCATTTGATTATTCAGAAATGGCATGTTGTCAGATAGAATCCTGAGATGCTTCCGCTGTCGCAGACTTTCCTTGGAACTCTCGTCGGGTTGCACAGGAAACAGCTGCGGATGCAGACCTAAGTGTGGTAGCACGTTTTGTTCGCTCAGGGTGGCCTGCCAGAGCCAAAGACATTGATCGGCCTCTGGTTCGACGTTATTTTGCACAACGTCATGCATTATCTTTAAGTCAAGGTGTACTCTTGTTGCATACCGACAACGACCAAGCAAGAGTGATTGTTCCTCGTTCCCTGCAACGAGAAGTGTTACGCCTCCTGCATCAAGGACATTGGGGCATTGTTAGGACAAAGCAACTGGCCAGACGTCATTGTACCTGGGTTGGTATGGACGCTCAGATAGAGAGCATGACATCACAGTGTACTGTTTGTGCGGAGCATCAGGCGGCTCCTCCGCAACGTTTCTCAGACTGGCCACGCCCCAAGGGACCGTGGCAACGTTTACACATTGACTTTGCCGGACCTTTCTGGAATACGCGATGGTTAATCGTTGTAGACGCTTTCAGCAAGTTTCCTTTCGTGATTGCCATGAACTCAACGACAGCGTCTAGTACGATCAGTGCCTTGACATCAGTGTTTTGCATCGAAGGTTTGCCTGAAACTATCGTCAGTGACAATGGATCTCAGTTTGTTAGTGCGGAATTTCAACAGTTTTGTCGTGTGAATGGCATTCAGCATATTACCACTGCACCTTTTCACCCTCAGTCCAATGGTGAAGCAGAACGTTTCGTTCGAACATTCAAGTCTCACATGGAGAAGATGAAAGGTCAGCACTCCAGGCAGCAAGCTCTTCAAATTTTCCTGTCTACGTATCGATGCATGCCACGTGACGGCCCGTCTCCTGCCGAGCTGCTACACGGCCGCCGTCACCGCACTCTCCTTCACCTGCTGCAGCCTCCCACGCACCGAGTCGGTTCGTATGGCGCTACGCGTTTTCAGGTTTCTACGCCGGTGCTGTACAGGGTGTTTGCTGGTATGAAGAAGACATGGTTGCCAGGCACCATTCAGCGCGTGCTCGGTCGCAATATGTATGTTGTACGTTCTTCCACAGGGTCGGAGCTGCGGCGCCACGCACACCAATTGCCCTTGCACAGGCCGCGCGATCCTGTCTCCGGTTTCTTGATTCCAGACCCAGTTCACCGCTAGGGAGCACAGCCACATCGCTCGCCGCCGGGCCCAGCTTCCCCGGGCTACGAGCTCCCGATGGATGCCGACGCGCCTCCTACGCAGTCGGCCCCTCCGCCTCCGTCGCCGCCGCAGATGACAGCGTCACCGAGAGGGACTCCGGGACCGTGCGGGCCCCCCCAGCTTGGGCCACGCACCTCAGAAGATGACCTGCTCCCTCTGGGCGGGGGCGGGCGCCCTTCCGCTGGTTTTCGCGGGTTTTCCAGCGGATCGCAAGATGTATAGCGGGGCGCGGACGGCGTCTCGATCCCAGCCTCAGCTACGACGCCCGTCCCACCAGTAACGCCACCGCCCAGGCCCTCCTGCCAGTGCCGTCGCCGTGGCCCTCAGCCCTACGCCACGACGGCGCGGCGGTTTGGGGGGGAGGGGTGTGGTGTCGCACAAGTACAAAGTGCGCGCCACCTACTTTCGCCGCGCGCCGCCATGCACGCACGGCGCGGCGTTCTTACGACGACAGCCACGAGCGCCCTCTGCTGCAACCCCGCTCGTGGCCACCACGGAAAGACATCGTCTCTTGGGACTGAGATAGCAAAAGCGGCGACGAGGCTGGGACACAAAAAATTGTTATTTAGTGGTGCGAGTGTGTTTATGAGAATACGGTCATCCATATGAAATTTCATATTTCTCAGATATCCTGGAGTAAATGCAATATAAATTTATGTGTCCCAATAATGGGACAATAGCATGTTACATTATTAGAAAACTACTGGACGAATCTTCATGCTGTTTTCACAGGACCCATCATAAAAGTTTGGGTCAACATATAGGCATACTTTTATCAAGATTGGATCACGACAAGAAAAGATATCGTAATATTAAGTCTTTCCAGTAACTGTCGTGTCTGTCTGTTCAACTATTAAAGACATCTTATGTCCAAAACTACTTCACGAATTTGCATGGGGTTTTCACAGGTAACTTGAGCGTAACTCTGGACACCATACAGACTTCTTTTCATAAAAATCGGATCACGGAAAATTATAATATCGTAGTTTGAAATTTTTTATCTATTACCGTCATGTTCGTCTGTCTCTTTAAACATGTTTATCTCCAAAACTACCTGACGAATTATCATGAAGTTTTCACACGTGACTTGAGCATATCGTGCAGTTACATAAAGGCTTCGATAATTAAAATCGGATCAGAGAAAATAAAGATATAATTTAATTATTTGTTTGAAAGCCATCGTGTATGTCTATTTGTGGAGGATAATCTCCAAAACTACTACACGAACTTTAATGGGTTTCCACAGGTAAAATGAGAATATTTTTGAGAGCAACATAGACTTCATTTCATCAAAATCGGATCAGGGTAAGGAAAGATATCGTACTTTGAAAATTTTTGTGTATACTATACTTGTAAGTATAGCAAAGTAAGTAAATCTCCAAGAGTGCTATACGAACTTTCATGGAGTTTCATAGGTCAACTGGTATTACCTTGGGGCAACATATAAGCTTCATTTCATCAAAATCATATCAGGGGAAGAAAATATATTGTAATTTGTTGTTTCTGGTGTATTCTATGCTTGAATTGCAGCGTAGTATAGTAAAGATCCGATAGAGGCGTTGTTAATTACGTAGTATACCAAATAACTAATAGATGGCACTGCTACGTTCTTTATTCACATAACTAAGGTGTAATACACTGAAACAAGGGCTTAGATTTTCTTTACAGTAGCGGTGTAATGTATTGATGTTGGCAATGGCCGTTGAATCCTTTTTGGAAAATTAATCACGTACAATGAGGGGAATGATTCTTTGTGTTGATAATGAAATAAATAATTGTTCCGATCAGTAAATTAATCATCCCCTAAAGCGAATATTTCGTTGCAAACGTAAACATACTAAACCGCTGCCACTGCAAGTAAAATTTAGCCTTGGTGGGGAAAAAAAAGAAAAAATTACTAGCTGTATCCCGCATGCCTTGCAATGCCAGGGAAAGAAAAAAAAGTGCTTCTTTCCGCCGGTATCATTTGAATTTAAAACATAACGACGTTCCTTTGCGTCTATCGATGTTTTCATTTACTAAGAATTACTTGAAAGGAAACACGAATTTATGCAGTTTCGTTTCTGATTTAGGTACGTACTTATTACATCTTGAGTCCCTTCTGTTTAGGAGTGCCTAGAAATCGGTGTAGTACAACAGAGCACAATTAGAGGCCCTGTTAGTTACTTAATGCACCAAGAAACTAATAGTTGGCGCTGTTGCATTTTTTAATTTTTAATTTTTTATTTCTTTTCGTTGGTTATGCCGTAGAACAATAACTAACCATTAAACGTGCTGTTGGTTTTGTAGTGCTGCAAAACACAATACATGATCGTGTTGTGCGTATTCTCTCAGTAACAGGAGTATTTTGAATTAAGAGCCGCAATCTTATCTCTGCAAATACAAACTAACACAAAACAGCGAGTTGCTCCTTGCACTTTGTATATTCACAGCTTAACGAGATTTCTTTCCTTCTTTTGCGCGTATATTGATGCTCTAATTTTCATAAGAAGTCTTTGGAAGGAAAATCGAATTTATGTAGTTCCCTTTCTGATTTCGGTATATCCTCATTACATTTTGAGTGCTTTCTGTTTAGGAATGCCTTGAAAACGCCATAGTACAGAAAAGGACAAAGTGAGGCGACCTTAGTTACATAGTACAAGTAACTAATTATGGGGTTGCTGCGTTTTTTTCATTCTCATAACTATGGTGTAATACACTACAAGAAGGGGTACAATTTTACTTATGGCAGCGGCGTTGTGTGCTGATGTTGGCAACGGCCATTGAATGCTTTTTCAAAAAGAATGAGGGAAATAGTTATTTATGTTGACGATAAAATTAATATGCTGTTCTGGTCAGTAAAATAATCATCCTTCTAAAACGAATATTTCGTTGCCAACGATAGCAAACTAAACCGCTGTCATTGCAAGTAAAATTTAACCCAGGTAGGACACAAAAAAAAAAAACTTCTTTCTTCCTAGCTGTATCCCATATGCTTTGCAATGTCATGAAAAGAAAAGAAGTACATTTTTCGATGGGTATAACCACTAAATTGTACATGGAGTAGAAATATCTACGGATTGAGCATTGTGTTCTGTGCATTTTCTCAATATTAATCTGGAATCACCACGTGATTGACAAATCCATTCTTTCCACACATTTATTTGCTCTTACGATTGTTTTGTACCGGTACCGCATTGACTACAAAGAAGCCCCACCTCCTTTTCGCAGAGCAACCACAAAAAATGAAATAATATCTAAATAAATGTGTCACAGAATCAACAAGAAAGTTAAGGGAGCGTCGCTAAAAGGGCCATTTACACATAGTCATCTGTTTTAAATGAACAGTAAAAGACCAAGATAAAGTCAGCGATTAGTAGATTTTTTCCTATATCACGTGATATTTCCGCGTTAATGTTGAGGGCTGGATCTGCTCACTTTAAAGATACTTCTATTCTGTGCCTGTCACTAGAGATAATATACACACGCGAGCGACAAATTCATAAGAAACCTCTCTGCTTTCATGTTTGTTAGGTACAATATTGTGATCAAAATTTGTAACTACTTACTTTTGGTGTGGACTACATTAAGATAGAGAAGGACATCCTCTTTTGCAGAGACAATTACACTTAGAGGTATAATCAAACTTCTGAATGTACAGTTCTATTACACAAGATCGATTTCAACTTCGTGCTTTACGAAGCAATCACTGCGGGCCATGGGGACATGTATTAGCTGAAAGAGTGGCCGATGCTGCTAACACAGTCAAGACAATTCACTGGAAATACTGTATTTAATGGAAAGTTCTATGAAAACAATCAGCTGACGCCGTTCTTTCAACGGTTACCCAGACTTACTTTGTCGCATTTACACCACCATGACGTCTTATTTAAACAAACATGAACTGTTCTCGTGATTGAATTACCAAACTTTCAGCATTCTTTGAGTATTCGAAAATAGGGAGTACTGCATACAGAATAGCTACATTGTCCCCAGTGCAACACTGCAACGTTTTTAATACTTCAGCATACACTTACTGTGAGAGATAAACAGTTTAGTATTACACCATAGAATCAATATATGACACTGTTACTAATACTATTTCTCATCTCAACGATAGAAGTATTTTCAGAAGTTTACGCCAAACAGACAATTAGACACCACAGTCTTCACTTCATGAACACAACCTAATATTGAAATTATATCGTTTCGGAGTACGGACTTAATTTCACTTTTTGTATGAAAAACCTTATGAACATTCATCGTTTTCGACAAGACTTCTACTTAAATTTGACACCTTGGCTAGGAGAACTGAGTTTAATGACAGAGAGATCCAACAAGGACTGTGTTTTTGCCGACCTAGATCCGGAACCCTAAAAACCATTATGTATCCAGGTCCCTCTAACAATCGTTGTGAAGCACGGGCATACTTAGAGTGTAAACGTGTTATATACAAAAAATACCATATGCATTCTTGAGATCTGATTTGTTTATATTGTATGAGATTTTCCCCTCATCCACATTTTACAGTCCCAAGAGAACGTACCACACGGCATAGACTTACATTTGAAGAACTTCTAGCGGAACTGCATGAGGAGGAAATGATTAAAAATGAACTTAATGACTTAAAACTAATGTTTATTTCTTTTCAATGGAGACAAAATATCAGATAAAGAATATAATGTCTCAAAAACTTGACGGTCTGTAATTTTTGTTCTAGTATATTGAAATTTATTCAAACCAATTTTTCTTTTATTTGTCGCCCAAGGTATAATATTAATGTAAAAGAAATCTGCAAAAACTAACTAAACAAGTTATGGGTTAATGGCAGTCACTCCGCCCCAACTACTCTCTCCTTCATAATGACCGTTAATACCGGTAGTCGAACATGTCTTAATTCCTTCATGTCAAAAGGGATTAAGAAATTTACGGCTACCGATATTAACGGCCACCTTGAAGACGGTGTAATTTAACACCGAAACCGGTTGCGAAATTAAATAAGTAATGGTTTTACAGCTGCTGATACTTTTTTTCTACCATCATATTTATCAGCTGTCGTCCTAACAAATCGATTATGGAGAGAATCAATCTTGATATTATTATTTGATCGCAGGTCCGTTGTGACTGAAGACCAATGTCTCGTGATATCATTGTGATTTAGGTTATCATGCTGATGACAGAATAAAGAGTATTTCTTAGGGAGCATGTGTTCCGCAATGAAGACAAGTTTACCTCAGCATTAGAAGCTGCATTTGCAGCAGATGTGTTGCTTTAAAATCAGGCAGGCCATACATATCCACATCCAAAGTTGGCGGAAGTAAAAGTCATGATGATGAAAAGTCCAAAGAAATATGTTAGACGACTGTCTCAACAGGCCCAGTGTCCGTTGGTTCCGCTCAATACATTCTTCGAGTCACTGTCCAAGAATCCGTACAAAATTTCTGTCGTGCATGAACTGATAGCCACTGGTTGCCGTGTGTGAACGTTTGTAACTGGTTTCTGATCTTCCTGCAGGACATTGGTAAGAGGAGTCTTGACACAACGTTTTTCACCTCACCAGTGACGTGACTAGCCAGTAGTGTGTGGAGTATGGAGAATCCGCGTGAATGTAAGGTGTCCCCACTGCAAGATCAAAAGGCAGGTGTCGGTGCGCTGTGAGTCATACATGCATCAGTGGACCGATCTTCTTTCAGGGCACTGTCAGTGCAGTGCGACACTGCACTTGCATTCTGGAGTCCTTCCTATGTGACCTGAATGAAGATGAGATTGAGAATGCCTGGTTCCAACAGAATGAGGCGACTGCACATACCGCCCACAAGGTGATGAACTTTTTAAACGGCATCTTCGGCGACCGCATCATCTCTCCGCGTTCACACAACTTGGCTCCACCGGATTACTACTGGGTTCGTTAAAGGCCTATGAAGGTAATCCGCACACCATGCAACTCCATGCTCCACTGACACATCATATTCAGAACAACAATGTCTTCGAGAACGTACAGAAACGTGTGTATCTATGTCTTCAAGATCAAGGTAATCACTTCCAGCAGCTCTTTTAACTTCTGTGACTTCAATACAGCAACTTATGTATTGTATAGTTACTTATTGAACAGCCTATATTTCGGACAAAAAATAATGAAAAAGTAAATAATAAAGGATACAAAATTAAATATATAAAAATAATATACAAGGTGAGTCACCTAACATTACAGCTGCATATATTTCGTAAACCACATCAAATACTGACGAACCGATTCCACAGACCGAACGTGATGAGAGGGCTAGTGTAATTGGTTAATACAAACCATAAAAAAATGCACGGAAGTATGTTTTTAACACAAACCTATGTTTTTTAAATGGAACCCCGTTAGTTTTGTTAGTACATCTGAACATATAAACAAATACGTAATCAATGCCGTTTGTTGCATTGTAAAATGTTCATTACATCCGGAGATATTGTAACCTAAAGTTGACACTTGAGTATCACTCCTCCGCTGTTCGATCGAGTGTATCGGAAAGAACCACGGGGCAGTGAATCTACGGAACATGCATTACTGGTCCGTGGACAATCCTCGCTGGCTTCGACAGGTAGAGGGACAGCGACCGCGGACTGTAAATGTATGATGCGGAATCATTGACGACCACCTCATTGGTCCTCACTTCATTGCATCGCGTTTCTACAGAATGATCTGCCAACGTTGCTCGAAAATGTCCCACTGGAAACGCGTCGACGTATGTGCTATCAGCATGATGGTGCACCTGCACATTCCGCAGTTAACACTAGGCTGACCCTTGACAGGATGTTCGACGGGCGTTTCATAGGACGTGGAGGACGCATAAATTGGCCAGCCCGTTCTCCTGATCTTACACCTCTGGACTTCTTTCTGTGGGGTACGTTAAAGGAGAATGTGTACCGTGATGTGCCTACAATCCCAGATGATATGAAACAACGTATTGTGGCAGCCTGCGGCGACATTACACCAGATGTGCTGCGGCGTGTACGACATTCATTACGCCATAGATTGCAGTTGTGTGCAGCAAATGACGACCACCACGTTGAACATCTATTGGCCTGATATGTCGGGACACACTCTATTCCACTCCGTAATTGAAAACGGAAACCACGTGTGTACGTGTACCTCACCCCTCATGGTAATGTACATGTGCGTCAGTGAAAAAGACCAATAAAGGTGTTAGCATGTGGACGTAATGTGCTGTTCTAGTCTCTTCTGTACCTAAGGTACATCACTGTTCCCTTTGGATCCCTACTTAAATCGGAGCTCACCGATACACACGATCGAACAGCGCAGGAGTGGTACTCAAGCGTCAACTTTAGGTTACAATATCTCCGGATGTAATTAACATTTTACAATTCAACAAACGGCACTGATTACGTATTTGTTTATATGTTCAGATGTGCTAACAAAACTAACGGGGTTCCATTTAAAAAAACGTAGGTTTGTGTTAAAAACATACTTCCGTGCATTTTTTTATGGTTTGTATTAACCAATTACACTAGCCCCTCTCCTCACGTTCGGTCTGTGGAATCTGTTCGTAAGTATTTGATATGGTTTACGAAATATATCCAGCGGTAATTTTAGGTGAGTCACCCTGTATAATACGACGGCTGTTCAATGAAAAATGACCAGAACTTATTGACAACATATCTTTACTCATCTTCATAATTTTGATGTCTTCAAAATAGCCTCCGCAGTCTGCACCTCTGCTTCTGATGATGGATAATGCCTCCCAAGAAGGCGTTTCTTCCAGTTAGGGAATAGAAAAAATCACATGGGGCTAAATGTTGGCTATATGCAGGGTGAAGGATGATGTACTACACGCTAATTACAAGATAATGTACTAAGCAACAACATTGGCACTAAGCGGCCGTGCATTAGCGTGGCGTAGCATGCAACTCGTCTCATGTGTCATGTTTCTGTCACCACCGTGTGGGTGGCCCCGAATGAAGTGTTCAGTCAGAATGTGATCTTATCGTAATTCCTTCTATTTCACAATGACAGCAGCAGTGTTGTTTTCTTTTAAGAGCAGTTACGGGAGCGCTGGGTCCACGTTCCTTTGGAATCGATTGTCTCCCATCTTTAAATATTTTAAATCACCTTCGAGCTGTGCAGCAGGAAAGAACAGACCATATGTCTCCTGTAACCTTCTGTAGGCCTCAGATGATATCTTGAGACAGAAGTAGACTCTCAAATCCGCGTGTCGTTCCTCGTGTGATACTTTACCTCCGTGCAGCAACAGGCGATACTGAACATGTCTGAACTCGCCTGCCTGAACCAGGAGTCCCAACAATGAAGTTAGCACAACGTGATTGTTTCACGTGAATCGAACAGAATATGATATGATTTAATTTTTGCGCGGGATATTATGACCATATTATAAGCATTCTTTATTGAACGTTCCTCGTACATTATGAATATTAATTTATATTGTTTTATTATTATTTTGTATATATTTAATTTTGGCCGAGAGGTTTGCAAAAATCATTAACCTACAGCAAAATCTTGAAATGGCCATTTAAACGAGCCAGTGCGATTTTTTTTATGTTTCCATGATTGTACATATTCTTTGTAACGCTTGATTTTATCTGTGTGTCTGAGGAATGTGCTAGAATATAACTATTAATCTCTATTTATAGAAGTGTCCCGATTGACTGACTGACTCATCATCGCCCAGCCCAAACCACTGAAGATAGACACTTGAAATTTGTGGAGGGTGTTGACTTATTCTGTAGGCGTCATTTAAGAAGCGATTTTTCTATATTTCGTCCGTAAGGGGGTGAAATAGGGGATGAAACTTTTTTGAAAATACGTAGCTATTTAAACAATTTTGAAAATTTCAGATTTTAATTCATATTTTCAAATATATGTTGATGTTAACTTAAATTTCGAGCTATAACTACGAAACTTAGGATATGGACTCTTGATCAGAATTAAAAAGATACGTGTTTTGGTATTTTTGGGAATTCAACAACACAGGGGGTAAAAGAGAGGATCTAAAATTCTTTTCGAAAACACATTGTTGTCAACACAATTTTGAAGCTATAGCTACAAAAATTGGTATTTGTATTGTTCGTTAGAATTTAAAAAATACTTGTTTCAGTATTTTTGGAAATTCAACCATCAAGAGGGTTAAATTGGAGAGGGAATGTTTTCCGAAAATCTTTTGCTAATAAGGCAATTTTGAAGCTACAACCACAAAAATTGAAATATGTTTCCTTGGTCAGACACATGTTTCGGTATTTTCAGAAAATTAATCAATTAGGGGGTGAAATAGGGGATGAAACGTTTTTAAAAATACGTTGCTCCTATGCCAATTTTGAACCCAGAATTACAAAAAAAGATATTTGCATACTTGTTGTTGAATACTTGGACTCTTGGTCAGGATTTAAAAAATGCGTGTTTCAGTGTTTGTAAAAATTCAAAAACTAAGAGGGTCAAATAGAGGATCAAAAATTCTTTTTGAAAATACGTTATTATTGGGACGATTTTCAGGCTAGAGCTACGGAAATTAATATTTGGCCTGTTGGCCAATTGAAAAAGAAAGTATGTAGGTATTTTTGGAATTTCACACATCAAGGGGGTGAAAGAGGGGATGAATAGTTATTTCAAAAAATGTTGCTATTCAGGCAATTTTGTAGCTACAACTACATAAATTGGTGTATGGATTCTTGGTTACAATTTTTTAAAAATTGTAAAGTACGTGAGCAAACCACATATAGTTGTGCATAAGTATTTTACAGATTTCCTTTCAAATTCGTCCATTAAAGATGCGGGTAGACTTTTGCAAAAATAGGTTTAAGAAAACACGCCTGTGTTAGAATGCAATTTTGTGTCAAAAATTCCAATGGGTCAAGAACTTTCAGAACTTTGATATTTATAACAATCAAATGGAAAACTATTTCATGGATTTGCATGGAGCAACTTCATAAGGGAAATTGTTTTAGATGTAGGTTAGGCTTGATGTATGGATTGCGCAGTACAGCAAACATGCGATAGAGGCGCTGTAGTAGACGAAAGAACTAATAAACAACTCTGCTGTATAATAAGTATGGATGGTGTAGTACATCAAGGAAGCGAACGTCTGTGACAGAATTAAGCAGTATTATGTCTACGAATACGAACAAACATTGAACATAGTGTTACTGATTTCTCTTTGTGTATTAAATACTTAGCGACATTTCTTTGCTTCTATGGCACGTTTCACTTTTGTATCAAAATCTGTATGAAGATACATCGTTTCGGACAATGACTTACTGACATTTGACATCTTGACTAGGACAACTGGATTTATTGACAGAGCGATCCATCAAGGATTCTGTTTTTACTAACTAAGGTCCGGAACCCTAAAAAACCATGATACACACAGGCTCTCCCTCAACAACCGTTGCGAAGCACGGGAATATAAGCTAGTTAGTAATATATCATGAACTGAAGACTGACAGTGGATAACATGCAAAGGCCACAAAAATCTAATTTGTAAAAATTAATGTGTCTTTGTTTGTCTTTTTGGTTGTATTTTCAGCTAGGCCATTGCGATAAAACCTTGTCAACTCATTGCTTGCACTCGCGCGAAGGTTATAGGCATACTAAAATTAATTTCGTGTGATGCATAGCGGAGGGTGCTTTACAATTAGTTAATTCGTTTTTTACGCCTTCTCGCTGAAATGGCTGGACGGATATGAAATAAATTTGGAAAAGAAGTAGTTTATACCATGATTAATGCATGGCTTACATATCGTAACCCATCACAAGGTACATAGCGGAGGGTACCTTACAATAAGGCGGCCAACCGTGTCGGATTATGCGGCAAAGTCCCGCATTTGGACTCGTTGTCCCGCATTGGGATAATTAATGAAAATGTCCCCCAAAATGGCGAAAGCGTCCTGCATTCCAGTAATTTTAAAACTGTTGGTCTAAGAGCACATGCCGAAACTATGTGTACGGCACGCTATGACTTCTTACAAGTCAACTTCACAATGCACCTTTACGAATAAATGACAATGTTATTACATTAAGTGCAAAAGAAAAAAAAAACGATATACAATGTCTATTTTAAAATGACAATGTCGCTAGCATTTTGTGTTAATGCAGGTAACGCATTTGCTGTTTTTGGCATATTTTCTCTCCCTTAAGTACGCTTCATTAAGTAGTACTCGAGGTGGCAAACATGATGTAATATATCACAGTATGTATAAACTGTATTTAAAATCTGACATGCAAATACAGTATCAGCATTCATCTTACTTCCTTCGGGTTTAAAAAGTTGGTGAAATTCTGAAAAAAAGCACCAACGAATGTGAATGAGCATTGCATGTAGTAAGGCACAATTAAAACTTTGCACTTCATGGAAAGAAGTTCTATAATACAGTAGTTCAATTGGAATTTTATCAAATTTCTTTCGAGGTTATTACAAAACATAACTCTTTGGGTGAAATAAGCTACTTATAAAATGTGTGAAGCATGATGCTCTATGACCTAAAGCAAAGTATTTCAGACAACGAAGGTGATCGGAAAAAATTAACAAAGAAACAATACGTAAAAATCGTCAGATTAAAATTCAAAATAGGAGCAAGAGAAAATATCTATGAACTGCAAATAAAGATTGAAAATTAAGAATAAAATGTCACTCATGTTAGATATGTTGCTTTAAATGGAAATGATTAGGCCAACTCTGCTCGCCTAAATTTCTTTCCCAGTTTCAGAATAATTTGCACAATTAGTTTCGTGATCTTAGTCCTTCACATCGTCGAAATGTACCGCACTGAGATCTGAAAAAGTTGGCCACCTTACCTTACAATGTATTAATATGTTTGCTACTCCTTCGAACTGAAAGGGCCGGCCGCGGTGGCCGAAGGGACTGAGGCGCTCCAGTCACGGTCTGCACGGTCACTACCGACGGGGATTCGAATCTCACCCTCGGGCATGGATATTTGTGTCGTCCTTAGTGTTAGCTAGTTCATAAGTAGTTTGTAAGTCTCATAAGCTATTCAAACATTTGAACATTGAACATGCTGAAATGGATGGACAGATATGAATGAAACTTGGAATGGAGATAGCTTATATACTGCATTAATACATGAGCTACCTTTAGGAAGTCACCGTACGGGTACCTTACAGTGGGTTAACACGTTTGTTTCTTTTCACACTGTTTTCATGAAGAAGATTTTTATAATCTGCAAGCCAGTGAATTTAGCATGGGTACTATGCGACATTGACACCGTTTGACCAGTCACCATAAAACTTGGCGCGTGTATGTATGTTTCTATATATAGGAGAGAAAAGAGTAGGTAGAGGAGGAGCCGGAGAGAAAGGGGAGGGAGGAGACGTACAGAGAGAGGGTAGAGGAGGAGCGGACAGAGAGGAAAGGAGGGGAATGAGAGAGGGTGACGGACGGCTGAAAGGAGATAACAGAGGAAGGGGGAGGAGGAGATGAAAAGATAGAGGGAGGAGAAAGAGGGAAAGTTGCACTGAGGGATAAGGAAAGAGAAGGAGCACAGAGAAATTAAATGGAAGATGGACTAACTTAACACTGGAATGTACCCGAGCGATGCCGGGTTTTCAGCTGGTAATAAATAAATAAGAGTAAAATGCCACCTCGGATGGCGTGAGCACCTAATATTTAATCTCGGCCATTTAGCAACTTAATTGACCTGTATATCAACAGGACGTTCCAATCTGTTTGCCGCGCCGCTCTCGTTCCGAGTGCTGGCAGGTGTTGGCGTCTGCGTCGCTATCGTAAGACGCGCCCCCGCCGGCGAGACGGACGTCCCGCGGAGATCAATAAACACTGTGGGGAAACATTTGCCTTCCAAATCCGAGCTGCGAGCTGCGAGCTGCTAGCCGCGGCCTCGCCTCCCGCCCGCCGTAATGGCTCCCGGCGAAAATCGTTAACTCCGGCGCCGCCGCGTGGCGCGCTGCCCGTCTTCCTGTGCGCCACTTCCGGCCATAACGTCTGCTCCGCTAATTTGGTCAGTTAGGCGGGATCGCTTTGTTCGTTCCGGCCAGGGGGGGAGGCAGCCGCGTCAATGGGCCCGTGCCATTGTGAGCGGCAAGGCAACCGGACCTCGCTCACCAGATTTTGCAATGCCGCAGCTGCCGGCGTGGCGTCGCGGGCTCTCCCTCCTGCCAATGAGAACGGCGGAAACGCGGCCGTTGCCGTGTCTCACTGCGCGAGCGTTCCACGTACACGTTTGAACCGATTACGTTTTTCGATCACGTGATCTGTCACCATGGATGTATATAAGGGAGGGGTCCGGACACCCCCATAGCTTACAATAAAAAGAAAAGTAAACTAAAACAAAAATAGAATATTTGCTAATACCCTCTTTCTTAACCCTTTCACTCCGGCGCCGTGATTGTTGCACCGTGCGCTGTGGACGAGCGCCAGTCGCGCCCGGCCGTGCCCGCTGTACGGCGCATTTTCCGCACTCCCCACGGCGCTACTCTGTCCAGCTTTCACACTCTCAATTTTATCGCAATTACTGGACTTTATACTATATATTTATTAGGGAAAATTCATTGGGAATAGAAAAAGTTTTCTTCCTTCTTTCAGATAATTCGCGTAATTTTTTCGTGAGTTCTAAAAGATCCAAGTTTTGGATTCAGCTCTTGTGGGATGTGGACGTTATTATTATAAACGCATATTTCGCTTGTTCAATAATATTTATTTACAATTGCTTTACGTTACATCATTACGATGTATGACGCGAGGCGGAACTGCTACAGCAGTGCCGGCCGCGGTGACCGAGGGGACTGGGGCGCTTCAGTCACGGTCTGCACGGCCACTACGGTCGGGGGTTCGAATCCCCCCTCGGGCATGGATATTTGTGCCGTCCTCGTTCGTAAGTAGTTCATAAGTAGTTTGTAAGTTTAGGGACTGATGACCCCGTAGTTAAGTCCCATAAGCTTTACAAACATTTGAACATTTTGCTACAGCAGTCCACCGGCTGGGCGGCACAGGCAGCACTCGACTGCTGCAGCAGTCCACCGCCTGTGGCTGTGGAGCACATTCGCTCCCGACTTCTGCATAAGTTCACCGTAGCGAAAGGGTTAAATCCTGTGACTCAAAATTGTGGTCATGGAACATGCTTGGTTTGCATAGCAATAATCTGTATGGAGGCGTGATTCAATAAAACAATAGCTGTGCCCTATAACTGACAAGTGTGTTCCTGTTTTAACTGTTGAATTGTCACATTTGAAACAACTATGAAACGATTAAGTTAGATATTTTGGTGTAAACGAAGGCTTCAGCGGCCGTTGCCATTGTTGATAAAACTCTTCTGTCGGTGAAATATTTGATATATTGACGATGCGGTCCAATACCCAGAAGAGTTTAATCGTAGATATATGCGTAGCCAGTTGCTACCTTTCGCACACTAGAGATCCCTTGTCTAAAACATTTTGTAAATGGTACTGATTTTCTGATGATTTTACTAGATGCTAAAAAACATCATCAAATGCAGACACCCTAAGACATTGCTCAGATTATTTCCTCGATCATTCCTATACATTAGGAGAAGCAGAGGACTTATGACACTCCCTAGGGGACACTATATGTCAAAACATTACGCCATGATTTCCGTCTGCTACTGTGAATTGTGCTCTCTATAGGAAATCATGTATCCAGTCACCCAAATGAGTCGATAATTCGTAGGCACGCAATTTGATTGAAAAATCCTTGCTAGGAACAGCGTAAAAACCTTCTGGAATGAATTTGAGATTAGATGTCTCATTACTTCTTAAGAATAAAGAACTAGTTATGGTGCAGAAGAACAATATTTCCTCAAACCGTATTGGTTGTAATGGGACACATCGTTTCCTTAAAGCTGATCATAACGTGCAATGTGGTGCGCGCGGCAGTCCGCCGTCGGGAGTTCGAATCCCCCCTCGGGCATGGATGTTTGTGTCGTCTCTAGTATAAGGTAGTTCATAAGTAGTTTGTAAATTTAGGGAGTGATGACCCCGCAGTTAAGTCCCTTAAGCTTAACAAACATTCTATTCTATAACGTGCAAGTCAGTATATGATGCAAAATCCTGCCGCAAATCGACGTCAGGAGTAATCCATTGAATTACATGCCCATCTCAGTATTGCCTTCCTTGAAAGTTGGTGTAAACGTTGCTAGTCTTTAGACACTGGTGTTTAACGGAACGACAGTTCAAATGTTTGTAGAGCTTATGGGACTTAACTACGGTGTCATCAGTCCCCAAACTTACAAACTACCTATGAACCAGCTAATAGTAAGGACGGCACAAATATCCATGCCCAAGGGGGGGATTCGAACCCCCTACCGTAGGAACGATAGTTGTATATGATTGCTAATTACGAAGCTATTATATTGCCATCTCTGAAAGGAACCCAATCTGCTTGCAATCTGGACCAGAAATGATCAAATGTTCGTGTATCTATTGAACGAAACTGCAGTAATGAGCCCCTAGATTGACAAACTATTTAAACTAAATCATGCAAAGGACAAAACATTCACCCATACCCGAAGCATGACTCGAACCTCCGACGTGGAGCAGTGGCGCACTCCACAGAATGACTTTAGAGCGCTGGGGCACTCCCACGCGGCTCTGGACCAGAATACTTACATTTTATTAAGTGATCTCAGATTATAGATTTAATGAGTTTGTAGGATTTTCAATTTCCATTTGCTTGATTTTATTGGGGTTGACAGTAATACCTTGTTATAAAATTCAAATGTTTGTATCGTCTATGGGACTTAACTACGGGGTCATCAGTCCCTAAACTTACAAACTACTTATGAACTACTTACGAACTAGGACGGCACAAATAACCATGCCCGAGGGGGGATTCGAACCCCCGACCGTAGTGGCCGTGCAGACCGTGACTGGAGCGCCTTGTTATAGCGTGAACGAAGTTAAAGGGAAAAAAATAGTTTCCCTGTCTTATTGCACACCGTCCATGTCAAAGCCATAGGTACGTCTGTGTCTGTCACATTTCTGCGTCGTCACGATCAACCTTCGAATTAGGGCTACTAAGAGTACATATTTATTATACAAATCACTAAACCGCGTATCTTTAGTTGAAAACCTATTTTTCCCTTGAGTTCAAAAGTTCAAAACGTTTGTAAATCTATGAGCTTTAACTGCTTGCCGCGGTGGAGTAGCCGAGCGGTCTAAAGCGTCTCGCTGCGGAGCGCGCGGTTGCTCGCCGTGGAGGTTCGAGTCCTCCCTGGGGCATGGGTGTGTGTGTTTGTCCGTAGGTTAGTTTACCTAGGTTTAAGTAGTTTGTAAGCTACGGACTGGTGACACGCAGTTTGGTCCGATAGATTTACAGACATTTCTTTAACTGCTTAACAGCTTGCAAAGTACTTAAACTAAGTGAAACTAACCTGAGGACAACACACACACAGCGTCGGCTTTAGGGTGGGGCGACCCGCGCTGTAGCCCAGGGCGCCGAAACCGAGGGGCACCGCGTACGCCAAAACAAGGCTAAATAAATTATTAAAAAAAAAATCGGTATTACAGTATAGAAAAATGTTCAAATGTTTGTAAATCTATCGGACCAAACTGCGTGGCCATCAGTCCGTAGCTTACAAACTACTTAACCTAAGGTAAACCATCCTTAGGACAACACACACACCCATGCCCCAGGGAGGACTCGAACCTCTGACGGCGAGCAAACTCGCGCTCCACAGCGAGGTGCCTTAGACCGCTCGGCTACTCCACCGCGGCGTACAGTATACAATCACAAACTTTTCGAAACTGAAATACTGATCAGTTTCATTCAACATCCGTCGTTTCACTGTTTGAACGACACTGACGGGTAAGACGTGGCACCCATTCGAACGACCTGAGAGCCTCCGAAGACTGATAAACACAGCCTCGCGCGTGCAGCCATAAGAGAAATGGAACTGCCTGTATACTGAAGTACTGCTCCACTGGTGTAAGTATTTAATCTGGAATCCAACATTAAAATTGCACTTACCAAATAAAAACTGAAGTGCTTCCTAAAATAATTTACAAAACGTGAAATTAAAGATATTTAATGTTAAATTGCAAAACAGCTATCCAGGACATAATATCTCGGGCGGGGATTGGTCGCAGTTTGGGGGCTGGGGAGTCACTTGCCAAGTCGCGGGCGGGCACCTCTGGGACCACCCACTCTACCGCTGGAGGATGTCGTCCTAGACTTGCAACTTTCACGGCATATAGTCGTTTAATATCCTCCTTAGATATGAAAACATCCACTTTCTTTAACCACTCATTGTAATTTCACAGCCGGCCGCAGTGGCCGAGCGATCTGCGTCGTGCCAGTCACGGTCTGCAAGGCCGCTGCGGTCGGGGGGTTCGAATCCCCCCACGAACATTACTCTGCAATCCACCGAAAGGAACGTGGCGGAGGGTACCTAGTACCACTAGTAGTTACTCGCTTTCCGATTCTATTCCCATGTATAATGAGGGAAAAACAAATGCTTGTATCCGTCTGTACGAGCTCTAATCTCTCTGATCTAATCTTTGCGGTATTTAAGCGACCTCTAGGCTGGTGGCAGTAGAATCGATCTGCAGTCCGCTTCAAATTACTTTACCGCTCTCTAAACTTCTTCAACAGTGTTTCTCGAAAAGAACGTCGCCTTCCCTCAAGAGATTGCCATTTGAGTTCCCGAAGCATCTCGATAACACTGGCGCATAGTTAGATCAAACCAGTAACAAATCCAGCCTCCTAAAAATTGCTTCTGTGTACTTCTTTAAAGCAACCTGGCGGGGATCCCAAACACCTGAGCAATATTGAAGACGGGGTCGCACAAGCGTTTTACATGCGGGCTCGTTTATAGACGAATTATATGTTCCCAAAATTCTCCCAATAAACAGAAAACGACCATCCGCCTTCTCCACAACTGTCTTTATACCCTCATTGTGTTTCATAACACTGTTTGTTGTTACGCAAAGATATTTAATTGACGCAACTCTGTCAAGCAGCACACTACTAATGCTGTATTCGAACATTACGGTATGTTTTCTCCTACTCATCTTCGTTACCATATATTTATCTACATTGAGAGCTAGCTGCCATTCCTCACTATGTCCGACAGTTCTTTTATATAGATGTAAAATAATAACGGTCCTGTCACACTACCATGGTGCACTACTGACAATACCTTGTCTCTGATGAACACTCGCCATCGAGGACAACATACCGCGTTACTTGTTTTCGAGGCACTCATATATATGGGTACCTATTCCATAAGCTCCTACCTTCTTTAGCAGTCTGTAGTGTGGTACCTTGTCACACACCTTTCGGAAATCGAGAAAGATGTAATCTTCCTATTGCCCTTCATCCATAGCTCGCAGGGTGTCATGGGAGAAAAGGAAAAGTTCCGCACGACTGATGCTTCCTAAAGCCGTGCTGGTTCATGGACAGAAGCTTTTTCTTTACTGTATTAGAACTGAGGATATGCTCAAGAATTCTACAGCAAACTATGCTAATGATATTGGCCTGTAATTATTCGGGACCGTTCTTTTGCCTATTTCATACGTGGGATTAACCTGTGGCTTCTTCCAGTCGCTTGTAACTTTACACTGGATGAAAGATTCGCCATAAATGCAAGCTAAGTAAGGGACCATTGCCGCAGAGTACTCTCCGCGAAACCGGATTGCTACATCCAGCGCTTTATTTACAATGCATTTAAATTTTGCTCATAATCCATGTCCACCATTCCGGAACTAAACGATGTTCATTAATCCCTTAAGTGGGACGACAACAGTTGCTTACCTGCTCTTTCTAGCACTAACACTGTCCTGGCTTCTTGACCGATTTATTAAATTTGGTGGCCACTGTCGCTATAACGTCATCTTGATTACTAATCCCTGTCTCGACATTGAGATCACTGACAAGGTCTTGCCTGTTTGTAGCTATATTGTCAAAAATATTTCCACTGCATGTGGGCTAACGATTTAGCTGCTCAAAGCAGTATTCGGAAATGTACTCAACAATAGTTCACAAGACTGCTTGTCCGTACTTCCTGTAGTGAAGGCATAGGCGTCCCAGCCTATACTCGGGAGGTTGAAGTCTGGCCTAACTAATAAAGCATGGTCATAGTACCTTCACGCAGAGCTGGGCACCTGTTAATCAAAAAGTTAACTACGTTAATCATTAATCCGTTACTAAAAAAAGGTAACTTCGTTAAACGTTAAAGTGTTACTCTGCGGACTATTTAACGGTAATTAACGTTAATCGTTAGCTCGTAACAGTATCTCCCAATTTATATATTTATGTTGTTATTGAAATCAGCAATCAAAAAACGTATTACCCTACGCGATATTTAAGATAAATGTTTTGGATACGAAAGTTTAATTAGTATAAACAAAAACAAGTATTAGTCGGCCACTCTATCGTGGCAGTCGGCCGTGAGTGTAAACAAATGACGTCGAATCACATACTATAGTGTGAAACAGACTCTGCAAGAGTCATTTGCTTTGCGGGTCAAGTCTTTTCTTCTTTGAAATTATTTCTCTTCTTGTATAAAAAGAAGAATGTTTGTCATTTGTTTGTGTAAGCCTCAATTGTTGATTTTTTCAGAAGGCACAATTTACGGTTGAAAAGCATTTGTTCTCCTGATCTTGATATAAAATCCACAAAATCACTTAGATGTGGCCACGGATTTTCATCAGCTATTGAGCCCATCATAACATTTTCACACACAAATCTTCTTCGACACTCAGATCACTTCCACTGGCGAAAGGTGCACATAACGCAAACAAGCAACAACCTGCTGCCGGCGAGTACTCGGGACGTTAAACTGTCAATCTTCCTTCCTTCTTAGACTCCCTTAGCGCAGATATACGCAGAGTCGCAGTTTTCCTTCAGTTGCAGCAAGCTTACACTAAGTTGTGGGTTTCCCTGGGTCCCCATTTTTGCTCTTCGGGTCTCGGCAGCACCATTCAGAAAATCAACCGCGCGCTTCCAGGGAGTGATTCACCGCATAGCATGCAGAAAGGGACACAATTTACTAAAATGAGCACAATTTACGCGGGAAGACTTTTGTCATAAGAAGTGGGTACAAAAGTAACGGATTAACGCAAATTAACGGAAGTTAATCCGTTACTCAAAAAGTTAACTTCGTTAATTAACGATTAATGGATTAACGGACTTGTGTCCCTATATGTCTTCACGCTACAAAATGGCACCAAGAGCTACTGTTATTGCTAACCGCTATAGTTCCCCCAAGAATACCTGACCTCCATTCCTAAGACTGAGTCCTCTATTCGTTCTATGTCATGTTTTCAGTTCTTGTCTCAAATATTCAAATGTTTGTAGAGCTTATGGGACTTAACTACGGGGCCATCAATCCGTAAACTTACGAACTACTCATGAACTACCTTATACTAAAGACGGCACAAACATCTATGCCCACGGGGGGATCGAACCTTCGAGCGCAGCGGCCGTGCAGAGCGTGACTGGCACGCCGCAGACCGCTCGGCCACTGCGGCCGGCTCAGTTTTTGTCTAATGTATGGGGAAGACGTTCTCACGTATAATACAATCAGGTAACTTCGTAAGTGCTTCTCAGTGATCTCAATAACTGGATGCTAGATCCACATTTTCTGCTGCAGTATAAACCGCACTTCCCAGATTTAAACTCAACAGAGAATTAGTAGGACCGGTGTAGCGACCGTAGGACGCAACCCATTTAGTCGGATACTAGGCACCACGTGCCCGTTGCACCCTAGTGCCGCCGCCGGCCGCGTTACCCTCAGGAGTTGGTGCCTCGCGGCTGCTAGCAGTACCAGGTAGCAGGTAGCAGATGAGCCGGTGGCGGTGCCGGCACGTCCGAGACTTCCGGCCGCTTTTCCCGGCGCGTTCTCATGTAACACTGGAGAAAGCCGCGCAATCGCAAAGAAACTGCCCGCCGCGGTCTGCGACCTCTCTCCCGGCGAGTGAAACCCGACGCTCCTCTGCCAGTAGAGCATTCGCCGATCCGTCGTGGGAACAGCCGCCAAATTACTTCCGCGCATTCCTCGCCCACTGCACAGCTCTCCCTGCGACACTCGCCGGTCACTGGTCACATAGCCGGTACTTCTTAGTTCACAGTCATGTACACCCATCTCAATTATACATAACATCTACATCTACATAGATACTCTGCAAATCACACTTCATTGCTTGGCAGAGGGTTCATTAACAATTTTCGTAACCTCTCCCTAACGTTTCATTCTGTAATAGCGCGCAGGAAGAGAGAACACCTAAATCGTCCCGTTTTCGATCTGATTTCTCTTATTGTATTGGGATGGTCATGTCTCCCTATGTAGGTGGGTGCTAGCAAAATATTTTCGCATTCGGAAGTAAAAGTCATTGTTTGAAATTTCGCAAACAGGTCATACCGCAATGAATAACGTCTTTCTTTTAATGAGTCCCACCCCAATTCGTGCAACATTTCCGTGACGTCTTGCCCCCCGCCTCCCCCTGTAACGTGATAAAACGTGCTACCCTTCTCTGAACCTTCTCCATGTCTTCCGTCAGTCCTACCTAGTTAGGGTCCGCACTGGGCAACAGTACTGAAGGAGAGGACGCACAAGTGTAATGCAGCTGTTGCATCTTCGAAGCGTTCTGCCAATGAAGCGTAACCTTGGTTTGCCTCCTCCACAACATTTTCTTTGTGTTCTCTCTAGTCTAAGTTGTTCTCAATTGTAATTCCTGGCTATTGGGTAGAATTTACGACCTTAACGTTTGACTGATTTATTGTGTAATTGAAGTTCAGCGGATTTATTTTAGTGGTCATGTGTATTACTTCACACTTTTCATTTTTAGTGTTAATTGTCAGTTTTCTTACCATGTGGACATTTTGTCTGAATCGCTTTCCAGTTCCTTTTGATGTTCTGTTGACGAAGTGGCCGAGCGGTCTGCGGCGCGCCAGTCACAGTCTGCACGGCCGTTACGGTCGGGGATTCGAATCCCTCCTCGGGCATGGATATTTCTGTCGTCCTTAGTATAAGATAGTTCATAAGTAGTTTGTAAGTTTAGCGACTGATGACCCTGCAGTTAACTCCTTTAACCTTAACAAACATTTGAACATTTGATCCTCTGTTGACTTACTAACCGATGAACGACAGCATTATCCGTGAACAATCTAAGGGACCTATTCAGATTGTCTCCTAAATCGTTTTTAAACACAAGGAACAGTAGGAGACCTATAACATGTTTTGCATTACCAACGTACGTTTTGTGGTAGCCGCAGGGTGTGGATAAAATAATTCGAACACTTAACATAGACACAATGTATATTTTTGGAAATATTTTTGATTCCTTTGGGAAAACAACGCCGTATGTTAATGTTTCATATATAAAAATAGCTTAGAGCCAAAATTTGTCGTTCTATTATCAACTAGTTTCGACCCAATGGTGGGCCGTCTTCAGGATGTTCCACTGTAATATACTGTTTTTACATTTAGAGGATTGCTAAAAACAACGACATTTGTAAGCAAATTAAATTAGAATTAAAAGAAAAGAGAATAAAAGAGATTATGCACAAGATGGTATGTGGCGGTGCAGTAGCTGCGAGTTGCTCAAGTGCTGTCACTACTGCACTTCAATAGCAAAAACTCCGTCACTGTACTGTCTGGACCCATCATTAGCTGCCAATAAAATAACTTAAACATGTTAAAAACTCTTAAATGTTAATTAAAAATACATTGTTTTGACATTACTAGCCGTAAAAATAGGTTTTGTCATGGTTGTGATACACACAATGAAACATTAAATTTTAAAATAAAAATGGCTTCTAGTAACGTTTGATACGTTTCAGGAACGGATTAGAGCATCCAAAGCACCGTCACAGTGTCTACAAGACTATATACCATATATTGAGCACGTGGATCGTTACAGGGAAACTTCCTCAATAGTCGAGAACACTCTATGTGTTTGCCACACTTGCACAACAGCATGTCTACATCTACATCTACATGGGATACTCTGAAAATCACATTTATGTGCCTGGCAGAGGGTTCATCGAACCACCTGTATGTTATTTACCTCCCATTCCATTCTCGAACTGCGCGAGGAAAGAAAGAACACCTGAATCTCTCCGTTCGAGCTCTGATTTCTCGTATTTTATTCTGATGATCTTTTCTACCTATGTAAGTCGCACTCAACAATATATTTTCGCATTCGGAGGAGAATGTTGGTGATTGTAGTTTCGTAAGTAGTCCACGCCGTAACGACAAGCGCCGTTGTTGTAATGATTCCAATTCCAGATCTTGTATCATTTCCGTAACGCTGGCTCCCTGACCTTCTTTGGACTCTTTCTATGTCCTCCGTCAAAACCACCTGATAAGGGTCCCACACTGGGATGCAATACTCCAGAAAAGAACGGACAAGCGTAGTGTATGCATTCTGTCTAGTAGTTCTGTTGCATCTTCCAAGAGTTCTGCCAATAAAACGTTTCTGGTTCGCCTTTCCCACGACATTATCTACGTGTTCTTTCCCGTTTAAGTCTGAAGTAATAGTAATTGCTAGGTATTTTTTGGAGTTTACGGCCTTCACTTTTGACTGATCTTTGTTGTAAACAAAGTTTAACGGATTTATTTTCGTACTGATGTTGACGACTTCACACTTCCCATTATTTAGAGTCAATTGCCAATTTTTACACCATTGTGACATCTTATTTAGAAAGTTCTGTAGTTGGTTTTGATCTTGAGATGATTTTACTGGACGGTAAATAACGGCGTCATCTGCAAACAACCTGCAGCAATTTCAAGCTGCGTATAGTCATCCAAATAAGCGGGCGATACTTCTTCCCGCTCGCTCTTACTAACCGCGGTCGACAACTAGTGCAGCATATATATCAACAATATGGTCACCCGCTGTTACTGGAAGGCATGGTTTACACAAGCTCACCCCGTCGTCGACTGACTTACATCGACAGTCCAAAGATAAAAGCTATTTCCTCCATAGAGGTCGTACCTTGAGGCAAGGAGTATCCGTCGATAGTGATATATGGTATACCCACCCTAGGCATGTGCACTGCACTGCATAGTGTGGGAACAAACGTTGATATACTTTTTTCTTGCGTTAGAGAATGTCCTCAGAAAGTCTACAAACGAGCCGGGCTGTACCTTCTCTTTGACTTAATGAAGCTACCAATGTTACTTACTCATCTACATTCTGCATTCAACGACAAGGGTTCGCTTTCGATAGATGGTGCTATGGGCAAGCTTATTTACATTTTATGACAGTTCAAAAGTTTTGTGTCCCAGCCTCGTCGCCACTTTTGTGTCTCGTTTCCGCCGGTTGTAGGTGTCGGTGGCCGAGTAGAAAGAGACCGACACAGGAATAAAGGATGCACGCTTGTGCAGGTACGGAGGTGACCAGCTAGTGGGACAGCAGAAACTAGAAACACTAGAGTAAATTAGAACGAGATATATATTTCATAGAGACTTAGTAATACTTAACTTTTACATAGTTCAGTACTGCAGAATGCTGATACATAGTTGAAGTTGATAGAGGCCTGCCTACTGATGATTCCTAGTGCCTTTCCGATAGCCAAGTCTTAATTGGTGCCTATCTGATTCCGAAGTGTTAACTGGTTCCTATCTCAGTCCCAGCTGAACGATGCAGTCCAGTGGTGGCCACGAGCGGAGTTGTAGCAGAGGGCGCTCGTGGCTGACGTCGTAAGAACGCCGCGCCGTGGGTGCAGGGCGGCGCGCGGCGAAAGTAGGTCGTGCGCACTTAATACTTGTGCGACACCACATAAAGACCAAGCTTTTCGATTCATGTGAACGTAACTCCAGGAGGAATGTTTTTATGGTATACACGGCAGAAACAAAACTTTTTGTGTACCTCAGACAGTAGAGCTCTTGCCCCCGAAACTCAAATGCCCCAGGTTCGAATCCCGGTTCCACCACACAATTTTATGTTGTGGCGTCGGTATTCGCCACAACGCCGGTGGTCTATGGAAGTCGCCGCGGTACTTGAAGAAGAGCGACAGATAAGTCGCTGCACATTACTGCGGCCGCCAGGCGCGCCTGCAGTCTCTGTACCTCTTTGCTTACCTCGCGCGCCGGCCTACACACGTTGGCGCACCACAGCACCATACAGACGGTACGGTAACAGTCGACCACTGTACGTAACAAGAGCACTGCTTTGTCACTAAAATTAGTAAATAAGGTCCGTGTGAACTCCTGGTTACTCCATGCTACAAAGCCTTGTTCCCTGGCTCGAACTGAGAACAGACTCGTTCCAAATTACTTCGATAACAGGAAGTGGTCAATATACATAACAGCTCATACGTTCCTATACACAGACATTAATATGCAAGCAACCACACTTAAAGTTATCATGGAAAGGTATCAAAGAAAACATTTATGGCGCAACGGAATTTAGTTGTAAGAAACATTGCATCTGATCATGTTCTCAGCACTTGTGAAACAATATTAAATAAAAGAGGGAAGGCGCTCTAAAACTACAATTTATAGGCAACTTACGGAATATGCTGAACTTAAACTTGTTTATTTCAGATAGAAAACAAGCAAAGTGGGGAACCACAATAAAATGCATCTCTTACATGGATTAATGAGGACGGTGCCCATCTTAAATTATACATGATTTAACGCTATTGGGGGGAAGGATTCACAAACAACACTCATTCTCTCAACATATCACCTATTAGAAATCGGGCCCAACAAAGCCAGAAAGTATTTACACAGAGTTCATACACCGCCACATGATCACAAAAGGTTTTAACATATCAAGCCGTTATCAAACTGCAACTAGAAAAACACAGACCGCGTTTATCTATTGGAAATCACTGAATTGAAAAACGAAAACACTTTTCCGGACACGATCGGAGAAAACATTCCAAAAAATAATTCTAAGTTCACGAATGTAAGTTAAACATGCTAGTCAATGCAACGCTACCATCTCCAGAAACAAGAGCGGAACCAACCTTACCTCACCAGACGACCAGCCGAGAGTGAATCGCCTTGCGGCCACCGGGCCGCGGGAAAACGCGGGAAGCCACCGGAAACTGGAAAATCCAAGAAAACAGCGATGGTGGGGGACTGAGAGACTCGCCAACCAGCTCGCAATCAAAGGGTGTGGAAACATCTTAGGTAGTATCAGCAGCTATCGATACTGAGCCAGAGAGAACAAATGTTCAAATGTTTGTGTAGCTTATGGGACTTAACTATGGGGTCAGTAGTCCCTAAACTTACAAATTACTTATGAACTAGCTAAGACTAAGGACGGCACAAATATCCATGCTCGACGGGGGATTCGAACCCCCGACCGTAGTGGCCGTGCAAACCGTGACTGGCGCTCCTCAGTCCCCTCGGCCACCGTGGCCGGCCCAGAGAGAACGATGCAAAGCGAGCTGTTACTCCCCACATTCAAACAGCCATAGATGCACGCACACACGTAAAGGTAAAAAAACTGCACATTCTCACAGGGACAGTGGCGTAGCGGAGAAGCCGTACTTATGCCACATTAATTACTATAATAATAAATTATTAACATAACAAAATAAGAAAAACCTCGCAATATTAACTAATATTCTAACACATGAAATAAAAATGTTATTCCTCAAGCCTTGAAAAGAGTGGAGTTCAAGTTTTAACAAAATGACAATCTAGCGATATTAAATAAATTATAACGTTACAGAGACTATACAAAAATATATAGAAGGCGACAGACGGTCGTCTTTCAACGGGACAGTTCCAGTCAGAAAGAGGCAGTTCTACGATGCAGCCGTTATGATCCAGGAATTCCATTGACTATAGTTAGCGTCATACAAGAAGGCGCTTCCGCGCATAGAGGCGGAGAGATAAGAGAAGCGTGGCAGGGAGGAGCAACGGCCGAGCGCAAACAGTTGAGCCTGCGGGAGAAACATTGCGTAACTCGCTAGCGACGTACATACAGAATGAACATTATTGGCTGTCATTGCAGTTATGGAGGAGGGTGCGCAGAACGGCTGAAAACTGGGCCGCCTTCTTAGGTGACGCCGACTGTAGAGCCAGCAGCCGTCTACGCACAAGTCGGAACAGTTATTAGTACATTGAGGAACTGTGTATTCAATAGGAAGAACTTTTACCATCAGAAGCACACTAGTTACTTATTTCATTGTATTAATAAAATATGTTGACAATCAATTATGTTAATTACAGACCTAAGTCCACATCCTAGTTCGTCAGAGTCCACCTCCTCCCACAACAGCATCCCGAAGTCACAACATTTTAATCTGTCCGAAAGTTCCTTATCAGCGCACACTCTGCTGCAGAGTGGAAATTTTATTCTGGAAACATATCTTAGGCTGTGACTGACAAGGGAACTCCACGAACCCGAGGCGGCAAAACTTCTTGAAAAGTTCAGTTTAGGAAGTCCTAACCATAATTAAATTTATGGCGCATTGAAATTCTGCGGAATTATATTTTGACACTGCGGAATTAAGCGTTGAAAATGGAACAAAATCGAACATCTCAAAAACTATCAAAGATAAAAATTTCGAACCACTTTTTTTCCTATGAAACCAGTGAAAGTAGAGCCTTTGGCGAAAATTTCGAGCATTTTGCGATATCTGCAGTCGTTTGTGAAAAAAACTTGAAATTTGTACGTTTTTGAACCTCTTTTTGTTTGTAAAAATTATAATTAGGCAGTAATAAGCAGTGAAACGCATAACGACGTCTGATCATTTTAAATATATACCTTCCGGTTGGTATGGTAACTGCACCGATTGAAACCAGAGTTTACGCTTTGAAACAATTTGCGCTTGGCCCTCCGGAGTAGGCCAAAGGCGATGCACGTTGTCTGGGCGACGAATGGAACTGTTAGGGAAAAGGGGGAGGGGGGGGGAGGGGAATGGAGTCGAGCCTCGCTCGTGGTCGTACTCCACTCTGTGAGCCAGCTTGAGCACACGTGCACTGTTCCGCGTTTCCCGGACCCCTCTAATATGCAATCCTTATAGCTCATTTGGAGCGACATTTAAAAAGGTTATCTCGGAAATGTGATAGCCATATCTTATCATAGTAGGGTAATACCAAGCTACTTCTCAGTTATACACGTTGCATACCATATACAGGATATACAACATTGAAGAATTATTTTAACGCGAATTGGGCCAATTAAAAGGATAAATTCAGTTTTAAAAAAATGAATATAGCAATTACAACTATACCTGCCCAAAACAAAAGACAGTCAGTTTTCAGAGGACATTAAAAACCAGCCAGTCATTTTGTTGTTACTTTTTAGTTAATAACTGCTTTTAGACAGAAAAATATACTGACTATAAAACAGTAAACAGCTCAAAAGTGCCAATAAATGACTTTGACTTGTGTTTGAACGGCCACTGAAAAGTAACCTGGGTATTAACGGCACGTATAGGAAATTCTGGTTTCAATAGTTGCAGTTACCATACCAACCGGAAGGTACATATTTAAAATGATCACTTCAGACGTCGTTATGCGTTTCACTGCTTATTAATGCCTAATTGTAATTTTTACAAGCAAAAAGAGGTTCAAAATTGTACAAATTTCAAGTTTTCTCACAAACGGCTGGAGATATCGCAAAATGCTCGAAATTTTCGCCAAAGGCTCTACTTTTACCGGTTTCATAGGAAAAAAGTGGTTCGAAATTTTTATCTTTCATAGTTTTTGAGATAGTTCGATTTTATTCAATTTTTAACGCTTAATTCCGCAGGATTAAAATAAAATTTCGCAGATTTTCAATGCGCCATAAATTTTATCGTGATAAGGACTTCCTAAACCCAATTTTTCAAAACGTTTTGCCGCCTCGGGTTCGTGGAGTTCCCTTGTAAGTCATGTCTCGACAATAACCTTTCTTCCATGAGTGTTAGTCCTGCAAGGTTCGCAGGAGAACTTCTGTGAAGTTTGGAAAGTAGGAGGCGAGGCACTAGCAGAAGTGAAGCGTGCCGGGATTGTTCAGACTGTTACCGGGCGCCGTGGCTCAGCGCGCCGGGTCAGACGGCTCAAAGCTCTAAGAAAGAAAGCTTGAGCCAAGAACCCATCAAACGACAATGAACAAACACGATCAGCGACCGCAAAGAAATGTTCAAATATTTGTATATCTTACGGAACCCAACTACGGGGTCACCAGTCCCTAAATCTACAAACTACTTATGATCTACCTTATACTAAAGGCGGCACAAACGTCCATGCCCGAGAGGGATATTCGAATCCCCGACTGCAGCAGCCGTGCAGAACGTGACTGGCACGTCGCAGACCGCTCGATCACCGCAGCCGGCGACCGCAAAACAGAACTACCCATACAGGGAGAGAGAGAGAGAGAGAAACGCAAAGATCCCAGGTTCAAAACCTGGTTCCGGCATACAATTTTAATCTGCAAGGGAGTTTCTATTTTTCTTCTTTCTTGCTCAGCTTCATCTATACTCGCAAGTTAAGGGGTAGTATCGGGCATCGGGTCGCATCAGATAGAGCTACTCTCTAAACAGACCTGTTGCTCCACTGTAGTGCGAATCAAAACAGTAGTGTATTTCAGACTGGCAATAAGTTGTGTGTTCGTAGTACGTTTCACGATGAACGAAATCAAATATGGAGTGCTGCACTTTGTAAGTACGTAATCTTTCACTCTTATTGTATATTTAGGTACAACTGATATCATTCTCAATGGGGTAGTCTCCTCGTGGGTACACTTCATTGCCCACTTCCGCAAATATACGGCGTGGTCAGAAAAACTCCGCCGGCCGCGATGTCCAAGCGGTCTGCGGCGCGGCAGTCACGGTCTGCACGGCCACTGCGGTCGGGGGTTCGAATCGCCCCTCGTCCATGGATATTTGTGCCGTCCTTAGTATTAGCTAGTTCATAAGTAGTTTGTAAGTTTAGGGTCTGATGACCCCGTAGTTAAGTCCCATAGGCTCTACAAATAAACAGAAAAACTCTTAAAAGGTTATAAAGATATTGCAGGATGCGTTGTCCTGACAATTATCAAGAAATAGTTTAATAAATTGAACCGTTCACAATTTATTATTGAAGTTCATCTCTAGGCCGCTGCATGCGCAAATTCTGGATCATTGTAGGTAAACGTCTTCTTAGTGTCGTTAACGGAAAAAACTGTTAGCACACAAAACTGCTGACCCGTCGGTCTGGTTTCTAATCGTGCTACCGTCCGGTGTCTAATTTTTGTATCGTTCTCTCGTTCAGTCAAGAAAACGAAAGTAGACGATCGCTAACACCGATCCCGGCAGGATGTTTGAATCTGCTTTGTGACTCGCTAACTTCAATGCTAATTAAATCGGAAACGGGAAAACGTATCAAATTATTTTTTCTTAAGAATTATTTCTCAGCATAACACTGCGACGTCCTTAAAATTTTCTCTGTTTGTTTCTGTTCAACCTGTATTTGCACATTGATAACTGGTTTCAACAAACTGGTCCTCTTCATGTGTGCAAATATGTAAGATACAGGTTACAGCCCAATATTCAACTGCACTACAAATACAAGACAACAGTCTACACTGAACTGCAGTTGCACAGTTACACTGATCACTAACAGTTAGAAATTTTTCATTACCGTGAGTTGCAATTTGAGTATATGTAAAGGTATCCACACTTAAAGATGTAAGTATGTAGCAGATAAATATATTTATAATAAACGCATATCATGGTAAAACATTGTTTTGTTACGACTCAAAACATGTCATAAGCCAATAAGTACGTGCAATATGCAGGGAAACAAAATATATTTCGCCAAATACATTGTCAGTTGATGTGTCCATGTTATCACAGATAGTGTGTAACAGATTTCTACAAGCTCGAGACTATTCAGTTTATACTGTGTATACTGTATGCCTGTGTGTGTGATAACTACTACTGTGCGTGCGAGTTTTGTCGATTGCGACAGTACTCAGTATGCAAATTCCCACTTGATAAAACATTTTGAATTAATTCTTTAATTTGTAGATATCAAAGTGAAAATTAATAAAAACATGGGAAATTATTTTTATTGACTTTTGCTCGGTGGCGTATGATACGGTCAAACACTTCTGTTTTATAAATTCCTAACCAATATCAAAATGAGAGGTACCATCAATGACAACCTAATTTACTCAGTACACTCCCATGTTAACTAACATTTATTTGCCCCTCCAAAACTATGAATTATAAGGAAGTTTTCAATTGAAAGAATATATATATATATATATATATATATATATATATATATATATATATATATATACCATAAACAATTCACCCTGTCACATGACAAAGCTAACGGAACATTACTTCGCAATAAAATGAAATCCTATACCCAACAGCTAAAAAAACTGGAAATTAACAACATGGGGTTAAAATTAATTGATTTTTCCGTCGGTACTTGACAGAACATGATAATAATATCAAAAAGGAACAACTTCCTGATGTTCTGCAAAACTTTTTTATTGGTCACAAACCGGCTTTCGGCTTCTTAGGCCATCATCAGGTGACAACTGAATGTAGTACACATGTTTTCAAAGATGTTAAGATTTACAAAGATGTTATCACAGACAATCGATACTTCACAGGAAAGTTAATCGCAAAAACTTATTTATGAGACTTATTAACATTTATATAAAAATATAATAAATATGTGTAAAGAATCAAAACTAATAGGATTATTTTTGTGGAAAAGGAAGGTTGAAAATAAAACTTATTTTAGTAGAGGTGTAGAGGGGAACTGGATCTGATCGTTTAATACTACACTAGCATCCTGAGCTAAATGTTTATTGATTTCCAATATTTCCAGTAGTGTCATCTTTCTGCTTTTCTTCAGGGGATGTAGAATCTCACAGTTTACATCATAATCATGGCCTTCTCTGAGCAGATGTTCAGCAAAGGTTGAATCAGTCTTTTTTAACCTCCAGCTTCTCTCATGTTCTGATAATCTAATAGCTACAGCCCTGCCAGACTGACCAACATACAGTTTCCCACAATGTTTGCATGTGATCTTGTATACACCACTCTGTGATAGGGGTTGAATTTTGTCCTTACTATTGAATAAATATTTAGAAATGTTATTAGTATTGTAAAATGCAGGCCTGTAATTTCGAGATTTTAACTTTCTACCAATTTGATCTGAAATTTTGCCTAAATGTGGGATGACACACCAGTTTTTCTTACTATTAACTTGTTCTTGTTGGCCGGCATATAAAAGTGTTCTGGTTTTTCTGATTTTCTTCTTATTCATTATACTGTCAATGGGGTTACGTTGGCTATGTGTTTTCATCAACAAATTACTGGCTGAGTCAAAGAAGAAGGAAACCTATTCAGGAAGAGTAGCTATCGATACTACTACCGCAGATACACAAACTCAAAGGGCAGATGAAGTTTGCCAATTTGAACAAATAACACCACTTATAAAGATTAAAAAATCCTTCAAAAACAGCAATATACGGGCCTCAGAAATGATGCAGGCGACACAATACTAAATATTTGGAGCTGAAGATGGGCATGCACAGGAGTCGGCAGCGGTGGGTGACGACTGCAGATCAGAGCTGAAATAAAACACGACCGTTTTCTAACTTCGTTTCGTAAAGCAGAAACGGTCTAATAGCCTCTCCAGTGTCGGTGCCGCTACACAGACAATGGCTGCACAATTTTATATCGCGAGCAGACAAGTCGATCGTAGTGTACTTGTGAAACAGTGTTCAGATGTACAAATCACCAATTCAAACGTGCAACACCAAATCTTAATATATGCGCAATCCGCAAAGTGCGAATGCTCAAAGCGGAAGCGAACCCACAGGACAAAAATAAAAAATCAGACAACAGCGCAAGTAAACCGCGAAATAGAGAGGTCTGAACACTTCGGAGTCCTTGACGCAAGACTTAAGTCGTTCTGCACACTGTGGAGACCTACAAGCCAGTACCCTAAAAATCTCTCTCCACGCCAGAGTTCCTGGTCGCGACCTACGACCCCGACTATGCAGCCAGAGCGCTACAATTACCACATACCGCTAATAGCCTGCCCAATGATATCGCGAGAAGCCGCTGACAAATTACAAAACTGTTACAATCCTAAGCTTTGGCAATCCACAGCTCATTCTGCAGACGCTCCTATAAACTCCTCCCTCAAGAGCATAGTTCCCACAGAGACATTACCGTACACAGGTCCACGACCTCCCCGTAATTTTCGGACGCTCTCTTTCGTTCCCAGGCCTAAAAACACATAAATTTTATGGCTGTAGGTGCCAAGTACCCGTTGGCCCAGACGACCGACTATGCGCCCAACAAACTGCTTAACATTCGTCACGCAGAAGAACATTTTCACAACCAACTACCTCGGCAAATTCTGAGAAACCGTCCTGGCATTCGTAAGTGTGAAAACGATACGCCGCATTGGCGAGGATGATATTCAGATTTCTGCGAATTTCGCCCTGAGGCGGGACATCCGATTGTGTTGCGGTGGCGACAGTTTGTCGGGCATCCTGCAGTGCGTCCGCAGAGCATTGTCCTGCTCTACCAATAATAGCAAACAATACCTTGCAGATAGCCGCGGTCAGCCCTCGTTGTTCCATCCACTGCCCACCAAACGGGACCTCACAGGTACCAGGCCATGACATGATGCCCTCCCTTCCCCACCCGAGTCGGTAGTTTCCCAACAGAAAAATTCTACAAAGACAAATGCTAATTTATGGACCCCAACATGACAATGTCCAGACTACGGTAGAGAAAGCACGCCAGCCGTCCTCTTGCCTTCGCAAGCCTGTCAACTGCACAGCAGCACAGAGTAACATATAAAGAGGAGAAGCCTCCCCTAAATCACTGTCCTACGCTCTCCTCATAGTTCCGTAAGATGCTAGCAGGTGTCAGGCGGATCGCTGGCTTAGGGTGCCACTAGCACGTCAGAGGGTAGCGTGGAGGGGAGGCTGAGGGGAGAGCTTGTGCCGCCTGTCACAAGGCCACGGCTGTGTCCAGCTTGCTGGCGTTTGAGGGGAGGTGGTGGTTGGGGCACTGCCGCCTGCTCTGGCCAGTTTAAAGAGCTGCTTCTGACCGCAGCGCCATCATGGGACATCTTACGGAACTGCTGGACACCCTCCCTCCCCGCAACCCGGAGTGTAGGACCGGGCCCGTTACGGAGGTTTCCCGTCTGTATATATTTGTCTGTGACAGCAGATATCAGATAATTGCCGGCCGCGGTGGCCGAGGGGACTGAGGCGCTCCAGTCATGTTCTGCACGGCCGCTACGGTCGGGGGTTCAAATCCCCCTCAGGCATCGATATTTGTTCCGTCCTTAGTATTAGCTATTTTGTAAGTAGTTTGTAAGTTTAGGGACTTATGACCCCATAGTTATGTCCCATAAGCTAAGATACCAACACTTGAAAATATCAGATAAATGTTGTAGTTGTGGTCTTCAGTCCACAGTCTGGTTTGTTGCAGTTCTCCACGCTACCCTGTCTTGTGCAAGTGTCTTCATCCGAGAAAATGTTCGGCAACCTACATCCTTTTGAATCTGCTTACTGTATTCGTCCCTCGGTTTCCCTCTACGATTTTTACCCCACACACTTCCTTCTAATGCTAAGCTGAGAATTCCTTGATGTCTCAGAATGTGTCCAACCAATCTATCCCTTGTCTTAGTCAGGATATGCCAGAAACTCCTTTTTTCCCCAATTTGGTTAAGCACCTTCTCATTAGTCACGTGATCTGCCCATTTGATCTTCATCATTCGTCTGTAGCACCACATTTCAAAAGCTTCTATATTCTTTTTGTCTGAACTCCTTATCGTCCACGTTTCACTGCCATCTGCCATACAATGCTACACTCCAGACAAATGCTTTCAGAAAGGACTTCCTCACATTTAAATTAATATTGGATATTAAAAAGTTTCGCTTCTTTCGAAACGCTTTTCTCCCCATAGCCATTCTGCATTTTATATCTTCTTTACTTCGGCCATCACAAGTTATCTTGCTACTCAAATAAAAAAATTCATCTACTACTTTTATTGTTTCATTACCCAATCTAATTCCTTCAGCATCGCCAGATTTTCTGTCGTTCCATTCCATTACCTACGTTTTACTCTTGTTATATATCGGATAAATTACTATAAAAATTAATTAAGAAACCGTTATAATTGACGGATTTAACCTTAGACGAAATGCCCCCATAGCTACAAAAGTGGTATCAAATCTAAATAAATATAGTGTATCAAAACAATACTGAACTTCCCCATCTACGCAAAGACAAAAAAAAAAAAAAAAAAAAAAAAAAAAAAAAAAAAGAGAGAGAGAAAGGAAACTGACTACATATTGATCAAAATATCCACGGGTGTACTGCCGGTCTATAGTGTCCAACGGGCACAATATTTCGGCGATCATACATGTCGCCATCATCAGGTGAACTGACGGACTGAGCTCCTGGAAACGCGCCGGCACGGAGATCCGCACGCTACGGCTGTTCGAAGGGAACTGGGTTCTAGCCCGGTAGCGGCCCATTTAAATACCCGCGGCCCGCGGAGCGACCCCTCCGCGGTCCGCGCCCCGCGCCGCGGCCGCGCAGTGGAACCGATTGCGCCGGCGTCTGAGAAGACGTCGGTGTGAGGGCTCTGTCCGCCGTGGTCGTCACTTCGTTACGTTTGCTAGATTTACTCTTAATTAACCCAATCACTGGTTCCCAAGCTTTGCTAAGATTATAGCCAGAGTCACGGTTTATGAGGTCGTCACTTGTGCGAATTTCAATGGCCTCTCTAACGACGCAGTCCCAGTATCTCGACGTCTGTACCAGAATCCTAGTGTGTTCATACTCCATGGCGTGATTCTCCGACAAACAATGTTCAGCGACCGCCGACTTGCTCGGATACATCAATCGTGTGTGCCTCTGGTGTTCAACGCATCGATCCTCGACGGTACGCATCGTCTGTCCAATATATGACTTTCCACACTGACACGGAATCTGGTACACGCCCGCCTTCCTCAAACCGAGATCATCTTTATCATGTATGATCGCCGAAATATTGTGCCCGTTGGACACTATAGACCGGCAGTACACCCGTGGATATTTTGATCATCAAATACGCCGGGAGAAACTGAAGAATCACATCATACACCTTTACGGGGAGGAGATGTATCGCAGCATGAAGAAATTTGAAAAGTTGCGCCACGGTAGATGTCGTTTGCTAAGTACTCTTGCTTTTCTAAAGAGATGTCGTTCCGAGAATGTTGTTCCAAATTTTGCTAAGGTTACGCATCACATCGATTCTGCAGCAGCCAAGAGAATTAAAAAAACGGGCCGGCCTCGCATTGCTTCGTGAGAGAGTGCATTTCACCCGCCGTAGTCTTGAGTTCGTCTCTCTGGAACTATTCCATCTGCATTTGCAACTGGTTAGTCACTTCACGTCTTTTTCCTGGGATTGGATTGATGGTGTTACTTCGGTTGCAGCCGATTCCGCCCATAAGAAGGCAACAGGACGTCAAACAGCTAAGTTCTCACGCCTCCTTGATAAGCCACCTCTGCAGGTTCCGTGCAAGACCGTCATAAATCTGAGTGGCATGGAGTTGAGTGACGATGCGGTCTCAGTTTTAGAGAAAGGACTCAACTTTGCTCCTACCCCCAAGTTCACACCTGTCACAGAAATTATTAGTGCTGTTGAACAGGTTGCAGCTCGACTTCCGCCTGATTCAGCTGAGGAAATACGTCGTGAAACTTGTCGTGCATTGACGAAATCCAAGCCCACGAAGTCAAACATCACTAGTAAAGAGAGGGCGGCCATTCGTGACCTGAGGGAGCGCCCTGATATTGTTGTCTTACCGGCTGACAAAGGCAATGCTACGGTTGTTGTCTCCCATAAGGACTACACTGAAAAGATGCAGAGCCTGCTAAATGACGATTCCTACCGGAAGATCAGCGTTGACCCCACAAAGAAGGTGGAAAACAAGACGAGGGCGCTTCTCAAGGATGCGGATTTACCGGAGGGTGTCGCCAAGAAACTTTTACCTCAAGGTCCGGTACCGCCAAGACTTTATGGACTCCCTAAGGTTCACAAAGATGGGGTGCCGTTAGTCCCATTGTCAGTAACATCAGGGCACCTACATATTTGTTGGCCAAATACTTGACGGGAATATTAAGTCCTTATGTGGGTAAATGCCCTCATCACATCCGTAATTCCGTGGATTTTGTGAAACGCCTTAACAACTTCAGGCTGGATGAGTCAGATATCATGGTAAGTTTTGACGTCGTTTCGTTGTTTACGAGGGTGCCCCTTCGAGAGTCACTAGATTTGATTGGTCAGAAATTTGACGAGAAGACCACCGAATTTTTAGGCATGTCTTGACCTTCACGTATTTTCTTTTCAATGGCGAATACTACGAACAAACGGAGGGAGTCGCCATGGGTAGCCCACTCTCCCCTGTTGGTCGCAAATTTATACATGGAGAATTTCGAGGAGGAAGCACTTGCATCATCTTTCTGGAAACCTACTTGCTTTTTCCGTTGTCTGGACGACACTTTCGTCATCTGGCCACATGGTATGGATAAACTCCTTGACTTCCTTACACATCTGAACTCCATACACCCGAACATCAAATTCACTATGGAGACTGAAACGGATGGTAAATTGCCGTTCCTTAACGTCTTGGTCAAGAGAAGAGCTGACGGCACCCTGGGTCATAGTGTATATCGGAAGACAACGCACACTGATCTGTATTTACACGCAGACAGCTGTCACCACCCTTCACAGAGGAATGGGGTACTTAAAACTCTAGTACATAGGGCGCGCACTATCTCCGACGCAGTCTACCCCAGGAATTGGAACACCTGAGAACTGTATTTCGAAAAAATGGGTACTCAGAGTGGCAGATTCAGCGGGCTCTCCGCCCAACCACTACAACACAACCTGTGGAAACGGATGAAAACGCAAGGGAGTATGTAGGCACTGCGTTCGTTCCATATACCGGCGCACTCTCAGGGAAGATCGCCCGCATTTTGAGAAAACACCAGGTTGGAACTGTTTTTTGTCCGCCGAATAAAATTCGTGCACTGGTGGGGAGCGCTAAAGATGATCTCGGTTTGAGGAGGGCGGGCGTGTACCAGATTCCGTGTCAGTGTGGTAAGTCATATATTGGACAGACGATGCGTACCGTCGAGGATCGATGCGTTGAACACCAGAGGCACACACGATTGATGTATCCGAGCAAGTCGGCGGTCGCTGAACATTGTTTGTCGGAGAATCACGCCATGGAGTATGAACACACTAGGATTCTGGTACAGACGTCGAGATACTGGGACTGCGTCGTTAGAGAGGCCATTGAAATTCGCACAAGTGACGACCTCATAAACCGTGACTCTGGCTATAATCTTAGCAAAGCTTGGGAACCAGCGATTGGGTTAATTAAGAGTAAATCAAGCAAACGTAACGAAGTGACGACCACGGCGGACAGAGCCCTCACACCGACGTCTTCTCAGACGCCGGCGCAATCGGTTCCACTGCGCGGCCGCGGCGCGGGGCGCGGACCGCGGAGGGGTCGTTCCGCGGGCCGCGGATATTTAAATGGCCCGCTACCGGGCTAGTACCCAGTTCCCTTCGAGCAGCCGTAGCGTGCGGATCTCCGTGCCGGCGCGTTTCCAGGAGCTCAGTCCGTCAGTTCACCTGATGATGGCGACATGTATGATCGCCGAAATATTGTGCCCGTTGGACACTATAGACCGGCAGTACACCCGTGGATATTTTGATCATCAAATACGCCGGGAGAAACTGAAGAATGACTACATATTAACCCCAACTCACAATTGTAGCATTCAACATGGTCTACCCCAAAAAATTATAATAGGGGAGTTAAACTACTACGGGAGTAGTTTTCGATCGTACTATAATTTTGAATGGTCCAGTGTCCAGTTGAGACATTTGTTAAATGTATTTCCTACATTACGTATAGGGTTTTGAATGTCCGCACGAATTCCATAGTCAATTTTATTTATACCAAATAACCTTCATATATAAGCATATTTACATCTCCAGACAGACTCCACAATGACGTTAGTGCAACGAACTGCCCTTAAATGAGTTTTAGACTGCCGTACTCATATCCTAGCACCAAAACAAATATATGCAGTACACATTCTCGTGTTTCCAGAACATACAGTAAATCATACATATAGTAATGGCGTGTCCTGTTTTTGAACGTAATTACAGTTTTAAAATTTGTATAGGTTCAGTGACCGTCTTTGCAAGTGTAAAAATTATGTGTAATTCAGAACAGATTCGTTTTGCTTTATTTTAAAGCATCTTCAATGGTCAACTGTGACAATATATTTTGTTTTACATTGATGTATTCTTTTTTCTGAACTCGATCATGAACAGTTCTAATGCTACAGCATGATTTTATTCTGAATAAAAATGACGAGATAACTCACCTTTTTTTTCCCCCTCTTCATACGTTTTACTTTGCTCTCATATTGTCAGTTATGCTGTCACACCGTCCTGAATTGATCTTGTTCATCAAAATTGCCAGCAACTCGCCATTTATGTAGCCTGGTGGATGCATTTCTCTTTTGTTTTGTTTCGCTTTGATTTGTAATGAATCGTCTGTACGTTCTGTGGCTCGCATTGTTGGATCGTTCATGTTTTGTTTCTGTCAAAATGGGCGTCTCTTAGCAATATGTGTATGTTTAACTGATTAAATTGAGTGTGTTTATAAGTATGATTTATGATTTTAAATCAACTAGCGAAGGTCTGTAAGTTTGTCTGTCTGTGTGAGGGTATGTGTGTGTGTGTGTGTGTGTGTGTGTGTGTGTGTGTGTAACGAGGGTGGTTTTTTTATTTATTTATTTTATTATTTTAAGCAGCGTCTGCATGCTGATGTTCACTTGCTCATTTAATATTTATTTTCCATTACTGATTTTTGAATTTAGAAAATATTTTGGAGGTTTAGATGTTTTTAATTCACGTTCTTTGCATTAAAGTTTCAGTTAAGAGATTTTTTATACAAGCAATAGGTAAAACAGTGCTGAAAATTCACAATTAAATACAGTGGACAGATTCATGAAATAAATACTAGTAATCGAAACGGTGATTTTAGAAAAATGTATAGCTGGAACCTGTATTAAAAGTGTAATTATCTATTTTAGAATGATGGCAGAAAATTAAATAAGTAATTACCTGAGAACGTAATCTTTCGCAAGGGAAATGTATAAAATATTCTTGTTCTTACTGCCTAGGTTCTTGATACAACCTAGAGGTTCCGCGCCTACCTCCATCGTCTTCTACTCCAAGCATTAGAGAGAAGCGGGTGCAAAAATTACTTAAAAACAAAAAATACTGGCAGTATAGAAAATTACTTCATATAGAGTTGCTGTTTAATGAAATTCGAGCCGAGATGACGAAATTAGCCAAAACATTGGCAAAGTTGCAAAAAAATGTTTTTCTTAAGTAAATAAAAACAATAGCTTCGATGGGATAATATTAAATTAGAAAGTTATATACCTTAAGATTATCTATCGTCTGGGTTTTCTGCGTATCGACTGCTTTGCTTCGTTTCGAGAGTTATCGAAAAATAGTTAAATACCTTTAAAAACTAGATTCCTAATAACTCGACGACATTTACGTTTCGAAACTTATTTGCAGTAAATGTGTCACGAAATAAGCAAAAAAAAAAAATAAATAAATAAATAAATAAATAAATAAAAATTGTAAAAACTGAAATATTCAGCATGTTAATGATATATCGAATTTTTTTTAATTAGGTCTTCTCAAGGCCTCCAAACGGTCGGACGGTCGATATGCTTCAATATTTTGAATTCGTAAAAATGGCAAACGGAGACCAAGAGACGAATACACTTAAGTAGATTCAAATAGATGTTGGTTGCCGTTCTTATGAGGAGATGAAGAGGCTTGCTCAGGATATAGTAGGGTGTAGAGCTCCATCAAACTGTACTGAAGACCACAACAGCAACAACAACAACAACAATCAGAATGTTTCCATCGGTAAATGAAGGTCACCACAACAACAGTATTGCCAGTCTGTTGCTCTTGACGATCATCGTAAGCTAGAAGTTTTATTCACAATTGACGTGGCATAGACGCCGAGAACATTTTACACGTAAACTGTTACTGTATATAAAGTATTTATATTTTGTAAACAACTTGTATTACATACAAAGTTATCGGAAGTGTGGAAATGAAATTAAAAATAAACATCCAAAACCTTTATATACAAGAGTGGGACAAGTTTCCTAATATCCGTAGAAGCATATTATATGGTTTAAGAAAGAAGTACAGGACATTAGGAGGTATCGCATACTAAAAGAAAAATAAATTGAGAAAAGATATGTTTCATTACAATCTGAAAAAATACGTTTGTACAGCACCGGGAAAAAACTATACACTACAGAAGCTTAAACGTTAACCATTTCTTTTCTTTCACAGACAAAGTAAGAGGTTAGGACACGAAAAAAAATAAAATAAAAAGCTGTAGATAGATTCATACTTGTGTTGTGGTCTTCAGTCCGGAGACTGACTTGACGCAGCTCTCCACAATACCCTATCCTGAGCAAGCCTCTTCAACTCCACATAAGAACGGCAACCTACATCTCTTTGAATCTGCTTACTCTATCCACCCACACACTTCCCTCCAACGCTAAATTCACAATGTGTTCTACCAATCGAGCCCATCTTTTATTCAAGGTATGCCAAAAATTCCTTATCTCCCCAATTCTGTTCTTCTGTTCAGTACCTCATTACTTACGCGATCCACCCACCTAATCTTCAGCATTCTTCTGTAGCACCACATTTCAAAAGCCTCTATCCTTTTCCTGTCTGCATCGTTTATCGTCTATGTTTAACTCCCATACAAGGCAACACTCCACACAAATGCCTTGAGAAAGGACTTCCTTAGACTTAAATCAATTTTTTTTTTTTTTTTTTTTTTTTTTTTTTTTTTTTTTTTTTTTTTTTTTTTTAAGAATGCTTTTCTACTCATTGCCATACTGCATTGTATATCCTCTGTACTGCGACCTTCATTTGTTATTTTACTGCCCAAGTAACAAAACCCATCTACCTCTTTTATTGTTTCGTTACCTAATCCAATTCCTTCAGCATCACCTGATTTTCTTAGACTGCACTCTATTACCCTAGTTTTGATCTTGTTAATCTTATATGCACCTTTCGCCCCGAACTTTAATTCCTTCTCCAAATTTCTCCTTACTTTCCTTTATAGCTTGCTCAATGTACAAATTGAAAAACATTGAAGAAAGGCTAAATCCTGTCGTACTCCCCAACCACTGCACCCCTTTCATGCCCTTCAACTCTGACAACCGCTGTCTGGTTTTTGTACAAGTTGTAAATAACCTTACGCTCCCTATATTTTACTCCTGCGTGCTTCAGAATGAAAGAGTTTAATCTAATCAACATTGTCAAAAGCCTTCTCCAAATCTACAAAAGCTGTAGGTTTGCCTTTTCTTAAGATATCTTCTAGGATAAACCGTAAAGCGAGTAATGCCTCACGTGTTCCTACATTTCTCCTGAACCCAAACTGATCTTCCCCGAGGTCGGCTTTTACTAGCTTTTCCATCCTTCTGTAAATAATTCGTGTTAATATTTTGCAACCATGACTTATTAAACTGATGGTTCTGAAGTTTTCACACCTGTCTGCGCCTGCTTTCTTTGGAACGAAGATTATAATATTTTTCTTAAACTCTGAGGGTACTTCGCCTGTCTCATACATCTTACACACCAGGTGAAACAGGCTGGTTCTCCCAGACACTTCAGTAGCTGTGAGGGAATGTCATCTACTCCAGGGGCCTTGTTTCGACTTGGGGTATTATTTCGCCTTAGGTTCTTCAGTGCTCTGTGAAATTCATCTCTGAGGATAGTATCTCCTATTTCATCCCCATCTACTTCTTCTCCCCTACAATATTGCCTCTAAGTTCATTTTCTTCGTAGAGCCTCTGTATATACTCTTTCCACCTTTCAGATTTCCCTTCTTTTCTGAGAACTGCCTTTCCATCTGTGTTCTTCATGTCCATTGAGCCGTTTATCTCCAAATATCTCTTTTATTTTCCTGTAGGCAGTATCTATTTTTCCCCTATTTATACAGTTTTCTACATCCTTGCATTTGCCTTCCAGCCACTCCTGCTTCGCCATTTTGCACTTCCTGTCAATCTCATTTCTTAGTCGTCTGTACCCCATTTTGCCTGTTTCATTTACTGCATTTTTATATTTTCTCATTTCATCAATTAAATTTAGTATGTCCTGTGATATCCAAGGATTTTTTGTAGGTCTTGCCTTCCTATCTATTTTGTCCTCTGCTGTCTTCACTATTTCATCTCTCAATGCGACCCATTCCTCCTCTACTGTTTTATTTTCCCCCTTTTCTGTCAATTGTTGCCAAAAGCTCCCTCGGAAATTCTTGAGAACATCAGGTTCCTTCAGTTTATCCAGGTCCCGTCTCCGTATTTTCCTACCTTTCTGCAGTTTTTTCAGTTTCATCCTACAAATCAAGACCAATGAGTTATGGTCTCTTCCAAGTATACAACCTTCTTTCGTGATTCTTAAACCAGGTGTTTGTTATGATTAAATCATGTTCCGTGCAAAATTCCACCAGGCGGCTTCCTCTTTCATTCCTTTTGCCGAAACCATATTCACCCACTATATTCCCTTCCCTTCCTTGTCCTACTATCGAATTCCAGTCTCCCATAACAATTAAGTTATCCTCTCCCTTAATTGAATAATTTCCTTTAGCTCCTCAAATATTTCTTCGATCTCCTCATCATCGGCAGAGCTAGTTGGCATATAATCCTGTACTACTGTGGTCGGTGTTGGCTTCGTATTAATCTTGACTACGATAATGCGATCACTATGTTGCTCATAGTAGTTTACCCGCATTCCTATTTTCTTATTCATTATCATACCTACTCCTGTAATACCCCAACTGATTTTGTATTTATAATCCTGGATTCATGCTTCTGGACATAAAAAACAGGGAAGCATGTGACACATATACCAAATCCCAGGCAATCATCATGGGTCGCACCACCCCATCCTTCCTCCATCGCGACCTATACCTTATGTTCTAGAGCCGCCCCCTCCCGCAAACCAATACCGTCAAATATATAGATCTCTCTTGAACGCTCCCTGTCCTGGAAACCCCGCCTTCAAACAGTCCTTGATAAAGCTCTCTCCCGCTTCAACCTCCTCAAACTCCTTTCCAGCCGGACATGGGGCTCATCATCTTCACCTACAGTTCCATCAAGAGTCCTATCATCAGCTGCTTCCACCTCGCTTGGTTTTCCACTCTCCCTGCCCACTAACAATCCCTCCAGGTTCTTGAACGCCACGCCCACCGCAGCGCTTACCGCATCCGCCTCCCTTCCCCCACACAAATCCTTTACGACCTTATTCCTTTCCCACACCTACTAAAGTTCCTCGAACACCTCTGCCTCCAATAAGTGTCCCGCAATCATCAAATAAACTCCCAATAACAACAAAGCACGGAAAAATTCAACAAGACAGTGAGTTTAAATATTTAGGCGAAATCATGCAAAAATCAGGGCTGATCACAAAAGCAAACGAAGAAAGAATCTCAGAATTAGAGAGAGCCTATAAACTCACCTGGTCCCACTACAATAAAAAAATGTATTTCCACAGCTGCAAAACTATGACACTACAACACAGTAGTCTTACCAGAAGCTCTCTACGTATCAGAAACTACAAGCACCAAAGGAATGGCAAAAATCAAGGAGATTGAAAAACAAGAAAGGAAAATTCTGAGAAATATCCACGGTACAATTTTTAGAGAAAATATCCGGTAAAAAAGACCAACCTAAGAATTATACAGACACTCTGAAGCAATCACGTCACATATCGGAGCAAAATTTATCATGCATATTGCCAGAATAAATGAATATTCAACATAATTCCTACATCGAAACTGGGCGCATCTTGGTAAAAAGAAACCACAGAAGACCTGAAAATTAAACATCTCTACAGAAGACGTATAAGAACGCAAAACCTGTAGGGAAACAATCAGAAACCAAATAGTTGACTAAGTCACAACACAAAAAATAGACGAAAATGGAGAGACGAACAAAAAAGGCACAAAGTGAAAGAATGAAAGGTTTTTGGCAAGAAAAAAGAAAAAGAAATAAAAAAGACGGGAATAAAAGCTAGATTTTTCTGTTTTTAGATTCTCCGTAAGGGAAATGTACGCAAATAATAATATTCTCTTACGAAATTTGTTATTAATATTCCAAGCCAATTCAAAAGTAACAGCAGTGTACATACCTATAACACTAAGAGAAAGTATGATCTACACTATTCAAGGTTAATTCTGACCGGCTTATTACTAACTTTGCCACAGAGGGGCAGTCTTTGGTTACCCACAAGATGTAATGTTATCTTTTACTTAACTCCAGAATGAAACTTTCACTCTGCAGCGGAGTGTGCGCTGATATGAAACTTCCTGGCAGATTAAAATTGTGTGCCGGAACCGGGACTCGAACCTGGGACCTTTGCCTTTCGCGGGCAAGCGCTCTACCGACTGAGCTACCCCGACACGACTCACGATGCCGCCTCACAACTTTACTTCCGCCAGTACCTCGCCTCCTACTTTCCAAACTTCACAGAAGCTCTCTTGCAAACACGCAAGACTAGCACTCCTGGAAGAAAGGATATGGTGGAGACATGGCTTAGCCACAGCCTAAGGGATGTTTCCAGAATGAAACTTTCACTCTGCAGCGGAGTGTGCGCTGATATGAAACTTCCTGGCAGATTAAAATTGTGTGCCGGAACCGGGACTCGAACCTGGGACCTTTGCCTTTCGCGGGCAAGCGCTCTACCGACTGAGCTACCCCGACACGACTCACGATGCCGCCTCACAACTTTACTTCCGCCAGTACCTCGCCTCCTACTTTCCAAACTTCACAGAAGCTCTCTTGCAAACACGCAAGACTAGCACTCCTGGAAGAAAGGATATGGTGGAGACATGGCTTAGCCACAGCCTAAGGGATGTTTCCAGAATGAAACTTTCACTCTGCAGCGGAGTGTGCGCTGATATGAAACTTCCTGGCAGATTAAAATTGTGTGCCGGAACCGGGACTCGAACCTGGGACCTTTGCCTTTCGCGGGCAAGCGCTCTACCGGCTGAGCTACCCCGACACGACTCACGATGCCGCCTCACAACTTTACTTCCGCCAGTACCTCGCCTCCTACTTTCCAAACTTCACAGAAGCTCTCTTGCAAACACGCAAGACTAGCACTCATGGAAGAAAGGATATGGTGGAGACATGGCTTAGCCACAGCCTAAGGGATGTTTCCAGAATGAAACTTTCACTCTGCAGCGGAGTGTGCGCTGATATGAAACTTCCTGGCAGATTAAAATTGTGTGCCGGAACCGGGACTCGAACCTGGGACCTTTGCCTTTCGCGGGCAAGCGCTCTACCGACTGAGCTACCCCGACACGACTCACGATGCCGCCTCACAACTTTACTTCCGCCAGTACCTCGCCTCCTACTTTCCAAACTTCACAGAAGCTCTCTTGCAAACACGCAAGACTAGCACTCCTGGAAGAGAGCGCTTGCCCGCGAAAGGCAAAGGTCCCAGGTTCGAGTCCCGGTTCCGGCACACAATTTTAATCTGCCAGGAAGTTTTACTTAACTGTTCCACATCATTACGAAATCTCGTACTGATCATCTGTGGAACAAGTATCAATCTAAGCTAATGTAATTCCGTTAACGATACACAGTCACAGTGCTAGTGAGGCAACAGCACTTGTCAGCTGTTCAGCTGACCCTGTCGAGTGATGCGACTGCACCGGTTTATTACTAACCGTAAAGCGATTTGTTGCAATGTCTGCAACTGTAACTGCTTCATTACGATACTGAATTGAAGGAGAGGCACTGAATTGAAATTTGTATCGCGGTCGGGATTCGAACCCGAGATCTCCTGCTTACTAGGCAAGAGCTTTAACCACGCAGCCACAGTAGCCTTATGGATATCACTATTGCAAGGGCGTTCTAAAACACGTCTCCCTCCAACAAAATAATTCTGCGCAATGTTCCCCTAATATATATATATATATATATATATATATATATATATATAAAGGTACGGCCAAACTTTCAGGAAACATTCCTCACACACAAAGAAAGAAAATATGTGTACATGCGTCCGGAAACGCATAATTTCGATGTTCTCATTTTATTACTTCTCTTCAAATCAAATTAATCATGGAATGGAAACACAAGCAACAGAACGTACCAATGTGACTTCATGCACACGATGTACATGGTACGGAAACAACTGGTTCTCCCGTAGCACTCTCCATACAGTGACGTGGCAACGTTACCTTGTACAGCAGCAACTTCTCTGACGCTGACATTAGGGTTATCGTCAACTGCACGAAGGATTGCCTCGTCCATTGCAGGTGTCCTCGTCGTTCTAGGTCTTCCCCAGTCACGAGCCGTAGGCTGGAATGTTCCGTGCTCTCTAAGACCTCGATCAATTGCTTCCAACGTCTTCCTGTCGGGACACCTTCGTTCTGGAAATCTGTCTCGATACAAACGTAACGCGCCACGGCTATTACCCCGTGCTAATCCATTCATCAAATGGGCATCTGCCAACTCCACATTTGTAAACATTGCACTGACTGCAAAACCACTTCGTGATGAACACTAACCAGTTGATGTTACGTACTGATGTGCTTGATGCTAGTACTGTAGAGCGATGAGTCCCATGTCAACACAATCACTGAAGTCAACATTACGTTCCTTCAATTGGACCAATTGCCGGTGAATTGAGGAAGTACAGTACATACTAACGAAAGAATTGGGTATTTTGACAATTGTCTGCACGAATTATTTCAATTTACATTTAAAGAGAAATACTAAAATGAGCTCTAACATGGAAATTAAGCGTTTGCGGACACATGTCCACATAACATTTTTCTTTCTTTGTGTGTGAGGAATGTTTCCTGAGCCGGCCGCGGTGGTCGAGGAGACTGAGGCGCTCCAGTCACGGTCTGCACGGCCACTGCGGTCGGGGTTCGAATGCCCCCTAGGGCATGGATATTTGTGCCGTCCTTAGTCTTAGCTAGTTCATAAGTAGTTTGTAAGCTTAGGGACTGATTACCCCGTAGTTAAGTCCCATAAGTTCTAAAAAAAAAAAAAAAAAAAAAAAAAAAAAAAAAAAAAAAAAAAAAAAAAAAAGCAAAGTTTCCTGAAGTTTGGCCGTACCTTTTTGTAACACCCTGTATACATATATATTTTTGTTGTTGTTGTGATCTTCAGTTCGCAGACTGGTTGCCGCAGCTCTCCACGCTACCCTGTCCTGTGCAAGTCTCTTCATCTGAGAACATGTTTGGCAACCTACATCCTTTTGAATCTGCTTAGTGTATTCGTCCCTCGGTCTCCCTCTACGATTTTTACCCCACACACTTCCTTCTAATGATAAGTTCACAATTCCTTTATGTCTCAGAATGTGTCCAACCAATCAATCTCTTCTCTTAGTCAAGATATGCCAGAAACTCCTTTTCTCTCCGTTTCTGTTAAGCACCTCCTCATTAGTTACGTGATCTACCCATCTAATTTTCATCATTCGTCTGTAGCACCATAATTCAAAAGCCTCTATAATCTTTTTATCTGAACTCCTTATCGTCCACGTTTCACTCCCATACAATGCTACACTCCAGACAAATGCTTTCAGAAAGGACTTCCTAACAGTTAAATTAATATTGGATGTTAACAAGTTTCGCTTCTTTAGGAACGCTTTTCTTCCCATAACCTTTCTGCATTTTATATCTTCTTTACTTCGGCCATCAGAAGTTATCTTGCTACCCAAATAACAAAATTCATCTATTACTTGTATTGTCTCATTACCTAATCTAATTCCTTCAGCATCGTCTGATTTTCTGACATTGCATTCCATTACCTTCGTTTTACTCTTGTTAATATTCATCTTATATCTTCCTTTCAAGACACCGCCCATCCCATTCAATTGCTCTTCCAGATTTTTGCGGTCTCTGACAGAATTACTATGTCATCAGAAAACCGCAATGTTTTTATTTCTTCTCCCTGCACTTTAATGCCCTCTACAAATGTCTCCTTCCCCTTCTTCACAGCTTGCTCAATGTACAGATTGAACAACAGTGGGAAAAGGCTACAACCCTGTCTTACTCCCTTCCCAACCTCTGCGTCCCTTTCTTGCCCTTCGACTCTAATAACCGCTGTCTGGTTTTTGTATAGGTTGAATATAACTCTTCGCTTCCTATATTCTACCCCTGATACGTTCAGAATTTGGAAGAGTGTATTCCAGTCAACATTGTCAAAAGCTTTCTCCAAATCTACAAATACAAAATGTAGGTTTGCCTTTCCTTAACCTATCTTCTAAGATAAGTCGTAATGTGAGTATTGCCTCGCATGTTCCTACATTTCTCCTAAATCCAAACTGATCTTCCCCAAGGTCGGATTCCGCAATATTTTCCATTCGTCAGTAAATAATTTGTCTTAGTACTTTGCAAACATGACTTATTAAACTGATAGTTCTGCAATTCTCAAACTTGTCTGCACTTGCTTTCTTTGGAATTGGAATTACGATATTCTTCTTGAAGTCAGAGGGTATTTCCCCTGTCTCATACATCTTACATACCAGGTGATACAATTTTTTCACGACTGGTTCTCCTAACGATATCAGCAGTTCAGACGGAACCTAATGTAATTCCGTTAACGATACACACAAAGCTACTGAGACAACAGCACTCGTCAGCTGTTGCAGTTGAACCCGTCGAATGACGCAAATGCACCGGTTTATTACTAACCGTAAAGCACTGTCTGCAACCGTAACTGCTTCATTAGGATACTGAATTGAAGGAGAGGCAGTGAATTGAAATTTGTATCGCCGGGATTCGACCCCGAGATCTCCTGCTTACTAGGCAAGAGCTTTGAACACGCAGCCACAGTGGCCTTATGGATATCACGATTGCAGGGGCGTTCTTAAAACACGTCTCCCCCCCAACAAAACAATTCTGCCTACTGTTCCCCTATATAAGAAAGTAAGTCCCGTTTTAATTATCACCGCTGCAGCGCTGCGATTGCAATTCCGCACATGCGCTGTAGACGATGTGTATCAAAGAGAAGAACGTTCGCCATTTGGAGATCACTGTAAGTTACGTACGCTTTGTTGTGTTTGTTTGAAATGTCGACGTTGATTGAAAATCCCGCCGCCTGTGAAATCAGGTCGGTGATTCGGTTTCTGGATGGGAGGAAAGTGAAACCAAGTGAAATTTATCGGCAAATATGCGATGTTTACGGACCAAATGCGATGAGTGATTCGATGGTGAGAAGATGGGTCCGATAGTTCAATGGCGGGCGAAGTAATGTGCACGATGAAGAACGAAGTGGGCGTCCACCTTTGGTTACAGAAGAACTGGTTCACGCGATTGATGACAAGATCCAGGAAAACCGTTGGTTTACAATCAGTGCTCTCGCTATGGACGACGAGCTGAATGAAACTGTTTCCAACTGGTGGAAGACACGGGCGGCAGATTTCTATGAAGAAGGGATATAAAACCTGGTGCCACGCTGTGCCTGCAAAATTTCGGCAGTTATGTGGGAAAGTAGTTTACGAGTTGTAGAATTTTGTGCAATAAAAATCTCTTCTGTATCTGTGTACAATTTCATTTTATTACGAAACGGAACTTACTTTCTGGACGCGCCTCATATATATATATATATATATATATATATATATATGGACGTGGTGTATGAGGCAGGAGGTTACGGTTGACGGTTTCGGATCCCGGCCGCGGCACTAATTTTAATACAATGCATTTCGTTCGATTCAATATCTTTGCCATATCAAGACAAAATGTCTCTGGTCAGTGATTTGATGTACAGGAGTCCAGCGCCTCGTGTGGTGAAGCCTGCAGCCGTGGCGGCCATTGGCGCCGGGCAGGCGGGTGTGAACGGGAAAGGCTTTATCTGGCGGCCAGGGCACAGGAAGTGACGTCGCGAGCCGGAAGTGGGACACGCGCCCCGCCGCAGCGTCTCCAGCGGCCGGACGAGGCATTAAGCGCAGCTGCGCGGCGCGACGGGCCGGGGGACGCACACGTGCGTGAGCGCGCGGGCCTGACCGCTCCGTCACTGGTGGCCTGTCTGATGTCTCCAGGGCCAACATAAATATTTACATCTACATGGGATACTCTGCAAATCACTTTTAAGTGCCTGGCAGAGGGTTCATCGAACCACCGTTATACTAATTATCTCCCATTCCATTTTCGAATAGCGCGCGGGAAGAAAGAACACCAGAATCTCTCTGTTCGAGCTCTGATTTCTCGTATTTTATTCTGATGATCATTTCTACCTATGTGAGTGGGAGTCAACAATATTTTTTCGCATTCGGAGGAGAATGTTGGCGATTGGAGTTTCGCAAGTAGCCCACGCCGCAGCGATAAGCGCCGTTGTTGTAATGATTCCCATCCCAGATCCTGTATCATTTCCGTAACGCTGTCTCCCCTGTGTAGTGACAATACGAAACGAGCTGCCCTTCTTTGGACTCTTTCGATGTCCTCCGCCAAACCCAACTGATAAGGATCCCACCACATTGGGCTGCAATACTACAAAAATGGACGGACAAGCGTAGTGTATGCAATTTCTTTTGTAGTTCTGCTTAGCGTTTAACGTAATCAGCTGTTGCAATTCAAAATGTCTGAGAGTATTTCGGAAGTATCACACATCTTTCACACCAGATGAAATGGCTGGCTCTCCCAGAGACTTGAGTAGCTCTGAGGGAAAGTCGTCTACTCCAGGGGCTTTGTTTGGACTTGGGTATTTAAGTGCTCTGTCAAATTCTTCTCTCAGTATAGCATCTGAAATTTCATCTACTTCCTCTTCCCGTCCTACAATAATGTCTCGAAGTCCATTTCCTTTGTAGAGTCACTCTATGTATTCTTTCCACCTTTCAGCTTTCACTTCTTTTCTCAGAATTCGTTTTCCATCTGAGTTCTTAATATTCATACAACTGATTTTCTTGTCTTTCCTGTAGTCTTTCCCCTAGTTATACATTCTTCTACAGACTTGCATTGTTTCTAGCCTCTCCTGCTTAGCTATTTTGCATTTCCTGTCAATCTCATTTCTTAGTCGTCTGTACTCCATTTTACCTGCTTCTTTACTGCAGTTTTATATCTTCTTCTACCCCCAGTTAAATTCAATACCTACTGTAACAACCAAGGATTTTTGAAGGCCTTGCATTTCTGCCGTTGCTCTCTCAAAGCTAACCACTCATGTTGAGTTATTCCATCCCTATTTATGTCAATTTTTTCTCTAAATCTTCCTCTGAAACTCTCAGGGACTTGAGATTTCAGCCATTTATCCAGGTTCCATCATTATTTTCCTACTTTCATAACCAATACGTTATTGTCAGAGTCAACATCTGCCCCCAGATGCCTTACAGTTTAAAGAATTGTTCCCAAATCCATGTAAAATCTGACACCTTCCAGTATCTCCTGGTATCCTACAGGTCTTTCATGATTATTAAACCAAGAGTATGTTATGATTAAATTATGTTCCGTGGAAAATTCTACCAGGTGGCTTCGTCGTGCATTCCTTTCCCCAGTCCATAATCACCTACTAGTTTTCCTCACATTGCTTTTCCCACTACCAAATACCAGCCCCCCATCACAATTAACTTGTCTGTATGAATAATGTCCTTTACATCCTTATACAGGGTGAATCGTAATTCTCGCTCTCGGGCTTCGCAGTGCGATTCTTCACATGCTAGCAATAAAAAATAAAAAAAAAACAAGTCTGTGCAATAATTTCGTCCTGCGCATATTTCCGGCAGTAAATGGTCGTCGACAATTGAGATGGGTGCGTGTCCCATACGTCAGTATGTTTCAGAATTACGCTACTACACCAACAAACTTCTAGGGGATGTGGAAGGTGTCTTGAGTAACAAAGTGAGCATAGAAACCCATGCCCGGAAACGTCATCCAATGACGCTACAGAGCGTCAAAGTTGATAGGGGATGTCTAGCGGCAGGAGCTGGTGCCTCCGTAACGTCGTTGAATGGCGTTTCCGAGCATTGGTTTCCATGCTCACTTTGTTCCTCAAGACACCTACCGCAACCCTTAGATGTTTGTTTGTATAGCAGTGTAATTAAAATGTTCAAATGTTTGTAAAGCTTAAGGAACATAACTGCGGAGTCAACAGTTCCTAAACATACAAACTATTTATGAACTAGCTTATACTAAAGACGGCACAAACAGCCCGAGGGGGGATTCGAACCCCCGACGGAGAACGGCCTCGCGCATCGTAGAATAGCGCCTCAATGCGCTCGGCCTCTCCGCCGCGGCTAGTGTAATTCTTAAACACACTGACGTATGGGACACACACCCATCTCAGTCTTCGACGTCCGTTTACTGCCAGAAATGTGTGAAGGACGAAATTTTGTGAGAGACATTTTTTTATTGCTAGGATGTGACGAATCGCGCTGCGAAGCCGGAGTGCGCGAATATAGATTCACCCTGTATAGTTCTTCCATCTCCTCATCGGCAGAGCTAGTTGGCATACAGACTTGTACTGCCGTGGTCAGTATTGGCTTCTTATCTGTCTTGACTACAACAATGCGATCACTGCGCTGCTCATAGTAGTTAACCTGCATTCCTATTTTCGTATTCATTATGAGACCTACTCCTATAACATGCCCAAATGATTTTGTATTTATAACCCTGTGCTCACCTGGCCAGAAATCCTGTTCAAATTTCCAAAAAATGTTCAAATGTTTGTATAGCTTATGGGACTTAACTATGGGGTCATCATTTCCTAAACTTACAAACTACCTATGAGCTAACTAAGACTAAGGACGGCACAAATATCCATGCCCGAGGGGGGATTCGAACCCCCGACCGAAATGGCCGTGCAGACCGTGACTGGAGCGCCTTAGTCCCCTCGGCCACCGCGGCCGGCTCAAATTTCCGCCTAACTTCACTAATCCCCACTGTATGTAAAATCAACCTATCCATCACCCTTTTTAAATTTTCTAACCTTCTCAGTTAAGTGGTCTAATAGTTCACTCTCAAATCTCCTTGCTTTCAGCCTTTCGCAGTAACTATATGGCAAAGCCACATCATATGTAAAAGATGACATTATGGGTCGTGTTGCTCTCAAGGCGGGTTTTTTGGTGGAAGGGATCCAGTCAATAAACTGACGCCACTCGGAGTTCGGAAGGATTGCGGATCTGAATGTTTAAGTCGGCGGCAACTACATAGGAGGAAAAGATGTAGTCAATGTGGATTGGAAAGTCACATCTGATAGTGGTGGAGCGAATGTCGATGGTTGCACATGTAACAGTGACGGAAGGGAGAAACGGGCTGAAGATGAGCTGCTCAGTAGGATCGTTGAGGAGAGGTTGTTGCTTGACTGGGAGATACAGAAGGTGGCTGATAGCAACCTTTTGACGTTCAAGAGGTAGGGTTATCTGTCTGATTAAGGTGATAGGCATAGGGAGAGGTGGAGATCATGTTATTGAGCCTTCATTTAGAATGAAGACAACCATGTGGTGTTTGGTGTGTATGAAGAGGTGTTTTCTGATTGGTAGTCAGCAGATATGTTAGAGGATGTAAACCTGTTGTTGCAGCATGGCTGAAACTGGGAAAGGGAGAAGGTGGGTGGTGAGAGGTTTAGAAAACAGTGTGTAAAGTGTTGAGGTTTGAGAGTAGGTTGTCTTGACAGGAACACTACCCTTCATGTCATCTTCACATCCTCGAAGCTCCTGAGTCAGATCACAGCACATGTACTCAGTCTTACTGGCAGTGGCCATGTTCTCGTGACCAACTCATCAGCTATTAATGCCATCCAACGCATCGATCTAATATCCGAAGCAAGCTCCTCCATGATTACTGCTGAGTTGACTGGAATTCCTACTAGGACTCCACTGACAGCCAATTTACAAGCCTCCTTCTCCCCCTCCAACATCCCGACAGAATTTACCATACCTCGTCCTTCTACAACAGATCGTGTCTGATGCTACGTCTGCACACATCACTACCCAATAAATTTATCATGTCACCCTTCCCCCACAGGCTGCACTCCCTCTCCGAGAATACCATCGGCTATACTGCTCATACCTCTGGACCCACCTTTAAATATAGCGTCACATTCGCAACCTACAGACTGCCGAAAACTGCTGAAAATGGCAACAAACATGTACACAACTTACTGCTCACCTCCCATATACTCTCCATAGTGTTGAAATGATTTCCATTCCTTCCCTGGTAGCCACTCCACACCCCAGTACACTGTCCTACATGACAACCGGTTCTTCCCCAATAACCTTAGTGCGATGAATCACTTTGGATTCTACCAATCTGACATCTTCTCCATACCAGATAACCCTAACCTTGATTATTCCCTATTTGCTATAGTCCACAAATAAACCAACACCTCTCTCCTTAAGCTGGCTCCAAGCTTCCAGTATTTGGATTATATTCCGCCCTCACATCTCAACATACCCATCACAGCACACAATATACAGTCACACTCCAATCAAAATACAAACTGCCTGTGGCCACAGCAAACTCTAGTCCTGACCTCCTTCATCGTCCTTGGCACATTGTATTGTACAAGGCGCGTCTGAAAAGTTCAGGAATGGGCTCTGGAAATATTGGAAACGAGAGTTACAAACAAAATACCTTTGCTGTCCTTTAAAGTAATTGAAATCGGCTACAACACACTTCTGAAATCGGTTGTACAGCTGTTGGAAACTGGAACCAAATATTTCTCGTGGAATCGTACGAAGCATTGAGGTCACACGTTCTTAGATCTCCGCAACTGCTGCGAAGCGTTAGCCTTTCAGGGCTAATTTAAGGCGGTGAAACAGAAAGAGGTCAATTGAACATGCTGTTCTCGGAGTGCAAACGGGCATTGTCGAGCAGGATATTCCACTATCCACTCCAGTACAGTTCTTGCCGAACCTGGCGGATGCGTTGTAGAAACCCTTTCAAAACTTCCTTGTTAAGTTCCGCGTTGACAATATGGGCCTCGGGCACGAATTCATGATGGACTGCGCAATCAAAATGGTCTTTATCTTGGATTTTGTATGCCGACTGTTTATGGGACGCGTGGAAGACGAAGAACACGATGCTTGATCTCCGGGTCGTATTGGTAGCCCCAGATCCCATCTCCTGTAATGACGGTTTCCAAAAATTGTGGATTCCTGTCCGACTTATCGAAGAAATCTCCAGATGCATCAGTTTGAATTTGGTTTTGCTCATCTGTCAGCATGTGTGGTACAAACCAGCTACAAATATTCCACTTTCCTAAATGTTCGTTCACAATAGTACTTACGCTGTCTGTGCTGGTCTTCAAACCGTCTGCTATCGTTTTCAGAGACAGTCACTGATCATCTGCAAGTATCCATCGCAATTGTTCGATGTTGTCTGGGACTATGATTGTTGATGGTCGACCTGAATGAGACTCATCCTCGACACCTTGCTTTTCGTCTCTAAAGCATGTACACTTTTTAAATAGGCACATGTATTACTGATTCAACAGTATACACTTGCACTAACAGCCCAAGGGACTCTGTCGCCATTTTAGCTAATTTGAATAACACTTGATGTTAACGTGTTTCTCCAATTAGCGCGCCATGTTGCGATGACACATGTTCTCTCACTGAGTTCTACCGCTTCACTTTAAAGTGTTTTGCGTGATATGAATCGCTTATTGACATGTCCCTCAATGTGTAAATGCGGGCACCACCTCCTCGTCACTGTGGCTTGTAAAATATGGTACCACTTCCATCTTTTCAGATGCACCTTGTACCATTCTATGCACCGTCCACTATCTCGACTACCAAACCCAAACAAGGCCCCCTCTGTTACCTCTTCCTACCATCCCATCTACCTCATTTCGATATTCAGCAGGGTCTTTGAGTCCATACTCTCCTGCTGTATCCACAACAACCTTCAGCAACACGTCCTCCTGCACATCATCCAATGCGGCTTCCGACCGTCCTTCTCTGCTGATGATCAACTCCTACTCCTCACCCATCTGCTGTTCCTCCAGCTCAATTCCCGTCACTCTATCATATTTGTATCTCTCAACCTTCAGAAGGCATTTGATCATGTACTCCATCTGGTCTCTCCTACTATTGTTGACTCCCAAACACACGCCCTTGTGTCCTTTCTCTCGCGCCTTGCTTCGTGCAGCAATTTCTGATTCCTACACATTCTATCCTTCTGCTGGAGTACCCCAGGGCTCCGTCCTCTCGCCTCTCCTCCATCTCCTCTACATTGCTGCTATGCCCCAACTTCTCCCACCTGTCCATCTCCTATAGTTCACTGACGCCTGCACCAAACCCACCTCATTTTCCTCCTGTGGTTACTAATAGTAAAACCTTAAAAGCGCAGGCATTCCCCAGAGGTCACAGCACCCCCACCTTCCGATTTCATGACTTCACTCTTTACGACTGTCCCATCTGTCTCACTCCTACCTTGAAATACCTTGGTCTTACTATGGACTACTTCCTCATCCAGGCTCCCTATTTCAACAGAAATCTCATAACTGCCTCCGCCTCCTATACCCACAAGGATCTGAGCGACGGTACTTCTGCAACGCCTCCTACTAGGGCTTGGACTCGATCGAGAGAAATGAATTCTTAAGAACGCGACGGTGCTGTCGTTTATTATGACTGTTACAATAAGGATTCACCAGATGATGATACTCTAAGTGTATCGAAACCGGTTGTCCGGAAAAATAAATCAATATTTGCAATCCTGGCATTTCATTACTTCAAAGTAACGAGATCGCCGTCCTACCATGGAAAAAAAATTATTAAGTGGTTGTCTACAAATGGACTCTCATTAAACTTTGTTAAAACACAGTATATGCAGCTTCATACAGCAAATGGCATGACACCATTAATAAATTTAGACTTTGTTCACTTTGAAGATCTGCAGAAACCTCTGAGTTCAGCTACTTATGCTATCAGGGTCGTTACAAAATATCGTGGTATACATCTTAGTAAATTAGCTTACTATGCCTATTTTCATTCACTGCTTTCTTACGGGATCATATTCTGAGACAATTCAAATTGAGTAAATATTCATTGCATAAAAGCGTGTAATCAGAATAATTGCTGGAGCCCACCCAAGATCATCCTGCAGACATTTATTTAGAGATCTACGGATCTTGACTGTAGCTTCACAATATATACATTCACTGAGTTATGCTACTGGTAGGGATGGAGGAGCTACTGAAGGTTTAGTCCATTTGTAATGATTGCAAGTCTTGTTGTCATACATATTTATTGGCGACATACATAATTATAATTCAATCTGATTAACGTGTTTTACAAACAAGTTGCCATAAGGGCCAAAATAAATAATTTACGATGGTTTAGAAACAAGTAACAGCAATTTAAACCCAAAACCACTGTAATCCAAATCATAAAAAATACAAACAAGTTTCTTAAAAACAGGGCAGCAGTGGACCTCAAGTGTGAAGCATTAATCGCAAGATGGTAGATTACTTTTCTGAACAATTTTTTTAAAGACAAGTTTGGAACCAATTCGCCATTAGGGCCAAATTCAGAGTCAATCGCTCTACTAAAAATACTTAAAAGTAAAAGCAATTAACAGATAATAAAAAAAACCTGAAACCAGCTATAATTCCTCAATTGTAAAGGAGTAATCGTAATTTTTCTTTTAAGTGAAAAAAAAATTTAAGGAAAAAAGTTTATAATCCAATTAGCTGTTAAAAGTCGACCATTGTACGCAACTAGAGCCCTATTTGTGACTAAAATTAGCAAATAAGGCCCGTTTGAACTACTGGTTACTCTCTGCAACAAAGCCTTGTTCCCTGGCCCAAACTGAGAACTTACTCGTTTCAAATTACTTCAATGATAGGAAGTTAATACTACATAGCAGCTCACACGTTATTACACACAGACATTAAGAAGCAAGCCACCACAATTAAAGTTATCTTAGAAAGGTGGCTAAGACAACATTTATGGCGCCACGGAATTTAGACATAAGAAAAGTTGTATCTGAGCTTGTTCTCAGCACTTGTAGAGAACAATATTAAATAAAAGAGGGAAGGTGCTCTAAAGCTACAATTTATAAGCAACTTACGGATTATGCTGAAGTTAAACTTGTTTATTCAGATAGAAAACAAGCAAAATGGGGAACCAATTTCGTTAATACAATAAAAATGCATATCTTACATGGATTAAAGCGGACGGTGCCCAGCCTAAGGTATACATGATTTAACGTTACTGGGGGGGGGGGAGGGAAGGATTCACAAACAACACTCATTCTCTCACACACACGCAATGCCACAGCGAAACTCACCAAAATCAGCGTGCTGAGACGAGACGGAAGCAGGCACCGCTATCGTAGGCGAAATTCAGCAAGTCGGAGGTAGCACAAAACACAATATACAAAAACACTTGGAAGCTGGCTCTGGTCTGTCGTGCCTGTTTTGAGATGGTGTGTGTGTATAGTCAAGTTAAATTACATCGGAATTGGACCGCGAGCAAACACGCTAACGGCCGCACATGACTACGTTACATGAACGATCTCTATTAAAAGCGAAGTGGTTGAAGCGCTGCCACTGCCTTCCTAGGATCGATGTTCCTCCTGCCGGCACCACACGTCAACAATAACCTCTAACAGCCGCAGCCCGCCTCGCGTCCCGATGGGCGCGCCCTCTATCCTAGTTGCACAGCCAGGAAGCCCTCTACAACGGGAAGGAAGATACCGAACAGGAGAGGCGGGAAAACAAATCACGCCAGCCGTGACACATCTCATTCACTCATGACATTTGTTATTAACAATTCGACCCAGTTCAAAAGTAATAGCAGTGTACATCGCTACAACACTAGGTTAAATCTAACTGTGGGAAAGAAAGGGGTGAATTAGCCTTTCTCCAATGTTGTTCAATCTGTACATTGAGCAGGCAGTGAAAGAATGGAAGGAGAAATTTGGAGAGGGCATTAAAGTGCAGGGAGAAGAAATAAAAACATTGTGGTTTGCCGATGACATTCTCTCAGAAACCGCAAAAGATCTGGAAGAGCAATTGAATGGAATGGGCAGTGTCTTGAAAGGAAGATATAAGATGAACATTAACAAGAGTAAAACGAAGGTAATGGAATGCAATGTCAGAAAATCAGGCGATGCTGAAGGAATTAGATTAGGTAATGAGATAATAAAAGTAATAGATGAATTTTGTTATTTGGGTAGCTAGATAACTTCTGATGGCCGAGGTAAAGAAGATATAAAATGCAGAATGGCTATGGGAAGAAAAGCGTTTCTAAAGAAGCGATACTTTTTAACATCCAATATTAATTTAAATGTTAGGAAGTCCTTTCTGAAATCATTTGTCTGGAGTGTAGCATTGTATGGGAGTGAAACGTGGACGATAAGGAGTTCAGATAAAAAGATGATAGAAGCTTTTGAAATGTGGTGCTACAGACGAATGATGAAAATTAGATGGGTAGATCACGTAACTAATGAGGAGGTGCTTAACCGTATCGGGGAGAAAAGGAGTTTCTGGCATATCCTAAGAGAAGGAGACATCAAGGAATTGTCAACTTAGCATTAGAAGGAAGCGTGTGGGGTAAAAATCGCAGAGGGAGACCGAGGGACGAATATAGGGCAAGTATACGGACAAGTCTACGGACTGAAGACCACAACAACAACCAGGTTTCGACAACTGCTAGGAGTGCCTTCATCAGAATGCACTTCACATTATAAAATACTGTGTAAGTGATAAAGCTTGGGTCACATTTAGTATAAAAATGTAAATTGACAGGCTAACCGCTAAGGCCTGCGAAAGGAGGCATAATACGAGCGTTGGAACTTAAATAGGGGCAACTATTTATTCACAACCGATACAAAAGCGTTACACGTTTGCACCTGTTACTGTACTTCAAAGTAGTCATCAGCGTTGTGTAGAAACCTGCCAGCGATGTGGAAGGCGTAGTATACCGTAAGCAGAGCCTGTTCTGTTGATAGTGTAAATGGAGCGAATGTCAGGAAGTAGTTTCTTCAAATTCGGAATCAAATCAGAGTCATAAGGACTTAATTCCGCGGAGTATGGTGGATGGTGCAGTACTTCCCAGTCCCATCAACCGAACAAAGCAGCCACAGCTTGCGCTGTATACATCCGCGCATTGTCGTGCAAAATGATGTGTGGGTTTGGCAGAAAGCGATGCCGCTTCTTTCACATAGCTGGTCGCAGGTGATGTTCCAAAAACGAACAGTAATACTGTGCACTGACGCTCTACCGTGGACGAACGTAATGCGTTCACATTCGTACATGAGAATAACCATAACTTCCACCATACTGGAGCTCTGACGTAGTTTCGACTTTTGCGACGACCATAATGACGCCATTCGTTGGTTTGGCATTTCAGTTTTGGCTCGTACGATGTGGCCCATGTCTCATCTAGTGTTACGATAAGGCGTAAGAAATCCTCTCCTTCGCTCTCATAGCGCTCCAAGTGCGTTTGAACAACGTAACGCATCCATTTCTGCATATCCGTCATTTCATGCGGAAACGCATCGTGATGCAAATTTTCGCTGGCCCAGGTGTTCCTTCAGGATGCGAAGCACAGTCGTATGCTCTAATCCGGTTTACTGTCGGGCCCGGTGGTCTTGGGGTAAAGCGCTCGACTCAAAAGCGAAGGGATGCGGGTTCAAAACCTGGTTGGATCCTCAGAATTTTTCAGTCTACACTTTAACCCATCCTTCATCTCCCAACGATGTGAGGAGTCGCCGGAAACGACACGTGGTTCGGATTCCACGTTAAGCTGTAGATCCCCTTTCCCTGGTTGGATAACTGGAGTAGGCTAGGAACATGCAAGTCGCCGAAGTGGAGTCCAATTGAAAGACTTACACCAGGCCAATCAGTCACACGAAATTATTATTATCCGGTTTACTGGGCAAGCTCACGAATCATCTGTCGTCGATTACTGTTCACTAACGCGGCAACAGTATGCACTTCTTCAGGGACGCTAGGTCGACCTGCCAGATGCACGTCTGCCACAGTTTGCCGACCGTTGAAGGCATTTACCCAAAGTGCCACTGTTCCCGCACTCCTCTTGACGTCCTAGATGACACTGTCATGTTGTACGACCTGGGGCACATTCAGTCTTTATCCAACTCAGTTTTTCCTGTTTCGAAACCAATGTGACACCGTTCCATAGGGCCGGTCGCTCATAACTGACTGTGTTTTACTCGATTGTGTGCACATTGGTGACGTAAGACGGGCGAGTGCATTTGCTAGAATGTCAGGTAGGTATGTCATCAACGTGTGCTATCAGCGACAATAGTAGATGCCATTGCATATTGACTCCACAGAAGTGTTGCTATTATTTAAGTTCCAACCCTCGTGTTTTTCAAGTTAACATCCAAGACTTTGTAACTAAATTATGCAATGCAGTAGCGTGTCAGTACACAGTGGTGCCAACTTGCAACAAGATGCAGTATACTGCCCAGTGGCGGCTCGTACAAAATTTGACCAATATAATATTCCGCAGCCGTTACAGCGCGAAAAGAAATATTGATCTGGTGCTGCAGTCGGTCTCAGCACACATGAGCCGCCAGGCCTGACGTCACGTCTGCACATGCGCAGTAGCGAACAGACGACTGGACGACTGCACCGCCTCTCTGCGCACATACCAGCGCGGCTGAATTCCATTTCAGCTTACGGAGCTGCTTTCCAGCTATCGCGGCGAGAACGCTCCAAAATGCGTTTTCATCCTTATTACTAGCATTGTAATACGCATTAGAAGGGAATTGACATAATTTTATTGTGGTATCTGTCTCGTATTCCAAGAGAAAGGATGTAATTTTACAGCGATTTCTCGCTTGCATTCGAAGAAAAATGGCATAATTTTGGTAATATATATACACTGTGCTGCAGCACATTAGCACATTATCACCAGTCGCCACTGATACTGCCTGGTGTTCATATTTTTATGTCAAGCAGAAGAGGAAGACGAAAACTAAGATGGAAAGGCAAGCTAACAGAAATATTAGAGAATAAGGTTGGTAGAGAGAAGAAGCATTGGACAGAAGAGAAGAAACCATCAAAGCAATGCCGACCTCACATTACATGGGGAAAGGCTGAGATGAAGCAGGAGAAGAAAAAGTTCACATCATTATGTCCACCCACTTCACCTGATTCGCCATTTAACAAGGTATTTACAGGTTAGTGACTTACTCGCCGTCACTCATCGTAACAAAACTACTGATACACGAGCGCACTTGCGGCCAACGGCTTCTCATTAATCGAGATCCTAAAGTTAAAATCAGGCGATGCTGAAGGAATTAGATTAGGTAACGAAACAATGAAGGTGGTAGATGAGGTTTTTTACTTGGGTAGTAAAATAACATGCGATGGTCACAGTACAGAGGATATAAAATGCAGAATGGCAATGGGAAGAAAAGCATTTTTTAAAAAAAGAAATTTGCTAACATCGAATATTAATTTAAGTGTAAGGAAGTCTTTTCTGAAGGCATTTGTGTGGAGTGTTGCCTTGTATGGGAGTGAAACATGGACGATAAGCAGTGCGGACAGGAAGAGAATAGAGGCTTTTGAAATGTGGTGCTACAGAAGAATGCTGAAGATTAGGTGGGTAGACTGCATAACTAATGAAGAGGTACTGACCAGAATTGGTGAGAAAAGGAATTTTTGGCATACCCTGACTAAAAGAAGGGATCGCTTGGTAGGACACATTCTTAGACAACGAGGAATCGTAAAGTTAGCAATGGAGGGAAGCGTGTGGGGTAAAAATCGCAAAGGGAGACTGAGAGACGCGTATAGTAAGCAGATTCAAGTGGATGTGGGTTGCCGTTCTTATGAGGAGATGAAAAGGCTTGTTCAGGATAGAGAAGGGTGGAGAGCTGCATCAAACCAGTCTCCGGACTGAAGACCATAACAACAACAACAAAGTTTTTTGAACGTGCGTTCAAGGCAGAGATAATAGGGGCTAGGCTGATTCTTATTTCGCCTTGTTGCTTTTGTCGTGGGTTCTGCGAGTACGTGAGACGTTACTCGTGCGCTTTTGGCTAACGTCTGCAGCTGTGCCCGCCTAGAAAGTCGCCGGGCCGCGGCTAGAGCGGGGAATGGGGCACCAGTTGCGTCTTTTTCTTTCCGCGAGCTTTCCACTCCGACTGCAAGGTGAATGTAATTCCTCTGCCAGAATCAAGGGGAACACCTGTTGCTGCTGTCGCTGAAAGTAAAATAGGAAAGTTTACCTCGGTCTGGAGGCGCGCAGCTGCAACACGTCTCTGTAGCCTGCAGGCTGCGCTGTTAAACGCACCACCCACACGCAGCGAGTCAGCGCAGCGTAAGAAACAATATTATTGTGTTCAAAATATACACTCCAGTTCGGTAGCACGAATGTGGCGCCGCGGTGGAGTAGCCGAGCGGTCTAAAGCGTCTCGCTGCGGAGCGCGCGGTTGCTTACCGTGGAAGTTCGAGTCCTCCCTGGGGCATGGCTGTATGTGTTCGTCCCTAGGTTAGTTCACCTAGGTTTAAGTAGTTTGTAAGCTACGGACTGATGACCACGCAGTTTGGTCCGATAGATTTACAAACATTTAAACATTTGAACTCAGTTTATCAGGAGCTTTATGCAATGTCATCGGTTTCATTAATGCTATGTCAGCAAAATCATTTGAGACAAACACATTAAATTTATGATGTTAGAACAGCAATTAATTTATTACGGACAATCATAAGACCTCTTTACGCAGTTAAGGTTCTTGTCGTAACTGTAATGCGCGATAAGAGAGCTAAGAATTTGAAAGTGTAGAAGCAACTTAGTGTATCCTCAACTAAGGCATATTTCTATACCTTTTGAACAATAAAATATTATTTTGTTGGGATACATAGCACTTACTAAAACTATTACAAAATCTTTTTATTGAGACAGAATAACCTGCATTACATTTATAGAAAATCTTTTGCAGCACCAGGTAATGATCCTCCAATAATCTTTGACTTGCACAACAGAACTTATGGAATACCTACTCATTTATTTTTCAGGCCGTGCTTCCGAAGAAGTGAGATAGGTTCTACATAAAGCTTACGACGAAAGTTTCATAGAATTAGGTATTCTGGAACTGGTAAGCGCTCATGTTGGCCTGCGAAACGCATAAAGAAGTTTTCGCTGCCTATAGTGCCTATAGTGAATTAAAAACATTGCGTTTTGCCGACGACATAGTAATTCTGTCAGAGACAGCAAAGGACCTGGAAGAGCAGTTGAACAGAATGGACAGTGTGCTGAAAGGTGCATATAAGATGAACATTAACAAGTCTAAGAAAATCAGGTGATGCTGAAGGAATTAGATTAGGTCACGAAGCAATAAAGGAGGTAGATGAGTTTTGTTACTTGGGCAGTAAAATAACAAATGATGGTCACAGTACAGAGGATATAAAATGCAGAATAGCAATGGGTAGAATAGCGTTCTTGAAAAACAGAAATTTGTTAACATCGAATATTGATTTAAGTCTTAGGATGTCCTTTCTGAAGGCATTTGTATGGAGAGAGAAACATGGACGATAAACAGTGCGGATAGGAAGAGGATTGAGGCTTTTGAAATGTGGTGTTACAGAAGAATGCTGAAGTTTAGGTGGGTGGATCGCGTAACTAATGAGGAGGTACTGAACAGAATTGGGAGAAAAGAAATTTCTGGCATACCTTGACTAAAAGAAGGGTTAGATAGTGGGGCACATTCTTAGACATCAAGGAATTGTGAATTTAGTATTGGAGGGAAGTATGTGGGGTAAAAACCGCAGAGGAAAACCAAGAGATGGATACGCAGATTCAGATGTAGGTTGCCGTTCTTATGTGGAGATGAAGAGGATTGCTCAGGATATTGTGGAGAGCTGCATCAAACCAGTCTCCGGACTAAAGAACACAACAACATAGTGAACAGTTTAACAGAGCATTGTGAATTGTCACCGTAGCATCGTCGAGCATTTTCTTCAGGTTCTGAAACGCTTGCACGTATAAGGTTTTGAGTTTATAGCCATCGAATACAACGCAAATTTACTGTAGAGTTTACAATAAACAGTTCGAAATAAATGTCGACTTATCTCTTTGATAACCTGACGTACAAAGCGAGACTCGACACTAGTTTGCCGTGATGTTCACTACTTGACGAAAAGGTGGTGACACGTATCTGCAGCCAAGAGTCTCTCCCGCCCGTCCGTCCTGCTACCTGGAGACAGAGTTGCCAAATTCCAGTGTGGAATTAACTGGCCTTTATCACTTCTCTTGCTATTAGAAGTTGCCGAGTTCGAGTCTGCTCCGAAGCTGTATATATTGATTTGATTTTCTCAGGGAAGCAAAAACAGTCTTGGTCCAACCCGCCAGTGCCCGCACCGAAACTAAGTTTATTGTGCGGTATCGCTCCCTGTATATCTAGTAAAGCCAACCAATGCCCTTGAACAGTGCAAGGAGTCCCTTTACCAGTACTTTATTAGACACCATTTCTTCGGGTCTGGTTGTTCCAAATGTTCTGTGCCTTTTATTCTCCAATGCTATACATTCGAAGATTAGATGTGATGCAGTTTCATCACCATCATCACAGATCCTACATTTAGGGTCCTCTTCTGTTATTCCCATTGTATGTAGGTGTTTTTTGAAATTCCCATGGCCTGTCAGCAATCCAACCATGAGTCTAATCTCTCTCCTGTTCAGGCCCAGGATTGCAGAGCTTCCTTTAAAACATGGCTTTGGCATCATTACCTTGCCTTGTTTTTGTTGATAGACTTTGGTCCAATATTCTACGTGCCGTCTTCTGAGCCAGTTACGTAGCTCCAATTTGATCATTGCCTTGTTGATTGTCAGGACAGGTTCCGGTCCAATAAATAGAGTCTCTGCCCGCATCCTGGCTAATCTGTCGGCATGTTCGTTGCCACTGATCCCCGAGTGGCCAGGCATCCACAATAGGTTTACCCAATTGCTTTCCCCTAGCTCCACCAGAGCTCTGTGACATTCTGCAACAATTTTAGACCTTGTTGCAGGAGCCGCCAGTGATCTCAGGGTTGCCTGGCTGTCTGAATAGATATAGATGCTACAATCTTTGTAGTTCCTACGTAAATTCTCCTCCACACACGCCCTGATGGCAGTGATTTCCGCCTGGAATACTGAGGCCAGTTTCCCTAGAGAGATGACGCCCTAAAGGTCATGGCTGCACCCCGTATACCCCGGCCCGAACCCCTTGGTCTGATTTTGATCCGTCAGTGAACCAGACAATATCCCCCGTACGGTGTCTAACTACTTTCTCCTACTTCCAATTGTTATATTGAAAGACTTGTTGAAGCAGTATGGGGTTATAATATAGTCGGCTGGCATTTCCCCAACCTTTCCTATATTTACCTCACTCACTATTTTAGTGTATGATTCTGGATATCCCAAAGAGTTCCAGTTTTTGCTAGTTTTGAGTCTGTATGCACCAGCCGCTGCCTCCATCTTGACCCAAGGTGTAATGGGGCATATCCAACATGATGCTGTATATATGGTTTACATTTGACTTCAAATGCATGTTACATGGCCAGTTTCTTTTTGCAGTTACTATGACAAAAATACTTAAACAGACGTTTCACTGTATAATAAGTTTTTATGTAGCTGTGTGCGCTCTTGCATTTAAGTTTAGTAACAACAGGCGTGACACCTCACAACAGATTTCACCTGAAGATTTTTTTCTAATAAGAATGATCTGAATGATGCAATGGTGTATATTGCATGGTGCATTTCTAATACTAGATGAGGCAACTCTCTGTGTGATGCTAGGGTCTGTAACAAAAATAATTCAATACAATTTTCGTTGTAGAAACATTACTTATGACGCTATATAGGTTCTCTTTTTAAGTGCTGTCACAACATAGCTGAACATGTTACCTGAAGGCTCTATGATAAGAATACTGCAGAGTGATGCAACGATGTTCTAAACTGCTTGTTGCTATTGTTATAGTCTTCTATTCTATCCTGAGCAAGCTTCTTCATCTCCTCATAAGAACGCAACCTGCATCTATCTGAATCTGCGAAATCGAAATATTTGAACATTTAGACCGTTTCGGGACATAAAATAAATTCAACAACAAAGTGGAAAATTTGTGCTGGACTGGGATTCAAGCCCGGATTTTCCGATTTGGGCCTTTATTCGACTTTTGGTCTCCCTCTGTGATTTTTACCATTCACACTTCCCTCCAATGCTAAAATTACGATTCTTTGATGTCTAAGACTGGGTCCTAGCCTTCTTTTAGTCAAGATAAGCCAAAAATTCCTTTTTTTCACAATTCTGTTCAGTACCTCTTCATTAGTTATGCGATCTACCCACCTAATCTTCAGCATTTTTTGTAGCATCACATTTCAAAAGTCTTTAACCACTTCCTGTCTAAACAAATTGATCGTCTACGTTTCACTCCCGTAGAAGACATATACACCAAAATCGTATGACAGATTATGTAAAGGTCCCTTATTACACTAGTGATACTCCCGCATCTGCAAAACTGTGCAATGTCCGTTAGAGTCCTCTCCGTGTGCCATGCCACATTACACTTTGACCTGTCGGTTCGCCAGTAGGGACGGTGCAGTGTGCCTTCGAAGTTGCGTTTTGTGACGTTATTTGTGTGGTGAAGCGTCACTTGGGGTGGTGATTGGTAATCAAACCTGCTAATGTATTGCGATTGATTAGATGAAGTTACGAAGAACCATTCTTCGTGAAGATGGTATTACTGTAGAAGATGAATCATTCGCATGCTTTCTCGTATATGTTATTGTTGTTATGGTCCTCAGTCCGGAGACTGGCTTGATGCAGCTCTCCACCCTACTCTATCCTGAGCAAGCCTTCTCATCTCCTCATAAGAACGGCAACCCACATCCACTTGAATCTGCGTACTATACGAATCTCTTGGTCTCCCTCTGCGATTTTTACCCAACGCACTTCCCTCCAATGCTAAATTTACGATTCCTCGATGTCTAAGAATGTGTCCTACCAAGCGATCCCTTCTTTTGGTCAGGGTATGCCAAAAATTCCTTTTCTCACCAATTCTGTTAAGTACCTCTTCATTAGTTGTGCGATCTACCCACCTAATCTTCAGCATTCTTCTGTAGCACCACATTTCAAAAGCCTCTATTCTCTTCCTGTCCGCACTGCTTATCGTTATGTTTCACTCCCGTACAAGGCAACACTCCACACAAATGCCTTCAGAAAAGACTTCCTTACACTTAAATTAATATTCGATGTTAGCAAATTTCTCTTTTTCAAAAATGCTTTTCTTCCCATTGCCATTCTGCATTTTATATCCTCTGTACTGCGACCATCGCAAGTTATTTTACTACCTAAGTAACAAAACGCATCTACCACCTTCATTGTTTCGTTACCTAATCTAATTCCTTCAGCATCGCCCGACTTTCTAAGACCGCATTCCATTATTTTTGTTTTGCTCTTGTTGATGTTCATTTTATACGCTCTCTTCAACACACTGTCCATTCCATTCAACTGCTCTTCCAGGTCCTTTCCTGTCTCTGACAGAATTACAATGTCATCAGCAAAACGCAATGTTTTTAAATCTTCACCATAAACTTTAATCCCTATTCCAAATTTTTCCTTGCTTTCCTTCACCGCCTGCTCGATGTCCAAATTGAATAGCATCGGAGAAAGGCTACAACCCTGTCTTACTCCCTTCCCAACAGATGCTTCCCTTTCATGCCCTTCGAGTCTAATAACTGCCGTCTGGCTTTTGTACAAGTTGTAAATAACTCTCCTTTCCCTATATTTTACCCCTGCTGACTTCAGAATTTGAAACAGTGTACTCCAGTCAACATTGTCAAACGCTTTCTCCAAATCTACAAAAGCTAAAAATGTAGGTTTGCCTTTCCTTAAGCTATCTTCTGCTAAGATAAGACGTAAAGTGAGTATTGCCTCTCGGGTTCCTACGTTCCTCCTGAATCCAAACTGATCTTCCCCGAGATCAGATTCTACCAGCTTTTCCATTCTCCTGTAGATAATTCGTGTTAAAATTTTACAACCATGATTTATCAAACTGATGGTTCTGTAATTTTCACACCTGTCTGCACCCGATTTCTTTGGAATGGGGATTATTACATTTTTCTTAAAGTCTGAGGGTATTTCGCCTGTCTCATACATCCTACACAACAGTTCAAATAGTTTTGTCATGGCTGGATCTCCCAGAGACTTTTTAGTAGCTCTGAGGATATGTTATCTACTCCTGGGGCCTTGTTCCGACCTAGGTCTTTCAGGGCTCTGTCAAATTCATCTCTCAGTATAGTATCTCCTATTTCATCTTGACCTACTTCCTCTTCCCTTCCTACAACATCGTCTCTAAGTTCATTTCCTTTGTAGAGCTGCTCTATGTACTCTTTCCACCTTTCAGCTTTCCCTTCTTTGCTGAGAACTGGTTTCCCATCTGAGTTCTTGCTATTCGAAGAGTTGCTTTTCTTGTCCCCAAATGTCTCTTTTATCTTCCTGTAGGCGGTATCTACTTTTCCCCTTCTTATACATTCTTCTACAGATTTGCATTTGGCTTCTAGCCACTCCTGCTTAGCCATTTTGCAGTTCCTGTCAATCTCATTTCTTAGTCGTCTGTGCTCCATTTTGCCTGTTTCATTTACTGTATTTTTATATTTTCTCATTTCATCAATTAAATTTTGTATTTCCTGTGATATCCAAGGATTTTTTGTAGGTCTTGCCTTTCTACCTATTTTGTCCTCTGCTGCCTTCACTATTTCATCTCTCAATGCTACCCATTCCTCTTCTACTGTTTTATTTTCCCCTGTTTCTGTCAATTGTTGCCTAAATCTCCATCTGAAATTCTCCAGAACTTCACGTTCCTTCAATTTATCTAGGTCCCACCTCCTTATTTTACTACCTTTCTGCAGTTTTTTCAGTTTCAGCCTAAAGTTCATGACTAACAAGTTATGGTCAGAGTCTATATCGGCCCCTGGGTATGTCTTACAGTTTATAACTTGGTTCCGGAATCTATGTCTTACCATTATAAAATCTATCTGATATCTTCCGGTGTCTCCTGGTCTCTTCCAAGTATACAACCTTCTTTTGTGATTCTTAAACCACGTGTTTCTTACGTTTAAATCATGTTCCGTGCAAAATTCTACCAGGCGACTTCCTCTTTCATTCCTTCTGCCCAGACCATATTTACCTACTATTTTTCCTTCTCTTCCTTTTCCTACTACCGAATGCCAGTCTCCCATCACAATTAAGTTTTCCTCTCCCTTAACTTTCTGAATAATTTCCTTTAGCTCCTCATATATTTCTTCTATCTCCTCATCATCGGCAGAGCTAGTTGGCATATAAACCTGTACTACTGTTGCCAGTGTTGGCTTCGTATCTATCTTGACAATGATAATGCGATCACTGTGCTGCTCATAGTAGTTTACCCGCATTCCTACTTTGTTATTCATTATCAGTCCTACTCCTGGGATACCCCCAATTGAGTTTGTACTTATAATCCTGTACTCACCTGACCAGAAATCCTGTTCATCCTGCCACCGAACTTCACTAATCCCCACTATATCTAACTTCAACCTATCCATTTCCCTTTTTAAATTTTCTAATTTTCTTACCCGATTAAGGGATCTAACATTCCACGCTCTGATCCGTAGAATGCCAGTATTGTCTTTCCTGATGACAACATCCTCCTGAGTAGTCCCCGCCCGGAGATCCGAATGGGGGACTATTTTACCTCCGGAATATTTTACCCGAGAGGATGCCATCATCATATTTTCATACAGTAGAGCTGCATGTCCTCGGGAAATGTAACGGATGTAGTATATGTTATGGTACAGAAATATGAGCGTAAATACTGTTGTAACACTAACACACAGTGATGAAAATAGGGATGATAACGACGAACAACTCATTGCAAGCGGTAGTGCTACGGTAAGTGCGGGAAGAGGCAATGGAAGCAGTGGCAGTGAATAACAACAATCTTCCGAGAAGAAGGTTAAAGTTGCAACTATCATAGCGGCTTTTGATGACAATACGCTAGAGAACATGTACGATGATTATTACATAAGTTATAGTTAAGATATCTGCATTACGTATGGCGTCTACAGTTACATCTACAGTGCTAACTGCAGTATGATTGCAGAGTTTTGCATAAATACGACACTCGCCAGCACATTGAGGTGTGCGTAGAGATCCTGTAAGCAAACGTTCGTATAGATATATTTGATCGAGCCCATGTACTTTACTTGTGAGAGGGAGCGGAGGTGAGAAGTACCTTGCCAACATAAGTAGGCGCGCCTGAACATTGTTAAAACGAGATGCATATTTGCCTGACTTATAAAACCTTGGTTTAAAATATAAGTCACGATTCTATAGCATATTTTTTTTTCTTCGGACTGTTTCCGTAAATTTGTGGGTCAGCGTTAGCGGAAACTTTGGTCCATGTACGCGACCGTGCGGAGCGCAGGAAGCGTCGATAGCGCCGGCTTATCAGGCGGCTTCCGGCGCGGCACACGTGCTGCTCACCCCGCTGTCGCAGGTGGCTGCGTTCACACCTCCTGATAACGGGTCCCGCTTTTAACTTGTCTCACAAAGTCTCTGGCAAGTGTCAACATTTATTCTCACCACTACAACTACACTCACACTTCTTTTTTTTCTTTTACTGATATTACTAGCAAAGCGTTGCCCCGGTATGTACTTAATGCGTTCTTATGTTAGTCCATTTCCTCATTGACACTCTATCCGCTGCCTTCTGAGTCAGTCTGTCGATTTCACCGGTATCTGTAGCGAATTTGTCTGGAGTTTCGTTTCAACAAGCTCAGTTCGAGGACGACTTGGAAGGCTCTTCGGTCACGAGCTAAATCGTTATCTCCTGAACAGTTCGTCATATAATATCCATGTACTTATAGTGGGATATTAGAAAACTGTCTTCGAAATGAGTTGAGAATACCTTTAGTTGTAAAGACGTAATGAAGTAAAACCTCGTACGAGAAAGAACGGTTGTTAATGAACCTTATTGTCTAGGCCCTCAATAATCTATGTATCGTACTATGATTCAATTTCGCGGATATATTCAGTAGTTCATTTGCATTCAGACTGCAAAATGTGACGCGAACAAACTTAACCCGCGAGAAATCGCGCCTTTGTCGGCCGCGTTGGCCGAGGGGACTGAGGCGCTCCAGTCACGGTCTGCACGGCCACTACATTTGAACATTTGAAATCGCGCCTTTAAAAGTTACGCGATCAATCGCGTGTATAGCATTTTTCTGACAGTCAAAGGACAGTTTGTAATGTACTTAATACGTATAAATAAGTATTTCTAATTGCGTTTATAAGAAAACACACATATTTGACAATTTAAAATTGATGAAATGTCGATTGTTGTAAAATTATTGTGAGAAAAATGCTCACAGCGCCAAAACTCACGACTTAATAGTATAGACGTAATAAATTCAATCCTAATTCGTGCTGGGGTGGTTTTTCACGAACCTTAAGGCATGGCATAGGACCTCATGTCTTAGGAACTATGTGTCGAAGCTACATTCACTAGTGTATTGGCACTATGTCTACAAAATGTCTCTTGAATACAATATTAGTATTGTAGAAGTACTGAAATTTAACTTCTTGCCAAAGGCCTTAGTATTACTGCATAAACAGCGGAAAAGTAGTAAGCGATAAACGTCATTTGGTACAGTTAATTAGATGAAGGCAGAAGGATGATGAAGGAAATACTTTGGCTGCACTAGGCGACAAGTTAAAATTTGATCCGGGTTGGGATTCCAATCCGGGTCTCCTGCTCCAAGCCAGTAGTCACCTTAACCACTTGGCTTCCTGTGCTCGCCTCGCGGCGAGTGTCTAAAGTACATATCCAAAAATTCTCACAAGTCGCACATACGACTCTAGCTCCCCGTACTGTCCATGCCCTCTTATGGTCGCCATTTCGAATTCCAGCACGAATACCCACCATCGCCGAAAATTGAAATGTACACTGTCGTCGCATAGAAATATATATGTATACATACAACGCACTAAACTATTTACGTATTTCTGCGCGACGACTGAGTGTAGTTCCAATTCGAACGTAAAATTCTATGTACCTTGGCAGAAAACTGGTAAAACGTTTTCGTCTTTTGTAATCTTAAGAAGATTACAAACCCTTAAAGGGTCTAATTACATATCCAGACATTCTGTGATCAAAATGGATCTAAGAAAAAAGAGGATGACATAAATACCAAAAGTCTCCTTTCCAAAAAAATATCACACTGCAGTCCCCCCACGAACGACAAAATAGCAGATGTTGAAGTAAGTAATCAAGTGATAGCAGGCCAACTGAAATCGTTCAGAAGAGGAACGGCAAGTGGCCCCGTTGAGATACCAATTCTATTTTACAGAGAGTTCCTCGGTGATGGCAAACTGCTGAAGAATGTATATTGCAATGTCTCTCTCGAGAGTTTTTGACGCTACGGCTTCACGTAGGGCCGCAGCTTTATTACTTACAGTACTAGCTTTTGAAGCGAACTCCGTTCTTGAAGTCACTAAAAAAGTGTTAGTGTGAATATATGCCAGTACTGATACGATAATTTAAAGTCATAGAAACTCTGTAGTTAAATAATGAAGCATATTTTAGTAATTGCAAAAACCGATTTGAATTACGTTTTGGAGTCTATGGTCGTATAAACAAAAAGAAGGAAAGAAATTTTTCATTTCAGTAGCATGATTTTTCTACCTTATTTAGTCATGCACTTAAATGTGATTTCCGGCGTATTTTTGTTTAAATATAAGGCACTGAACTGTTGCAGCCGGCCGCAGTGGCCGAGCGGTCTAATGCGCGCCAGTCACCGTCTGCGCGGTCGCTACGGTCGGGGGTTCGAATCCCCCCCTCGGGCATGTATGTTTGTGTCGTCTTTAGTATAAGGTAGTTCATAAGTATTTTGTAAGTTTAGGGACCTGATGACCCCGCAGTGAGGTCCCTTAAGCTTAACAAACATTTGAACATTTGAACTGCTGCGCTTACCAGTATACAGGCCCCCAAACTGCTTTAACTAACTTATACCAAGAACAACACACACACACACACACACACACACACACACACACACACACACACACAAGGGAGTAATCGAAACTCCGACGGCGAGCAATCGCGAGTTCCGCAGCAAGGCGCCTTAGAGCGGTCGGCCCCTCTACAACGGCTAGTATTTATGCAGACTAGTATTGCCTGTGGTCGAAAATCGATCAATTGTCATTACAATGGTCACTGGGGGTAAAATTTTACGTATTATGTCGGCGGCCTCGCGTGATTATGTTGGCAACATCAACAACACGATAGAAAATCTTTGCCCATTTGTTCGTACTACATAGGATGACTCGATTAGTGTATCGAACAGTCCACGAAGTAAACAAATAATGCTGTTCTTGCTTTATGGTTGACAGGTTGTTGTATGTGCCGTCGTCCGCTCAGTAAAAATAATTGCCCTCGTAAAGCGAAGATTCCATGAGAAAATATCAGCGTTGTCAAGCGAGTGGCTAAAATGAACACTCACAGGATACTCACTGTTCAGTATCTGTTGCCAACATTATCATAGGAGGCCGCTGGGATATTTGGTAAAATTTAACCGGCACTGGGAGGTATGAAACGGTATCTTTTACGTGTTAAGGAAAATGCCTGACACAATGACAACAAATAAAAACGGAAGTATATACTTCTCATGCCATTTTCGAATTATATAACTTTCATTAGCCTAATATTTGAAATGGAACTACAATTTCGGTGTTCGTATATTTATACAACGCCAAGAAATAATGTTATTTCGATACTGCGATGTTCAGAATTCCAGAACTGACAACGTGTCGACTTCATAGTTCCACCCGTGCACCGCTGCATGCCTCTCCCGGAGCATCATCATTTATATCGGCATTCTCGGCTTTGTAGTTCCGCCCGAGCACCGCTAGATGCCTCTCCCAGCGCATCATCCTTTATATCGGCATTCATATGAAAACATCCATTTCCTTTAACCACTCTTAATCACTGCGAAAATGAATCATTTGAACGGTACAAGAAAGTGAGTTGGGAGCACTCCATGTTTCAATATTCACTTATTTTAATACGTTATTTTAATTCTGCAGAGGCGAAGAGCCAATAAGTGAGCTGATTGTTGCAGAATGTAGAACTTGATCCATTCTGTAGATAGGAAAATTTCTACTTCCTTTTACCACTTTTAATGGCTAAATGCACACATAATATTTATATTCTTGAAATCTACGACAATCTTTCGAATTATGTAACTTTCATTGGCCTTCTTGTACGAATAAATTAGTAATCTTTACCACAATTTTCGTGTTAGCGTAGTGTTTGCAGTAACTGACTTTCAATGCACTGAATAATAAATTAAACAGATTTCTATATTTCAGACAAAATACTTAGAACGCTGAGAAAATTATTTCAATAAATCAATCTCCAGCAGAACGCAAAAATCTGGTGCTCTGGCTAGTGAGGTATTTCACTTTAAACAATTAGCATGGTCTCGGGAAATCTGCTGAAGGACTTGGAGTGGCTCCAGTGTACATACAATTAGAAAAAAGGAAACGGAAAAGAGCGGCTGTTTTACAAGAGGTTGCGAGCAGAAGACACGGCAAGGGGAGAGCGAAATCTGAGAACTGCCGCAGCTTCTCATTAACACCGAGTTCCTTAGTGCTGCTGCTTCAGAGGGCACAGTTCGTAGAATTCTGTAATGGCAGGTTTTAAGGCGAACGTCTCAATCCCTTGGCCTTTCCTTTTAATCAGTTACTTGTTCGTTAATTAGTGCTCTGTGGTAATGAGAACGGTGGCGCCGATGTCAATGAAGGCTGCCCGGTGCCGACTTTTAAGTGCCGGACTGTGTACTGTAATCAGGGACACTTAATTTGTCGGTTCCGTAAGTAAGACTACCGGTTACAAGGTCTGAGGGGTCTAGACGTGCGTGGGAAACCTATTTTATACGTTCATTACCTTATTTGTGCCTCTGCAGTTTTCATGGTAGTAGAGTTGGGTATTAAACATTTTTTCGCACACGTCGATATATGAAACACCTTACTTCGTCAGAATAGAAAGTGATCGTAACAAAATCATCAAATATAAAATTACAAATTTTTAATTTTTCAAATATGTTATAAATTGTTCCTCAGTCGCATTTAGCATTAAAAATCTTCTACAAAGTGTTGAACAGTTTTGACAGCTTAACTATCATTTTCATATGGCATGGAGTATTATAATAGCAATAACAAAATAAAGAGCGAGTGTTTCAGAAGAGGTTGCGAATTAGAAATTAGAGTTCAGGATTAAGAAATAAAAACATTGCCTTTTGCTGATGACATTGTAATTCTGTCATAGATAGCAAAGGACCTGGGAGAGCAGTTGAACGGAATGGACTGTATGAAAGAAATAAATCGCAATTTAAGATCAGTTATGGCTTCACTATACTAGGTTTAGATGGAATACCCAAGTGCGGCAAATGAAAATTTGTGCCCGGCCGGGATTCGAAGCCGGCATCTCCTGTTACTAGGCAGACGCGATGACCACTCCGCCACCGAGGACACAGTGATCAGCCCCACTGCAGGAGACTCTTCCCTGCACGTCTCCCGCCACACACAAATCTCCATTCGCCACGCCGTCTCTTTCCTATTACCAATAGGCTCTGGTAATAGAAAGACAGCGTGATGAATGGAGATTTGTGTGTGGCGGGAGACGTGCAAGGAAGAGTCCTCTGCAGTGGGGCTGGTCACTGTGTCCTCGGTGGTAGAGTGGTCAACACGTCTACCTAGTAAGTAGGTCATCCCGGGTTCGAATCTCGGCCGGGCAAAAATTTTCATTCGGTGCACTTGGGTATTCCATCTAAACCTAGTTCAGTGAGGCCATAAGTGATCGCAAATTGCGATTTATTTCATGTATTGAACGCTGTAACGTTGTCAAAAATATATAATTGAATGGAATGTATTTTGAAAGGAGTGTATAAGATGAACATTAACAGACCAAAACAAGGGTAGCAGTCTTAGAAAGTCAGTTGATACTGAAGGAGTTATGTTAGGTTTGTTACTCGGGCAGGAAAATAACATATGATGATTGCAGTACAGAGTATATAAAATGCGGAAGAGAAACGGTTTTGAAAAAGAGAAATCTGGTAACACAATATTAATTTAAGTTTAATGAAGTATTTTCTGAAGGCATTTGTGTGGACTGTTACCTTGAACGTAAGGTAAAGCAGTAAACAATCCGAAGATTCAAAAATGTTCAAATGTCCGTAAATCTATCGGACCAAATTGCGTGGTCATCAGTCCGTAGCTTACAAACTACGTAAATCTAGATAAACTAACCTACGGACAAACACACACACACACACACCCATGCCCCAGGGAGGACTCGAACCTCCACGGCGATCAACCGCGCGCTCCGCAGCGAAACGCTTTAGACCGCTCGGCTAATCCGAAGATTGATTTGAACACCACAGTGCTTTACTAGGCAGGGTCCTACTTGGAGGTGGTATGCCGTTGCGTTCCTTCGACCTCCGAACTGACTTACCCAGCCAGTTATAGGGAGACATTCAGCTTAACGTGGCTTCCGAACAACGGTGCTACTCGATATTTTTCACATCAGAAATGCTGCCAGAGGTGAGAGAACGGGAAAGTGACAGATGAAAACACTAGAACCTACCGCGGATTGAACCCACGACATTTGGATTGATAGTCTGGCTCTCTACCACTATGCTAGCGAGCCTGTTGTCTTCTACGGGAAGTGAAACGTAGACGATCAATTTGTTTAGACAGGAAGTGGATAATGACTTTTGAAATGTGATGCTACAAAAAATGCTGAAGATTAAGTGGGTCTATCGCATAACTAATGAAGAGGTACTTAACAGAATTGGTGAGAAAAGGAATTTTTGGCATACCCTGACCAAAAGAAGGGATCGCTTGTTAGGACACATTCTTAGACATCGGGGAATCGTAAATTTAGCATTGGAGGGAAGTGTGTGGGGTAAAAATCGCAGAGGGAGACCAAGAGATTCGTATAGTAAGCAGATTCAAGTGGATGTGGGTTGCCGTTCTTATGAGGAGATGAGAAGGCTTGCTAAGGATAGAGTAGAGTGGAGAGCTGCATCAAGCCAGTCTCTGGACTGAGGACCATAACAACAATAACATATACGAGAAAGCATGCGAATGATTCATCTTCTACACTAATACCATCTTCACGAAGAAGGGTTCTTCGTAACTTCATCTAATCAATCGCAATACATTAGCAGGTTTGATTACCAATCACCACCCCAAGTGACGCTTCACCACACAAATAACGTCACAAAACGCAACTTCGAAGGCACACTGCACCGTCCCTACTGGCGAACCGACAGGTCAAAGTGCAATGTGGCATGGACGATTGCACAGTTTTGCAGATGCGGGAGTTTCACTAGTGTAATAAGGGACCTTTACATTATCTGTCATACGGTTTTGGTGTATATGGTTTTTCAAGCCCAAGTACTTTCCTTATCTGTACTTTTATGTATGGACCTCACCTCCTACCCCCAATTTTGAAATGCAATATTAATTGGCCAACCTTTCGATGGCGCTGATTTTGTGTCTACATGAATCTAGGTAGTTGAGTGCACCCAGAACAGCGATAAGACATTGAGCATAGATACACAAATGCGAAGTTATCTGTCATTTGTAATACCTTCTATAATCCTTTCTGCTTCTCCCCTCACCTAATAATAACTTGAGGTAGCGCCTATGACATTCTGTGCCTTGATCATATCATTATCTTTGTACAAAGCTACTTTAATTAATGTAAATTATGGAAAACTAAGTTTTATTTTTTCTACAGTGAAAGAAAAACTATTAAGTTAGAACTAATCACTTGCTGAATAAATAACTATTTAGTGGAACCAAATAGCTGTTGCTGAGTATTAAAGTGAGAACCCTAAGCTTTCCTGTTTGAGGTGTACGTAATTTTCTGCCAGCTTCACAGACGATTCTTGAAGTTTGATGGAACTTACCTTTTAAATCTACTTTTGCATCGTGCTAAAACCTATCACCCAACAATATGTCTTCAGTGTATTGTTAGTCACTGAATGATTATAATTTTGAGCCCTAATAAAAATGTTTAATTAGTCCTGAAAATATTACTGTATTCTACTTCAAAAAGGTTTAATGTATGTTGCTAAACCAAGAATTTTCATACATATAACAAGAATTTACTTTGTCAGTGGCTTGAAGCAATATCTATAGTTTTAACGTAATAATGGCAGTATTGCCTTTAAGCATTTTAAAGGCAACTTCGTCTGGCACACGTTAGTCATGTCCCCTGCTCTGGGTTAAATTAGATTAATACTGCGGCGTAAATTTTGCCTTCGGCCGGTACAGCTTAGCAGCGTGGCGAATAGCACGTTTAAAGAAATAGAAAAAAATGGTCTCTTACTCTTAAGAGAAATGTTACTGAGATTTTTTGATAGTGAAAGAACCCTGTGGTGTCATTGCTCTTTTATGGCGGTAATGTAACAATAATACTTCTGTCAAAAATTACACTTTACTGAAACTTTAACATTTACCAATTTATTTTTCATTACATGTCTGACAAATGTGAAATTTAAACTAATTAAGGATATAAAATGATAACGTACTCAACACAGTCTGAAGGAACTGAGATACCAACAGCCGTATGTATAATAAAATATTTATTGTATCACAACCAGTTTCGGCATTCCACTATGCCATCTTCAGTCCCTACATCGGAGCATAATATCCAAAACTAGGGATACTAAAACTGGATTCGTCGATTTCTCTTAGTGATTCGTGGACTTAGTGGGAAACAACACTAAGAGAAGTCCACGAATCCAGTTTTAGTATCCCTACTTTTGGATATTATGCTCCGATGCAGGGACCTGAAGATGGCATAGTGGAATGCCTAAACTGGTTGTGACACAATAAATATTTTTTATACATACGGCTATTGGTATCTCAGTTCCTTCAAACTCTTGAACAGCCGCTGTCCCGTTTCCACCATCAATGATGGATTCAATAATTCTCAACACAGTTGTTAACAATAATGGGATTTCTTACGAAGTGTAACTTCCTGCTTTCACACAAATCAAAATTTGATTTCTAAAGATACATAAAAATGCATCTGGGTATTCAACAATAAATGTAATCACAACACGGATCCTGCCTCGATTCTTGTCAGTTACAAAACTCATACCTAAAATCTTTTAAAAACTGCAGGTAGTGCTCTGACCCTATATTGGTCGACCTAGGGCAACAATTGAGGTATGACGTCTCACTCGAAGAAACGCCGACCAGACTCTCCCAGTGGTAAACAATGACTTACTGAGGAGCATGGGAGGCATGTGTCAAGCTGTACGAAACAGACTCAACTCTCTGTTGAGGGCTATGGCGAGGAACTGGCCTTAAACCCGGACGCCATGCTACACGGTACAAGTGGCCCCAAAATCAGCAACAAATGGAAAAAATGGTGCGTCTGAAAAGTTCGATGAATGGTCTCAAAAAATATAGGAAACAAGAGTTACAAATAAAATACCTTTACTGGCCTCCAAATTAATCGCCATTGGCTACGATTCACTTGTGTGTGTCATAAAGGTGTTGGAAACTGTTAGCAACGCTTCTTGTGGAATCACTCAGAGAACTGAGGTCACGCGTTGTTGGATCTCCGCAATCGTTGTGAAGCGTAAGCCTTTGAGGGCTAAAATAAGGCGGGAAAAGAAGTCTGCCAGCACCAATTCTGGAGAATAAGGAGGGTATGGAAGCACAGTACCGTGCGTTTAGTGGTAAAGTTGTGCTCGCGGATCTCAGGGTGCGGACGGGCATTGTCGTGAAGGAAATTACACTGTCCACTCCGGTCCAGTTCAGGCCGAACCCGCCGGATGCTTCAGCGCCATACACTTGCACTAACATCCCTTGTGTCTCCGTCGCCGTTTTGCTTACCCTGAAACAAAACATGATTTTATCGCGTTGCTCCGTTTTACGCTCCATGTTGGAACTCTGTTAGTTGGTCTCAGCGTGTATCGCCGCTTCACTGCAGTGCTCCGCACGATAGGGGTAGCTTATTGACATGTCCCTCAATGTGTATGCGCGGGCACCACATCTTGGCCAGTGGGGTCTGTTCAATAGGGTGACCATTCACCGAACTTTTTAGATGCACCATGTGTGAAACATACTAATCTAGCGAGTTTTTGCACGTAGAAGGTTGCATGTGGAAATATAAATTAAATGAAACACCAAGGCAAAGACAAGCTAGTGGCACTAGATGATAAAGGTATCTTGAAAAAAAAAGTTGCCAATGGCCTTTTATGTTGAATGTTTTTATTTCTCCATTATTGGCTTCGAAATGCCTTTCAAATCATCATCACGTGGTTGAAAGTTTTTATTCTACACGTACTGCATAATTGAAGTTACGTATGTACGAGAACTACGGAACAACGCAAATAAGTTGTCTTTCAGCATCCTTAGAGATGTCGGTCGATCACGATACACTGCGACTTCAGGTAACCCCAAAGACAAGACCTGGGAGGCCAAGCATGACGAAAGTGGCGGCTGAGCACACGATCATCACCAAACGACAAGCGCAATACTTTTTTTCGCTTCTAATAAAACCCCATGTCATTCCAAGCATGTGTGTCAATTTTTACCTCTCTATCTACATTATTCCGTGGTTTATTTATACTGCTTTTTGATTAGCCGGTATTTCGAGAAGGGGGGAAACACGGCTACAAGCGTCACTGATCGATGAAAAAAAATTTAATTTAATTATGTATCGTTACATTTTGCTGTGTGTAGTTTTGGATGCAGAGTGAAACATAGGCCCAAACACCTCAATTTTTATATATATTAAGAATAAAAGTCGGTACTTCAGTCTTCGTGTGCTACAGTAATAGTGTACCACAACTGCAGAGCATGGAGTCATAGCTGTGGTTCGCCTACGTTTGTGCGGAGAAAGCAATTTAACGCGGAAGCGGGAGCAATGTATCACATTACCAGGCTGTGCTTGTGTCTACAAAGCAGGCCGCCGAAACAACTATCAAGATAGCGCGGCCGCCCGAAAGCGTTCAGTGTATTAAGGCGCAGGCGGGCGTGATAGCATTTTGGGGCACGCTGCATTCTCGCCTAGCCGCCCCGCCAGGGTGGGCGCCTTCCCAAATTGCCAACAGAAATAAACCCGGGTCACGCACACACGCCGCCGCCGACGCACGCGTGTACGAGGGCGATCGCGCCGACACTATATCCACGTCGACGCCACGTAATGCTCTCCTCGAGGCGCGAGTGGTTTCGGCCTCCTCGCCTCGTGCGGCATTTAATTCTCCCTGAGAGAAAAAGCGCGGCCCAAATTATAAACGCGGACGGAGCACAAAGGCGTGTTTATGTGTCACCCAGGGCACTATTTATACCCTGACGCCCGTCGCTCTTTGTCCAATTTTTCGCCAACTTCGCGGCCACCGCCGTCTAAGAATAACCTCAAACGCGCTTGGGAGTACCTACCGACGCTGAAAATCCCATCTCGAAGAGGGTAAACCACTTTCAGACACCGTATCAGATCTTGTTGCCCCTTCTTCTTCTTCTGGCTATCCAACCTTAAAGAAGGATAAGTCTCTTTCCGCCTCACTTCTCCTCGGTCTGCTCACATATGAAGAGGGGAAATGCTAAAGGTGCTAAGCGCCGAAAATTGTTAGGAAACGGGGGAAAAAAATCTGCGCATCTCTGTGAGAAATGGATATTTATTTCTAACAAAATACAAATTAACTCTTTGCACTGTTATACAAATACTGACAAAAGTTTTTCTACTTATGTTGAAAAATCAAAAAGTTACAAATGTTCAAATGTTTGTAAGGCTTATGGGACTTAACTACGGGGTCACCAGTCCCTAAACTTACAAACTGCTTATGAACTACTTACGAACTAGGACGGCACAAATATCCATGCCCGAGGGGGGATTCGAACCCCCGACCGTAGTGACTGTGCAGACCGTGACTGAAGCGCCTCAGTCCCCTCGGCCACCGCGGCCGGCTCAAAAAGTTACGTAGCGTTTTATGCAGAAAGGTGTAAGTGGAATAGGTTTTGTCAAAGCTGATAGATCTAAGTGCCACGAGACAACATTGACATTATGGAGGTAACAGCTGTCGGAAAAAGTCATTTTTGTTTTCGTTCACGTCATCAATAATAGTTGAAAAATCGTTTTCTTATTTGGTGTCAGTGGAACAGTAGCTAGTGTATTTCATTGTCTTGCTTTCTTCAGGACATGAAAATTCTCCCAAGCACACAAATCGGAAAAGCTTCTTTTGCAGCACAATACCAGGCAGTTGTTTGCTTATTTTGATCAAAGAGAGCTGTGTCTTTGAAAACTTCAGAAGCTGATTTTTTCTTCGTAACAATTGTTTGATTTTTTTTTTTTTTTTTTTTTTTTTTTTTTTTTTTTTTTTTTTTTTTGCAGAAATATTAAGCGTGTTTAAAAATGTAGCTTTGAATACTCTTTTGAGGTCTCCTGTCCCATCAGGAAGTGTGTAGAAGAGAGTTGACTGCCTTTTATCTCTCAGCACCTTCATTATAGGTCCCATGGCGTCGTCTTTGAGTAAGAAAAACCTTTATAAGCCCCATCAGGTAATTGTCTTGTTGGTTCACGTCAAGTTAGAGGTATTCTTCATAGAGCTGAGTGCTGAGTTTTCATACCAATTGAACACCTAAACACAAAACAAGCGAAAAATATGTACATCAACCTGCTACAGCTGGATAATGCATGCTTGTTCCATATTATAAGTTTACTTCATATATATATATAAAATAGAATTAACCTGTAAATATGACCGTTGTTTTGCAGCAACGTCCCTCCTCGTTCTGCTTCTTCTGCGTGAGGTACGACGTTCCGCTTAATCTTGACTTATCCTGTTTCTTCCTGAACGTAACGTTCTCAACACTTCCATCACCACTAAAATCATTGGCGTTCATACTATTCAAATGTTTGTTAAGCTTATGGAACTTAACTACGGGGTCATCAGTCCCTAAACTTACAAACTACTTATGAACTAGCTAAGACTACGCACGGCACAAATATCCAAGTCCGAGGGGGGATTCGAACCCCCGACCGTAGTGGCCGTGCAGACCGTGACTGGAGCGCCTCAGTCCCCTCGGCCACCGCGGCCGGCATTCATACTATCATTATTAACATGGTACATCATTTTAGATAGCTTCAGTAAGCGTTGTGGCACAACCTTGACTACAGACTGCTCTTCGGCAAGCGTCAGATGCCTGTGGCACATAGATCCATTAGCAGAGCTGGCCCATCTGGACATAGGACTAGTGCAATCTCTTGAAGTCAGCTGCAACTACAAAGAATGACTGGAGCACATAAATCTATTAGAGTATTGGCGGGAAGACATAGATCGCTTAGCAGTGAAAAAACCCGAAAGTAAAAAAAAAAAAAAAAAAAAAATGGCACTTACATCCTTTAGCATTTCCACTCTTCATATCATCTTCTCCAAATTACAAACTTTGTAGAGAATATACGTGTAGAGAGAATAGAAACAAGTGTCGCTGTACGATGCGCAAGTGCACCGAGTACCTACCAGTTGTTAGCGTTTCTATGTGATCGTACAGAAACTCACCGTGACGTGTTTAGGATTGCTCCACATTAGAGAGCTACTTCTTTAAGGGAACCTGGACGTGAACGGGCAGCATTTTCATACCTTACTTTCCGTGCACGTTATTCGTGATCTACAATCAGGAGGACGTTGCAATTTTGTACCAACACTGACCGACATTAACTCAAGCTGTAATAAGAAATTTATTGAAATACCTATAATACGACGTATGTCCACAGAGTGATTTCCGTTTGGTAATATAAACCAAACGTGAACAGATACAGAAAAAATATTTATTGTATAAAAATCTGCAACTGTTCAAATACTTTTCTACATAACTTCCGAAATTTTGTAGGCACTTGTCATAGCGTGGGACAAGTTTTTGTGTGCCTTCTTCATAGAAGGTTGCGGCCTGTGTATTCAACCATGTGGCAAACATGTTCTTTCAGCTCATCATCGTTGAAGTGTTGACCACCAAGGACAGATTTTAGGTGTAAGAAGAGATGAAAGGAGTCTTCTTCTTCCTTCACGTTGCCGCCCGACCTCACAAGGCGAATGTGACCAAACAACTCTTACGGGAATTTCACTGGGACGTGTTTGATCATCATCCGTACAGCCTCGCTCCTAGCGACTTTCTTCTTACACCTAAAACCTGTCCATGGTGGTCAACACTTCAGTGATGATGACGAGCTGAAACAACATGGTTGAATTCACAGGCGGCAACCTTCTACGAAGAAGGCATACAAAGACTTCTGCCACGCTATGACAAATGCCTACAAAATTTCGGAAGCTATGTAGAAAAGTAGTTTAATAGTTGTATATTTTTGTACAATAAAATTTTTTTCTGTATCTGTACTCGTTTGTTTTATATAACCAAACGGAACTTACTTTGTGGACATACCTCGTATTTTAAGAATTACAATATTTTGCCAAATATATGTTTTTATAATACATTTTCTCATTCTGGAACCATTTTACCGAGCGAGGTGGCGCAGTGGACTCTTATTCGTGAGATCGGTGGTTCAAATCCACATCCAGCCATTCAGATTTAGGTACTCCGTGATTTCCGTAAATTATTCCAGGCAAATTCCGTGATGGTTCCTTTCAAAGGACATGGCCGATTTCCTTCCCCATCATTATCCAGAACACCGAGCGTTAGTTCCGTCTCTAATGACCAAGTTGTCGACGAAATGTTAAACCCTAAGCTTCTTTCTTTCTTGGAACCATTTTCTGGTGCATCGTCAGTCTAATAGCAACTAGACTGTGGCAGGCAGCTGCCAACATTCGTTGGAACACATTAGGCCTCTTGTTCTGTACTGTTTGAGTATATCTGAGGAATTAGAAAAACCCATATTAGAGATCATTACTATTTTGTCTAAAATTACCGTTAAAATTGTATATAGAATGAGAAACATGGATTGTATTAGACATAATACAAAGATACTATCACATTCTTCAATTGGGAGAAAGTTGGTGAACATAGCTAAAATTGTTATGAAGATATAAGCACCTAATGTTCCGAAAATGTAGTTTCGAGAAAATGGGAAAATAATGTTCACAGTGTTTTTGACTCAACGTATGCCTCTTTCAGAACATTCCACTGGCACAATCTTGCTGGCCAGCTGCTTCTTTATCCTCTACAGACTTTTTCAGGAGTCTTTTCCTGACTCTGCTCTCTTTAGTGGTGGCTTCCGCAGCCCTTTCATCTTCAACTAGTTACTGACAATCTATAGCAGTCAGAGTACCTATCATATTATTTCCTGGTTGGGTGCCTAATTTGTCCATTACTTTTGTCCTGCTAAGTACACCATCTTTGAAACAGATAACAGAGTACATCAAAACTATTTTAAGAACTGTCCATCCAACAAACACTGTTTACGGTACTCGTTGCGACAGGCAGCTCTTTAAACTCTCATTAGGGTTCTGCGTACGACCATGTAGACACTTGCTAAGTAATTTTTATCTCCAAGGTCCCTTTATTGTTTCTACGAAATGTTTATGGTGATATTCCTTGCCGAAGCCAGCATGCCCAGTGTGGAGACATTTGTTCTTAGAACGTTTAAGACTATAATTACATTTTAAAAGTAAATAAATCATACATTATTGGTAACGGGAGAAATTTGTCTTTCAGATGGAAGCCATTTTTTCTTATCTTTCAGTCATTTTCACGTCCAGGTTCCCTTAAGAGGACATTAACTGTTAGAGAAGTAGAATTTTTACGGGTTTCTTCAGGAAGTTTTAGCTGTTTTGTGTTTTGCGAGTGAAGTTATTCATCAAACCAACAGTGAACGTAAAGGACATTCTTACTAAATATGTACTTGACAGTCATTTCTTTTACTCTTGAAACAATTATTTTTCGTAGAACAATTGAGACTTTCGTAATTATAAATCATATCTTAAGCAGAACTTTGTGATCTCTATTCGGTAAATAGCAACGACGATTTTTTGCTGCTGCTTAGCATAGACGGCAGAACCATCTACTTCGGCAGAGTACCGGTGAAGAACTTCGTACAGACCCTCGAGGTAGGTGAAATCATTTTCTCTGTACCAGGCGTACAGGCGTAGAGGTACAGTGAACAGTTCTAGTGTTGGCGAAGACTGGACAAGAAGAGCTCGTTGTCTCTCAAACTGTAAGGTGGCCTTCATGTGTTTTTTTTTTTTTTTTTTTTTTTTCCAGATTCTGCAGGGGATCTACATTTCCTTACATACTCCGCAATCCATCCAAAGGTGCGCGGCGGAGGGCATCTTGTATCACGAATAGCTGCTGGCTTTCCTGTTCCACTTCCAAGAGCTTATATGCACCTGTACGAGCCCTACTCCCTCTGATCTTATCTTTGTGGTCTTTACGCGAAAGTTGGCGGTATTAAAATCAATCTGCACTTTACTTCAAATTCCGGCGCTCTAAATTTCTTCAAAAGTGTTTATCGAAAAGATACTGAACTGCACCCATGAATAGCTGCATCACCTGTGATTAAGATATCTTTGCCCAAACGAGAAAACCACAGCGAGGAAACCGATAAAAAAGAGACGACAGAGATGGCATTATCCATGAAGTAGGACGGTCAGTTCGAAGCATCACAGAAATTCACACGCAGTCAGTACACGACGCCTACCGTACATTTGGAGAAAGTTTATGCATAACGGTGGCGATTATGTAGAAGGTATGTAACTGTACCACTCCCATGAACCACAGACATTGCCGAGGTTGGGTGGCTTACGTGCCTCAACGATACAGATAGCCGTACCGTAGGTGCAACCACAGCGGAGGGGTATCTGTGGAGAGGCCAGACAAACTTGTGGTTCCTGAAGAGGGGCAGCAGCCTTTTCAGTAGTTACAGGGTCAACAGTCTGGATGATTGACTGAGCTGGCCATGTAACATCAGCTATGGGGCTTTGCCACACAGCTACTGCGAACGGCTGAAAGAAAGGGGAAACTACAGCCGTTACCTTTCCCGAGGACATGCAGCTCTACTGTGTGAACATATGATGATGGCATACTCCTGTGTAAAATATTCCGGAGGTAAAATAGTCCCCCATTCGGATCTCCGGGCGGGGACTACTCAGGAGGATGTGATCATCAGGAAAGACAATACTAGCATTCTACGGGTCGGAGCGTGGAATGTTAGATCCCTTAATAGAGAAGGAAAATTAGAAAATTTAAAAAGGGAAATGGATAGGTTGAAAGATATAGTGGGGATTAGTGAAGTTCGGTGGCAGGATGAACAGGATTTCTGGTCAGGTGAGCACAGGATTATAAATACAAAATCAATTGGGGGTATCACAGGAGTAGGATTGAAAAAGAATAAGAAAATAGAAATGCGGGTAAACTACTATGACCAGCACAGTGATCGCATTATCATTGTCAAAATAGATACGAAGCCAACACCGACAACAGTAGTACAGGTTTATATGCCAACTAGCTCTGCCGATGATGAGGAAATCGAAGAAATATATGAAGAGCTAAAGGAAATTATTCAGACAATTAAGGGAGAGGAAAACTTAATTGTTATGGGAGACTGGAATTCGGTAGTAGGACAAGGAAGGGAAGGGAAAATAGTAGATGAATATGGTCTGGGCAAAAGGAATGAAAGAGGAAGCCGCCTGGTAGAATTTTGCACGGAACATAATTTACTTATAACAAACACCTGGTTCAAGAATCACAAAAGAAGGTTGTATACGTGGAAGAGACCAGGAGACGCCGGGAGATACCAGATATATTTTATAATGGTAAGACATAGATTTCGGAACCAGGTTTTACAGTGTAAGACATACCCGGGGCAGATATAGACTCTGACCATAACTTGTTGGTTATGAACTGTAGGCTGAAACTGAAGAAACTACAAAAAGTAGGAAAATAAGGAGATGGGACCTGGATAAATTGAAGGAACCTGTGGTACTTAAGAATTTCAGAGGGAGCTTTAGACAACAATTGACAGAAACAAGGGAAAATAAAACAGTAGAGGAGGAATGGGTAAAATTGAGAGATGAAATAGTGAAAGTAGGAGAGGACAAAATAGGTAGGAAGGCAAGACCTACAAAAAATCCTTGGATATCACAGGAGATACTACATTTAATCGATGAAAGGAGAAAATATAAAATGCAGTAAATGAAACAGGCAAAATGGAGTAGACGACTAAGAAATGAGATTGACAGGAAGTGCAAAATGGCTAAGCAGGAGTGGCTAGAAGGCAAATGCAAGGATGTAGAAGAATGTATAAATAGGGGAAAAATAGATACAGCCTACAGGAAAATAAAAGAAACATTTGGAGATAAGAAAAACAGCTCTATGAATATCAAGGACACTGATGGAAAACCAGTTCTCAGCAAAGAAGGGAAGCTGAAAGGTGGAAAGAGTACATAGAGGGGCTCTACAAAGGAAATGAACTTCGAGACAATATTGTAGGAAGGGAAGAGGATGTAGATGTAGATGAAGATGAAATAGGAGATACTGTACTGAGAGAAGAATTTGACAGAGCCCTGAAAGACCTAAGTCGAAACAAGGCCCCTGGAGTAGATGATATTCCCTCAGAGCTACTGAAGTCTCTGGGAGAACCAGCCATGACAAACCTGTTTCACCTGGTGTGTAAGATGTATGAGAGAGGCGAAGTACCCTCAGACTTTAAGAAAAATAATATAATCCCCATTCCAAAGAAAGCAGGTGCAGACAGGTGTGAAAACTACAGAATCGTCAGTTTAATAAGTCATGGTTGCAAAATATTAACACGAATTATATACAGAAGGATGGAAAAACTGGTAGAAGCCGACCTCGGGGAAGATCAGTTTGGGTTCAGGAGAAATGTAGGAACTCGGGAGGCAATACTCACTTTACGGCTTATCCTCGAAGATAGATTAAGAAAAGGTAAACCTACATTTCTAGCTTTTGTAGATTTGGAGAAGGCTTTTGACAATGTTGATTGGAATAAACTCTTTCAAGTTCTGAAGCAAGCAGAAGTAAAATATAGGGAGCGTAAGGTTATTTACAACTTGTACAAAAACCAGACAGCGGTTGTCAGAGTTGAAGGGCATGAAAGGGATGCAGTGGTTGGGAAGGGAGTGAGATAGGGTTGTAGCCTTTCTCCAGTGTTATTCAATTTGTACATTGAACAAGCTATAAAGGAAAGCAAGGAGAAATTTGGTGAAGGAATAAAAGTTCAAGGGGAAGAATTAAAAACATTGCGTTTCGCCGACGACATAGTAATTCTGTCAGATACAGCAAAGGACCTGGAAGAGCAATTGAACGGAATGGAGAGTGTGTTGAAAGGTGCATATAAGATGAACATTAACAAGAGCAAAACTAGGGTAATGGAGTGCAGTGTAAGAAGATCAGGTGATGCTGAAGGAATTAGATTGGGAAACGAAGCAATAAAGGAGGTAGATGAGTTTTGTTACTTGGGCAGTAAAATAACAAATGATGGTCGCAGTACAGAGGATATAAAATGCAGAATGGCAATGGATAGAAAAGCGTTCTTGAAAAACAGAAATTTGTTAACATCGAATATTGATTTAAGCCTAAGGAAGTCCTTTCTGAGGGCATTTGTATGGAGTGTTGCCTTGTATGGGAGTGAGACATGGACGATAAACAGTGTGGACAGGAAGAGGATTGAGGCTTTTGAAATATGGTGCTACAGAAGAATGCTGAAGATTAGGTGGGTGGATCGCGTAACTAATGAGGAGGTACTTAACAGAATTGGGGAGAAAAGAAATTTCTGGCATACCTTGTCTAAAAGAAGGGATAGATTAATGGGACACATTCTTAGACACCAAGGAGTTGTGAATTTAGCATTAGAGGGAAGTGTGTGGGGTAAAAGTCGCAGAGGAATTCCAAGAGATGGATACAGTAAGTAGATTCAGACAGATGTAGGTTGCCGTTCTTATGTGGAGATGAAGAGGCTTGCTCAGGATAGGGTATTGTGGAGAGCTGCATCAAACCAGTCTCCGGACTGAAGACCACAACAACAACAATGTAACTGTAATTACTTTCGTCAAAAAAGTCATCTCAGAGAACAAAATAACAGTTCTAATTTTTTTATCTGTCCCTTGTGACTGGACAGCGCAGTAGCCAAGAAAGTAAGAGACATTGGTACGAATTTCGGTCCAGCATGAACTTTCAGCTTCCCCATTGATGTACTTTACTGCTCACTGACAGGTAATGTCTACAGTTCATTTATTCACCATCACCCACACTGGGTGAAAACATTATCATCACTATAAGAGAAGTCTGAGTTCCAGCGGTAAGATTTAGGTGTTTGTTCCTTCAGCGTTATTAAAGAGTATAACTTGGAACGATAGAAAAATAGTCTCAGAATGGTTCGACTAACCCTTTTTTAGGAGCCTAAAGGTGAATTGCAAGATAGTAGATACCAAACTGGCAATATCGATGCATCGGTATGCCAGTATTATACTCAAAATTTACTGACTGATATTACAACAAAGTTTGTTATTTTGTTCAAAATGGGTATTCCGATCTAAGAGGGTCTTCTGTACCGTTTGAAGAGTCCTTCGGAAGTGAATATCCCAGAGAGACGTCCGAGAAGCGGTTCTTTCCTTTGCAAGAAGTTAGTGTCGAGCATACTATGCAAGTACATCAAACAATGCTTTGCAATGCCCCATAAACTGCATGGCGGAGGGTACCACTACTAGTTATTTCCGTTTCAAAGCCCAGACAGAATGAGGGAAAAACGTATGCTTTAATGCCTACATCTACATGGGATACTCTGCAAATCACATTTAAGTGCCTGGCAGAGGGTTCATCGAACTACCTTTATACTATCCATCTACCATTCCAATCTCGAACAGCGCGCTGAAATAAATAACATCTGAATCTCCCCGTTCGAGCTCTGGTATCTCGTATTTTATTCTGATGATCATTTCTACCTATGCTGATTCGGAGGAGAACATCGACGATTGGAGTTTGGTAAGTAGCCCACGCCCAGTGGCGTAGCTATGTCACCAAGGGCCCCGGGGCAAAAATGACTTTGGGGTCCTCTTTAAAATAAAACTATATAGATACATAACTACATCAGCTTCTTACATAATAAGACAAACGTGGATACTACTAAGTAAATTATTATGTGTCACGCAACAGATGTTTAATTGTAGTCTCTAACATAACTGTGAAAGTATGTTTGTTATGTTTTCAAGAAAAAATTACTGGTTCGATTTAGATGAAATTTTGCAGACGGATAGTTGGACCTGGGTAAGACAAACAGAACGACCGCATGGGGTAGTTTTTGAAATTGCTCCATACAAGGCGATGATTTCGCAGGCAGAAGCTAATAAAAAATAAACAATTAACTATTACTCATCCAAGAAAACATGCACGTGCAACATAGCACTTAGTCGAAATATCAAATACATCAGTTAAACATGAACAGCTTGTAACAGTCTCTGTGGATACAGTCATACATATCACCACTTGAGCTGTTTCTGTTTCAATGATGAGGCACCGATCAGTAATACAATCCTCAAAACCATCTACGGTCCATATTTTCTCTTCATCTTGCGTGAATTTTAGAGTGAAATTGGTTACAGCACTACATTGGGATCTACGATTAAGAAGCACCCCCTTGGGGGAATTCACTACACAAACAGTTGAGCTACCATAATAACACCGTTCTGAAATAATACACTGTAGATTCTTAATACTCAAATGTGGTTAAACCCTGCATTGTCAAACACACTGCTGGTAATTCAGCGCAATTCACTGTTATTTCGCAAAGATTGGCAGCAGTGGCGTACCCAGTATCATGGTCTGGTGGGGGCTGAGGTCAATCCGAGATGACGTGGGGGGGAGGGGGGCTGCAGCGTGGTCTAGGGGGGTTCGAAGAGGGTTCTAGAGGGGGCTAAAGCATGGTCTGAGGGGTGGGGGGGGGGCTGCAGCCCGACAGCCCCCTCCCCCCTGGATACGCCACTGATTGGCAGCCATGGCACTCTTAGTGGACCAGCAATGTTTATATTCGTGCGTTTGAGGTTTGTTGGACAGGATTCAAACAGTTCAAAATCGAAAATCATTCATTCATCTAAAATATTACATACAGTAGAACGTCGATTAACCGAAGTAATTGGGGGACATGAATGTTCGGAAAACTGGTTTATTCGGATACTGGAACTCTACACTTCTATCTGGCAATAAGAAGTAGTTTACAGTGAATGTATTTATACAGTATTTGGAGGCGCGCGATCCTTCACACTGCGCCGAGCGGCACGCCGCAACACTTCTATTGCTCAGCTGTTGCTGTGAGCAGCTTTGATGCTGCCGCTACTTCTGCTGCGATGCCGACGGAATTATTGTACACACCAACTGGCGGTTAGCAGCGCCACCGAGTGGCGTCGTGTGAAGTGTTCCGCCTCCCGGTGGCCCAATAGGTTGCAGTGGGAACCTTGGTTTGGGGGAAGGGGAGATAAAAAATTCGACGAACATTTTTCGAACGTCGCTCACGGAGGGCGAGGGGCCCCTTGAGCTCGGGATCCCCGGGGCACTGCCCCGCCTAGCCATATGATAGCTACGCCACTGCCCACGCCGCAGTGACTAACGCCGTTTTTGTAATTAGTCCCATCCCAAATCTGTATCATTTCCGTGACGCTGTCTCCCCTGTATCGTGACAATACAAAACGGGCTGCTCTTCTTTGGACTCTTCCCACTTGGTAAGGATCCCACAATGGGCAGCAATACTCCAAATAAGGACGGACAAGCGCGGTGTATGCACTCTCGTTAGTAATTCAAATGTTCAAATGTCTGTAAATCTATCGGACCAAACTGCGTGGTCATCAGTCCGTAGCTTACAAACTACTTAAACCTAGGTAAACTAACCTAAGGACAAACACACACATCCATGCCCCAGGGAGGACTCGAACCTCCACGTCGCTTTAGAACGCTTTAGACCGCTCGGCTACTCCACCGCGGCTTTAGTAATTCTGTTCATGTTTTAAGTGTTCTGTCAATAAAACGCAGTCTCTGGTTCGCCTTTCCTACGACATTATCTATGTGTTCTTTCCAGTTTAAGACTGATATAATAGTAATTCCTAGGTATTTAGTGGAGTTTACGGCCTTCACATTTGATTGATTTATCTTGTACTTCGTACTTTTGTGGACGACTTCACACTTCTCATTTTGAAGAGTCACTTGCCAATTTTCACACCATAGTGATATTTTATTAGATAGTTCTGCAGTTGGTTTCGATCTTCAGATTCTGTACGAGCCCTAATTTTCGCACCTTTGCAAACAGTAGGCTAATTTACGTTGGCGGTAGTATAATCGTTCTTCATTCAGCTTCATATTCCGGGCTTGTAAACTGCGTCAACAGTGTTTATTTGAAAGAACGTCGCCTTCGTTCCAGCGATTCCCATTTGAGATCCAAAGCATTTCTATAACACATATTGGTCGAACCTACCAGTAGCAAACCAAACAGCTGGCCTCTGAGTTGCTTCTAGATCTTTCTTCAAACCGTTGTTGTTGATGTTGTGGTCTTCAGTGCACAGACTGTTTTCAGTCAGCTCTCCAGGCTGACATATCCAGTGCAAAGCCTGCGAATAAGAACGGCAACCTACATCCCTTTTAACGTGTTTACTGTATTCGTCTCTTGGTCTCCCTCTACAATTTTTACTTCGCACATATCCTAATGCTAACGATTCGTTGATGTCTCAGAATGTCTCCCACCAAATTATCCCTTCTCTTAGTCTGGGTATGCTAGAAACGCTTTTTCTCGCCGATTCTGTTGAGCACCTCCTCATTAGTTATGCGATCTTCTTCTGTACGAACACATTTCAAAAGATTCTATCATCTTTTCGTCTGAACTCCTTATCGTCCACATTTCACTTCCACACAGGGCTACACTCCAGACAAATATTTTCAGAAAGGACTCCCTAACATTTAAATCAATATTAAATGTAAACGAATTTCGCATCTTCACAAACACATTACCTCCCACAACTATTCTGCTTCTTATATCTTCTTTCTTCGGCCATCAGAAGTTACTTTTCTATCCACGTAACAAAACTCATCTACTACTTTTATTGTGTTACTACCTTAATTAGATCCTTCAGCATCGCCTGATTTTCTGACACTGGATTCCATTAATTTTTTTAAACAATGCTCCTCATAAAAGACAGCCTAGGTCGCGTATTTATACGTTATTTATAGTGAGTAGTTTCGACAAACTTGTTGTCATTTTCGAGCATTATACAAAATATTCAAAAAAATTGTGAAAGATGGATATACACTGATACGTACATCATAGTTGGTATCGTAATAAAAGTGTAACCTGTGTACTGTTCACAGTCTAGGATATGAGGTTTTTTAAAATTTACCGTCAGCACACAGAACCAGAGATGGAAGGTTATAATGTGGCATAACAAACACTATACATAAGCCAAAAGGACCTTGAATTCCAATAAAAAGTGTTTGATTTCAAAGCCATGTATCAGTTGAACCGGTTGAAGGTTTCTCTATGTATGTCAGTTTCCATAATTTCCAATTCATGTGTAAATTGGATGACATCTAAAGTATGAATTTCGTCTCGTCATTTAAAAGGTGCCTGTTAATAAAAATGTTTTCACAGCGTTCATGGTCATGTGTCATAATAATAGAATCTATATTAAAAAAAACCTAACAGTTAAAGTCTGCAATATTATGGTGAAGTACACGCTGAAGTGATAAAACAAAGAACCAAATCTTCAATCGGCCTGTATAATACACACACAGTTCCATGAAGTCACACATGGAGTTAACACCAAAAAACCGCCATTGATGACGCGTCACAAATAAAGGAACGAAACGCATATTGCGTCCTTTTAGTTGAAAATAGACGATAATAAACCTTCACAAATATTAAATACTGTTTAATTAATACCTCGTTTCATCGCAAATATATATATATATATATAGTGAGGACAGTTACAACTCACCGCAAAGACGTGGCGACGAGATGCGACAGGCACATACAAAAGACACACACACATACAACACATTCAGCTATCGGCCATGGCCTTCTTCAGAAATAGAGCACTCACGTAATCACACAGGCACACAACACAGTCATACAACCATCACCTCCGACTGCCACACTTCGAATCACGCATCACGCTCTGCAGCGAATCGAGGACGGGAGAGGAGGGGAGGGGGAGGGGATAGAAAGGTTACGTCACGGTGGTGGGGATGGGTTAGATGGGAATAACGAGATGCAGCTTAGGAATGGAGTGGGGAGGCGGGTGAGGGGAGAAAATAAAATAAAATAAAGTAAAATAATATATATATATATATATATATATATATATATATATATATATAGAGAGAGAGAGAGAGAGAGAGAGAGAGAGAGAAAATACATGCACACTGCAAGAGCACAAGAACACATACAAACACATACACATGCACGCACACACACACACACACACACACACACACACACATATACACATACATATACACACACACGATCACCATTTACACACCACTCAAATCAGGCGAGGTTTGGGATACAGAGGTAGGAACTGTAAGGTAAGGAAAAAAATATATATATAGGGAAATTATCGTAGGTTGAGGCCTGGTTGATTTCGGGATCGGAGAATGTATTGTAGGGATAACTCCCATCTGTGCAGTTCAGAAAAGCTGGTGGTGGATGGGAGGATCCAGATGGCCCGGGTTGTGAAGCAGCCATTGAAATCAAGCATGTGCTCCGCTGCATGCTGTGCCACAGGGTGGTCCACCTTGTTTTTGGCCACAGTTTGGCGGTGGCCATTCATCCTAATAGACAGCTGGTTGGTGGTCATGCCAATATAGAAAGCTGTACAGTGCTTGCAGCACAGTTGGTAAATTACGTGGCTGCTTTCACAAGTGGCCCGGCCTCTGATAGGGTAGGATAAGCCTGTGACAGGACTGGAATAGGAAGTGCTGGGTGGGTGGATTGGACAGGTCTTGCAGCAGGGTCTTCCACAAGGATATGATCCCTGTGGCAGTGAGCTGGGTTTCGGGGTGGCATAAGGATGAACTAGGATGTTGTGAAGGTTGGGAGGGCGACGGAACACCACTTTAGGAGGGGTGGGAAGGATCTTGGGCAGGATGTCTCTCATTTCAGGGCATGAGGATAGAAAATCAAAACCTTGGCGAAGGATGGAATTTAGTTGTTCGAGACCAGGGTAGTACTGTGTGACAAGGGGAGCGCTCTTTTGTGGATGGTTACTAGTGTTAGGAAGAGGATTTGGGGTGTGGGAGGATATGGCACGGGAGATTTGATTGCGGACTAGGTCTGTGGGGTAGTTTCTGTTTGTGAAGGCCTTTGTGAGACCTTCAGCATATTCAGAAAGGGAATTCTTGTCACTGCAGATATGCAGTCCACGGGTGGCCAGGCTGTAAGGGAGGGATTTTGACAGTTGCCATCCCTTCCACGTCAAAAAATCCCTCCCTTACAGCCTGGCCACCCGTGGACTGCATATCTGCAGTGACAAGAATTCCCTTTCTGAATATGCTGAAGGTCTCACAAAGGCCTTCACAAACAGAAACTACCCCACAGACCTAGTCCGCAATCAAATCTCCCGTGCCATATCCTCCCACACCCCAAATCCTCTTCCTAACACTAGTAACCATCCACAAAAGAGCGCTCCCCTTGTCACACAGTACTACCCTGGTCTCGAACAACTAAATTCCATCCTTCGCCAAGGTTTTGATTTTCTATCCTCATGCCCTGAAATGAGAGACATCCTGCCCAAGATCCTTCCCACCCCTCCTAAAGTGGTGTTCCGTCGCCCTCCCAACCTTCACAACATCCTAGTTCATCCTTATGCCACCCCGAAACCCAGCTCACTGCCACAGGGATCATATCCTTGTGGAAGACCCTGCTGCAAGACCTGTCCAATCCACCCACCCAGCACTTCCTATTCCAGTCCTGTCACAGGCTTATCCTACCCTATCAGAGGCCGGGCCACTTGTGAAAGCAGCCACGTAATTTACCAACTGTGCTGCAAGCACTGTACAGCTTTCTATATTGGCATGACCACCAACCAGCTGTCTATTAGGATGAATGGCCACCGCCAAACTGTGGCCAAAAACAAGGTGGACCACCCTGTGGCACAGCATGCAGCGGAGCACATGCTTGATTTCAATGGCTGCTTCACAACCCAGGCCATCTGGATCCTCCCATCCACCACCAGCTTTTCTGAACTGCACAGATGAGAGTTATCCCTACAATACATTCTCCGATCCCGAAATCAACCAGGCCTCAACCTACGATAATTTCCCTATATATATATTTTTTCCTTACCTTACAGTTCCTACCTCTGTATCCCAAACCTCGCCTGATTTGAGTGGTGTGTAAATGGTGATCGTGTGTGTGTATATGTATGTGTATGTGTGTGTGTGTGTGTGTGTGTGTGTGTGTGTGTGCGTGCATGTGTATGTGTTTGTATGTGGTCTTGTGCTCTTGCAGTGTGCATGTATTTTCTCTCTCTCTCTCTCTCTCTCTCTCTCTATATATATATATATATATATATATATATATATTATTTTATTTTCTCCCCTCACCCGCCTCCCCACTCCATTCCTAAGCTGCATCTCGTTATTCCCATCTAACCCATCCCCACCACCGTGACGTAACCTTTCTATCCCCTCCCCCTCCCCTCCTCTCCCGTCCCCGATTCGCTGCAGAGCGTGATGCGTGATTCGAAGTGTGGCAGTCGGAGGTGATGGTTGTATGACTGTGTTGTGTGCCTGTGTGATTGCGTGAGTGCTCTATTTCTGAAGAAGGCCATGGCCAATAGCTGAATGTGTTGTATATGTGTGTGTCTTTTGTATGTGCCTGTCGCATCTCGTCGCCACGTCTTTGCGGTGAGTTGTAACTGTCCTCACTATATTATCTATTCCAACCTGGACTTTCAATTATTATATATATATATATATATATATATATATATATATATATATATATATATATATATATATAGTCATTTCTATATACCTATAGATAAAAAAGCTTCAAGCATTAATGACTGTGTAAAATACAAATTCCTTCCGAGGCTATCATTTCAAAAAAAGAGTTGAATATCTTTGTTTATAAGATGTGATGGTTGTTACCTCCACACAATTCACGTTGCACGCGGAGAGAACTGGTGCGGTAGTCGCGACGCTGTCGTACCGTAGATATACGAGCCAATATCTCGAAAACGGAGACAGGTATCGTCCTGTTCTCAACTGTAAAACTAATTTAGAATTATTAGCTTGATTTCATCCGCAACGATGTATGACCTAAAATGAACCATACGCAAAGTAGCCAGCGACTACATTTTTCGATGTAAACACTTCAAGTTTAATGCAATATTTTACTTATAAATTAAATGTATGAATAACTATGAGGAATTATGAAAAAAATAGACGCTTCAATATAAAGTTCCGATATTACACTACAAGATGTGCAATAACCAAACTCGACAGAGATGTAATAAGGAGTGAAAAAATACGCAAAACCGAAAGTAAAGCTTTTTAATTTTTTAGAGGAAAACAAGAATCTGTAACGAAAAACTAAATATGGGACCTGATGTAGCTTTGCTTCGTTAACATGCAGTATTTTTTACAGCAATAAAATCGGAAATTTTTATTTCCCTCATGCCTTGGGAAGGCATGTAAGCAACGACGATGGAATAATGTTGGTCAGCTTTTGCACTTCAAAAGGAATGTACATAAGTAGTACCGGTTTTGAAAGGAAAAACATATACAAGGGCACTTGGATATCACCTGACGGAAGAACTGTCAACCAAATTGACCATGTGGCTATTGAAGACAACTTCAAAAAATGGATCACAAATGTTAAAACAGCAAGAGGGAGCAGAGTGTGGTTCCGATCACTTTTTGATCAAAATAGATCTAAGGGTATGATGGAAACCAAAATTAACTAAGAAATTACAAAAAGTCGCCCATTTCGACTGCAATAAATTAGTAACAGACAAAGGTTTACAGGACAATTTTAGGATTAATCTGACTAATCGTTTTGAAACCCTGGACAACTTTGCTACAGATATATATACATGTGGCGTCTGTTCCGAAAGAGCAGACGTCACTTCTGATCCTGCAGTTGTTATTATTTAACATTCATAGAATATATGACATCAACTGCGATTGGAATAAGCTGAAAATGTGTACCCAGCCGGGATTCGAACCCGGGTCTCCTGCTTTCTATGCAGTTGCGCTGACCCCTACACCACTGGGGACACAGTGATCACCGCACCTGCAAGGACTACCTAGGCACGCCTCCCATCAGATACAAATTCCCAGCTTCGCGCTGCCCACAGTACTCAAACTCGTAGTTATGAACTAATTCCCGTAAGAGTAAGGGCTTCAAATTTGCCCACCCCTCCCCACTAACGATAGGATCATTGCCCGTCACCGGCATATTATATATATACATGTGGCGTCTGTTCCGAAAGAGCAGACGTCACTTCTGATCCTGCAGTTGTTATTATTTAATATTTATAGAATATATGACATCAACTGCGATTGGGCAAAGCTGAAAATATAGAATTAGAACAACGCTATAGTGAACCGAACATTGTGGGCTTGATGAGAAGATTAGAATGGGCAGGGCGTATGAGCGAGGAGCGATGGTCTAGGATGGCCATGGAGATGATACCAACAGGCAAAAGACCAATGGGATGACCAAGAAAGAGGTGGATGGACGGGATAAGAGAAGACCTGCAAAAACTTGAGGCGAAGACTCGCGATGAATGGAGAGCCTTGATTATATCATTGCGCGGTCCACTGGGCCTGATCGCGTAAAGTAAGTAAGCTTGGTAAACGGCAGCGGCTCCCGTCGTGTTCGCGTCCTGCCGCTGACCGCCACGGCCGGGAAAGGGAGGGGGCCGAGACGTAGTTGCAGTTAATAGACGCGTATTGGACAACGTACCTTAAGGTATCTTCTCGCGGACTGGGCAGTTGCTTCAGTCGGAGTTTCGAGTACTCCTTCAGTCATGTGTGTGTGTGTGTGTGTGTGTGTGTGTGTGTTGTCCTTATCATAAGATAGTTTCGGTTGTTTATAAGTCTTGGTACCGATGACCTCAGCAGTTTGATTCATAGGATTACGAAAATTTTAGAATTTGAAAGGCAGAGTATTAAAACAGAAATCAAGGAATAGCCTGCAACTTCCTACATATTAATCCTATAGAGATCACGAAGATTAATTAAAATTTGCAAATGTGATTTTGAACTACCAATTAGTACTCATTAAACAAGTGAGAAAATAGATTAACATGCGATACACTTCACAATATTTGCAGTTTATATATGTAGATTCCGTTGTAGAACACTGACCTACATTAAATTTTTTTGACATTCACTTATATCTAATCGACTCATTATTTCCTATCAATAATTTCCTTTTTCAGTTGCTAATCCCTGACAGTTGGACTCGTCACCATGTACGTAGCCTATGTGAGGCGAAATGAAAATTACTGTCCCTCTCTCACTTTAAGGTGATTCAGTTCTGGGTGACTGACAGGTCATCGACATCGTAAGTACTCGGTTGTATACGCAACCTGGTGCGGAGAGAAGTGGGCCCAGTAAATCAAACTGGGAAGCAGCCAGAGATGGGCGAGGTCTGGACGGGAATCACTTGCCGGTCATCGGCCATCAGCTGGACTCGCATTACTGGCGGACAGAAAGCCTGGCCAATAAACTGGCGCCGCTATCTCTCGGACACTCGGCTATAAACGCCAGATAACACTGCACACCCACTGGCGCCAGTCGCACAACAACCGGGCTTGTTTCGCTCGTCGCCGATTTTACACTGCGCTCCTGATCTGCCGATAGCGGTTCGATTTCAAAGCGACAAAAGGGTATTGCGTAATCTATCTCCCTCGTCCCGCCTGTCTGTTAACGCTCGTGTCGTTCCCAGTGATGATGTTTGCCGAGGATATCTCATCAAGTTTCATAGAATCTATAATACTGACTTACCTACCATCGTGTGCTACCTTATGAACTCCACGTGTGCGGCTACTACGTCTCCATTAACATGTCCCACTTTCCTTCTAAGAACTTCACGTCCAATTCCAGTTTAATTTCAATTACCTTCGCCTCTCAAATCCTACTTGAACACCTTTTTGGTTGCACAGTGGTAGAGTGCCAGACTACAAATCCAAAGGTCGCGGGTTCGATCCCTGCCAGGTCCTACGATTTTTATCCGTCACTTTCCACTTCTTTCGCCTCTGGCGCTATTGCTCATGTGAAAAATACCGACTAGCACCGTGGTTTGGAACTCTAACTGTAGATCCCCCCTGTAACTGGTTGGGTAAGTCAGTTCGAAGGTCGGAGGAAGAACGGCATACCACCTCCAAACAGGACCATGCCTAGTAAAGCCCTGTGGTGTTCAAACCAATCTTCGGATTGTTGACTGCTTTATCTTTTTTTATCTTACTGTGTGATATTTCTACGAAGTGATTCTTCTATGGATTCTAGGGATCTCCTGGAATAAGAAGCTTTCCACAGATACCGGCAAACTAAGAAATCACCAGAGAGCTGTAGTCTACGTCATGTCTTCATATGATGGCTGACTGAATGAATGTAGTTACATGTGGACCTGCAATTTCACTGTATTTTGTAATCGATGTTCACCCATACAAATATTGATTCTATGAGTCTCTCAAGGGGAATGCTACAACGATTCCCACAAGAAGTACGGTGTCTGGGTGAGTCATATCGGTCGTCATCTAATATTTGAAGTATTGCACGAGACATTATTTCAGTTTGTTTCATTTCCATTGAAGCCCATGGAAAGCACTTTCGTCCTCTATTAAAATATTTACAATACTTTCAATTTATATGACGTGCATTAAACTACTTCTTCTTCACTATAATTCCGTCCTATAGACCACACACATCAGAAGTGATTTTAAGTTCAAAATAATCTAAAGCATTGAGTTTTGCCACGTTGTTGTTGTTGTGATCTTCAGTCGGGAGAGTGGTTTGATGCAGCACTCCACAGTACCCTATCCTCAGCAAGCCTCTTCAACTCCACATAACAACGGCAATCTACATCTGTTTTAATCTGCTTACTGTATACATGTCTTGGTCTTCCTCTGCGGTTTTTACCCCACACATTTCCCTCTAATGCTAAATTCACTATTCCTTGGTGTCTAAGAATGTGTCCTACCAATAAATCCTTTCTTTTAGTGAAGGAATGCCAATAATTCCTTTTCTCCCTAATTCTGCTCAGTACCTCCTCATTAGTTAATCGATCCACCCAACTAATCTTCTTCAGCATTCTTCTGTAGCACCAAATTTCAAAAGCCTCGATCCTCTTCCTGTCCGCACTGTTTATCGTCCATGTTTCACTCCAGTACAAGGCAACACTCCACACAAATGCCTTCAGTAAGGTCTTCCTTAGGCTTAAATCAATATTCGATGTTAACAAATTTCTCTTTTTCAAGAACGCTTTACTGCCACATCATTTTTTATTTTACTGACCAAGTAACAAAACTAGATTGTTAGTTACGTAATCTACTTCCTTCATCATCACCTGATTTTCTTTGCACTCCTTTACCATAGTTTTGTTTTTGTTAATGTTCATCTTATATGTCCCTTTCAGCACACAGTCCATTCCGTTCAACTACTCTTCCAGGTCCTTTACTGTCTCTGACAGAATTACTATGTCGTCGGCAAAACGCAATGCTTTAATTCTTCACGCTGAACTTTAATTCCTTCTACAAATTTCTCCTTGCTTTTCTTTATAGCTTGCTCAGTGTACAAATTGAATAACATTGGAGAAAGGCTACAACCCCATCTTACTCCCTTCCCAATCACTACATGCCCTTCAACTCTGACAATCCCTGTCTGATTTTTGTACAAGTTGTAAATAACCTTACGCTCCCTATATTTTACTCCTGCTTGCTTCAGAACTTGAAAGAGTTCATTCCAATCAACAGTGTCAAAAGCCTTCTCCAAATCTATAAAAGCTAAAAATGTAGGTTTGCCTTTTCGTAACTTATCTTCTAGGATAAGCCTAAATTGAGCATTGCCTCCCGTGTTCCTACATTTCTCCTGAACCCAAACTGACCTTCCCCAAGGTCGGCTCTACCAGCTTTCCCATCCTTCTGCAAATAATTCGTGTTAATATTTTGCAACCACGACTTATTAAACTGATGGTTCTGTAGTTTTCACACCTGTCTGCGTCTGCTTTCTTTGGTTGCCAATGACATTGTCATTCTTTTAGAGACAGCCAAGGACCTAGAAGAGTAATTAAACAGAATGGACAGTGTGTTGAAAGAAGTGTAGACGATGAACATTACCAAGAGCAAAACAATGGCAATGGAATGCATTCTAAGAACATCAGGCGATGCTGATGGAATTAGATAACAAAACGTTTTTTAAAAACAGAAATTTGCTAACACCGAATATGGAAATCTTTTCTGAAAACATTTTTGCGAAGTGTTGCCTTGTATAGGAGTGAAACATGGACCAATAAATCAGACAGGAAGAGGAAATGTGGTGATGCAGACGGATGTTGAACATTAGGTGGGTAGATTACGTAATTAATGAGGAGGTACTGAACAGAATTAGTGATAATAGGAATTTTTAGGATACATTGTCTAAAAGAAGGGTTCAATTGGTAGGGCACATTCTTATCTAAGAATCGTAAATTTAGCATTGGAGGTAAGTGTGTCGGGTAAAAATCAAAGAGGGAGAGCTAGAGACGAATAAAGTAAACAGATTCAAATGGATGTGGTTTGCCGTTCTTATGAGAAGATGAAGAGGCTTGTTCAGGATAGAGCAGGGGCAAGAGCAGCATCAAACCAGTCTCCAGACTGAAGACCACGACAACGACATACAATATAGAGCTTCTTAAAGCCTTTGTTGCAGCCTTAATTGCTGACTTCTTTCTCTTTTCCCATCGAAATTTAATATATACCCTTTTGCTGCTGACGATGTGCTCGATCCAGTTTGTGTTTGGTGTAACTTTGTTCTCGCTGTATAGTTTAAAATAAAGTACTGGAGTTCTCAACGACACATTTCAACCGCCTCTACGACGTTAAAACCCTAATTTTTCTCCTTATACCTACTTCAACGTTTAATTCATGTAGAACCAACTTTGTTGTCTCTTAAAAATCTGTCTACACATTGGTGTACATCGAGTTATCGTGCGAGAATGACATTGATGCACCGCAGCATACCTGACACCTCCAAGATGTAAGTACACGATCTCAGCTCCAACCCTAAATCTGATTAGGACTTGTTCACACAAAGATCATCAGTCTTTAGAACAGATTCAGAATATTTTAAAATTAACGAAAAAATCACAGAAGAATTCTCCAAGATTGCAGAAACCAATTGAACAAAACTTTCGCCGGCCGCAGCGGCCGAGCGGTCTGCGGCGCGCCAGTTACAGTCTGCACGGCCGCTACGGTCGGGGGTTCGAATCCCCCCCCTTTTTTTTTTGCCTTTGCGGACGCTATTCGTATTTGTTCGTTTTGGTTCTACATGTTCTTTGGCTCAGTTTTTTTATGACAAAGACCGTTCAGCCCTCTGACCGGGCGCGCTGAGCCACGGCGCCCGGTAAACTACTTTAAGGGCGGCACAAATGTCCATGCCCGAGGGGGCATTCGAACCCCCGACCGTAGTGGCTTTGCAGACCGTGACTGGCGCGCCATAGTACGCTCGGCCACCGCGGCCGGCTTCCCTCGGGCATGGATGTTTGTGTCGTCTTTAGTATAAGTTAGTTCATAAGTAGTTTATATATTTAGGGTCTGATGACCCCGCAATTAAGTCCAAAAGCTTTACAAACATTTGAACATTTCGAAGTGTACACATACATGTTTTAACCATATTGTTTAGGTGTACTATTGATTAGTGTCGAACTATTTTTGTTAAGTTCTGCAAAACTTCGTATTTTGTAGTAGATTATTAAAATGACAAATTTAATAGTACTTAGTATTTGATTTAGGATCCAGTGAATCATAAAACATGACCTGTCCTAATTTATTTAAACACAAGGTAAATATGTAATAATGTTGTGCAATAGTTACAACATTTAATGTTCTTAAATTTATATTGTTACACGTCTACACGAATTTATGGGAACAGCATATTCTGAATGGTTGTGATTGTTATTTACGGAAGTATCAAAACTCAATATTAAGCAACTAGATAGCAAAAGTTGACAAGTTCTTTAAACAGGTCATGTAAGTGAATCATAGTAGTTCAAACAGAGTACGATAATGTTACAAATTCCACATCTGGTGGTAAACATTTACTTAAGATTCCTAAATGGTTGCGTCTGTAATAATGGCAATAGGTTGTAAGGAGTGCGTAATATACAGGGTGGTCCATTGATAGTGCCCTGGCCAAATATCTCACGAAATAAGCTCCAAACGAAAAAACGACAAAGAACAAAACTTTTCTATCTCGAAGGGGGAAACAGATGGCGCTGTGGTTGGCCCGCTAGATGGCGCTGCCATTTGTCAAATGGATATCAACTACATGGTAACCCCGTTACCATACGAAGGTAATGGAATGCAATGTCAGAAAATCAGACGACGCTGAAGGAATTAGATTAGGTAATGAGACAATGAAAGTAGTAGATTAATTTTGTTATTTGGGTAGCAAGATAACTTCTGATGGCCGAAGTAAAGAAGATATAAAATGCAGAATGGCTATGGGAAGAAAAGCGTTTCTAACGAAGCGAAACTTGTTAACATCCAATATTAATTTAAATGTTAGGAAGTCCTTTCTGAAAGCATTTGTTTGGAGTGTAGCATTGGATGGGAGTGAAATGTGGACGATGAGGAGTTCAGATAAAAAGATGATAGAAGCTTTCGAAATGTGGTGCTACAGTCGAATGATGAAAATTAGATAGGTAGATCACGTAACCAACGAGGAGGTTCTTAACCGAATCGGGGAGAAAAGGAGTTTCTGGCATATCCTAAGAGAAGGTATAGATTGGTTGGACACATTCTGAGACATCAAGGAATTGTCAGCATTAGAAGGAAGCGTGTGGGGTAAAAATCGTAGAGGGAGACCGAGGGTTGTAGGTTGCCAAACGTATTCTCAGATGAAGAGACTTGCACAGCACAGGGTAGCATGGAGAGCTGCATTAAACCAGTCTACGGACTGAAGACCACAACAACAACCCCCATTTTTATTACATATTCGTCTAGTACGTAAATAAATATGAATATTTTATTTGGAAAATTTTCGTCGCTTTGTGATACATGGCGCTTTATTATTCACAAACATATTGCTCGCAATTTTAGACAAAAAGTGGGTAACAGGTACGTTTTTTTTAATTAAAGCACAGAACGTTGGTACGTTTGAACTTTATTTCGGTTGTTCCACTGTGATACATGCACTTTTGTGAAATTATCATACATTATGAGAACGCATGCTGTTACTGTGTGATTACCAGTAATTACCTCATGACTTCAATGAATGCTCAAAATAATGTCCTTCAACTTCAATGCATTTGGCAATACGTGTAACGAAATTCCTCTCAGCAGCGAGTAGTTCGCCTTCAGTAATGTTCTCATAAGCATTGACAATGCGCTGACGCATGTTTTCAGGCGTTGTCGGTGAATCACGATAACAAATCAATTTTCTCCACAGAAAGAAATCCGAGGATGTAAGATCCGGTGAACGTGCGGGCCATGGTATGGTCCTTCTACGACCAAGCCACTTATCATTAAATATTCCATTTAAGACCGCTTCAGCTGCACGCGAGCCATGTGTCGGAGATCCATCATGTTGAAAGTACGTCGGAGGTGTAAAACAAACGGGAGTTGGAGTTGCAGCCAGTGAAGTAGGATGGGCGGTGGGTGAGAAAGGAAACAATGAGGCGGACATAATTAACGGGAAGGGCGTAGAGCTGGAGCTTGAAGAGGAGACCGGATGCCATACACGGTCGTAGGCTTTTTCTATGTCTAAGGAAACAAAGGAGCGACGGGAGTTCAACTGGACGGATGTGGGTTAGGCGAAGGAGTTGATCATCGGCGGAGAAGGACAGACGGAAGCCACATTGGTGATATAGGAAGGAGCTGGTGTTGACGAAGGTGTTGATGGATGTGTTGGGAGAGGATGGTTTCCAGGACCTTGCTGAACACGGAGGTGAGACTTATAGGACGATAGGAAGAGGCTTGGGATGGGGGTTTGTTGGGCTTGGGGAACATGAGAATGCGGGAGATTTTCCACAGGCGAGGATAGAAACCGGTATAGAGGATAGTATTGTAGAGGGTGGCTAGAGCGGCGTGAAAGGAGGGGGCGGGGGAGGCAGGCCCGAAGGTTCCTGTAGGTGAGCCGGTCGTGGCCGGGAGCGGTGTTCCCTTTGGTCCGAAGTGTGTCTATGATGTCCTGTGCTCTGATTGGTGGCGTGTTGCAAGTACAAGTAGTGGAAGCTGGAGGCGAGCGGGGGGGGGGGAGGGAGGTGTCGGTCCACTCATGGACATCGGGAAAGAGTGAGTAGTCAAAGTGTTCTGCCTTACTGGCGTTCTCGGGAAAAGAATGATCTTCATGGAGAAGCGGGTAGTGGAGTGCGGAATGACGGCCAGTTAGGCGGTGGAATGCCTTCCAGTACTTGGAGGAATTGATTGGGAGAGTGGAATTAAGACGGGTGCATGTCTGACGTCTGTCCCGGCGTTTTTTTTTTTTTTTTTTTTTTTTTTTTTTTTTTTTTTTTTTTGCGTTGGGGGCTAAAGGTTACGGATGTGGCGTTGTATTTGCCGGTGGCTTTGTGTCCCGGTCACGGGTTCGGAGATATGGTCGTTACAGACGGCTGGATTCGAGTAGGAGGAGAACGGCCTGTGGAGGAAGGTAGGGCTGTAGGGTTAGATGGTTTTTGTGGGTATGTGGGCTACAACCACGTCAGCAACAGTCTGGTGGAGAAAAGTGGAGGCATGGTCGATGTCGGCGGGCGTATTGAGAGGGAGAGGGTGACTTGCGAACGAGGTATCGATGGAGCGAACGTAGGCATTCATGTCGGCACGGGAATAATCGTGGATAAGTTTGGGAGGGGGTCGGGGATGGGAAACTCGAGCAGGGCGAGAGCAGTGGTCAAAGGTGAGGAGGACAGGGGCGTAGTCACTGCCTATTAGGTCTAGGACGTCCGCTGTAATGCGCCCAAGGAGGTTGGGAGATATTATAACAGCATCGGGGTTGGAATTGCGGTTGGACCGTTTAGGAGGGGTAAAGGTAGGACGTCGCCCTAGAGCGAGATGGTGACAAACTGACGCCACCGCCGGAGTTCAGCGGGGTGACGGGAGTGCAGCTTTAGGTCAGCTGCAATCACATAGGTCATATAGGTGCGATCTGTATGCGAGAGGAAATCGTATGGGAGAGGAGCGTTGGGCGGATGGAAACGGTGACAAGGGTGACGGAAGGAAAGAAGAGGCCAAGGATTATGTGTTCTTTAGGATCGTTAAGGAGAGGATGAAGCCGGACGGGATGATAGCGGAAGTGGCCGATCACTACCCCGCCTTGTGCTAAGGGAGGGGGACGATCGGTGTGGCGGAGGAGGTAGGGAGGAGGTAGAGAGGAAGGGAGGGTTGGAACGACGGGGTTGAACGAAAGTCTGATTGAGTAAGAAGGCATCCGCGCAGTGGTGGGATAAAAGGTGCATAAACAGGTGTTTGATTGCGGTAAGGGACCGGATGTTGTGGTAGAGGATTGTATAAGATGTTCTTGCCATGTTGGATGTTTGTGGAGGGGGGGGAGGGAGGAGGCAGGAACATGGGGGAGGTGTGTTTAAACGAGAGTTTCGAGACGGGAGAAGGTGAAGTGGGAGTGGGCGCGGGAAATGGTGGCAAAGGTGTCCAAGTGGAACACTGTCTGGGCAGCCACTGCCACTTGCTGGAGCGTGTGGGGACGCTGGTGACGAAGCGGATGACGTCCTCGGCGGTAGGAGGGGGGACAAGGGAGTTGTTGGGATGGAGAGGGGGATCAACAGGACGGATGGCAACGGTGAGCACAGGGTTGGTGGCGGCCGCGATGGATTTACATTTGTAGCAGTCTGTAGGGAGGACACCGTCACAAGTGTTGCAGGTGGGGGGAGAGGCGAGGTTGGGGCAGTGCTTATGGAGGCGGGATGATATCCACTGGGGACAGGCGGGGGGATTACGGAGTGGTGTGTCAGGTGGTCGTTGTAAACGAGGCACCTGGCACAGATATATGTCTGGTTTGGGATCGGGAGGGTTCAACATTGTGGCGGCGATCATAAATCAGTGCCTCCTCGAGGAGTAAGCGGTCTATGGATGATGCGGATTCATTAAAACAACGCGAGTAACGTATCACGAAGCAAATACCATCCGTACTGGCGAAATGTCTCGCGATACCAGTTACTTATACGTTTGTGACTATTACAGCGTCATCTATCACAAAGCGAAAAAAGTATTCCAAATAAAACACTCATATTTATTTACGCACTAGACATGTAATAAAAATGGGAGTACCTATTTTTAAAAAAATGCAATTGATATCCGTTTGACTATGGCAGTGACATCTAGCGGACCAACCATAGTGCCATCTGTTTGCTCCCTTCAAGCTAGAATAGTTTTGTTCTTTGTAGTTTTTTCGTTTGATTCCTATTTCGCGAGATTTTTGGCCCGCTCACTATCAATGGACCGCTCTGTATAAGAAACGTTACAACAGTCATTGCCTGTCGTCAATATGTCCGCAGTGTGAGGAGCCTTACAGGTCGCAAACGTTCGTTGTTCCCTGAGACAGTGTAGGTGTACCACGAATACCAAGTAATAAACTACAGTCGTGCCGACCCAATAGCCACTGGTTCCTCTGGAACTTAGTGCTGGTCGTAATGCGTGGCAGATGGAAGCCTTGTACCATTAATGTTAAGAAATACGAGCAACTCACTTTCAGCCGGCCGTAAAAGCGTGAGTGCGCTCGGCTTCTCTCGGCGGGGCCCCCGGGTAGCGGAGTGATTTCCGCGCTATGCTGCCGTCACATAATTTATGCTGCGAGAGGGCGCGTCACAGCCGGCGAGACGTCAGGAACGGTTAAAAAATTTAGCCCTCCGAGATTTTATGCTCGGAGAAGTTTACAATTTCCCCGAGTTTCGTTAACTACTGAATCTGGCGGCGATTCGGGGGGGAGAGACACTTTACGATAGTTTTATCTGCCCGAAGACGCTGTAAAGTGCGTTTACGCGGGGGGCATGCGCCGTTGGCAGGTCGTAAGGCGCGCCCGAGTGCGCTGTTTGGTGCGACTCGTTCGCCGCGCCAGAAACTTAATTTACATCCATAACCGCGCCGACGCCGAGGCGCTGCCCGGGTGGTCTTCGTGGCGGGTGGAGGTGCCGCTAGCGGCGTGCGAAACCAGACGATGCCCCACACATGATTACCTGTGTAGGTGATGTCCGACCCTTCGGACACGTCCGAATACACAGACACCACACACCATCAATAGAGGGTGTTTCAGAAGGATTAGTACATACACTGCTCGAAACAATTGGGGTATCGCGTGAGATATTATCTATATCTATAAATGTGAATGTCTGTTCGGTATACGTTTATCACGTCTGAACCACAAGACATAAAGAGCTAAAAATTTGTACAGCTACTAATTTATACCTGCGGATGGTTTTAGGCACGGTTTTATAGCGATCTGATAGATACTTAGTAATATGAAGAATATTCCGCGAAATGCGGAACAATAATTACTCTTTGAAAATGGTTTTATTGGCTGCATTGTTGCTTTAGGGTTTATTATGATAAAAGGGTGGAGTATATTGGGATGGAAAGTTATCGGTGTGTATAAAATTCTACGTGTGTGTGTGTGTGTTAATATTTCGCTCTGCAGCGAAAACTACAGTACGCAAACGAATGGTGTGTGTGTGTAATTGTTGTCCGAAGTCTCCCGTTGTACACCATAGCAGTTCCATGCCGACAGCTATAAGAGGGTGGAAGAAGATACGGTGGTTGAAAGTCGTCAAATTATTTAAAAAAATCGGACTGAAGGCCATAGATGAGGTTTGCGTCTCTATAGCAAGGAGGTTACGTACGTGATGCCACAGACCATATCTTTGGTCTATGCGTGCTACAATGTCTTCAGCTCTGTAAGGATGAGCATACTAATAAGGAAATATAAGAATAAATAAATAAAGCAGTAAAAAAGATATTTCTTTTAATACATCTCTTTAAAAAAATCGATTTGACGTTTCGTGCATTACATCAAGTGATCCATCTGTGATATTATTGCAATCACTATTGTTGAATTTCGTGATTAGATTATTCGAAACGAGTGCATTTTTACCTGTGATTTCTTATATATTCTCTGATAAATGTAACACGTTTTTAGGGAAAAGGAGATGGACAGAGAGAGAGTGGATAGGAAAAGTACTAAATTAAGATTCGAATAAATCAATAAATACCCGGGCAACGCCAGGTTTTCAGCTAGTACACAATATAGTACATATGGTAACGTATTTTATTCAGATATTTGCTACAGTTGTAATTTGTATGTGATACAGTCCGATGTTTTGCAGTCTCATCACTTTACTTGAGGTTTACTATGCGTTTACGTAGAGCAAGGCACAGTGCGGTTGCTATGTCATTGAAAAAGTCATTCTCGTTGTCCTCCAATATGGTGTGTGATCACCTCCGACGGCCAGTACAGTTCCAAACATACGTGGCATGCACAGTATGAGTATATCACTCTTGAGGGATATTTGGTTATTCTGCCACGAGTGCAATATTTAGCTCTGCAAGTGTTTTCGGAGGTGCTGGTCTGTCTGCAATGCATCTACCAAGTGCATCCCAGACAGTCTCAAACCGGTTTCAGTTCGGTGAACAAGCTGGTCCATTTGTGTAATTCCCTCAGTTTCAAGCAAGTCCACCACTGCGGCTCTGTAGGGATGAGTGTAATCGTCCACCCTAAGGAACCATCTTCTCCGGCACAAGCGTAGGTCACAACAAAAGGTCGAAGAATTTCGTCTCTGTACCTGTGAGCTATCCTTGAACCACAGACATTGCCAAGGTGGGGTATCTTGCGTTCCTCAACGATACAGATAGCCATACCGTAGGTGCAATCACAGCGGAAGGGTATCTGTGGAGAGGCCAGACAAACGTGTGGTACCTGAAGAGGGGCAGCAATCTTTTTCAGTAGTTATAGGGGCAACAGTCTGGATAAGTGACTGAGCTGGCCTTGTAACATCAGCTGATGTAGCTTTGCCACACAGTTACTGCGAACGGCTGAGAGCAACGGGGAACTACAGCCGTTACTTTTCCCGAGGACATGCAGCTTTACTTTATGAATATATAATGATGGCATCCTTTCAGGTAAAATAGTCCCCCATTCGGATCTCCTGACAGGACTACTCAGAAGGATGTGATCATCAGGAAAGACAACACTGGCATTCAACGGACCGGAGCGTGGAATATTAAATCCTGTAATCGGCTAAGGAGGTTAGAAAATTTAAAAAGAGAAAGGCATAGGTTAGGTACAGTGGGGATTAGTGAATTTAAGTGGGATGAGGAACAGGATTTCGTGTCTAGTAGTACAGGGTTATAAATACAATATCAGTTTGAGGTATTAAAGGAATAGGTCTGATAATGAATAAGAAAAAGGAGCGCGTATAAACTACTATAAGCAGCGCAATTATTGCATTATCGTAGTCAAGGCAGACACGAAGCCAACATTGACCACAATAGTACAGTTTATATGCCAACTAGCTCTGCCGAAGATGAGGAGATGGGCAGTCTGGCAGTGCTCTGTCTCTGGTTCGCCTTTCCCACGATATTATCTATGCGTTCTTTCCAATTTAAGTCTGAAGTAATAGTAATTCCTAGGTATTTTGTGGAGTATATGTCCTTCACTTTTGATTGATTTGTCTTGTAAACAAAGTTTAACGGATTTCTTTTCGTACTCATGTGGACGACTTCACACTTCTCATTATTTAGAGTCAATTGCCAATTTTTACACCAAACAGATATTTAGATTTTCATGCAGTTGGTTTTGATCTTCAGATGATTTTACTAGACGGTAAATGACGGCGTCATCTGAAATAAACCTAAGAGAGCTACTTAGATTTTCCCCTAAATCGTTTATGTAAGTACGGAACAGCAGATGACGAATAATACTACCCTGTGGAACGCCTGATAATACCTCTGTTTTAGTCGATGCCTTACCATCGATTAATACGAACTGTGTCCTCTGTGACAGGAAATCCCCTGTCCAATCGCAAATTTATGGCGTTATACCATAACCACGCACAATACATTCTTGCCTACCTACAATAAGTGAAACTTTATCACTTATAGACACAGATGATATCTCCTGTAAAAAGCACAAAATGTAACTATTTAGGATCAGTTCAGGTACTAAACTGATATCTCTTGTTACTGAAATAAAAATCTAATTGAAAATTTAAGCTTTATTTATTTTTAAGTAAACTCAATAAAGAAACAAATTTTTAATATCCAAGTTCTGGGTCAGTTGATGGGATATATGAAATGAATAAACAATTTCAAAGTAAAGTTGGTAGAATGGCTGAAGAACTGTCCTTATTTTACTTAAAAATTAATTCAATCTCGTCAGTTTACATTCAAGGCTGTCGCAATGTCAGAAATATTATGCAATGGTAAAAAAAAATGTATTTGTTACTGCTGTTTGGGGATGGGTAGAGTTCGCCTAAAGTGTTTGTACACAATACTGTTAATTGCGTCGACGGCTGCTAGCTGTGTCTTCACTAAAATCGAAACTAAATATTGCCTGTCTTGATTGATTACTGCCGATCATACTTTCCCTGTGTCTTGATGAAGTCAAGAACGACCTGTAAATGCTAGTCTGGCTATAAATTGGTATGGTACGTTAGAGCACACTAACCCACCATGTTGCCACTCAAAAATGTGCTCTCAACTATCTCATTTAACACTATGTACAAAGTGCAATCTTTAGTAATCTCCACTGGATATTCACTAAAATCTATTCCACGACAGAGGTGCTGCTTACATTGCAGTACTTTACAGGAGTCTTTATCGCCTCTCCACACAAAAATCACTCCGAGAGCATCGCACTGCAAACTTGCATGGGACAACACACACAGCCAGTATGGGCGAGAGTGCGAGTCTGTCTTTTCCAGGACACTGATGCTTCCCTGCCAGTGGCTCGCCTACCAGTCGGATAGTATGTCTTAAAATGCCATGCGGCTCACCGGCTGATAGTGAGTCAGCTAACGTCTTATTTATGAATTTCCTCCCAGACTCGGTCGCGCCAGTTGTAATTCGCGTTCCACCTGTCCTAAAAGTTCCATGTAAACATGCTTTGTTGAGCTTGGCATTGTCTGGCTTTTAAAAGGATTTCAAGCGACTGGATTTCCCTGAAAAGACACTGGCTTTCTGCCCAAATACCTCCTGTGGCGAGGGATTTGGGGTGCGGAGCTTTCCGCCCACCTGCCATTGTCACCGATGGAGTCATGTGGGTGCCTCGCCTCGCTTTAGAAAAACAAGTTTGTGTTTGTTCACTAATAGGCAGCCTTGATTATCTTATTGCACTTGTGCCATGATCTCATAATTTACATAATTTGATTTTGAGGTCGGAATAAGCAGGAAATGACAGTGAGGCGAACTTGACTACTTACAAAGTGTATGAACTTTTCCTAAATGTTTACGGATCATGTTGCTGTGGCAGGACTTGGGTAACAGTCTGCAATTCACCTAGTGGGATGTGGGAATCCATCTAAAAGCCACCTTTAGGGTGCCCTGCACACTAATTTTCGTCGTCAAAATTGTTAAAATCTGGTACAGTAGAACCTCTCAAATTCGATTCCCGAAAACTCGACATTCCGTAAAACTCGACACGGCTGGTGAATTAATATATATATATATATATATATATATATATATATATATATATATATATATATATATATATATTTTTTTTTTTTTTTTTTTTTTTTTTTTTTTTTTTTTACACCGCCCATAACGTAAAGCTTTCCATCAGTACATAGGCCGCCCGAGAACGCTAGAGACTCAGACTATGTTACTGGGTTTTCCAAGGTCGTTCAAAGCACCCTTTACGTGCCCAGCTATTGTCTGCACACGTTCGGCGATTTCTGTGGCCGTCACTGGGCGTTCAGTTTAGTGTTTGTTGAGACAGTGTCAGTGTAAATGGAAGCAAAGTTTGGTGCCCTAAAAAGACTTGATCGTGGTGAAAGCGTAAATAAAATAGCATTGGATTTGAACATCGGTAGGTCTACAGTGCTCGGTTGGAAGAAAAAGAAATCTGTAATTGAATCATGGTGTTTGAAAAGATAGTGTACAGAATCCATCGCGGAACGAAAAACAATGAGTGCACAGGGAGAAGGGAACGCCTATATCTGGATCCGTGTGGAAACAGAAACGTAGTCTTCAATCACAAGGTTTTTCAAACGACTTCAATAAGTTTTATTTTACACTTTTCTTCTAGTGTTCAGAAAACTTCCCATAACTAACTGTGATAGACTTTCTATAAGCAGCATAAACCACTTCAGTAATAATTGTAATGAACACTGTATTTTCAGATTCTACTAGGCCTTTTGTCTCAAAGTTATTTTTGATTTTTGATTATAAGTTATAAATGTTGATATAAATACGTAATTGTGTATAATAAATCAATAAATGTACAATTTTAATACTCTAAATAAGCGTTTTTATTCAACTACTAGTTATTTTTATTTAAGTTCCCTAAAACTCCACAACCTCAAAACTCGACAACCTTTAAGTCCACATTGTGTCGAGTTTCAGAGGTTCTACTGTATTACTCTGTCATTCAGTGTTACTAACGTTTCCTCTACATATCTACATCTACATAGATACTCTGTAAATCACATTTAAGTGCCTGGCAGAAGTTTCATTAACCACTTTCATAACCTTCCTCTACCGTTCCATTCTCTAATAGCATATAGGAAGAAAGAACACCTGAATCGTTCAGTTTTCGAAAGATTTTCACATTTAGAAGTAAAAGTCAGTGATTGAAATTTTGCAAATAGATCTCGCTGCTACGAATAACGTCGTTCTTTTAATGATTTCCACCTCATATCGTGTAACATTTCCGTGACACTTTCCCCCCTGTAACGTGATAAAGCAAAACGAGCTGCCCTTCTCTGAACCTTCTCAATGTCTTCCATCAGTCCCACATCGTGATGGTCCCCTGAGCAACAGTACTCCAAGAGAGAACGCACAAGTGTGATGTAGGCAGTCTCTTTGATGGAGCTGTTGCATCTTCGATGTGTTCTGCCAATAAAACGTAACCTTTGGTTTGCCTTCTCCACAGTATTTTCTTCATTTAATGTTCAAATGTTTGTTAAGCTTATGGGACTTAACTACGGGGTCATCAGTCCCTAAACTTACAAACTACTTATGAACTACTTACGAAGTAGGACGGCACAAATATCCATACCCGAGGGGGGATTCGAACACCACATCTAGGATTTTGTACACAATCTGCATCAATTAGTCGCTACGTGTCTTCTACTTCATAGAAGCCTACAATGCGTCCACATTCACATGGCTGAAGCTGCTCAACACGTATATATAGTCGTCATGGCGCATTATTGCACATCAGAATAGTGTCCTGTCGAGCAGTCCCATGTAACATTCAACTGATTCTAAAGTTCATTAGGTCACTGTACTGCCTCGTTTCACTATTTAACACTGGTAGACCAGGAAAAAGCTGACACCCATTATAGACGGCCGATTTCGGCCGAAAATGGATATCAGTTGTACATGTCAATAGTAGCGATCATTATAACACGTTATAATCTGTATCACGAGTTGTATACATGAGAATGCAATTAAAATCATTTTAAGGGAACACCAAAAAACTGAGCAATTAAAACTTCCAGGCTGAGAGGCCGTGGTCGAACAGTAGAAATTTCTTCCCCTGACGTTTCGTTGCCGGCTGCGGGCAACATCTTCTGAGGTGAGTCGACGACTGGCTGCTGGGCCGTGGAGATCCTGTATATATAGAGGGCATAGAGGGCGCCACCAATCGATCTGTTTCGACACTGCCTATCCACGACTTATTTTCAATATGATAATGAATTCTAAGAACAAATCGATGGAGTGGCAATGGGTAGTCCTCTAAGTCCTGCGGTTGCGAATATTTTTATGGAATTTTTTGAACAACAGGCACTGCAGTCGGCCAGAAAGAGCCCTTTGAAGTGGTATCGGTATGTGGATGATACATTTGTGATCTTGAATCACGGGGAAGAGGAACTGAACTGTTTCTTAAAGCATTTTAATAGTATCAACGCGAAAATACAATTTACCATGGAGAAGGAGATTGATGGACAGATATATTTTTTGGACGTTACAGTGATTAAACGTGCAGATGGGACTCTGGGTCATAAAGTATATAGAAAAGATACGCACACCGATCGGTATCTTCACAAAGATTCGAATCATCATCCCAGGCAGAAGAGAGGTGTTATTAAAACATTTGTGGACAGGGCTAATAAAATCTGTGAGCCAGCTTATTTGCAAGAGGAACTCGATCATTTACGAACAGCATTTCAGAAAAACAGATACAGTGATAAGGAGATAGATCGAGCACTCCAGCCCAGAAGACAAATCTCTGCTAACGTCCAACAACAACCTTTGGCGGGGAAAGTGTTTCTCCCATTCATCTACAATATCACAGACCGCATTGGGAAAGTACTGGCCAAGTTTAGAGTGTAAACAATATTCAAACCCACCAAAAAGATCAGTGAATGCTTACGATCAACGAAAGATGCGCGACACCCTTTGGCTACTCCAGGTGTGTATAAGATCCCATGTAGTTGTGGGAAGGTTTATATTGGCACAACAAAAAGAAGTATCAATACTCGCCTAACTGAACACAAAAGGAACTGTCGACTGGGACACACGGACAAATCGGCCGTAGCGAAACATAATTAGAAAACGGTGACCACAAAATAAAATTTAGTGAGACAAGTGTGCTAGCTAAGACATTGCATTAAGGATAGGAAAGGAGAAGAGGGGAAAGGAAATGCAGTCCGGGAAGTAAAGAAGGAAGGAAGACTGCATTAGCTCGGGGCCCCGTGCTCGCCATGCACTTTCCCACGAAAGAACTGTGAGCTCCCTGGGGAGAAAACTGAATTAAACACGATTTATTTGATTATGAAAATGTACTTGAGCTAATAGTTTATTTATAAACATACTTTATATTCCATCATGTTACACGATACAGTTCAAAGCCTTCTAGCAGTAGAGGGTTGTGTCAGGGAAGCAGGAAAGTCGGATGAGTGATATGCACGACGTGTAATATACATCATATAATACTGAGTACCGAATTAAAAGTTGTGAAGCATCACTATTCAACACGGCCTCGTTTACCAGCACCAGCAAAATTACTGAAAGTGATACGTGACACTGCATGATAAACATGGAGACAAGATTCTGCCAATGGTATGACACAGGAATAAGCTTAATTCTTTTAGAGCTTCCTAAGCTGTGATGTAGTGGGACAAGATAGTCGTACTACATTTTCCTACGTCAGTCCTGTTTTGAAGTTATAAATAAAAAATGAAAAAACGAACCTTTTATTTAGAATGCATACATATTTGATGTTTATGTAAATATTATTATTTTTTATAATAAGATTCTTAAAATGTTTTGTTTCTGTATATTTCATGTAGGATCGAGGCGCCTCAATCAACAAGGGCAGCGTCTTCGCCGCCACAGCCAACATTACAGCTGACGGCCACTATGAAAATTTAACCGATAGCTAATGCTGCTGCGCCTTCTTTATTGCCGCGCTTCAGTCGTTTCAAAGAAGAAAAGTAAAGAATATTAAATTATTGTTAGTCTTGTTTGAGATTCAGTCCAAGCTAGTTGGCCATGGTCACGTTTCCTGCTAAACTGGCGCTGTATTAACATGAAGAAGAATAAATATTTGTTAATGTTGAAAGATATCTTGCATTTGTGAAGATTTATTTATGATCAAGAATATCTTACAGCAAGAGAAATTTGATTCTTGTGAAGAATCTCGACTTATTTCAGAAAACAATTTAATTCTGATTGAATCACTACTGATTAGCTTCGAATGAGACATTACATGAGTATCGAATGAGAATGTGGAACAACAGTGTTTAGAAGGCTGTGGAATGTTAATATTTTCAGTACTAGTTAACGACAGCGAACAGAAGTGACTGTGATTTTGATGAAATTTTAGTAACGACCACAGACTGTTTTCCTTGCCCCGCTCGTACAAGAGCCTGATTTATTTATGTTTGATGAACTATTTAAAGGCACTACTTCTATAAATTTTAATTTATGTTGTGGTGCGGGACACTTCGGATGAAGTCTAGAGAATTTACACGGTTAGCTTATGACAGTTGGTGTTGCTAGGGACCTGTAAATAACAAATCAACAACTTCCTAGCAACTGATAAAAGTTTCTAGTGTCAAAATACTCGCATGATTGGAGAATAAAGACAAACATGAATAATTATATTAACCATCACAATTATATCGTCACCGTTCCACTTGAAGTGAGCCTTCAATTTACTTTTGGAACAGATAACCGGTTACGTGATTTTTTTTTCATTTTACCTAGTCCCGTGGTAGTTTATTAAATAGATGTAGCAGAGTTAATCACTCCATTCTACATAAGAATAAAGAAGCTTCGACCCAAATACCAGTTATATTTCTGTTTCGTGTCAATTGAAATCTCTTAATTCTTGGGAAGACCTTAAGTACTGTCAGAAAGAAACAATATTAAAGTAAATATAAAGGGTGTTCAAAAAAGTTTCGAATACTTTGAGAAGTAGAAGTACTCAGCGGTACCAGAAAGATGGGTTCGGAAACGCATACTTACTGAGATAAACACGTGTTTATAAGAAGGGCTGCACGACGTTGCATTGCGGATATTAGTATAAATGGCGATCGGTTAAAAGGGGCAAATGCCACAGAAATGGTTAAATGGGGCACATTTTCAGGAGGTTCCCGTTAATGGTTTGCCTACCTTATTGGATTACACGTTTTCAAACGAACTGTTTCCCGATGTAAGAAAACTAAATTTTGTAGACATCTACCACTGAAGACGTTTTATGTAAAATTAAATCATTGTCTGGTGAGAAATTTCGCTTCTTATTGTAGTTGCGTAGAAGGACAAAAAGTAGCCTATGTGTCGTGACAGTGTGCGTGACCATCTGAAGCAGACGTTTGAGGACCGCTGGCATGCTCGGGGAACCCCACAAATCTCACGTGTTCCTCGGACCTTAATCCCCTAGACTTTATTATGGCGAAACTTGAAGGAAGTGGTCCAGCGACTCCAATAATCGATGTGCAAACAGTACAGGATCGTGACTTCAGCGCTTGCCACCTAATACAGCAACAGCAAACGGATGCGGCATTCCTTACGGAGAGGGCACAACATAGGGATGCCTTCTCATGTATGGATACCACGTGGAGGAAACTCGTATTTATTTATTTATTTTATTTTTCAGAGTCCAATACAACACATTAAAATTCTAAATATTAACTTATAGTATCAACGAACGAAGATTAAAATAAATTCAGTTTAGATTACCTGACATCGTTTGGTCTGGAGGCGATCAACTCGTTTTACAGTTTCCAAATGACAAGCCAAGATCGCAAACTAACAATTTATTAAGTGACGACCGGTTTCGGTGCACTGTGTCACCATCATCTGGTCATATATGTATTATAATCTGGCCATCTTGTTAAAAAATTGGGTATAAAATAACAAGTGCAACATTGCACTTAGTCACTATATAAAAAAAACATAAGTTAAAAACATGCCAGCTTACAAAATACTGAGAGCTCTGAAAATTCTAGTTTGTAAACTAGAATTTTCAGGGCTGTCAGTATTTTGTAAGCTGTCATGTTTTTAACTTTTTTTGTTTTGTTTTAATATATATAAGAGCAATGTTGCACTTGTTATTTTATACCCAATTTTTAACAAGATGACCAGATTATAATATATATATGACCAGATGATGGTGACACAGTGCACCGAAACCGGTCGTCACTTAATAAATTGGTAGTTTGCGATCTTGGTTTGACATTGGAAACAATAAAACGAATTGATCTAGTTTGTAAACTAGAATTTTCAGAGCTGTCAGTATTTTGTGAGGTGTCATGTTTTTAACTTATATATATATATATATATATATATATATATATATATATATATATATATATATATATATATATATATATAGTGACTAAGTGCAATGTTGCACTTGTTATTTTATACCCAATTTTTTAACAAGATGACCAGATTCTAATATATGACCGGATGATGGTGACACAGTGCACCGAAACCGGTCGTCAGTTAATAAATTGTTAGTTTGCGATCTTGGCTTGTCATTTGGAAACTATAAATACAGTTTGTCGGTCCAGTTCTTTGCCGACAGCATAGCTTTGTCTTTTGAAGTGAACAAGTCTTGATGCAGTGAGATCCTCCAAACGAACAAGAGTGCAATGTCTCGTTAGAAATCACACTCACAAAGTTCATCGTCACTTCTTCATGTTTGTTTTACACCTTTTCATTCCGGTTTTCTGCGTGTTGAGCGTCTTCCGGATCCTTTAAGAGCAATGGCTCACTGCTGTAGCTTCTCTTCTGCTGTCCACAATCTTCCTAGAGACCTGTTTCTCCAAAGCTAATTTCGCCGTACTCTTGCTGAAGTAGCAACTGGTGTGGCTGTGAATAGAAAGCTGAAGGTATTCGACAACTTTTTGGACACTCTGGAACAAAACAGCTATTGTAAAACGACTTTCACAGGCATCAACGTAAGGCAGGGGCTCACGAATGTAAATATTCTGAAACATTCTAACACGAAAGCATGTTTGTTTTTTAACATAAACTTATGTAATTTTTAAATAGACACCTTATATTATTTCATCAAGACTCTACAACATGACAAATCACATAAACAGTGGCGTTGATTGCATTGAAATAAGCCAATTACATTACGAGATATTACGAAGCGACGTTGATGCTTAATATAACGCGAAACGCACTGTTAGTGGACATCCTAAGTAGCATGGAGTTCTCGCCTGAGTACATGTGCTAGGCACGCGTTTCGCGTATTTCCAACGTCAACTTCGCTTCGCAAAATTTCAGGATATAATTGGCGTATTGTGATGCAATCAACGTCATTGTTTATATGGTTTGTCATGCTGTAGATTGCTGATGAAATAATATGTGGTGTCTGTTTAAGAAGAAATAAGTTTGTGCTACGAAATACATATGCTTTCGTTTTAGAATGTTACAAAATATTTACCTTCATGAGCCACTGCCTTACATGATACCTGTGAAAGTCGTATGACAGTAACTGTTGTTGTTCCACAGATATTTTGGGGTGGGCAAGATAAATAGGACACCATATACATATATAATTTTAATTTTTATTATATTTGGGACATGAAACAAAGTGTATTCTCGTTTTCCTTAGCGGATTTTATACTTACACATTACATTTTGAGTTCCTCTTAGTGCAGCCCTATTTCTCCTTAGTACAAATTCCATGATATTATCTGCGATTTGTGAAAGATGTCCGCTCATATTATTTCAGTTGAAGTCATACTGAAGACAGATTACTTAAATATATACCATAATTTGCGGAAATTTCAGATCTGTCGTCACTACACATTGAGCTCCTTGCTGCATTGCCACTTTAGTCGCATGTGAAAACCAAGGTTTGATAACATGCCAGTATCATTCGTTGTATATGATATTCTGAAGCTCTGCTACCCAGGATAACTAAGAAAACATGTAAATGAGGTTGAGGAGGCCGGGAAGCGGTGCGACGGCCCATCCTTACCACTGCTCTGCCGCTTTCGTTTTGCTGGGAAACTAGGAAGTGTCCCATCAACTGCTTCCGTAAGCGGAAAGCAGTGATTTGAGGCGACTGTTGCGTGCTCCGACACACCGCTAAGCCGCGGTTCTGTCAACTCGTTTTGTGGTCGCCGTTTAGAAGAAGATTCTAACCGCAGCACGCACGTGTAAACTGCTAACGGTTATTGACGTGGAGAACTACGCCGTAATCCGAACCAGCAAAAAAATGTTACAGCGTATGAAGCTGCACTGTTTCGAAGCTAATTTTTAGTGAAAGTATTGCTAAAGGAAGTGAAATGAAGGCTAAAAAAAGAAATAGCCACTGCGGAGTCGCCAAGCGCATTCAGGCGCTACGCTACAATACGCCAGGCTGCTCCCCGTCAGGGGTTCGAATCCCCACTCGGGCATTGATGTTTATGTCGTTTTTAGTATAAGGTAATTTTAGTATAAGGTAATTTAGTATAAGGTAATTCAATCTCTGTTGCAACAGAGACTGAGAATTATTTAATTATTCAACACTGTTGCTGCACCAGCTACCACCACCACCACCACCATGGAATGGAATGAAATGTAAACATTTGAACTAAAAAATAATAAATTATACTTACTGGGCATATGCGAAAAAATCTGCAGCACTTTACAATGCTGGACCCATCACCGAACTGAAACCATTAAGATATATTCGATAAATATTTTCTCTCTCTGCGTTCTTTTCCTAGTTTGTAAGAAACAGCACTGCCATAAATAACGATAAACAACTTTATTTTGAACTGCATTTTCCTATTTTCCATTATCGCCAGGCATCTTATAGTCAGTATACTTTGATTAAAACTTACGTTTGATAACTTTTTTTTAATTTATAGTCTTCCTACAACGCGTTTCCTTGCTTAATACCAACATCGTCAGGTAGATTTTGTATTTGTGAATGCTAAAGTGGGTTGTCATGGCATCAGGATAACCTATGGCAGTATCTACAAGGGAAAATCCTACTTCAAAATGTAGTTCTCTACATGTCTCCAATGAATCTTAAATGTAAACAATTAAATTTAAAAATAAAACTATTAAAATACCAATGGTCACAGGTTCCTTTCTCGGAGATAACCTAACATACAAGCATTCACAATCAACTTGATTGCCGGCCGCGGTGGCCGAGGAGACTGAGGCGCTACCGTCACGGCCGCGGTGGCCGAGGAGACTGAGGCGCTACCGTCACGGTCTGCACGGCCCCTACGGTCGGGGGTTCGAATCCCCCCTCGGGCATGGATATTTTGCCGTCCTTAGTCTTAGATAGTTCATGAGTAGTTTGTAAGTTTAGGGACTGATGACCCCGTAGTTAAGTCCCATAGACTTTACAAACATTTGATTTGACTTTTCAACTTGATTGCTAGCTAGCATATGCAACAACAACAAAAACTTTTACTAATAACATACCACACCAAATATAAACTGTGATAAAGTCATCCTCGTTGGTGTCTACTGTAGTGTTTGATTACCTAGGACGATCAGAACAGTTGCAGACCTCCGAGGTATGGACAATGCGAGGTTATCAATCAGCTCTTTAGGGATATTTATCCAATCTTTCACGAGTGCAGTATACAGCTCTGCAACCGTTGTACAGTCGGCCTCGGGCCGTGTTGCGGTACGGACGCGCCGCCGCTCCGTGCCGTGGGCCGCTGTAGTGTTTGTTTACTCGCGCGGCGCTCGCATAGCGACTCTCATGGAACGACCCAGCAACATGACCGCCCTTTCCTACAGGAAAGCTACGATCAAGATAACGTTCTCAGCACAATACGCAAGACCAAAGGCCCACGAGATTGAACGTTTTCTCCGCGAAGTGATGCGTATCGATCCACAAGAACTAATAGGTATTCATTTGTCTATCGTTTCCAGCACTGTGTACCTCAAACTCGTCGACGAAGCGGCCTGTCAGAGACTTCTCCATAGATCTAAGGAAGGATTCCGCTTTTGCCACTCCGACGGGAATGTGGGTGAGGTGACAGTAGAACATGTAGGATTCGGTGTTCGAACGGTGCGAGTTTTCGAACTCCCCTTCGAAGTGCCCGCCCAGTTAGTAATGGATGCTCTACGCCCGTATGGCAAAGTTATCAGCCATGTGGCCGAAAAATGGAACACTTTTGAGACGTACCCCGTGCTCAACGGCGTACGACAGGTTAGCATCGAACTCTGCAAGCACATACCGTCGTACCTAACTATCGGCGGATGTCGTGCGATCATCATTTATGACGGTCAGCCGAGGACATGTTCTGGATGCGGCCAAGAAGGACACGTTCGGTCTGAATGCCTACAAAGACGTATTGTACAGATACCACGAACGGAAAAACCACAGGTACCGGAACCAACATCTTTACCACTCCAATATGCGGCGGCAGTAGGTATCGGATTACAAGACAGCCATGAGCAACTCCCAGCACAGTCTCCTATGCACATCGATCATGATTCTGCAACGACTCACTTACAGGAACCCCAACAAAACCAAGATCCTGAAGCAACCTCACGGGACCACAATACGATTCCTGAGACGACGCAACAGACCCCTCTCGCCGAGGCAGATGGGGAGAAGAACGAAGATCGTCCCGCACCGCGTTCTCTATCAGAAACGGAAGGGCGACAGAGAAAACAAAAATCTCCGAAACGCCATAAAAAGCGACGGCTGACAACCGAAAATGAACCATCAGAGGACGACTCGAAGCAAGAGGATGAGGACGAACCTGACACGCGGTTGTAACCTGCACCCGCTTCCGACAAACAACTTCTTCCAGCTGCCCTGACGCAACAACATAACCGAAGAGAAGACAACGCACCACGACTGGAAGAACCTATGAATGCAGAGACTAGCGACCCTCCACAGCTAACCCCAGCGCCAACCTTTTTACTAGGAGATTGGGGCCATGAAATGGAGATGAATGACCTGCAGCAGGAGACAGGTGACCAACCGATGCACATAGATGACGGTGTGTCGGATGGGCCTCGTGAGTAAGACAACCACGCCTTATGTGTAGTTTATCCCTATGCTGAGCCACCGAACAGGCGATAGACGCGACACTGTGTTGACTATTTCTAACTACATATCACCATGGAACAAGTCTATCGCATAGGGACTATCAACATAAACGGAATCAGTACATTCATTAAGACCCAAATGCTACGAGACACGTTACGAGCGGCGGATTTAGACATCGTCTTTCTACAGGAAGTTAAGCCGGGAATAAATCTACATTTTTACGGATATGTTGTTTATGACTTTCCGACTAATGAAGGTGGAGGCGGTACGGCCATTCTTCTTAGAGAAGGCATCACGGCGACGGACGTGACCTATCTACCCTCGGGCCGCGGAGTTGCCCTCACGGTCGGGGCGGTCCGTATGGTGAACATCTACGCCCCTTCAGGATCATCAAAACGACGGGAACGAAACATCTTTTACTCAGAAGAGGTAGTTCCACTATTCCAAGGCAACACAGAACACTACATCGTCGGCGGCGATTTCAATTGTGTTCTGCGACCTGAGGACTAAATTCCCCACTTTCTACCGTGCCCGGCACTTCAAGCACTGACACGAAACCTGGCGCTTCATGATACGTGGATAGTACAACACGGTGACCGACGAGGATACACACACTTCACCAGCCATTCGGCAAGTCGGCTGGATAGGTTGTACGTTTCACGTAACCTTCGCACGACGATTTCTGGGGCCGAAATATGGCCGACAGCCTTCACCAACCATGAAGCATACATCTGCGCCGTCACCTTACCTCGACAGCGAACCAGACGTAGTAGGGGACTGTGGCGACTTAATGTTGCCATTCTCAAAGACGCTGCTTGTCGCCGCGAGGTTGAAGAAACACGGCACCGATGTCAACGGAGAAGGCATACATACGACTCAACCCTGACGTGGTGGATTCGCTGTGCAAAACCTACATTACGCCGGAGTTTCATGAACTATAGTCGTGAAAAGACAAGCTGGCAAAGGACGACCTCGGAGTTCTATTACACGGCTTTAAGAGAACTTGCCACACAACCACCATCGCCAGACCGCCAAAAAGCCGTGCAACACATTAAAGCGCGTTTGCTACGCCTGACCACAGAATCGTTCGATGGTGTACGTGTCCGAGCGCGGATGTTGGACGAAATTTACGGCGAACGCCCTTCAATGCATTACATCATACAGGAAAGGCGGCACCGCAGACGTACACTCATTACAAAACTAGTGACAGAGGATGGCAGACGAGCCGAGACTCAAATGGATTTCGTCCGAGCTTTCACTCACTCTTACCGGACCCTTTACGCCGAAGCCCCTAGAAACGACGCGGCAATGGAGGATGTAATACACCCTATGCCAGCTTCCCAGCACACACAGGATGACGCCGAATTCCTGGCAGACATCACACAGGACGAACTACGCACGGCCCTGCTGAGGGGTGCTTCCAATAGATCGCCTGGCCCTGACGGACTACCACATGAATTTTACAGAGCCTTCGCTGATCTCATGGGCGCAACGTGGATTCGGATGTTCCAAGAACTTATGAACCCCACTATTCAAGTCCCTCACGAATTTACCGAAGGCATTATGATTCCCGTACCGAAACCACGTGGTGGACACCGACCGCAAGACTATCGACCACTGACATTATTAAACGCAGACTACAAGCTCTTCGCCCGTATACTTCGTGCGCGACTCCACACAACGGTCAAGGCCGCAATACACGCTGATCAAACTTGCCTCGGCGGCGACAACAACGTCCACACCACGCTGGGATCCTACAGAGACATCATAGCGCTGGCGTCGACCGGTCGCCTAAAGGGCGTCCTGATGGCAGTGGATTTCGATCATGCATTTGACAGCGTCAACCACTACTTTTTACGCGCTGTCATGGAGCACATAGGCATTCCCCAGGTGACAACGACGGTGGTCCTCCGGTTAATCCATGATGCACAATCGAGGGTAATGGTGAATGGCTATCGCTCCGAACCCATCACTATCGGACGTTCAGTACGCCAAGGTTGCCCCTTGTCCGCCATGTTGTTCGCAGTAGCCCTCGAACCAGCTCTACATGGTCTCCGACATCGTTTGGAAGGCATCTCCCTACGGTCAGCCCAATTCAAATGCTCCGCCTATGCTGATGACGTCGTCTTCTTGGCCCAATCAAGAGATGAAATAGAGTCGGCACTTTCATGGCTCCACCATTATGGCGAGGTGTCTGGAAGTCTCCTCAACCTACAGAAGACTAAATACATGGACATAGGCCGAGGATTACCTACAGCATCAGCAGTACCAATTACGAAGGTCCCTCAGATCAAGTGCTTAGGGATAACATTTCACGGCAATGTTCAAAAAACTGCAGCGACGACGTATAGACGGCTTCTACAACAAATGCGAGCACAAATACGACTCCACAAACTTCGAGGGTTAGACATGCTCCAACGCGCACGTTATGTCAACATGTACTTGGCATCAAAGCTGAATCACTTCACGCACGTACTACCATTGCCAGACACCATCACAGCCAGGTTTCAAGCAGCGTTTGGACACTTTGTGACTGCAGGCTACATTTTTAAAATACGTTACAACACTCTATCTCTGCCCCGACAAGAAGGTGGCATCGGTTTAACTAACGTCAAGAACAGAGCTCGAGCGCTACTCCTCCGTACGACGCGACGACTATGGCATTCTCCGCACAGAAACATCACAGGCACCCTTATTGATGAAGTCGCACCACGATCTCTGCAGCCGCCGGCTCCGGTTGGCCATTTATCGCCAGCGCTTGCCCACTTCACTTTGTAGAACACAGTTACATGTTGACTGACCTACCGACAACGCGAGAGGCCATGGCTAAGGACTACTACAACATTTTACAAAGAAGGAATCCACGTAACATGATAAAACGGCGACACCCGAACATCTGCTGGAAAAGAGTGTGGCGGGCGATTCATTCACCTTTCCTGCCAACGGAAGTACGGACATCGTGGTACGTCTTAGTGAACGAAAAAATCCCTAATCGTCAGCGGTTACATTCCATTCGCCTCCTCAGCGACCCCTTATGTCCACAATGTGCAGACGTTGATACCGACGTGCATCGACTGAATTGTAGCACTGCGAGTGCGTGTTGGAAACTCACAAGGCAAATGCTGGCTCTCCTTCTACGTCGTCCTTTCACGTCGATCCCATCAACCGAAGTTTTCTACCCTGATGGCGTCTATTTTCCACCAGCGAAGACGAATGCAGTCAACTGGATTAAAGGTGTGGCGCTACATTACCTTTACCGAGATAGCGACAAAAACATCCTGGATTTCTGGCAATATTTGCTTGAAACACACACGACTGTCCAACGTGGAGCACCCTACCGAACCACTTTTGCGAACTTTTTAGGGTCATTGTTCACGAACCCTCCACCCAGCTGGGGTGTCCCAGGTATGAGAAGAGAATAATGATGCAGCCCATAGAACCTGATAGATCCCAACGGTACAAAGGCTACAGCCTTGAATGCGAGAAGACGACTGGGATACTCATGTGCAGGATTGTCGACGGGTTACGTACTTCAAACTGTTGGCCCCCTATAATAATCATTAAATGAAATAAAGCAATATATTACAACAGAAAGAAAAAGAGACTGAGGCACTACCGTCACGGTCTGCACGGCCCCTACGGTCGGGGGTTCGAATCCCCCCTCGGGCATGGATATTTGGCCGTCCTTAGTCTTAGTTAGTTCATGAGTAGTTTGTAAGTTTAGGGACTGATGACCCCGTAGTTAAGTCCCATAGACTTTACAAACATTTGATTTGACTTTTCAACTTGATTGCTAGCTAGCATATGCAACAACAACAAAAACTTTTACTAATAACATACCACACCAAATATAAACTGTGATAAAGTCATCCTCGTTGGTGTCTACTGTAATGTGTGATTACCTAGGACGATCAGAACAGTTGCAGACCTCCGAGGTATGGACAATGCGAGGTTATCAATCAGCTCTTTAGGGATATTTATCCAATCTTTCACGAGTGCAGTATACAGCTCTGCAACCGTTGTGGAAAGTGCTGGTATGGCTGCAATGCTTCTGCCAAGTACATTCCACACATGCTCAATCGGGTTTAAATCCGGTGAACAATCTGGCCAGCTTCAAACATGTTTTCCATTACACACTTGATGTCTTAGCAACAAATAATCCTGAGCTCATAATGAGCATCAAAACGGATACAGGTATTAGTGAACACAGAGCTGTAGTAGCGAAATTGAATATCGAAAGTCCCAAAGTTACCAAAAATAAACGCAAAGTATATTTGTTCAGGAAAGCAGATAGAAACAAAATACGTTGCTTCTTGAAAGACAGCTTCCACTCGTTTCTAACACTAAACGTAGGTGTAGACCAGATGTGGCTCAAATTCAAAGAAGTGGTATCGACAGCAATTGAAAGTTTTATACCTACTAAATTAATAAAAGAAGGAGGCGATCCCCCTTGGTACACAAAACAGGTTAGGACACTGTTGCAAAAGCAAAGGAAAAGGCATACTAAATTTAAACGAACACGAAATCCCCAGGATTTGCGATTGTACTCAGAAGCTCGAAATTTAGCGAGGATTTCAATGCGAGATGCCTACAACATTTATCACAACGAAACTCTTTCTCGTAATTTGACTGAAAACCCAAAGAGATTTTGGTCATATGTTAAATATACTCGGGGAAAGTCACAAACAATACCTTCACTACGTGATAGTAATGGCGATCCTGCCGATGACAGCGCTACTAAAGCAGAGTTACTAAACTTAGCTTTTAGAAACTCATTCACTAAAGAAGACGAAACCAATATTCCAGATTTCGAATTACGAACAGATGCCGTAATGAGTAACATAGAAGTAGATATCATCGGAGTAGTGCAGCAACTAAAATCACTTAACAAGAACAAGTCTTCTGGTCCGGATTGTATACCCATTAGATTTCTATCTGATTATGCTGAAGCGATAGCTCCTTACTTATCAGTCATATACAACCGCTCTCTCATAGAAGGATCTGTACCAAAAGATTGGAAAGTTGCACAGGTCACACCTATATTCAAGAAATGCAGTAGGAGTAACCCACTAAACTACAGGCCTATTTCATTGACGTCAATTTGCAGCAGGGTTTTGGAACATATCCTGTATTCAAATATTATGAATTATCTCGAACAGAACGATCTATTGACCCAAGGTCAACACGGATTTAGAAAATATCGTTCATGCGAAACACAACTAGCTCTATATTCACACGAAGTGATGGGTGCTATCGACAAAGGTTCGCAAATCGATTCCGTATTTCTTGATTTCCAGAAAGCTTTTGACACCGTACCTCACAAACGGCTTTTAATCAAATTGCGTGGTTATGGTATATCGCCCCAAATTTGCAATTGGATAGGGGATTTCTTGTCAGAGAGGACACAGTTCGTAGTAATCGATGGTAAGGCATCGACTAAAACAGAGGTGATATCGGGCGTTCCACAAGGTAGTGTTATTGGCCCTCTGCTATTCCTTATTTACATAAACGATTTAGGGGAAAATCTAAGTAGCTCTCTTAGGTTGTTTGCAGATGACGCCGTCATTTACCGTCTAGTAAAATCATCTGAAGATCAAAACCAACTGCAGAACGATCTGAATAAGATATCAGTATGGTGTAAAACTTGGCAATTGACTCTAAATAATGAGAAGTGTGAAGTCGTCCACATGAGTACGAAAAGAAATCCGTTAAACTTTGTTTACAACATAAATCAATCAAATGTGAACGCCGTAAACTCCACAAAATACCTAGGAATCACTATTACTTCAGACTTAAACTGGAAAGAACACGTAGATAATATCGTGGGAAAGGCGAACCAGAGACTGCGTTTTATTGGCAGAATCCTTAAAAGATGCAACAGAACTACTAAAGAAACTGCATACACTGCGCTTGTCCGTCCATTTTTGGAGTATTGCAGCCCAGTGTGGGATCCTTATCAGGTGGGTTTGACGGAGGACATCGAAAGAGTCCAAAGAAGGGCAGCTCGTTTCGTATTGTCACGATACAGGGGAGACCGTTACGGAAATGATACAGGATCTGGGATGGGAATCATTACAACAACGACGCTTATCGCTGAGGCGTGGGTTACTTGCGAAACTCCAATCGCCAACATTCTCCTCCGAATGCGAAAATATATTGTTGACTCCCACTTACATAGGTAGAAATGATCATCAGAATAAAATAAGAGAAATCAGAGCTCGAACAGAGAGATTCAGGTGTTCTTTCTTCCCGCGCGCTATTCGAGAATGGAATGGGAGATAAACAGTATAATTGTGGTTCGATGAACCCTCTGCCAGGCACTTAAATGTGATTTGCAGAGTATCCCATGTAGATGTAGATGTAGATGTAGACTGCGACATCGTGGGGAAAACATCTCCTATGGCACCAGCGTAAGGCTCAAGAAATGATCCAAAGGTCTCGTCTCTATACCTCTGAAGAGTCAAAGTGCCATTCTGAACGACATAGAGGTTCGTACGTCCGCCAGTACTGACTCGTGCCCGCACGATTCGTCCACAATAATGATATGATGACATTTCCTGCACATAAGCAGGATTGTTCCGGAGTTCCACGTTCTCTGCATATAAGGGAACGACGGTTGTATGGCAGAAAAGACCTTGACTCATATGTGAACAGGACCCGGCACCATTCGTTATGACTCTAATCCAGATGTTCATTCGCCTAGTTTCTGCTGGATAAACGGTGTTGTGGTTTTAATGGGATACAGTCGATATGCGTCCGTGCGTAGAGGTCACATTCCCTCCGACTGATGTATGCTGATGCAATAGCTCCGTACTTAGGTATCATTTACCGATCACTCAGCGAAAGATCCGTACCCAAAGACTGGAAAGTTGCCCAAGTTACTCCAATATTCAAGAAAGGCAATAGGAGTAATCCCCAAAATTACAGGCCTATCTCACTGACGTCGATTTGCAGTAGGATTTTGGAACATATACTTTGTTCGAATATTATGAACTACCTCGAAGAGAACGACCTATTAACCAATAGTCAATACGGATTCAGAAAGTATCGCTCTTGCGAAACACAGCTTGCTCTTTATTCACATGAAGTGTTAAGTTTCATCGACAAGGGATCTCAAATCGATTCCATATTTCTGGATTTCCGGAAGGCTTTTGATACTGTACCCCACAAGCGGCTTCTAATGAAATTGCGTGCTTATGGAATATCTCCCCAATTGTGCGATTGGATTCACGATTTCCTATCAGAAAGGACACAGCTCGTTGTAACTGACGGTAAGTCATCGAGTAAAACAGAAGTGATATCTGGCGTTCCACAGGGAAGCGTTATAGGTCCCCTACTCTTCCTTGTGTTTATAAACGATTTAGGAGACAATCTGAATAGTTCCCTTAGACTGTTCGCGAATGATTCTGTCGTTTATCGGTTAGTGAAGTCAACAGAGGATCAAAAGCAATTGCAAAGCGATTTAGACAAAATTTCTACATGGTGCGAAAATTGGCAGTTGACACTAAATAAAGAAAAGTGTGAAGTAAAAGAAATCCGTTGAACTTCAATTACGCGATAAATCAGTCAAACCTTAAGGTCGTAAATTCTACCAAGTATCTATGAATTACAATTACAACAACTTAGACTGGAGAGAACACATAGAAAATATTGTGGGGAAGGCGAATCAAAGGTTACGTTTCATTGGCAGAACGCTTCGAACATGCACCAGCTCCACCAAAGAGACTGCCTACATCACACTTGTGCGTCCTCTCCTGGAGTACTGTTGCCCCTTGTGGGAACCTCGCCAGGTGGGACTGACGGAAGAGATTGAGAAGGTTCAGAGAAGGGCAGCTCGTTTTGTTTTATCGCGTTACGGGGGGGAGGGGGGGGAAGCGTCACGGAAATGTTGCACGAATTGGGGTGGAAATCATTAAAAGAAAGACGTTATTCATTACGGCGAGATCTGTTTGCGAAGTTTCAATCACCGACTTTTACTTCTGAATGTGAAAATATTTTGCTAGCACCCACCTACTTAGGGAGACATGACCATCCCAATAGAATAAGAGAAATCGGATCGAAAACGGAACGATTTAGGTGTTCTTTCTTCCCGCGCGCTGTTAGAGAATGGAACGGTAGAGAAAAGTTATGAAAGTGGTTAATGAACCCTCTGCCAGGCACATGTGATGTGCAGAGTATCTATGTAGATGTAGACTGTATGCGTTGATATCGCTCGTCCTGTTGCCTGGAGGGTGCATTGCAGCTGAGTTGCATTCAGCCTCCTGTCTCGACAGGCTGTTTTCGGGAGATAGCGGCCATCTTTTGCTGATCATCTCTTGATATAGGAATCTGAACGCCCCACATGCGCTAGTAACAGTGTTGTCAAGAACTTGGCAATAAAATAGGTGGGCGAAGCAACAGCACTAGCAATAGAATTCGAAACATTTTATACGTAAATTAATTGACATATCGGTCAAGCCAGAGGACATATTAGTTTTGACGTTGTATCCATATTTACTATGGTTCCAGTCATTGAGGTACTGCAACGGCTAAATATCATCTTTCCTTCCGACATTATAGGTCAAATATTGCCTCACGACTACTTATTTCAAATGGAACGATTATTTATATGAACAAGCAGATGGTGTAGCTATGGCGAGCCCCTTAACACCGGTTATAGCAAATTTCTACGTGGAAAAATTCGAGGAACAGGCACTGAAAACAGCAAACATAAAACCTGCCATTTGGTTCCGCTATGTACACGATACGTTTGTTGTGTGGAGGCATGGTAGAGAGGAACTAGATCATTTTATTCAACACCTCAACAGGATTAATTCTAGAATTCATTTTAGCACGGAGTAGAAGGGGGACGGAAAACTGTATTTCCTTGACGTGTCAGTTTTCAAAAAGGGGAATGGCAGATTGGGCCATACATTTTATAGGAAGCTCAAACACACAGACCCTTATCTGCACTGGGATTCAAACCACCACCCACAGCAGAAGCGGGGCATTATAAAGACGTTGGCGGACAGAGCAAGGAACATCTGCGAACAGGAATTACTCGATGCGGAATTCAAACACCTGAGTAATGCTTTACTTAATGGCCATTCGTCCACAAAGATACGGAGAGCGTTGTGACCGACACGTAGAATTGAAAACGATGAAAAGGTTCCTGTGAAATCGAAAGTCTTCCTGCCTTTTATTAAGGACATCACCGATGGCATCGGTAAAATTTTCACGAAACGGAATGTTGCCGTTATTTACAAACCTACTCGGAAGATACAGGGTCACCTGAAATCGGCAAAGGATGCTCTCGAAAACCGCTGGAAAAAGCAGGAATTTATAGGATTCCGTGTAGCTGTGGAGACGTATAAGTGGGTACCACAAAAAGAACAGTCAAAAACAACTAGAAAAGCACAAGGATAACTACTTTAGAAGGGAAGAGATTGACAGATCAGCTGTTGCTGGACATGTTTTTCAACCAGGGGACCCCCTAATTCTATAAGACTCAGGGTTTAGCAGCCACAAATGGATACCACGAAAGACAGTAGAGAGAAGCTATAGAAATTGTAAAACACTCCAAGATGGAGGAGGGTGGTAGTGGAAATTAAATTTTGGGATACCCCAATAGCTGCAGCCACCTCGCTCTGTGTCAGTTCCACTTCCTACCTTCCTATGGCACTCTATGGAATAGCTTCGGGTAAGTCACGTTGTTGCTGTATTGCACTCCCTGCTCACTAAACAATCTGAAAGAAACTGCTTGTGTAACTCGTTTGGTAAACACAAGTCAACACCAACCCCCTCTGCAAATGTTCAAATATTGTTAAGCTTAAGGGATTTAACTGCGGGGTCCCTAAACTTACAAACTACTTATGAACTACCTTATACTAAGACGACGCAAACATCCATTCCCGAGGGGGGATTCGAACCTCCGACCGCAGCGAGCGTGTAGACTGTGAGTGCGCGCCGCAGACCCCTCTGCAGCAACTTCCTATTATTGTGATCATCTCGGTTGTTGTAATGTTGTTATCTCCACTCAGTAAAACAGGCAAAAATGACAATTCTTGAGAACCTTGGAATCTCATTTGATCAAGTAATTGTTTTGAGTTTTGACCATTGTATTTCACATTACTATATTAACATTTGGGGAGTATTTTCTCCTCTAAAAATCCGTTTATTCAATTTTTATCTCAGATGAATGGTTAAGGTGTTATCTGAAATTAAATTTCGAGCTGTTCAACGACCATCACAAACGGCCCACTTCTAGTGTTACTGACACCAAGTGGGCCAAAACGAATTTTTCGACTAAGTGAGCTCATAAGTCGATAACGAATATGGTATATATTTTCGGGAGGGAAGATTAATGTAATTTTAACCCTTTCTAGCCCAATGATGCCGTGTGACACAGTCATCTGTATATGTTACTCTAGACTCGTCCATTTGACCAAAGATTATAAAGAACACTGCAGGACTTACCAAAATTCATTGTGGGTAGCTTGGCTACCATTACTTTGAGGGAAAAGAGGAGCATTAGGCAAAATGTTCAAATGTTTGTTAAGCTTATGGGACTTAACTACGGGGTCATCAGTCCCTAAACTTACAAACTACTTATGAACTACTTACGAACTAGGACGGCACAAATATCCATGCCCGAGGGGGGATTCGAACCCCCGACCGTAGTGACCGTGCTCACCGTGACTGGAGCGCCTCAGTCACCTCGGACACCGCGGCCGGCGAGCATTACGCTGCAGCTCATTGACAAAATTCGTATTGTTGCTTAATGTCTAATTTAGAATTCATACAACAACACTTTCAAGATATTATAGGAAAACAAAAGGAAACAAAATAATTCCAAAATGTCATTAAAATATTATTGTAAAATATCTAAATTAATAGTACACAGTTTGATAAAGGTGTCAAGTACAGTGAAGGTCACATATCCTGTCCAATGATACCATATAAAGTCATCCCGAATTTCCTTTCACAAACTAAAAAATCTCAAAAAAAAAATAAATAAATAAAATAAAATAAAAAAATATCCAACCTTTCTGATTAGAAATATGTAAAGAAACACTTTTGTTGACAAATTAATAAAATTTGGGAAGGAAAGAGTTACGTAGGTACTCCATGATATTTTGCATTAGTTTTGCGCCGCGGTGGAGAGGCCGAGCGATCTACGGCACCTTGTTGCGGACCGCGCGTTTGCTCGCCGTCGGAGTTTCGAGACCTTTCTCGGGCATTGTGTGTGTGAGTGTGTGTGTGTGTGTGTGTGTGTGTGTGTGTTGTGTAGGAACACAAGAATTTATATCCCATAGATTTACAAACATTTGAACATTTTATTAGTTTCGCCTCTTCTATTCAGATGATAATTTGCGCAGAAGCCCCTTTCAATTTACTGATATCAAGCTTTCTTATTGTTGACAGTAAATCATAAAAAATATAGTCTTAAAACCTTAACTTTTCCCGGCGTAATGAATGTTCAAACAACTTAAGGATATGCTGCCGACTGACGTCGTCGACAACCGCCGATATTTCGACAGGAGGACACCCTGCCATTCTGAAGGCACAGCTGCACTCTAGGAAGCAATGTGCAAGCGACTTTAATCCCTCGGTTTGCAAGAGTTAAACGAGGAAGATAACACACAGATTACAAGTTATTAAAGAGTCAATACAACCAAAGATGACCAAACATCAAAAATATTGATAGTGACTATTAATCAATTTTTTTTATTTTTTTTTTTTTTTTTTTTTTTTTTTTTTTTTGCGAGAGCCAGTTTCTAATTCCAAGTAGAATTTAAATAAAAACCACCATCTCTGCTCATAAGGTTGCTCACTAGTTTAATTTCAACAGCTTCCTTAATAACACTATCCCAATAGGTGGAAGTGCATGCCAGAATCTCTGTGTTGTTGTATTCCATAGGAAGACAGGTGCCAAGACAGTGTTCTGCAACAGCGGATTTGTTGGCTGTTTTAAGCGTGTGTAACATTTGTATTCAATACACCGGTCCTCCGCAGTCCTGATTGTCTGACCAATATATGACTTGCCACAGCTGCAAGGAATACGATAGTCACCAGCCTAGCGCAAACCATGATCGTCCTTTACGGACCCAAACAGGACCTTTATCTTAGAAGGTGGTCGAAAAACACATTTCACATCATATTTCCACAAAATATGACCAATTTTGTTGGAAATCCTGCGTAACGCAAAAAGGTCACAGATTTAGTTGCCACTTCGTTACTATCGTCACTCACTATAATCATTCTGACGAAAGGTGACCTCGAGATTGGAAAACTTAGCTGACGAACTTTCGGGGTCTGAAATCACACGGGCCCTGTGAATCAAGATATGAAGTCCTCCTTCACGCTGAGCAGGATGGTGACAACAATCAGATAGCAGATACAAATCAATGAGAGTCGGCTTGCTATAAACAACATGTACACACGCTTACAACAGCCAAACAAATCCGCTGTTGCAGAACAGTCTTGGCACCGGTCATCCTATGGAATACAACAACACATATTATGGCACGCACTTCTACCTATTGGGATATTGTTATTAAGGAAGCTGCTGTAATTAAATTAGCAAGCTACCTTATATACAGAAATGGTGGTTTTTGTTTAAATTCTCTTTGGAATCCGGCACTGTCGACAAAAAAAAAAAAAAAAAAAAAAAAAATAGTTTGACAGAATTAATCATTACGTTTACATGCAACACATCTTCCGGAAGAAGAAAACCGATTTTCGCTGCCGTGTTTACATGGTATAGTCTGAATCGGATTTCCTTGCCCACTTATTAGGAGGCTGAATAACAGTTGATTCAGTTCCTGATTTAGTCCGCACAATCGCTATTTTTCTTTATTTAAATACACAGATTTATGTTCACTCTAATATTTCTATTTCACATTGGAAAATATCAGTCTTTCCATTTGAGCAGAAAATTCCTAACAAGAAAATACAATGTGACAAGCCAAGAACACTTTAAAAACGGTTGCGTTTACATGGACTTTAGAGAAGCGGATTTCCAGAATCGACCAACCAAAAGCGGAATTGGGAAATCGGTTTACTAAATCCGGATTTGGGAGCCCATGTAAACGGGGTGAATGTTGCCTCACATGTTGATTAGCGGTTACTATCGATATTTTTCATGTTTGGTCATCTTTGATTGTGTTGACTCTGTAGTGACTTGTACTCTGTCTGTTATCTTCTTTGTTTACTCTTTGCTAACCGAGGTATTGAATTCGCTTGCACATTGCTTTCTTGAGTGCAGTGGTGCCTTGAGAATGGCAGGTTGTGCTCCTGTCGAAATATCGGCGGTGATCGATGTCCGTAAGTTGTTTGAAAAATGTGTCTAATTAAAAAAAAAAAAAAAAAAAAAAAAAAAAAAAAAAAAAAAAAAAAATCTGGCACGAACATCACACCACTAACACCCCACTTCCGATACCAATACAGGGAAGTATGATTGTCTACCACGCATCATTCATTAAAGAAAAATTCAGTTAATTGATTCAAAGCTTCTTCCATGTTTGATGAAAGCGCCCATTCAGAATTGCCACTTATTAAATGTCCAGAAAGGGCTAGGTTGCAGTAATTTTTATTACATATTGCCACATATAATCTGAATAGTAACATAGATCTAATAACTGTATTTTGCTCTGATCAGCCTCATATCAGCTCTGAATTTCATATCTGACGATAGGATATCGAAAAGCTTAATACGTAATAAAAATTCCTGCGACCAAGACCTATTTGTTCCTACCTAAAATGATTCAGACCCCTTACCTTTTCTCCATTATATCCACTATTTCGCGAGGGGTGACTCTTGGCCCACTCCCCCTATATACGCCACTGTTCTGTTTTAACCGAATGTGGTACTGAATCGAAACCACGACAGCGTGTGAAGGTTCTTCTCTAACTTAATATTGCATAGAACGGATGTAATATAAAGTATCACTGTTGTTCTATGTAACTACGCTGTTTTCAATGTTACACTATTTGTATTACACCAGTTCTTTGTTTAATATATTTTGTATTTCACTGTTACGTAGTTTAAAAGATTAATTACGCTCTTTGTTGAGTCACTAGGGATGAAACTGATTGTAGTCGATTGATGATAATATAGTTCTCTTTTTCCCGTTAATGTATCACCTTTTCGTCCGTTATTGATGGTCTGAGTGACCGAACCAGGTCGAGAATTAAGGAATAGGAAGTATATAGCTCGTGGTAAAATACAGTTCTTTGAAATACATAATAGCTATCAAAAGCCGCCCGACTGGAATATTATTTTTCCTAAAGGTAACTCCGATAACAGTTGTCACAATAGCAGTTTTATCCAGGCACTACAATTTTCGAGGCTTGAAGTCAGGAGATCCATAAACAGTTAAAACATGGTTGTCTCCATGTGTCCAACCGTCAATATTAGAAACTCAACTAAACAGCAATAAGCGGACATTGACAGACCCTATTTTAGAATGATATAACAGAAAACAATGGCAAAAGAAAGTATAACGATATACAAATATTTATTAAAAATTAAAACTTGATCATTGGTGTGGCCCACGGCCTGGGAACAACCACATGTCTATTGTTACTTGCACCTGACGTGACTCTAGACCACGAAACCGATAAAGCCTGGATAAAAATCGGTACTGTGACAGCTGTTGGCGGAGTTTGCTTTGTAAAATGAACTACCACAGCTGTGGTTGCTCTGAGCGCCTCGTCAACTTTAAAATATTACTGTTAAACCTATTTAAATACAGTCACAATTCGCATTATGTATCAGAATGCACAGTTTAAACACAGTAGTTGACTGACACAGCTGAAGATCAAACTGGATGTGTAAAAATACCTGTAACTTACTATGTTTATTTGTTTGCTATCTTCCGCAGCACCTGTTATAATCAACGAAGACAGAAAGCCTAAGTAATACTTGTTACAGTAGTTAACGGAGCACGTTGACAGCGCCACACCGCATGGTAGGAGCAGCTAAATCACACTTCTTAACTTTAATGAAATAAATCGCAATTTGCGATCACTTATGTCTCCACTGGACTAGGTTTAAATGTAATACCAATGTGCGGCGCATGAAAATTTGTGCCCGGCCGGGATTCGAACCTGCTTACTAGGCAGACGCGTTGACCAGTCCGCCACCGAGGACACAGTGACCAACCCGACTGCAGAGGACTCTTCCCTGCACGTCTCCCGCCACACCCAAATCTCCATTCGCCACGCTGTCTCTTTCCTATTACCACAGCCTCTTAATTCTGTATTGCTCGCAGCCACAATACTGTATCAGGCAGAACAGACCATGAGGTATCGAGACACAATTAATTGTCGTCAGGAGCCCAGCCTCGGGTTGTATACAATTATATATTTTTGACGACGTTACGGCGTTCATTTTTAATTAAATAAATCGCAATTGCAGGGAAGAGTCCTCTGCAGTCGGGTTGGTCACTGTGTCCTCGGTGGCGGAGTGGTCAATGCGTCTGCCTAGTAAGCAGGAGATCCCGGGTTCGAATCCCGGCCGGGTACAAATTTTCATGCGCCGCACATTGGTATTACATCTAAACCTAGTAGCGTGAAGCCACAATTGATCGCAAATTGAGGTTTATTTCATTAAAAATGAACGCCGTAACGTCGTCAAAAATATATAACTTCTTATCTTTCTCCTGTCTCCGCTCCCTACATCCAAGTAAAAACAAAAATTTCGCCTTTGGACAGCACGAAGTGTGTGGAGGTTCCGCGGAGAACGTACTTTGCAAGATTTGATTCGTCTTCATGGGTCCAGTAACTGGCTAACCGTTATCTCATTAGATACAGAACACTACCACATACGGTTCGTATAACGGATAATCTAAACAGCAGGCGTTGCATATTTGGTTGTATCTTATGACGGTACCTTTCAACAAGATAAAACAAGACCACATGTTATGCACGCTGTCTCTATACAGAGAGTCTTCGACTGTTTCAGTCCTTCCACCTACTACCAACGTCTGGCAATTGCTCAACAACCAACTGGTTCCAGCAACAAGGATTAAATCTCGAAGAGAACTGAAGCAGCAAGATGTAGCCGTATCTGCTACCCAAGCTGTTCCACACGATGACCAGTCAGAGATAGGAACTCTGCGTGCCCCAAACTCACTTAAGATTTTCATCATTTACTCCTAAAATTTTGGCATTTTCTATCTTTCCTAGAGTTTTAATACTGATGACCAACATCATAAGTACACTGGACCACGAGCAGACAAGAATACACTTCGGGGTCACAGAACAGTTTCACCAAACTTACAATAGCCAGCAGATTCCAGAGTAAAGGAAGGAAGATCATTATGGAGAGCATGAAACTCGGGATTTATGACTCGGCCAAACTGGGAGTGACGCAGAAAAATCGTAACGCTCCAAGCCTGTCAAGCGGTCCAGACAGCAATAAAACAAACGTACCACATTAAACCGGCAATAAATTTCAGGAATGCAGCGTCGCATTCTCTCGGTAGACATGTGGTGAAAATGTTCTCTCAACACCATAAAACACAGAAATAGAAGACCATTAAGAATAGTGCATGACTAATAAAACCTTAACGCAGGTTCCGTATTCTTATTTCGTGTGAACAACAAACGCCCTTAAATCTCGAGCAAATAAAAATGAATAGCGTACAGGAATATCCCAACGCTTGCGGCCAACTGGTGTAAGGTATCATCCTTGGCACGTTCAGTCGTCTAGAACAACGTTATCCAGCACCTGATTTTGGCTTGAGAAATATTACGGGGAATCCCGCACCTGAAGACCGACTACCATTCCTTTTACAGAAGGATTTACTATGTAACCTGTGTAAGCCGATACCCGGCACAACACTAGCTAGTGGATCGATTTAGCGGATACGTGAATCTGCGATGTCTGGAGCTGAAGTGTAATACATCAGAGTAATTTTTCGTGATGAACAAGCAAGACATATTTGGTACTTAAGAGAAAGCTGTTTCCTGAATACAATTTGTCCTCAATAAACTGCGTGAGAACATAAATCTCCTATGAACGAACTCATGAAGCTTACGTAATAATCATTAGCAGTGAGATTTTCTTAGTTCCATTTCTAATTTACCTAGTCCTCCGAGACTGAAACCGCTCCAGTGCATTCAGAACTCGAAGTCAAAGCAAAATCAAATCTATAAGTCCAGCGCCATCGGCCGAGTCGAAAAATGGCGCTAAAATTTTTATTTATATGTGAAATCAGTCAGGGAAAGAAAGTCATCTGCTTCTCGTTGACGAATTTGGTAGCAGTTCTCGACTCAAATTCTGAAATATTTACTTTATATTATTTGTGGAGGAATTTCGAGAAATCACATTTAGTAATTCCGCTTTAGTGCATCTCTCTTCAGTAACATTAAGGAACTGATTGCGTCTGTCAGTAAAATTCTTCAGGGTGTGAAACTGTCTGGAGTTTCGGCCATTTTCAACAATTTTAAGGATCGAGAATGTGGTCTCACAACCTGGAGACTTTTTTATTGGCAGTGAACAACGTCCGCAAAAGCCTATGCTAACACTAGTCTTGCCAGTGGTGTTCTCTACATACGACGAGAATTCCATTAGATTTTTAAAATATTTCGAGACAAATTTTTAAGTTGTGAGAACGGAGAGTGAAGCGTACCGGGAGAGCTCAGACGGTATAGCGCTTGGCCAAAAGGCAAAATTATCAGGTTCGAATCCCGCTTTCGGCACACCAATTTTAATCTGCTAGGAAGTTTCATATCCGCACACTCTGCTGCAGAGTGTAATTTTCATTCTGACAAGTGAGACACATGCTCTTTGTGGAATCTATTGAAATTATCATGCATTGATAACTCGAAAACTGATAGTATAAAAACTTCGTAACTCTAGTTATATGGATACACCAGGGGGAATTTCTTGTGTAAAGCAACCCTCTTTCTCCCACCACCTCTGGAGTCCGAAGTACAGGATTCCATCCTGTACCCATTAAATAATTAAGAATGGTTGCGCGATAATATAACTAGGGGTTCTGTAACACAAGAAGGTATTCCTAAGTGAAATTTATTTAATGAAAAAAATATTGTGTTCCTTGAGTAAAAGTAATTAAGAAATGAATAGGTCATAGATTACTTTATAATACAATTTGTTAATCGCTAAGTCTGGAAACTGTTTTCAGGAAGCTATGGATAAGTAAAAGAACACGATGCAATATGTAATTCTGAAAAATACGAAAAAATATCAACTTCTTTAGAAATTGTAAAATAAAACAGTTACAGAATAAACATTGACAACAAGGGATAAAATTAAGGTTTTTTGAAATTTTCTTCTGAGCCCTGCCGGAAATGCGAAACACTCGTTAAGCAAAATATACTTTTCTGCTCTACATCATGTAAAAATACACAAAAACTCTTCATACAACAATTTAAAAGAAATCCGCAGCAAAAGAAAGAAGATTAAATTGGTTTTCTCTGAGATAACATGGTTTTGTTGATGTTCGTGAGCAGGAGCTGGTGATCGCCAGAATATTTTTACTTGCAAGAGGGTCCCACATTCGAAAATGTTGAAAAACACTGCATTAATTAATATTAGGAATGTCTGATTTGAGGCTTTCGCACAGGAGATAAGTTCTTACCGGTCCACTAAGAAAAAAAAAAAGCTGTCACTGTTGGCAAACATATATATATATATATATATATATATATATATATATATATATATATATATATATATATATTTCATTTTGTTAGGAAATTTTCAGCGTTAATTACGGTGACATCGTTTTCCTTTAAACCCGCGGCTCCGCTCGCGTGTTGGTTGATTATGATACATAAGCTATCTTTCAGTAGTGTGTTATGAGACTGGTTTTGAAGGATGAAATGAAATAGAATACCTTCTTTAGAAACAAACATTTTAATCAACATTCAAATAACAAAATAAAATTATGTGAAGTGCTTAATGATTTACAATAAATAATACATACATTACTCCTTATAGCCTATGTTGCAATATCTCAACACGTATGGTGAGAGTAATGTCCAAATTCATTTTAATTTTAGGGCATTCTGGTAAACTAGGTTATTTGTAGTATTGTCTGGAGCGTAAATGTAGAGATTTTTTTGGTTGCCCATCCTTGAGCGAGCGATGTATAAATCGAAACTGAAAAATATTCCTATCAGATTTCAGAAGTCTATGCACTTACCGTTTATCAGGAAAGTAAGTAGTGTAGATCAAATCACATGTAAAATACACTCGTTTCGAAGAATCCAATCACGAAATTCAACAATAATGATTATAATAATATCACAGATCGATCACTTGATGTAATGCGCGAAACGTCAGATCAATTTCTTCTAAAGAGATGTATTAAAATAAATTTCTTTTTTACTGCTTTATTTATTTATTCTTATATTTCTTTATTTGTATGCTTATCCTTACAGAGAAAGAGCTGAAGACATTGTAGCACGCATGGGCCAAAGATATGGTCTGTGCCATCACGTTTGGCTGTATGTAAGCTCCCTGCTATAGAGTCGCAAACGTCATCGCTGGCCATCAGTCAAATATATATATATATATATATATTTTTATAATGTGACTTTCAACCATCATATCTTCCACCCCCTTATAGCTATCGGCATGGAACTGCTATGCTGTATAACGCGAGACTTCGGACAACAATTACACACAGACGATTCGTTGGCGTTTTGTAGTTTTCGCTGCAGAGCGAAATATTACACACACGTAGAATTTTATATACACCGATAATTTTCCATCCCAATATACTCCACAAATTTATCATTATCAACTGTCAAGCAATAATGTAAACAATAAAACCATTTTCAGAGTAAATATTATTTTCAAAGAGTAATCATTGTTCCGCATTTCGCGTTATATTCTTCAACTCACTAAATATCTACCAGGCCGCTATAAAACATTGCCTAAAACCTTCCTTAGGTAAAAATTAGTAACTGTACAAATATTTAAGTATCTGCATCTTGTCGTTCGGACGAGATAAGCGTACACCGAACAGACAATCACATTAATATATATAGATAAATAGCAATCCGATCGCCATAAAACCGTGCCTAAAGCCTTCCCCGGGCAGACATTAGTAACAGTACAAATTTTTAGCTCTTCATGTCTTGTGGTTCAGACGTGATAAATGTACACCGAACAGACATTCACATTTATAGACATAGATCATCATTAGTTTTAGTTGGAGCTACCTTCGCCTCCCGTTCTGGGGCCTCCGAATCTCGAAAGGTGTTTTCTGTAGACTGGCCCGTACCTCTCATCCTGGAGGGCCTCAAAGTCTCAAAAGTTACTTTTTTTTATACTAATACACGTATTTACAAGTGGTCGGTGGGCCTCATTTAGTTTTGCCGCCGCCTCGGGCCTCCACTATAACAAAACTGCCCCGTTTTGCAGTGCAGTGACCCACATCTTTTATTTTTATTTACGTTTTTTCTTTCAAATTAACTGGCTCTGATCCGTGCATACTTTTCGACTCCTCCCGGGCGTTTGCTTTGCTTACGCGGACAACAGGCCTCGCGTTCGGCGCTGCGCAGCGTCGAACGTTAACCGACTGCGCCAGAGGCAGCAACAGCAGCAGCAGCAGCGAGAACCGTATCGCGGCGGGCAGGTGGCTGCGCCGCTGTTATCTTTGGCCCTGACGTCACGCCTCTTTGTTTGCAGATTGTGTCATGTGAGAATCAATCGAGCGTGGAAATTAAAACGGCGCAGCGGAGCGCTAAAACTCGCCGTGCCGGCTGGCTGCAGCCCGCTGCTGCGGCCGGTCGCCGCCAGGGGCGCGCCGGTCGCGTTTAAAAGTGCGCGACGTATTCCTGGCCACTAGCGGCGCGCTTCTGCTGCAGCAGAGATACCGCCGCGCCGTGTGCGCTTCCCCCTCGTCAAACATGAGACGCATATCTGCAAGAGCCGCATTGACGAACGGGAAAAAGTGTAACCATCTTTAAAGCGAGCGGTTAACACCGTGAGCAAGGTTTAGTTATTTCGACAACATTCTGAAATAATACTGCAGAAATTTGCCTACGGGCGGGCGTAAAATAAACTGGGTTTCCGCAGTGAAAGTACTATGAGATTCTGTGCTCCGGTTTTAAATTCGAGCTCAACAACAGTGATTCCATAACGTACAACTTGTGGGAGCGATCTCATACGATTTATTATATAAATGCTGCGTAGTGCACGTCTACTCCCGGAGGAGGTAGTTTTGCACTTATGAACCTTTTTCAATCACAATAGCTATGAACTTATATAATACATCAATGACATGACAATACCAGAAGGTGCCAAAATTGCCTCAATTAACATTGTAAATCTTTACACCAACATACCAGTAAAAACACAATTCAGATAATTAAAAACAACTTACTGAAGCACAAAAAGTAGTCCAAGGCTGATATATATGAACTTATTCAACTGATAGAACTAATTCTGTCATATAATATTTCACCTTTAACAACAAAATTTATAAGCAGGACGATGTATTCATCATTTTCTAGATTTGCAGCTCTTATTCTTGCCGTGTTTGCAGTAAAACTTTCTGGGTATGAGGTCCGCCTGATATGCAAAACACTGTTTTATTATGCACCCAAACTAGTTTCAGACATCATCAGAGGGCTTTCAATTTATTTAATGCTTATTTTACATTATGTGGTCATGTGGGACCCTTTTTACATACTTATGTAGTGGTAGCGTTGTCATAGTTTCTTTTGGCATACACTTCCACTTCCGCGATTTTGTATAAATACAATACACATATATTGCGGACTTTGTCTATCACAATCACTTCCCATTTTAAATTTGTCTGTGTTTACTTTGTTAAAATGCGCATTTTAAGAAAGTAAACACAGACAAATTTGCGTATACGCATTTTAACAAAGTAAACACAGACGAATTTAAAATGGGAAGTGAATGTGATGGACAAAGTCCGCAATATATGTGTATTACATGTGTGCTATATAAAAAATCGCAGAAGTAGAAGTGTATGCCAAAAGAAACTATGACAACGCTACCACTACGTAAGTATCTGAAAAGGGTCCCATATGACCACAGAATTTAAAATAAGCATTAAATAATTTGAAAGCCAACTGATGATGACACAGAGGTGTTGGAACTAGTTTGGTGCATAATAAAACAGTGTTTTGCAAATCAGGCGGACCTCATACCCAGAAAAGCAGGAAGATGGTTTGGCAGGAATCCTTGCAGATATATACTTTAATAACTTAGAGAACCAGTTAATCAAGTCAGATTGTTCATTTAATGGTAAAATAGTTTATTACAAAGGTACAACTGAAGAGATTGATTAACTTTCAGATGGCCTCAGTAAAATACACAACATCGGCTTTACTGTAGAGCGTCAAGTGGAAAAACGAATCAATTTCCTTGGTCTTACCATCTCAAATGTCAGTAACAAACATGTATTTAAAAACTTCAGAAAACCCACCACAAGTCACGTCATAAAAAGGTCTTCTTGTCGTCCAGTACAGCATAAAAAGGCATATTTTAGATCTACTCTCAATCGTATAAACAAATTGCCCTTCAATACTCTTGAGAGAAATTAATATTATAAAAGGAATAGCACACAGAAATGGATACAAGCCAGATAGAATTCAAAAACTTCATAAGAAAATCAAAACGAAAGAATACTCAGTTCCTAAATCAGATACACAAGAACAAGCCCAAATACTTACCTACATCCCTTTTGTAGGAAATATCTCATACCAGACTGCTAACCTTTTCCGCAAGAGTAATATTAAAATAGCCTTCACTACCAACAGCAGCACATCATTCATACCAATACCACAAATAGCCAGCCAGTGTCACCACAGGTCAGGGGTTTACAAACACTTATGTGAAAACTGTCCACAGTCCTATATAGGCCAGAAGAGAGAAGCTTCACAATAAGATACCGGGAACATATGGATGCTTTCCGGGTAAATAATTATGATAAATCAACTTTTGCATCACATCTTAAAGGTCAGGGTTACTCAGCCACATCAATTACAGACAATTTGAAGATACTACACACTCTCAACAATTAAGGAGTATGAAGCCTCTTGAAGAACTGGAAATTTATATCCATAGCTCAAACTCATTACGCCTCATTCTAAATGAACAAACGGACCTAGCGAACAAGCAATTTCTAAACATATTCAATGAAATATTTAAAAATAAATAGTGTCAACTGTATCAAGAACTCTTCACAACACAAAATAATATATCTAAATACTCGTGAAAATCGACATATCTAAATAACCCACCTTGCAGTCAAACCCACATGTTTTACACTGACCATTAACATAAAATAGTTTACTTGTGATTATGTTATGTTTTATAAATGACAGTGTGACTCCACAATTATGTAAAAATTTCATTTTCATATCTTGTAATACGTTTCTCTTCCTATATACATGTAATGCCTTTGTAATTTATATGTAGTAGATCCTAATTGTGTTGAAACATATATATGCTCTCTGACCAGAAACCCTGTACCCAAATATAAACAAAGTGTATGGTGTGAGTACACATTTCTGTGCAGTGATGATAAATTGTTCTAAAAAATGACAAGAAGAATAGCAATAAGAGTAAGGAGTTATCAAAGGAAATTGTGTTCGCAAAAATGTGTAAAAGTGCGTCACATGGATAATCGCGATTTGGAATCAATATTAATGTAAGTAAACAGTGTGTTTGTTCATGCCATCTCGCCACCTGCAATTGGTTTCTCTATTATTAATAGCAAATAATTTGTTTCCAAACAGTGAACTCCACCAATATGCGACACATGTAAAATTCTGAAAGTTTTAGCACCCGAAGAAGGACACAAGTCCAAAACCGGTCCTGTCATAAATAAAAAATACGATCTTTAATAATGTGACTAGTAGCGGCAGTTTGTTCCCACAGCTTTACAAACTTTTGAACACTTCATATATTAACTGCAAGACTGCTTATATCGAAACAATTAATTTTGTGTTTCAACAGAACCAGCTACCATACTGAGATGATCTCACTTCGTAAAAACAGGTATCACGTTCGTCAATGGGAATGTGACAACCAGTATGGTGACATATTTTATAACTAGATGACACTTCCATTTCAACGACGACGATGACACCTACTTTTATAAAGCGGAATCTGCTGAGAATGGCAGTTAATTCTGATGAAACTGGAAGTTAATATAACAAAAAAAAATCGGTAATGAGTGTATTTGACTGATTTATTATTCGCTTCCGCCGACAATACTGATGCCAGTTTTCCTCCAGTTGTTTGAAGGAGCAGGTAATAGTAAATTCTGAATAGTAATTTCTCCAGATCTCACAGAGCCTGTATTCGCTGTTAATAACGGCAATTTTAAGGTACTCGTACATATAACGCAAGGCTGAAAATGAAAAGCAAATACAAAAATTGATAGTAAATGAAGGTTGTGTTCCATGTTGCAACGGGAACATGAACTGTATTTGCATTATGTCACTTATCAATAGCATCCTGACGAAGACTGCTCTCTAGTAGTAATTGATATATCTCGCTTAGCTGGATAAAGAAGCCTTCAGTTGCTCTGAATTAGTTCAGAAAGTGAAACGTTTCGTTGCCGTTTGCTGCAATTTTTCGCCGTGAATTTGAAGGAGAATGGCAATTGTGTAATTTGTTATTGAGTACATGTACATTGGCCTAGAAAATCTGAAGAAACATCGTAGCGCTTAATTTCTAAAATTTTAGGTGCCGGAACGCCATCCTTCAACCCCCCCCCCCCCTACTACTACAGTGAAATACTTAGCTGTGCATTATCATACATGATGCCACAAGTCGAGAGTCTTCGTAAGACATCATGTTCAACTGCTGCAAGCCGCTACGTACAACAGATGCTTCGAAACTGCTTTGAAACGTGCTTTCACTAGTAACCAACAAGGCATTGACCGGTTAATGGCGATTAAGTTATTCCTGCTTCATCCGGATCTCGCACAATTCTGCATTCCCATGTCTTCACGAAACGTCAATTCCACGTTTCTTTTTCACCAAAGCAGCTGATCGTTGGGTCGCGACTGAGTTGATAACAGTGCAAGATAAAGAGAAAACATTTCCCCATTTCCTCACTCCTCGTCCCGTGGTTGTCATGATCATATCATGTGACACCACCATGGGGAAAGGCTGTGCGTAAAGTTCTTCAGTCACATTGTGTGACACTTTCATAGTTTCCACAAAGAACATGTTTCTCACTGGTCAGAGGAAATTTTCACTTTGCTGCGGAGTGTGCGCTGATGTGAGTGGTAAATAAAGAACAAGTTTTATTTATGTAGGTACTAAATCGCTTCTAAATTTAAAATGTAACCAATAGAATAAAAAATATCTATTACGCATTTTTATAATTTTATGATTTAACCATTTATACTACGAAAACAAATCCACAAGAAATGAAATAAGTACACTCGCATTAATTTGAAAGTGGAGAGTATCGACGTGGTGGAAATGGTGTGTAAATATTCAGTTCGTAAAGTAATTAAGCAGTTTGCGAGGGTGAAGGTCGGGGTGAGAGTTTAAAATAGGGAAAGATTAATTTTTGAAACTCACAACCACCAGCTGCGAACCAAATTCCTAAACATGCAAAAACACTGGAACTGTTATTGCGACTGTTAGACTCGTTTTCTAGGGGATGATATCACACGTTCGCAGCTTTCCTTCCCTGCATATGATTAACAAAACAAATTCATAATAAGTTCAAGTTCATGAGAGAAAAGGGTGTACTAACTACTATTTTAGAAAACACGTGAAAGTTCACTTTATGTTGTTTATTTCACAATACTTGAACCCTGTGGCTGTACGTCGGTAAATGTACCAAATAAAGTTATAGCTCGTGAGCCCCCAGACAAAATGAATATTTGTCGCGAATTGATTTCACACCACGTGGCTGTCTCAAACACCGTTTATGTTCATGCCTATGCGACGACACGTGTTACATTAACAAATCACAGTCACTTTAATTTAATGTGATGCACACCTTGTTGCACCGGCTAATTATTCACAAACATACAGTAACACTCGATTTAACTTGGTGCAGTCTACGACGAGCAACCACACGTGGCGATTGCCACACACAAAACTCAAGTCACCACCTCGAGATCCACATGCCGACTGAGGCAGAGCGACTCCACCAGGCCAGCCACATCACGTGCTCTCTGGAGTTCTCACTTCCTGCCCTCGCGCGCGCGCGCATCAAAACTCAACTGCCGGGGTTTTTTCCCCTACATCTCAACTTCCCCATGTAAGCTGTTGTAACCAATTTGCCAACGTACAGCGCTCAGCCAATACATTTCTAAAATAATTACACTACACATTAAACAAATATTTTCTTACGTTTTTATATTAATATAAACATCCTTTGTACTGTTTATCATAATTGTGCAATTTCTTATACCACAGATAACAGATTTAACTGAATATTTCAAGGTAAAATACAAAAGATTGATTGAAAATAAAATGAAAAATAGTTAATATATTATTTTTATAAACAAACATTGCCATGCTAGTTGTGTAACTGTCTTGTCTTCGTTGGTAATTTATTACTTTTCATTGTCAATTAAACATATTACGTTAGATGTGACTATATCAGCTAATGTATTGTTTATTTATCAACAGGCTATTTTGTAATGAGGGCCTTAAAGGTTCCTAACTGCATCGTATTACTTCAAATGCCAGTAGTATTACAATATTTGTGCACTGCACTGTGCCTGGCACTCGCCATTGTCCCTCTCTCCCCTCACCGGAAACGAACTGTAAAATCCTAAGTTGGAACAAGCCACCAACATCGGCCTGCTCGCTTGCCTCCCGTCAGCTACAAGCACACAGCAAATCTCAACGTGGAGAATTTCTACCTATGGCCTAACTATAAATGTTGTCACCCAACTGTGTACATATATTTCTACCATAATTAATAAGATTAAAATCGTGTAACATTTAGTGCATTGGCATGGTCAATGTTTGCAGTGAACTTCATACTGTTTAATTATCAAATGCTATTAATTACCAGTATTTCTATTGGGCGGTAATCTCACAAGTTTCCATGTTACTATCTGAAGATAAAGGTCTTTATCATTTAATTAAAATGAGATGGCGTGTAAAATATACGTAATGTAACACTGTTGTTGATAGATTTTGGCAGTCTTCAGACGACTCCAGTCGGTAGCAGTGTTGCCAAATCTTGATATTTTTTCCGTCAGACCAACACTAAAAAAATCAGCCAAAATCTGTCAGAATTTGGTTCTCTATATTTTCTTGCAAAATAAAGAAAAGATACATTTTAATACTTGGACCCGTTACTTTGTCTAGGCGTCAACAAACTATTTAAAAATCAGTCAAAATTATATATTCCCCTTTTTTGTTGCAGAAATAAAAATCTATACTAAACATAATATTCGTTATTTTGTTTACGAGTTGAACAAGCAGTTAAAATTCCGTCACATTCAGCCAACGTACAAAGCTCACTACTCAAGATACCCCGATCTAACTCGTAAAGCAAAGCACATCATTGTTAGCATACTGCTGCTTCTGCTACTGAGGCACTTATCGTATATGTATATCCACAGAAATTAGAGCCACATGCCATCGTGATGTTTTTATGACATCTTTATTATTGGGTTTTAGCGCAACAATTTGGGTGGCGACACCTACCACACGCTGACATGAGAAAAGTTTTCAAGCGACTTCTCATACTTAAAACAGCAGTTGACCGGTATTGCCTGGTGAAACGTTGTTATGATGCCTCGTGTAAAGAGGAGAAATGCGTACCATCAGGTTTCTGACTTTTATCATGGTCAGATTGTAACCTATCGCGACTGCGGTGTATCGCGATATTGCCGCTCGCGTTGGTAGGAATCCAATAAATGTTAGCAGAATATGGAATCGGATGAGTTGACAGGTATGTTATCCGCATGGCTGTAATAGATCGTGCAGCCACGTCACGATCCCCGAGACGACAATGGGGACGTTTGTAAGACAACAACTATCTGCACGAACAGTTCGACGAAGTTTGCAGCAGCATGGACTATCAACTCGGAGACCATGACTGCGGTTACCCTTGACGCTGCATCACAGACAGGAGCGCCTGTGATGGTGTACGCAGCGACGAACCTGAGTGCACGAATGGTAAAACGTAATTTTTCGGACGAGTCCAGGTTCTGTTTACAGCATCCGTGTTTAGCGACATAGCGGTGAACGCATATTGGAAGCGTGTATTTGTCATCGCCATACTGGCGTTTCACCCGGCCCGATGGTATGGGGTGTCATTGGTTACACGTCTCGGTCACCTCTTGTTCGCATCGACGGCACTTTGAACAGTGGCCGTTACATTTCAGATGTGTTATGTCCCATGGCTCTACCTTTCATTCGATCCCTGCGAAATATCACATTTCAGCACGATAATGCACGACCGCATGTTGCAGGTCCTGTACGGGCCTTTCTGGATACGGAAAATGATCGACTGCTGCTCAGGCCAGTACATTCTCCAGATCTCTCACCAATTGAAAACGCCTGATGAACTGTGATCTCGTGTTGAAGCTGCATGGGCCTCTGTACCTGTAAACGCCATCCAAGCTCTGTTGACTCAATGCCCAGTCGTATCAAGGCCATTTTACGGCCAGAGGTGGTTGTTCTGGGTACTAATTTCTCAGGATCTATGCACGCAAATTGCGAGAAAATTTAACCACATGTCAGTTCTAGTATAATATATTTGTCCAATTTCTTCTTGGTGTAGCAATATCCGTCAAAAAAGTTGTTGTTGTTGTTGTTGTGGTCTTCAGTACGGAGACTGGTTTGATGCAGCTCTCCACAATATCCTATCCTGAGCAAGCCTCTTCATCTCCACATAAGAACGGCAACCTAAATCTGTCTGAATCTGCTTACTGTATCCATCTCTTGGTCTTCCTCTGCGGTTTTTACCCCATACACTTCCCTCCAATGCTAAATTCACAATTCCTTGATGTCTAAGAATGTGCCCTACCAATCTATCCCTTCTTTTAGTCAAGGTATGCCAGAAATTTCTTTTCTCCCCAATTCTGTTCAGTGCCTCCTCATTAGTTACGCGATCCACCCACCTAATCTTCAGCATTCTTCTGTAGCACCATATTTCAAAAGCCTCAATCCTCTTCCTGTCCGCACTGTTTATCGTCCATGTCTCACTCACATACAAGGCAACACTAAATACAAATGCCTTCAGAAAGGACTTCCTTAGGCTTATATCAATATTCGATGTTAACAAATTTCTCTTTTTCAAGAACGCTTTTCTACCCATTGCCATTCTGCATTTTATATCCTCTGTACTGCGACCATCATTTGTTATTTTACTGCCCAAGTAACAAAACTCAGCTACCTCCTTTATTGCTTCGTTACCTAATCTAATTCCTTTAGCATCACCTGATTTTCTTAGACTGCTCTCCATTACCCTAGTTTTTCTCTTGTTAATCTTCATCTTATATGCACCTTTCAGCGCACTGTCCATTCCGTTCAATTGCTCTTCCAGGTCCTTTGCTGTATCTGACAGAATTACTATGTCGTCGGCAAAACGCAATGTTTTTCATTCTTCCCCCTGAACTTTAATTCCTTCACCAAATTTCTTCTTGCTTTCTTTTATAGCTTGCTCAATATACAAATTGAATAACCCTGTCTTACTCCCTTTCCAACCACTGCATCCCTTCCACGCCCTTCAACTCTAACAACCGCTGTCTAACTTTCTAATAATACCCGTAAAAAATATCCTCCAACCGTCAAAGCTGAATTTTATCCGTCATACAAATTGAAATTGCGTCAAATTTGACGGGGAAACCGTCAAGTTGGCAACGCTGGTCGGTGGCCCCGCTGACCGGCCAAGCAGCGGGTCGCCGTATACCAAGAATCGGCAATAAATACAACACAGCAGTGACAACAGCGGCAGCATCAAAGCTGACCGCAGCGGCATTGCAACTGCTCACAGTAACAGCGGCGCACGTTATCAGTGGCAGCATGACTAGCCCTTCCTTTCGAAGGCTCGAACGCGCAGACAAAAGCTTCTCGATGGTGTCTTCTGGAGAGGACTTTTGCATGTAAGGTTTTATTAATAAATTTCGTTCAAAGCGAGGATCTTTTTCTAGTAATTAGTATGGGTTCAGGAAACACTGAACATGTGAATGAAACTTCCAGTCTGCAGCGGAGTGTGCGCTGATATGAAACTTCTTGGCAGATTAAAATTGTGTGCCGGAACCGGGACTCGAACCTGAGACCCTTGCCTTTCGCGGGCAAGCGCTCTACCGACTGAGCTATCCCGACACGCATCACGCTGCCGCCTCACAACTTTACTTCCGCCAGTACCTCGCCTCCCACTTTCAAAACTTCACAGAAGCTCTCCTGTGAAACTTGCAAGACTAGCACTCCTCGAAGAAAAGGTATGGTGGAGACATGGCTTAGCCACAGCCTAAGGAATGTAACCACAATGAAACCTTCACTCTGCATCGGAGTGTGCGCTGTTATGAAACTTCCTGGCAGATTAAAATTATGTGCCGGAACCGGGACAAGTAGGAGGCGAGGTACTGGCAGAAGTGAAGTTGTGAGGACGGACTGTGAGTCGTGTCGGGCGAAAGGCAAAGGTCCCAGGTTAGAGTCCCGGTTCCGGCACAGCATTTTAATCTGCCAGGATGTTTCACTGATCATGTGGTACACACCTTATCCTCTTCAGTTTGAGCAAATTTATACTGACAATCATACCGTTAGTCGAAAATGCGATTTTATATTTCGAAATACTTTCTGCAGCACTGATTGAAGCTGTTTTGTATTCAGGAATGCCAATAAGGAGATATATAAAATTGTTTGTCGATTGCAAAAGACGGAAGTAAAGATGGCAAATAATGCTAGCGGTCTCAAAAACAAAATCGTAAAGGGAAACATATGTTTACTTTCTGCGTATTTTATATTATGGTAGTCAAGTTAAGGCTCTGACATTTCGTAGTATCTGTTTGGCATGTTTGTTGTGTACCTGAAGACTAAAGACCATCTTCCTACAAGAAGGTATGCAGGACTGTTGAATATGTTGTAGCTGTACAGTAGTCTCGTTAATTCAAGGTAAATGGGACCTGGATCACATCGAATTATCGAAATTTATGCGTGAAAAGAAGAAAATCCATCTTCAAGAAGAAAAATACGACTTCACTGAAAAAAATATTAAATAAGTCATTTACATTGGCAGCCTGAAGGTCTTAAAGTCTTTTCACTATTTACTTCACGTTATAATGGAGGAGTGCCTTTTTCTGTGATGATAGAATGTACCTGCCGTTGTTCTTTTGTTTTATGAAGCTCGTATTTATGGGAAACTCGTATTATCAAGACTCGAAATATCGAAACTCCACTGTATCGACTTCAGTATAATTATTGTCTAACTTCCTTTAATTTTTCTTATTTAGGTACGAGAACAGAATCCAAGTTGGAAGTAGTTTAATAGAAGTACCTTCGATTTGTCTAAACCTGTTCGCGTCCCACGTCATCTTCTACAGACTCCTGATTGTTACACACACTCAAGAAGGCTTAGTACAGGGAGATCTTCAAAAATGCCGAAGAAACTAATTTTGTGGTGTAACGTAAATACACAGAAATTTTTAAGTTAATTACGTAAGTTTCGGCTTCGGATGAAACTAGAAGTGGACTCTATCAGAATGTCAGTTCCATGCCTATCTTTCTGCACCTACTGGTTATTTTTTTGTAATCAAACTAAAATATTAAGATTGCTTGAAAATGCCAGTCAATCTTGTTATGCATTGTAATTTAGAAAGTAATTCTCAATCTATGCGGAATGTAGGCCTAAATGCTGTCGCGACGCTACGTGACGTTAAAACATGGTACTTAACTACTCGTCAGTACTGTCTCCAAAATCGCTCCATAGACATTATTTTTTGTTCTGTTCGTGCTACTGAAATTACAACGTTGTGGACACATTACGATTTAATACACAAGTAGTGTTTAAAATCTCCGGTGCCGACATATTAAAAAAAATCCCTGGGAATTAAGCTCCTGAACAACGGGTCCAAATGGCACAGATGAGTTGTTTGCGTACCACACTCCCCATGTGGTGATTTCAGAACGGGGAAGTTTTTTGGGGATAAGTATTTTATGGGGAAACGAAAACCTTGCGGAAAATTTTGGAGGAAACATGTTTACCACTAGCGATAATTTTATCTGCCTAGGGTTGCTACTAATGTCATTTGATACTTCAGTTCAAACAACAAGTGCATAATTTATCTCTCCAATCAAAGTATATACCGTTCGTTTTGTCGTCTTTATGTCTATGATTGCTTACCAAATTTAAGTCGGAGGATTTATATAATAACCATAGCGCTCTCTCTCTATCATGTTACTTTTATCGTTATAAATATGATTATAAAATTCATTATGATGATTACGATAACAACGATTGCAGTAATGTCTTGGAATGTCACTTACTGTAGCATGGTACAAAATATGTTTACAGTAATGCATTACTTAACTATAATGTTTATGAGAGGAGAAAATTTATATTTCGAATTGGTATTAAGATATTTGAAACGTATTTACATTATGCCGCTGTATCTGTACCTATGGCACCCAGCTCTCATATATTTCTGAATTTATTGTTTCATCAATCAATCAATCAATATAATAATGGGAAAACCAAGAAGAAAGAAAATATGGTACAGCTAGAGCGTGCTTCTTTTTAATGTTTCTGGTTATGTTCTGCGTTTTATTTACAAAATAAAATGTTACCTATGTACTATTTGTACTTATATGTGTGGCAATGTTAAGGTTCTTCACACGTAATTCCATCTGTTTCCTCTACTTTCCTCGGTAGGAACGTTTCTTTGCCTCCAAGATTCCCACTTGAGTTCCCGAAGACTCTCTATCCCGGGTGTTGATCTAACCTATCGCCAACAAAGAAGCCCGCCTCTGAATTGCTTCTATGAGATTAGATTAGAAGTATTTTTCATTCCAGTTGTCCCAAATCCTCTTGGTTGTAGAACAAGTCAGAAAACAACCTACACAATAGATATTTATAAAATGAGATCAGGTAAGTTAATGTACCTCCTAAAGATCCCAGTATATTTCGTATGGTATTATGTCGCCTGCATAGAAATTATTATTATATTTTAGTAAAATATACTAGTGTCTAACTAATGAGATAATCATATCTCCTTCATAGAGCCAACTCCTTGTACTGATTAGATGTTTTTCGGTTATCCCTCCTGAAAATGATCATTATGTACAGTTAGTATGTGGGCCATCGGTTGTAAGTACGCTCCACAGAACTGATCATCTGCCTATCCCCTTTTGATTTTCCTGGAGTGCTGAAGCGGTTGGTCAGAGAGCATTTCCTCTTGGGAAGGTTCATTCCTTGCAGCTCCTTCCAGGGATCGTCTATCTCGATGTTGTTCTCTACATTCCTAAGTTCTCGCTCAGTTGGATTTAGGCCAGACGGTACTCCAATGTAGTTGGACTGCTGTTAATAGGTGGTTTAAGCGATTTCAAACGACTTGCCTGTGGCGGGAAGTCTTATAAAAAAGGAATCTCGCGAGGGTACAAGATCTTGTAATACTCTGTCATTAAGTCTTTCTTGCGTCTTATATCAAGAGGGGCATAGAACTGGCAACCATTGAAGGGGTGTAGCCATAACTTATCAGCCGCATTGCTCTATTCAATTTTTTAATTGTACGTCATCGTCTCTCACTTGAACGCTGTTGAGCCAGACAGTAGTACAGTTTTCAGCTACAGAGTGAACTAGGGACAAAGGTGTTGTACGCAAAACCTTAGCATCGGCTCCACAAATTTATTCTGCTATAATGCAATATGTTATTCCTTGTTTTAACTTTCTCTGTTGGTTTTTGAAGGTGGTCCTTTATACGGATTGATCTATCCAAGATGAATTCTAGGTACTTTGGATGTTCGAGTTGAACACCATAAAAGGAGATTTTGAGTTTCTAGCCATGCATCCTATTATGTTTTATTTGTGATAGGCTTTAGTTTCCACATTGCGAAGTAGACTTAGGTTAGATATTATGGTATTTTACGTTACATTGATGTGCTGTTTTATGACGCAATGGAAATATAATCGGCATAAATGAACTTTCTGCCCTGCGTAGCTGGAATATCAGCTGTATAAACATCAAACGAAATGGAGCAAGAAGCTGCAGAGAAATCCAGAAAAGCAACGGAAGTGGTAAACTACTTTTAGTAACCAGTCTCAATAAAAGATGTCAGTGCTAAGAACTGCTCAAGCAATTCCTTACGAACTTGTTTGAATCCACTTATTCAGTAAGAATGGAAACAATACGATTGTAGATGAGTCTCGTTGTTCGCTTCCAGAAGGAATCCTCAAAGCTCAACATGCTCCCTGGGTTGCTCTAAACGGACAACAATCTCTGGTAGCTGGTCCTGACACCACGTTGATCTCCCAGCTATGTCAGGTACCACGACAATGCCGAATGGCTCTTGTCATTGCTAACTAGTCAACTATACGCGATCTCCTTGACAGATGGATCACATGTTTCCACAATTCTCTCAATTAACCGAAGTCGACTATATACCTACTACACAATTGTCTTTATATGGCGTACCATTTCATGTCGAAATTGTGTCCAGATTTAATCGACGGGAAGATGTCGAGCAGCACATTACTAATGTTCTGTTCGAACTTGAAAGGTCTGTTATTCCTACTGAGATTCATTAATTTAAAGCTAACTGCCTTCATCACACAACCAGAAATTATGTCCGAGTGATCTCGTATCCCCCTTTAAACTCAACGACGACAACGAAATACGACAAGCTTTTTGGCATGGGCGTTTACTTATAAATACAACAACTCGAAACACGCAAAGAAATACGATCAATATGGAACAGGACATAATGTCAACCCACTTTACATTAAGGATAAAAGTGTTTTACATCACAACCCACTTTATTACGGAATATTTTGTGCTATAATTTCGAAAGGACATTGCATATGAAGCTTCTATGTGGAAATCGATGCCGGATTTATAAACTGGTTGGCTAATTCTAAAAAATTACATGACGATGCATTCTTTGAATTTATACCACACAGACAACAACAACGTACACTGACTTGTATGAACCTGTGCTCTGTCTCTAAGGCCGGTATTACACTATCAAATTATTGGACAAAGAATTGGACGAAAAAATTGGATGATATATTGGTCATATTTTTTGACAAAGAAATTGGATGAAACGCAAAAGGGGGTATTACACTATCATCCAATATTTTGTCAAATTTGCTTCAAAATGGCGGTGTAATGCTCAGCTGTTGTTTATACTACAGTTGCGTTGTGTCTGAATTTAGAAGAGGGGGAGGGAAAAAAGAAAAGGAAACGCACTTGGATGAAACCGTGGGTGTCAGAGCGATATAAATAAAATTTGTTACAGGCCGTTCACTGCTAATTATTTTGTCGCTCTTCATCCTTAAAAGTTTGCAATAGAGTAACAAAAAGGCTGACTCAAACAGTGTATACGAATAAGATTGTTAAGTTGATAAAGAAAGTTTCATTAAATAACGTTTTGAATCGAGAATGTATACACTGACAAAGAGGATAATCTAAATTGTTTATGACGTTATTAACAACGTAAGGGGAAAACATTGTTGATAAAGTAAATAGGCTCTATTTATTTCCTTGGTTGACGTATTTATATGTACACAGATTCGCTTGCAAACAGATGTCGATGTTTTGAAAGTTGTTTCACTTCCCAGCACTTAGCACATCAAGTTACCAAAATCATGGATTCTACAATCTGCTTCGGCCGTAAATAATATTTAGGGGTATTACTTCTTCAATATAATGACTGTTTTACATCACGGATTGTAACTCAACCTCACTTTCGCAGCAGGGTATTGGGCTACGCGATTGAAGTGTCCGTCAGTGTGAATTGGCCTTGTCGCCTTTTTCTACAACGCCCCATCTGTTTTTTTTTTTTAAATTTTGTTGTTGCTAGAAAACACTACACAAACTTTCCACTACTAGCCATGTTTACGAATACGAATGTTATGTCCAAGTAATGTCAGATATTTAACCTCCAAATAAAACAGATGTAATGGCAAGGAAGCTGTATACTACTAGCGCTCCAAGCGGTCACATTTCTCACTACAGGAAACAGAAGACGAGCGATTTCTTTGATCAAATCTAGGCCGAGGCCTTAGATTTGATGAAATATTGGACGACGTTCCCATTACACTACGTCCAATTTTTCTTTGTCAAATAATTTGATAGTGTAATACCGGCCTAAGCACCACGTCGAAGTTAAATCTAGTTTCGCTTCCTTCACAGGACGCATAAGTGAAGAAAATGGCGAGAAGGTGATATATGCCACCACAGCATCTCGTAAAATAAAAGGAGAAAATAAGAAAAAATAATGAATGTCAGTATATCACTTGTACAGGAAGCATGCGAGAGGTTATGGCGATGTTACCGCGGTCGTAAATTAACTGAAATACTACAGACAACAAACATAGTATTCCTGTATTAACAAATACAAACTGAAAGACAATGAATATATTGTACAATGGAGAAATGCGTTTTGCTTCCAAGGCTGTTGGAAAAGTGGAGTCTAATGTGCTGCGTGCTGTCGTAAAACGATGGCATTATTCTCCAGGCGTACATTACTGATTTAAAACCTCCTTAAACTGACCGCAGTCTGAAATGTCGGAGGTGGTCTAGAGATGGTCGACGTCATTGTGGGAGATGAAGGTATGTCGTAAGTATAACGTAAGTACGCACTCTCTCACCTTCTCCGAGCAACACCCATTTAAACTGTGCGTAACTGAAGCTGAATGGGATATTACGCGGGGAGGCATAAAACGGGAAAATCGCTGCGCTTTCTCTTCGCTGTACATTTCTTCTCTACTTTTGTTACCTTCCAGCATTTGCACCATACTCCATCGTAAATCGAAGCTAAAAATTTGTGTGCAATATGTAAGAAATATTTATTTAGCATCTCAATTACTTTATATGTTAATCTACATCATTCAAAGCTACCGGGGGATTAGTGTATTGTCGATTATCTATCATCGATATGTCCCCGTCCGCTCCAAGAGCGACTTTTAAGTTGTCAGGATTCGAAGTACAATGGCAAATTAACCCTCCGTTACACGCATCTAGGACTGTGAGTCCGCAGTTTTACCTTTCATCAGTCTAAAGTATATTGGAAATTTGAGAGTTCCATTAGAGGCTTCTTTTACCTTTCCCTCCTTCTTTAACGAATTTGTGGTAACAACTGTAGTTAGTCATCATTGTCTTAACCCGTAACTGGTGACGTTGAGTGTCAGATACCCAGCTAAATCTTTGAAACTCAATTGTTGTGAGTACATCATTGTTGGTTCCTGTACCTTCAATTCAGTTCCTTGCGAGTCAACCTGAAGCGCGGTACTCATTTATCGGTGAGTTGTTTGATTTTATACACAATTTTTTAAAATACTTTACATTTTTAACCCAACCTCATCAGTTGCGCACTGCTTTTGGGAAATTCTCGTATTCTATTTTATACGTAGTATGGCATCTGGCAGGTTTCCTATGATAACTAATAACCCTGAGCAGAGTTCTCAATCAAGCAGTGAGTTTATTTGATTATTACTAGTAACTCTGCTCATTGATAATCACGTCAGTTAGCTAACCATATTTTTCACTCTCATGAATATTAGCCTAGTGAATGCCTATGTTGTCTACGGTGGATTCCCATGGAATCCAGAGCTAACCAGATTGGAATAAATTAAAAAACAATTTTGTGTGTGTTCTACAAGTTTATTTTTGCTTACTTAACCGGTTTTCGGCTTATTAGGTCATCTTCAGAGTATTTACTGCTGTGTCAAAGAGGTTACATTGTTTAGATACAATATGGGAAGAGATTACAAATGACTACACTTAGATCGACATACATAGTATAACACTTCTTTGACATTATGTTATTATTATATAACTTAGAAACTAAACAGTAATACAAGAATATATCAAAAATCTTGCCAAAGAACTTGTATAACCTCGTATCAATCGTCGACTTCAAAACAATCACTTGCCCTGTGAATTGTAACTAAGCTTCAGTAGAATACTCCATTTACCAGTTTCATATGATGTAATACGAGCCTTGGGCATATAGGGCTCTGACAGAAAAAGAAAAAAAGATTTGTAACAGCTGCAGAGCCTGCACAATTCCTGTATGCCGAGATTGCGTTGAGTAATGGCTTGCAAATTCTTGTGTGTGTAAAAACTTGTCAATAAATAATGTGTTCTATCTGGGTTCATTATTTCTTTATACTGTAATAGTAAAATTTAGTTTGTTTACAAAAAATTAGCAGATAATGCATTATGTAATACATTGCAGAATTTTGTATGGACTTACGTATATAGGAAAGTTTCCCTAATGTGCTAACTGTAAATAATTTTCTGCTGCCAAAAGTTGTTCTGCAATGTCAATAAAAGTTACTTCTGAAATTTAAGTAGAAACTTTTCATTCCTCCTTCATCACAGGACTATGAGGGCCATATAACCCGACCTCACCAGTTGCGTTACAAAAATATCACCTCATCATTTGCGGCTAAGAAGCGAACACACAAGGGCAGAGTGTCATTCCGCGTGCGTGCATTCTTGTTGGGCAGTTCTGACATCAGTTGTTTCGAAAAAAAAATGTTGTTTCACATAAAGCTAAGAGAGACAAGGTTGTTCTGGAATGATCTGCCTCACACGATGACAGTATTGACAGCGCTTCGGAAAAATGCAAACCATAAATTATAAAATTTTGAAGCGAGAAGTTAGACGTTTCCTCCGTCAAGAATGCGGATAGGAAAATTTATATTCTTAAGATCTAGGTCTAATACTTGAAAAATTTGGAGTCGGCAGGTAATGCTCAAATGTTTGGAAACCTAAAGGACCAAACTTCTGAGATCACAGGTCCAAAACTTTTAAATTTCTTAAATTATGTTGAAGACAATACACATACCAATGCCCGAGGAAGGACTCGAACCTCCGGCGGGAGTGACCGCCCGATCCGCAACGTGGCGCTCATGATCGCACGGTCATTCCCACTCGGCACTGTAGATTTCTAGGGCGTTATACAGAAGGCAGTGCTATATAGTAGGTACTTATAATAGCATCTACTGTCTTTTACAAACCAACGACAACAAAACAGACGATTTCTAATTTCAAATTATATAAGTTTCCATTCCTTAATAGAGTGCGGTAAAATGAAACACCTCTATCTTTCAGTATTCGATATGATTTCTCTTGTATTAAGATGATGATCAGGTCTCCTTATAGAGATGGTTTTTAAAAATATATGTTCCCTTTCGAAGGAGAAACCAAGTGAAAAAAAAAATCGTAAACAGATTTCGCGGCAGTGAATAACACTTTTCTTTTAATGATTCCCAAACTGCGTGGTCATCAGTCCGTAGCTTACAAACTACTTAAACCTAGGCATGGGTGTGTGTGTTGTCCTTAGGTTAGTTTACCTAGGTTTAAGTAGTTTGTAAGCTACGGACTGATGACCACGCAGTTTGGGCCGATAGATTTACAAACATTTGAATTTTGTAATGTATGTCTGTGCACTAGAGTTATAACCTCCACGGCGAGCAACCGCTTTAGGCCGGCCGCGGTGGCCGAGGGGACTGAGGCGCTTCAGTCACGGTCTGCACGGCCACTGCGGTCGGGGGTTCGAATCCCCCCTCGGGCATGGATATTTGTGCCGTCCTAGTTCGTAGAAGTTCATAAGTAGTTTGTAAGTTTAGGGACTGATGACCCGTAGTTAAGTCTCATAAGCTTTACAAACATTTGAACATTTTTGAACAACCGCTTTAGACCGCTCGGCTACTCCACCGCGGCAGACATACCTTACAAGACTGAAGCCGGATGCCGCCATCTTGCCTCACCTCACGTCAGAAAGTTTCAGTACGGTACAACTAAGATCTTCTGACTCGATATGACGTTATAAACTTCACTAGCTGGTTTGAAAATGATTTTCATTTGAGCTAACGCTTCCGCAATAGTCAACTTTAATACAAAGAACAACATTGTCGAATCGTGTACGATTTAAATGTTACTTACCGTCCAGGCGGCCTCGCGTTGTGTTGTCAACCAGGCGATTTTGGCATTAGCCAATCGCGTGACCACGAAAAAGTTTTGTCATGGAATCATCATTTTACGAGGGTAATTACTGAGTGAATGAGGGTTACATTCAAGAACCTGTCAACTACAGAGCAGGAACAGCATTATTTATTTACTTCACAATTATTCTAAGAATATTAACATCTAGGTAAAGACTTTCAACCGTTTTGTTGATGTTGCCAACATAATCATGAGAGGCCGCCGGGATGATAGATAAAATTTTTCCGTTGCTTACAGTTAAAGCAGAAGTAACATAGAAAACACAAAGAAGAATGTCCGCCTCCGTAGTCCAGTGGACAGCGTGGTTGGTTGCCACGCAGGGGGCCCGTGTTCGATTCCCGGTCGAGTAGGAGATTTTCTCCACTCGGGGACTAGGTGTCGTGTCGTCCTCACCATCATTCCATCATCATTGACACGCAAGTCGCCCAAGTGGCGTCAGATAAAGAGACTTGCACCAGGCAGGCTGAACACGACTCCAGTTGGGGTCTAACGGTCATAAAATGCCACACGATCATCATCATCACTAAGAAGAATCAAGGTATGTGTAATCCACTGCAAACAGCACATTTATAATGGTCACACTTTTGAAAGAAAAGCCCAAGATGAGCGAACCTGGTAACAGATTAATAAAAACAGGAAACACGACTCATTAGTGTGTGTATCAGAGACTAGATTTCGTATGAAATCTCAAAAAAAAATAAGGATACGTGTTATCCACAACAAACAACACAATGAAATTTGTAAGATATTAATAACAATAACAACAAATCTATACAACTTATTACTATATGTGCAAAGCTCTCTACAGCTTAAAAAATTACAGTCATGTACGACACACGAATTTCCCACATGTGTTCTGTAAGAACACACATGACTGCTTACACGTTTATAGAATAGAAATATGGCAGCGAGCTTCACACTAATGATAGCTACACTATACGGCATTGCCAGTCTAGTAATATATATTTGTGCTTTGGTGTATGAGCATTGAACCGTAGTTTGCCTGCACTTTCATATGTTTTGCAAACGATTTGACATTGATCACCATGTAGTAATAAGTCAATCGAATTCCCATCAGTTAGTGTATGACAAAGAAGTGCTTGATTATGTCTTGATTTGAAAATTACGTCAACATGCGATGTAACAGGCTGGTATCGGAGCGGATTCGAAACGTATTTTATTTTGGTTTTCTTATAATATTTCATAATAGACATGTTGCAATTAGGCAAGAAACATCATAGCCTATGTACATTTTTGGCTGGCACGCTCAGACGTCCTTAGTTCATCACCCTGGTGGTGTAGAAATCAATGGTTAAATCTGTGGCTTTGCGGTCGATCTATGTTGGGATATCTATATATTACTGTAAGCTGCGCTGTGACGATGGAACCGGGAAGGAAGCTTGGAGTTTGACGTCCCGGTGACAGCGTGGTCATTAGAGACGGCCTGTGACGTTTTCTTTGTACATTTATAACAGAATGTGCCAGATACCACGTTATATTTCGTGGAGCACTATGTACTGTATTTTTATGACATGAAATCACTAATCCAATCGCAGAACTGAGACAATATTCTATATGCAAGCAATTGATTATAAGCCGCTTGTAAGGTACAGTGTAAAACCCTCCGTTAAATCTGGTTCCACAAACAGGGCGAATGACCAAACCGCAGTCTAACAATACAGTCCCGACACTCTCTAACAATACAGTCCCGAAGTAGTTTATTGACAGTTACAACCACAGTAGCGTCCCTAGCGGTAGGCAAGGTGCAGTAAGACTCGTGAGCGTTTATAATTATTTTTCTAAGTAATTAGTGAAATCATTACCATAATGGTGGGTTCCAAGCATTAGGGAAATATCATGAGATGTGAATATTCGTGAACAAATGTAAAAAATAGCCGAATTTCACTCATTCGCTGATATAAGCATCAACTAATTAAAAAAGTAAATACTTAGGAATATGTATATATTTGCGGCTTACTCCGCTAAAAGGAAAATTATGTAAACATGTGGGAAATATAAATTTTCTATTATGGTCTGTTTTTACTATGATAGGCACTTTCTTTGATGCCTCACAATTCGGAATGGAGTCTAACGATTCGGTCTACTCTTCCTCGTATAGGCTTTTGCATATACTTTCGAATGTAATTACATTTACTTAAATAGCGAATTTCGTGAAAATTCTTGCGTTTCTCGGTCAGATGTAGCATCAATTGTGGAACCGATTTCTTTGTTGTTAGGAGGCGATCGTAATTTATATAGACTACCGTACGAATTTTTACTGCATAGCTCTGCGAGTTTAAATGTTTATTTTTGTTATTAGAAACTACCTAAACCCGGCCACGCTTCGTTGTGGCTCACTCTCATATGAAATACAAAAGGAACTACTGTAACTCTTGTGAACATAGAATCACCGAGACAATGCTTCAATCATATCAATATCGTTTGTAAGTCTACTGTGGCTGTGTGAAACGAAAGTTATAAAAAATATAGTTTCGCAGAAACTCAATATTTTAAACGCATCAGATAGATTACATTTTTTGTCGTTCGTTTTCTCCACAAACACACAGATCAAATTACCGACTCTGGACCATGTGACATATCAGTTAAAAATTGCGCCTGCCGGAGCACAGAAAAGGCGAATATGTTCTCTGACAAAAGTGTGGAACCAGCTGCCTCAATCCTCATCCCGACTTCCTCACCAGAAATTTTGGCATGCGAACATATTCACGCACTTCTAGCGTATAACTCTGTAAATACTTTTGCCCAGTTAGCCGTCATAGCAATTCCGTTTGTTTGCTGTCTCTCCCACTGCCGCTTTCTATTTGTGTCGTCTTTCAATGTATTCATCCCTTTCCCTCGTGATTCCTCCCCGCTGTCTGTTTCGGCCACTTTCATCGTTTCTCTGCACCTCTGACGTTGTCCCGTTCACTTCCTGTCCTGTTGTATACTTTATTTCTCACTTAGAGTCGGCTTTCATTCCCTTTAATAACGACTGTCTCCTTTACACATATGTCAATGGGGATGGTTTGCTTGGGATTTGACCTGTAGACCGGAAACCTTAAGCACGCGGATACTGGGGATGGGAAAAATTGGACATATTGTTTCGTGCTATAGTATTGAGCCGGCCGCGGTGGCCGAGGTGACTGAGGCGCTCCAGTCACGGTCAGCACGGCCACTACGGTCGGGGTTCGAATCCCCCCTCGGGCATGGATATTTGTGCCGTCCTAGTTCGTAAGTAGTTCATAAGTAGTTTGTAAGTTTAGGGACTGATGACCCCGTAGTTAAGTCCCATAAGCTTAACAAACATATGAACATGTATATAGTATTGAAGAGCCGGACGCTCATGCTTTACGTATGGTCTCCATTCGTCTTTGTCCCACTGTTTTCTCTTTTGCTCCAATTGCTGCTATCTGCATCTGTCTTAGTTTGTTGTTGCCACTGTTCCTGATTTCCGACATCTCGTTCTGCTTCCCACTGCTGTTTCCATGCATATGCCTTTCTCCTGAACTGATACTTTCTCTGTTACATCATATATGGGTCTCTCTGCCTATTGCACTGTCTCTGTCCTACTCACATACAGCCGTGAATATGTTCGCATGCTAAAAAATTTGGTGAGGGAGTCGTAATGAGGATTGAGGCAGCTGGTTCCACACTTTGTGTCAGAGAACATATTCGCCTTGTCTGTGCTCCGGCAGGAGCATTTTTCAACTGGTCCCCGTATTTTTCCTGTTACATCAGAGAGGTACAGCTTATAAAATATGAAATCAATGGTGAGTAAAATTTGAATAGAACTTTATATTAGAACGCATCGTAAAAATTTCGACGATTTGCCATGAATAGAAGTGTAGATTTGCCAATGAACGCAGTTGGATCTTTTGATACCAAAAATTATGATTTTTGTAGTGTATCGCGATAACGAATACACATTTCCAAAAACGGAAACGGATTTTCTAGATAAACACCTAAACAACATACACACAACATTTTAGTCATTGCCTATTCCTCAAGATACGTTACCTTACAATCAGAAATAGCGTTTCCACCCTATTACTGTCGCGTGCTATCATTCAAGGACCGATATCTCGAGAACCACATATCATTCTGCTCAAAACTTTAAAAATGTTATCTACATTTCATAAGCAGCTACGTGTAACCTAAAATCAAACATACGAGAAGTCTACGCAATGTGTTTTTACCTCTGCAAACTCTTTTTAATAGTTCACTAAACCGGATGCTGCATATTAACTGTAAAGCAGACGTAAACAAAAATCACCCCTTCATCGACCGAAGATTGCAATCTTTAAGATGTACAAAAATCAAATTTTTTCGCCGAGTACCTTTTTTCAAATCGCATGGTAAGTTTCAGAGCTGTCCGAACGCCGTCTTTCAGCAGAATATGCACTTTTTCTAGCAATATATCTCGGTTTTTCGGCTGTTTCTTGCTAACGGACTAAGATTTACGAAAACTGAAAAATGTCGTTTATAGGTACATGTCTACAGGATGTATTGTAAATAGTTGAACAATTTTCTACGGTTAGTTATTTAGATATGTGCGATTCACGGTGCTAAAACGGCTAAAAATCGGGTTTTGTGATTTTGTGCAAAACTATTATAAGTTTTAACCTCTGGATCTTGGTAACGGATAACGATATCGAAAAAATGTATAAACGGCCTCGAGGATATCATCATAAGAACATAGAATTTAAAAAAATTCGAAGATTTGCAATGAATAGAAAGTATCGAAGTGACCATCCCCACAATTGGTATTTTGAATTCTCAGAAACCGCCCATGAATGAATGGTGCTTTTGTAAGCCGTTTAAAGCCAACCAGAGACTCACGTCATTCTAACCGGACACAAAATCAATACTGGATTGGAAATACAAATACTAAATTTACTCTGAACGGTTCGTGTTCTGTAAACTAAGAAACACTTCGCCTTGCATAGCGAAAGAATTACTCAAGAAAACTATCACTGATAAACCAAGACTGCCTGGTCATGAACAAAGTAAAGTTCTTACAGCATGCCATTCACTCAGCAGTTTTCGGCGATATACTCACTTCGGCTGACGCGGCCTCAGGCCACGCTAAATACCTTCCCTCCACACATCGGATGTAGGCGCGCTAAAAGCGATCCAGAGCGCGCTCAGAGCCTACCTGTCTACCAACCCTCAGTACCCAAGGAAGATTAGACCCTTTACTAGAGCTCCAGAGAAGTCTCCTTTGTCACCTCTTTCATCCATGATTATCTTGGTTCCACACTAAGAACAGGCCACCTCGTCATCTTACCAAGTAAGCTTATCTCTGACCACCTAGAAGACGGTAGTGCAGACGACATACGAAGCCACGCGTTCTTACTAAAGTAAACTAGGCCTAAAGCGCGAGGCGGCGACTGTAAGCCATTGCGCGGCAGTCAGTCAATATTAAAAGCAACCTTCCACATCCATATGAACACACAAGTTCAATCGCACGAGTGGAAACATATTTAAACATGAGGCATTGATCATTATAAAGGAATAAAATAATTGACATGCAGATAGACAACATTAATGGCGGAGAAACACTTTAAAGTAATGAATAACACAGAATGGAACACAATCACACATTAAGTGGACGTGTTTCAGATTACAGTTCTTAGCGTATTTGCAGGTGAATCTTCGACTATCAGACGTACGCTTTCAATGTAAAACACGATTAGTTGTATTTTTTACCCACAAATGTTTCAGTTTAACGGATAATTGTTTCTAATCTGGTCTAGCACCAAAAAAAATTTAAAAAGTTATTAGTGACACGTTTTCATTCATGAAGGTTTTACCTTATTTGTTAATGTACAACAGTCCCACTACACGCAAATCTAATGCTGTAACACTGATATGTGTCACGAAATATTCCGATTGATTCTGATATTCCATGAGCGTCCTAGGGGCCAAGCCTCTTCAGTAGGGTGTGGGAATAGTACTTAAAATGGAGGACGCGAGATGGATCTAGCCGCTCTGAATCAAATTGTATGACAAGGTTTAGAAGAAGCCTAAATTATTAAAATATCTCGCCTGACTGCACCAGCGCGAAAAAGAAAAAAAGGCTCGCTAAAGATTTTCAATTACGGTATTAGCTAGTACGAAAGACAACTTGTTTAGTGTTTACGTAGCATAGTGGGAGAGCGAACAGGTTAGTAACTTTGCGATCCTGTTCCGTTTCCCGGTGCTCGCTAGTTTATTTTATTTTTTATTTTACTCTTTAAATTTTGGAATTTTTAAGTACAAAACTAAGATGTACTTAAAAAGTTCGGTGCTCCCAGCATTGTCTTATCAACAGCAAGGTGGTTCTTACAGTTTACGTGTCGGAGGCTGCTTCTTCACATGTAGATGTTGGTACCGGCGCGATGAATGACGAGAGGCGAAGGCACAAGACAAGTAGTGGCAAGGCGTTGATACGGCCAATAAGAATGCATCTTTACGGTTTCCCCTTTCGTCGCGACTGTTTAAGTAGTATAAACAATAACATTTAAAATTTCATCACAATCTTCGAACCACTACTGAGAAGCAACAGCAGAAAGCATACAGTACGCTTTGTTGTGGTTCGTAAAGCTTACGTCACGAGCAATTCCTTTGGGCCGTACGAATAAAACAATCTACTTTACACTCTATTCCAGAGAACATGCTCAGGTTCGCATGAATAAAGCGAATCAATACTTCGACCTAGTATGTTCTCAGCGTGACTAAAAATACGAGAGGAACTAAAAAGTCTATGCAAATAAAAATATTTTGCCGACGCTTCCTTCACAGAAATCATTAATGTGGCACTTCAAACATTTTATATAGTGTCGACAGTGATGTCAGAGGAGGTTTTTCATTACCGACATAGAAATGAAACACAAGTGGATTCAGCTGCGTGTTTTACCTGTTTGTTTGGAGTGCATATTTACAGTTGTAAACAGCTACATAGCAAAATAATATTGTATGTTTTTAAATAGAGTCTGTTAATAAGGCCTTCTGACGTTAATTCCAAATAAACTGCATCCCAGGAGTTCACAAAGTGTATCACAAAATAAACATTGTTGCAATATCAGGTACTGAAATATTGTTTTTTGTGCTGCTCTTGTTCATTCTACCCAAAATGATTGGCCTATTTAAAATGCGCTTTGTGACTTCGTAATCGTATCTTCTATTATATCAGAAGTAAGTAGATACGACAGTAAAATTAATAACCGATTAATTACATACCTAGCAGTCTGTTTCATCTAAAAAAAATCTCATGGCCTATCGCTTATGAGCAGACCATTGTGAGTCATATTTAACAAAAGGTATCTTAGAAAGCTCTGACAGCGCTCCACGTTGAAACAGATAAAAATGTGACGCATTCTTAAAATTTCGTTCGCTAATTGTGCAAACCCAACTTCAATAACAAAAAAGTTTCTCGCATGACGAAATTTTGTAAAATCGTCAGAAGAATACATTTTCGTAAAAATTCCTTATTTGGTCTTAATAATATTCTGCTGCACAAGAAGCTAATATCTAAACATAGTACAGTTCTTCCTGAACACGTAGACGCCTCCTCCATATTTGTACGCTGAATAATTGCCAGATCTGGCTAGTTTAAAAAAATACTAGTTGACCCATGCGAATAATTCACACTCTATCCTGATCAGTCACAATGGAGAAAAGGCAGATGCAAGTACATATGTATAAAAGATAATAAACTTTGAATTGTAGTAACAAATATTAGTCTCATTGTAAGAAAATGTATATATTTAAATGCATATATAAAATTCAGATATTCACCTTTCATGTTTGTTTTACTTTCTGAAAACTTATTTATTTTACAAAACTTCTTTGAAAATAGTATTAGTAGTTATGATGTGATCATCGTTTACTTTTGGCTGTATGTGTCTTCAGTACAAACATAAATATCACTGGATAAGCGAACTCCTAAAAAAGCCACGTATAATTGTCCATGCGAAAAAACAGATTCTGATAAATATAATCCTGCCCTTTGAAGCGTCTGACCTTGTGCTATTGTGCATCGTGATAATGCTTGCAAAAGCTGTCGTGTGTGTTAGTTATATTAAATTATTTGTCTATTTTTCGTCGTTACATCGACGTGTATAACCGAAATCGTCTGATAACCTATGCTTGCATCAAAGGAGATCTTTGGCTTGCATAAACAACTGCAAGAGCAAGAGCTGTCGTTCATGTTAGTTAAACAAATTGTCAATAAATGGAACCTTCTACATTCGTTTTATATCGGCCGTACAAACGAAGTTGGTACTCGGCGCGGTGGCTGATGGGAGCAACCGTAAATGCATGTCCCATATACAATCGTTCGTAGTTTATCAACTTTGATTGTATGAACAGTACATTTTTTAAATAAAGTTTTTATGTGAAAACAATAACTTTAAACTATTTGTGTATTTTTCGTCATTAGTGGAGAACGAAACCTTGAAAATGATACCTTAATCATTAATTTTGGATAAGTAATACGGGAGATATGGCGTACACACAAAAAAACACCCATGAGAAATAATATATATGATACGATTCAACAGCTGTTCTGTATCGGACATCACACGCGGAGCACTTACTCGAGGGAAGATAGAATGAACTTTTTGCTCAGGGCATAAGCTTCGAAGTTTTTAGTCATATGAAATAGTCATATGAAATTGGAAATGGAGAACTTTACTCAGAGAAAGTACTTTTCCTCTCAGAATCTTCTCTGGAGCAAGTGCTCGTACTTATTCTTATGGCCCATGGTAGCGGCCGTATTTCTAGTTGGCACTGGTAACGAGAGAAACGAATAACGATACAAATACATGTGGCGTTCTGAAAGAGCAGACGTCACTCCTGATGATTCTGCAGTTGTTAAGTAGTATAAACAGTAACAATTAAATTTCTTCACAATCTTCGAACCACTACAGAGAAGCAACAGCAGAAAACATGCAGTACGCTTTGTTATGGTTCGTAGAGCTTATGTCACGAGCAATTTCTTTGGGCCACAGAACATGCTCAGGTTCGCATGAATAAAGCGACTCAGTACTTCAATCTAGTATGTTCTTAGCGTGACTAAAAATACGAGAGTGACGTCTGTTCTTTCGGAACAGACGCCATATATCAGATAGCAGGCAATGATCCTTTCGTTAGTGGGGAGGGGTGGACAAGTTTGTGGCCCTTATTCTTACGGGAATCAGTTTCATAACTACGAGTTTGAGTACTGTGGGCAGGGTGAAGTTGGGAATTTGTATCTGACGGGAGGCTTGTCACTGTGTCACCAGGTGTAGAGGTCAGCGCAACTGCCTAGGAATCAGGCGACCCTGGTTCGAATCCCGGTTGAGTACACATTTTCATCTTTGCCCATTCGCAGTTGATGTCATATTCTGTGAATATGGAATAACGATACGTTTGTAACGAATACTGTTTCAATGTTTTCTTAAGGTGAGAGTTAACATCTGTCACTATTTATTAAATTCTTAAAATCGACTAGTTTCGGTCCTGGACTATCGTCATAGATAATAAGGTATTAAAAAAAATAATCTGGCTGAAAACAGCAGGAGTCTATTTCATTACAAAGGTCACACTGGATTATCATATCAGTCTAGTATGTTGTTTGATAGGATAATCCTGTACGACCTTTGTATATTTAATGAAGTTGAAAATGTTCAAATTCAAATGTTTGTTAAGCTTAAGGGACTTAACTACGGGGTCATCAGTCCCTAAACTTACAAACCACTTATGAACTACCTACAACTAAGGACGGCACAAACATTCATGCCCGAGGGGGGATTCGAACCCCCGACCGCAGTGGCCGTGCAGACCGTGACTGAAGCTCCTCAGTCCCCTCGGCCACCGCGGCCGGCGATGAAGTTGACTCCTGCAGTTTTCAGCCAGATTAATTTTATTTAATGTATTTGACTAACCTGTTTTAATACCCTCTTATCTACGATGATGGTCCAGGACCAAATCTAGTCGACTTTAAGGATTTAATAAACAGCTGATGGTTAAGGTAAAGCAGTCAACAATCCGAAGATTGGTTTGAACACCACAGTGCTTTACTAGGCATGGTCCTGTTTGGAGGTGGTATGCCGTTGCCTTCCTCCGACCTTCGAACTGACTTACCCAGCCAGTTATAGGGGGACCTACAGTTTCACGTGGGTTCCGAACCACGGTGCTACTCGGTATTTTTCACAGGAGCAATACTGCCAGAGGTGAAAGAAGTGGAAAGTGACAGTTAAAAATCCTAGGACCTGGCGACAGCTGATGGTTAAAGAGGCATTTTATTGAGTACTGTTTCTTCTAGTAACGAATACAGACGAATACTCTCCATATCGTTAGTCTCACAGCTCTAAAACCCACAGACTTCGAAGTGAGGAACTGCAGCACCGCTAGTCATTCCTACCCCCCCCCCCCCCCTACCCTCGGACCTCCCCCCTCCCCACTTGCACCTCGAGGAGGATGCGTCCAGCGACGGCGCCTTCCGTGAAGCGGCGTCACGTACAGGCGGTGGTGGCCTGTCTGTTGGCGCGGGTGTTACGGCCAGTGACGCGGGAGATTAGCTCGCAGTTGGACAGTGACAGCGGTCTCGGCTTGCGCTCCTTACGTCACGGTGATGCAAGAGCTCATCCGCGGAAGCCGGCGATGTGCGAACCCTTTGTCTGGCGACAGTGCGTCACCTGGAAGGGGAAGAGAGGGGGGGGGGGGGGAAGTACGCCACGACACGGAAGGCGGCGGACCTCCCGCAACTTCATACGTGCCAGCGTTCGGCTGATAGCGCCCTATCTGTATCGAGTAAACACAACGATTGTCTGCCAGGGCCAACAATTTCGACACGTTGCCTCCTGCCAACGTTTAGCTTGTAACGATTTCTGTTCTCTGCGCCGGAAACGTTACGATCATCTTTCGACAAAGTTAAGATTTATGGACTTAGAGCTGCGGATGTGTACTCTTTTGTTTTTGAGCATACTTTTCAATTCACGACGCATTCTTTTCGTCGAAATTGTACGTGGACATACCTAACTTCGACGAATTTTACTGCTTGCTGAGCTATTGCACTATGTTTTACTGAGTCATTAAAGCCAAGTCTTGTACATTCTTGTCACTTGCCAGTTATCTGAACTGCGCAAGAGAGAACCGAACCAGACTTAAGCCGGTATTACGCGATCATATATTTTCTTTGTCAGAGTTGATATGTCAAATATTTACGTCACGAAAACTTGGTAGTGTAATGGGGAACTTTGATATCTCTCGTCTTTCATCAAAGAAATATTATCAGTTCTAGGGTCTCGCCGTACATTTAATCACAAAAGTCTTTTGTCTCCTGTTCACTGCAATTGAAATATCACCGTTTTGAGGACTAGCATTGCTACTGTGTGTTTGTAAATACGGCTGCAAAGTTTTTTTTGTGTTTTCAGTCACCCACAAAATTAACAGAAAAGTATGAAGCAGACAAGGCGTTTTATAATGAGAGCTACCCTGATAATAAACATAGGTTTAGAAACCTCCTGGCAGATTAAAACTGTCTGCCAGAACCGGGACTCGAACCTGGTACCTTTGCCTTTCGCGGGCAAGCGCTCTATCACTGAGCTATCCCGACACGACTCACGGTGCCGCCCCACAAGTTCAGTTCTGCCAGTACCTCGCCTCCTACTTTCCAAACTTCACAGCAGTTCTCCTGCGAAACTTTAGCACTCCTGGAAGAAAGGATATGGTGGAGACAAAGCTTAGCCACAACCTAAGGGATGTTTCCAGAATGAAACTTATACTCTGCAGCGGAGTGTGCGCTGATATGAACTTTCCTGGCACATTAAAATTGTGTGCTGGAACCGGAACTCGAACCTGGAACCTTTGCCTTTCGCGGGCAAGCGCTCTACCACTGAGCTACCCCGCCCCACAACTTCAATTCTGCCAGTTCCTCGCCCGCGAAAGGCAAAGTTCCCACGTTCGAGTCCCGATTCCGGCACACAATTTTAATCTGCCAGGAAGTTTCATATCAGAGTGTAAGTTTCATTATAGGTTTAGAAGATTGGAAAGCTGTATGAAAAAGGCGGAGGTTATTAGGCGTAAGATAGGGTAGGGTAGTATCGCAGAAGACATGGAGAAGAAAATTAATTTTCGAAACCAGCGTGCCTCACGTTAAACAGCGCTTCATTCACCTCGTGCATTTGTATAAATGTTGTAGTTAGTCGATGGAACACAAATAGTATTTTATTTGTTTATAAAGTTCGTAACCACAATGGAGCATAATCATTATATAATTAAAATAGTTCTTAATGCCCAGACAGTGCACTAAACATTTAGTTTCAGATAATCATCCTTCACTGCGTTATAAATTGTTTTACACGGTCCAGGAGTTATTTTCCTGATGTATACTGTGGTATTCGAGTGCTACGCCGGAGGATAGAAGACTACTTTCGAGTAGCAAGAAATAAGTTTCGCTGTAACCCCGTCTTCTGCAGATACAGCATTGCTCATGCGCGTATTCCTCTTTGTAACGTGAGGAAGCAATTTATTAAGTAAACACTAATACGTTGTGACGTCCATTCTCAGGTTACTTATATATATTGACGTCCTCCACTTGTAGCCTCGCTACAAATTTTTGTTGTCACCACGTGTAAACCACATCTTCACCCAATTAATTTCTTTTTTCCCCAACATGTCTTCGAAAAATAGCACACAATATGTAATTGTGGCAGTAGCAGTTGCAGCACATAACAAGTTTTTATTGTCCGCCATCTTGAAATATGACGACAAGTCATATGTTTATGTGAAATAAATTTCATGAAGATTTGATAATACGAGGCGCGTCCAGAAAGTAAGTTCCGTTTGGTTATACAAAACGAACGGGTACAGATACAGAAAAAATATTGATTGTACAAAAATCTACAACTGTTAAACTACTTTTCTACATAGCTTCCGAAATTTTGTAGGCAATTGTCATAGCATGGCACAAAGTTTTGTGTGCCTTTTTCATAGAATGTTGCCGCCTGTGTATTCAACCATGTGGTTACATGTTCTTTCAGCTCGTCATCATCGTTTACGTCTTGTCCACCAAGGACAGATTTTATGTGTAAGAAGAGGAGTTCCTCGTGTATACCTTGCACGTTACCGATAATCTCTCGGGCAGTGACAGAAGCACTGCGGAAACAAAGTAAGAAAGAATGGAAAATAATAAAAGCTTACAATATTCTCTCATTTATGACCAGAACACCAAACCTGGTGCCATAGAAAGAGACGTGGAAAAAATAAACTCAAAGGCAACCCCAGCTGTGCCGTATCTGTTAGTTTCACTTGGCCGCTGTCTGGTTAAAAAGCAGTTATGTATGTAAAAACAAAGCATCCCCCCACGAAAGACAAAAGGGCACAATAAAATCTACCTTTTAGGGGTTAAATAGTGCTGATAAACCGAAGAAAACATAAAGCGGCACTTCCAAACACAAAGAGAACTTAAAACAAGGTAAGAGTGCCCATGCCATTCCCGCTGGGCCTCTGACCTGTAATTTCAGAGTAAACACTTGAGATTAAAAGGAAAGGGCAAGGCACAAGCTCAAAGAAAATCACGCGCAATGAACTGTTGGTTTCAAGTAACCATTACAATACACGGTCAACGTCCCAGAACATTTTGGTAGCCATAACTGAGAGCTTTCGTAAGAAAATGAGCATAGCGGTCCTGATAGTTGGGAGATAACTTGAGTTTTTGATGGTTGGACCAAAGGTAGGCCATATAGGCGACAAAATCTCCAAGTCCGTTAGAGGTTCAGATGAAAGTCCAAATTTTGGTGATCCAAGATATGAGAAGAATGAAACTTTCACTCGACGCCGAAGTGTGTGCTGTTACGATACTTCATGGAATATTAAAATTGTGTGCCGGAACCGGAATTCGAACATAGGACCTTTGCCTTTCGCGGGAAAGCGCTATACCGACTGAGCTTCCCGGCACGCTTCTCAGTCTTTCCTCGAAACTGCACTTCTGCCAGTACCGGTTCCGGCATATAATTTTAATCTGCCTGGAAGTTTCTTATCAGCACACACTCCGCTGCAGAGTGAAAATTTCATTCTGGAAACATTCCTTAGGTTGTGGCTAATCTATGTCTCCACCACATCTTTTATTCCGGAATTGCTATTCCTGCAAGGTTCGCAGGAGAACTTCTGTGACGTTTGGAAAGAACGAGGCGAGGTACTGGCAGAAGTGGAGTTGTGAAATCTGACCATTAAGCGTGCCGGGATAGCTCATTCGGTAGAGCGCTTGCACGCTAAAGACAAAGGTCCAAGATGTGAAAAGTTTTTGAACTCCATTGGCTTATTGTCTCGCTTCCACCGCGCACTGAGAGAGCACGTAAGGCGGCTCAAGGAACGTCAACTCTGCCACTTCTCAGATACCATCCAAGATGGATTAGCAGAAATCATTGGATCGAAAATAAAGTAACAATGAATGATATTAAGGAAGAAAATATTTTTCTGTCATGTTTGATTACACTTCTGATACAAATCATTGTGAGCCGATTTCGCAGATTATCAGATACGTAAAAATAAATGAAATTGGTGCAGAGATTTGCGAAAGTGTGAATTTTTAACAATTAGTGACGAGATAGGGCAGGCACTTTCTGAAATAATCTTGCAGGAAATTGAAATCGGTGGGTTGGATTTTAAAAAACTGTCGAGGCCAACCTTACGACAATGGTTGTAAAGTGGCTGGAAAGTGCAGAGGTGTTGAATCTCGTATACAACAAGAGAATAAGGTTTCTTACATCGTGCCATGCGCTGTACACTCATTAAGTTTGATTGGAGTGAATGTGCAAGTGCCTTGCACAATGGAGAAACGTATTTTATTCTTTGCGTGGTCTATTAAGACAGTTATGTTGAAGTATCTGTCCGTATCTCTAAAGCTGAGGAATTCTACTAGTTAGAAAGAGGGAAGCTATGGCAGTCGTGCACAAACATCTCGAAGAGGTAATCAACGCTTTAAATGAACTTTTATCTAGTGAGGCATCTACACCTGAGACCCAAAACAGGCTAAAAATATGAGTACTTATGAATTTATTGTAACCTCTTGTTTCTGGTTGAAACAGCTAACACGAATTGTTATTGTAGACAAAATTTTACAGAAAGAAGATATCACCATTGACCAATCAGTTAAATATTTAAAGCAATTTATCGAGTTGCAGGAAACTAGAAAAAACGCAATAGTAGTAAGGCCATAGCTGAAAAGCTCAATTTGGATCCTCAATTCAAACAACTTCGCAAACGAAAAAGGAAGAGGATGGTAAACGAAGATTGTGAAGACGAAAGCTGGGATTGGACCGCGAAAAAAGGTCCCATCACACGAACACAGGGGAAAAAAAAAAAAAATAAAATAAAATAAAAAACCATGGAGCAAGTCCTTCATGAAGCGAATAACCCATTCATGCATCACAAAAAACAGTTTGTTTGGATTCTTACATGGGGCTCAGGTGCAGCTATTTATGGATGCCACGGGGGAGTGGCCGAGCGTTCCAAGGCGCCTAGCTGTGGAGTGCGCCGCTGCGCGCCGTCAGAGATTCGAGTCCTCCCTCAGCCATGGTGTATTTGTTGTCCTTAGCATAAGTTAGTTTAAGTAGTTTGTAAGCCTAGGGACTGACGACCGGAGTAGTTAAGTTCCATAGATTTACAAACATTTCAACAAGAAGGATGATATACAGGGTGTCCCAGCTATCTTGTCCATCCAAAATATCTCTGCAACAATAACAGCTATTGGAAAACGACTTTCACCGGTATCAATGTGCGGTTGGGGCCCATGAGTGTACATATTTGGAAACATTCCAAAACGAAAGCAAAATGTTCGAATGTTTGTATAGTCTATGGGACTTAACTACGAGGTCATCAGTCCCTAAACTTACAAACTACTTATGAACTACTTACGAACTAGGACGGCACAAATATCCATGCCCGAGGGGGGATTCGAACCCCCGACCGTAGTGGCCGTGCAGACTGTGACTGGAGCGCCTTAGTCCCCTCGGCCACCGCGGCCGGCTACGAAAGCAAATGTGTTTTTTCATCACAAACTTATGTTTCTTTAAATGGACACCCTATATTTTTTCTTCAGCAATCCATAGCATGACAAATCACATAAACAATGGCGTTGATTGCATCGCAATATTCCAATTACATCCCGAGATATTGCGGCGCGAAGTTCACGCTTGAAATACGCGAAACGCGTGGCTAGCGCATATACATATTTCTTTTTCTGATGAAGGCCGTAGCCGAAAATTCGAAAATTGAAGTTGTGTGACTGTGATTGTCTCTTTTTCGTGCCTGTCAACAGCTCATCGAGCCTCTTTGCGGTGAGTTGTTATCTATCCTCCGTTATTGACTTATATAATGAACTGAATAAGGATGAATTAATAATAGAACTGCAGAGTTTTAAATATCATGCACTTAATTTAAAGGAAAAAGGTCTGGACCATCCTGGTAGGGATGCAGAAATACACACACACACACACATACACATGGCCGAGGGAGGACTCGAACCTCCGACGGGAAAGATCGTCTAGTCCGTAGCATGACGCCTTAGACCAAAAATTTTGAATTTAATTTTTCAAAACGAATTACAGGATTCATATCAAACTGAGGCAATAAAACTGTTTCAGTTTTAAAAATTGAAAGGGCTCTTAGTTAACTGAAACAAATAAAAACGTATTTAATAAAGAGGAAGGCACAATAAACCTCACAGACTTGTGTATAATCAATACTGAACATAAATTAACGTCTAATATCTCTTAATATGATGGTCTCATTAACAGCTTTGAAGTAAGGAAAACTCGAAAAATTCATTTTAGAATACATAATTTAAATAGTGAGCAAATTCTGTTACAAACTTGTAATTGTTTATTATGTCCAATTACTCTTTCACGCGGATAGCGTATTACCAGATTGGTTAAATGTTTCAGGTATTCCAATTTGGGGCTTCGGATGCCAAGTCTAGCGGCTGTGCAAGCAGTTTTAGCATTTTTATAAAAGTGGGGTAGCAGGTAGAGGAGTCGGTAGTACGCTTGACTTGTACCTACCGTGCCACAGGCTCTGCTATCTGTTGAGGGGCCTTCCTCCGCTGGTAGACTCGGCATCCGAAACCCCTTATGATTACATCCCCAACATTTACGCTAAACGCGCGAAAGGCGTTACTGGACATAATAAATAATTCCAAATTTGCAACAAACTGCTCATAATTTAAATTATTTATAGAAAACGCAAGTCTCACTGGAAACTGCAGTCTCTCGAAGTTAATAGGTAGATCTGTCAGAGTAAGAGGTATCCGTGGGAAAATTTTTTAACTCATTATTGACGAGTTCATATGTCCTGAACTGTATGTCGTAGTTAGTTTTTAGACTCACAGCGATTGTTGTCTGATAGAAAGCAATATGTGTACAAAGTTTAGCTGGACTTGGTCCATTATTTTAGGAGTAGATGTGGGAAAATAGCGCATGATGAAAAAGTTATCCGGAAATTTTATGGTTTATGACGTCATATCTCCAGAAAAAATATGTAGTAGTATGATGTAAATTTGGAGGTACATTTAGTGGTACATGTGCCTAATGTCTGCAAAACATAAAAAATCATAAATCGAAACGTCATGCACAATGATGTAGTTCTTCATGGACCAAATTGTTTATGACTTCATATATCATGAACTATATGTGGAACTGTCATAGCCGGCCGCGGTGGCCGAGGGGACTGAGGCGCTCCAGTCACGGTCTGCACGGCCACTACGGTTGGGGGTTCGAACCCCCCCCCCCCTCGGGCATGGATATTTGTGCCGTCCTTAGTATAAGGTAGTTGATAAGTAGTTTGTAAGTTTAGGGACTGATGACCCCGTAGTTAAGTCCCATAAACATAACTGAGGCACTCCAGTCACGGTCTGCACGGCCACTACGGTTGGGGGTTCGAACCCCCCCTCGGGCATGGATATTTGTGCCGTTCTTAGTATAAGGTAGTTGATAAGTAGTTTGTAAGTTTAGGGACTGATGACCCCGTAGTTAAGTCCCATAAACATAACAAACATGTGAACATTTTTTGAACTGTCATATAATATGGAAGGAACATACAGTGGTAAGTATGTGTACTGTCTGTGAAATGTCACACTAATATAATATGCAGTATAGAAGTAATAACTTGTAGCGTCATGCCAAATGCCGTAGATATAGATCATGAACATCGAAAAGTAGCAAGCGATAAACCTTTTTTCTTTCATCACTTTGTTGTTGTTTTGTACATCTACATCTACAGGGATACTCTGCAAGCCACACTGAAGTGCATGGCAGAGGGGTCATCGAACCACTTTCATGATATTTCTCTCTAGTTCCATTAACAGCTCGCGGTAAAAAGGAACACCTAAATCTTTCTGTTTCTGATCTGATTTCTCTAATTTTATTCTGATGGTCATCTCTCCCTATGTTGGTGGTTGCTAACAATATATGTTCGCATTCTGAAGGGAAAGTTGCTGAAAGAAATTCCGCAAATATATCTAGCCGCAAATAACGCTTTTTTATTAATGATTTCCACCCCAACTCTGCATAATTACCGTGACACTCTACCCCGTACAACGCGATAATACGAGCTGCGCTTCTCTGAATTTTTTCTATTCGGCCGTCAGTCCCACCCAGCGAGCACAGAATAACACAGACAGGCCATACAATGACAGTGAAATGAAGCCAGCAGGAGAGCGCGACACCCAACCAACATGGCGGCCGAGCGCCACACGGCCACAACTGCGAGCACAGGGTAGATTATTGAGTTCGCTGTCTGTTAATTCCTTTTTCATATAATTTAAGGCAAATAAATAATAATTACAAATTTGAACTAGGGATAGCAACACATACTATTATATGAAACAGATTCACATTTTCCTTCAGTCTGTCCGTTTAACCTGTTGTCGGCCGCAGTGGGCAAGCGGTCTTCGGCACGCCAGTCACAGTCTGCACGGCCGCTACGGTCTGGGTATCGAACCCCCCTCGGTCATGGATGTTTATGTCGTCTTTGGTATAAGGTAGTTCATAAATAGTTTGTAAGTATAGGGACTCATGACCCCGCAGTTAAGTCCCTTAAGCTTAACAAACATTTGAACATTTAACCTATTATAAGTCGAGGAGTACTGAACGTATCCTCATGCGATTTCCTTCAGTTTCTTCCTTAGAATCCTGCGATAAACCTAGGCTAACTTTTACTACATTTATCATTTTTCTCTTGTCAAGCGCTGGAGCCAGACGGCTTCAGACTACAGATGTAGTGATTGTGGGAGATCTGTACAAGTTAGACATACGATCTCCCGGCCTTTTTTTTTTTTTTTTTTTTTTTTTTTTTTTTTTTTTTTTTTTTTTTTTTTAAATCGTCCTCAGTTCTATAATTCTATGCTTTCTACTTTGGCGCAGGTCTCATAGTTTACGCTACAGATGTCACGAAAGTGCAGAAGTGGTTCAAAATGTTCAAATGTTTGTAAAGCTTATGGGACTTAACTACAGGGTCATCAGTCCCTAAAATTACAAACTACTTATGAACTAGCTTATACTAAAGACGGCACAAACATCCATGCCCGAGGGGGGATTCGAACCCCCGACGGGGAACGGCCTCGCACATCGTAGCATATCGCCTCAATGCGCTCGACCGCTCCGCAGCGGCTGCAGAAATGGTAACCATTCTACGTTATTATTTTTATTTGAATTATTTCACATTTTCGTATTGGCATTTAATATAATCTACGTTGATCCCGTAATTATAACGAAGAAATTGAAACAAACAGCATTGCAATACTTCTGCAGTTCTCGAGTTAAGGATCTTTAAAAGATTAACCGTGCAAAGTAAGGACGGGTTCTGCTACTTAGTAATAAAATAAAAAGTGTTAAGCCATAATTATTTAATACCGAAAATTGTATCCCAAATAAAAAAATGTTTGTCGAAATTGCTCTCAAAGTACAAGGTGAGTATGCAACATAATCTGTGCTCGCTGGTGGGCAAGCTCGCTGAAAATAACGAGTAGAATTTGAAAGGTTCCATCACTCTAGTCTCTCCAAATTTGTGAGAAAACTACGGAAGCTATAAAAAAGTTGTTTAGATAAAAGAAAAAGTTCATTCCATCGTCAACAACTTTCTCGCTGACGAAAATTTCCTGACCCCAAAACAAAAAAAGTGGCAGCTGACTAACTGTTTCATGCCGTAATTTTAATTTCATATAAAAGTAATAGTTTCAATTTATATTTTTATACAAACACAATACGTATTGTACTTCCTAAGAACACTGTTGTATTCCTTCAGTATTCGCCTGTCTACGTGAAAAATTTGGTTATATTTTTTCTTATCCTAAGGGGTTCAAATGTCAATGTAAATGAGGCGAGCCCCATTTGAAGAACGACGCATTTATCGGTCCGGTCAGATGTTTGTAAATCTGTCGGACCAAACTGCGTAGTCATCAGTCCGTAGCTTACAAACTACTTAACCTAAGGTAAACTAACCTACGGACAACACACACACACACACACCCATGCACCAGAGAGGACACGAACCTCCGACGGCGAGCAACCGCGCGCTCCACAGCGAGGCGCTTTAGACCACTCGACTACTCCACCGCGGCTTTATCGGTGCAACTCCGTTTCTACACCCATCCAAGATGGCTGCTGTGCCTTCACTTCCTATACGCTGATGTAGGTGGTATAGCCTCTCTACGTTATTCCATGCTCGCTGGTCCCACCTGATGTGGATCCCATAATGCGCACCAATATTCCAAAATAGGAAGCACAAGGCAGTGTAGTTAGTGTAGTGTAGTGTAGGCAGTTTCTTTAGTATAGAAAAAGTTTCGTATGGATTTGAAATTATGTTTAAAGTTTGTTGCAAGTCGCTACATCCTCTCATTCTCAAATAGTAGACGTATAAAATCACGAGCCGCAAGATGCAGCAGTTTTCATAATTTATGACGTGATATCGCATGAACTGTGTATCGTAGGTGGTTTTTTTCACCATTCCAGATGGTTCCAGACCGTATGGAGTATTTTTACCAAATTTGGTTGAAATCGGTCCATTACTTAAGATGCAGAAGTAGAATATTAGCGGATGAGGCGGCTGTTTTTCACGATATTGTTTGTGACGTCATATCTCCTGGCATATGTGTCGTAGGTGGTTCTTACCCCAATAGCGATTGTTGGCTGATAGCAAGGAAAATGTGTACCAAGTTTGGTTGAAATTTTTCCAGTATTCTACGAGGAGATGTGAAACTAACATACGCACATACGGCCAGTTTTATAAGAAATATATTTCTGCACCAGCCATCCCTTATGAAATTGAATAAACATTAAGGTTACAGTTCTTGTTCATAAATCGTACTGATTAATGGTTACAGTAAATATTGCAAGATTTTATTCTTTCAAATATTATACTTGAATAATTCGACTTTGTTAATAAGAATTTATTTTTTATTTAAAATTTATTTATAAAAATGAATCCTTATTAGTCATGCTATAACTTAGCTGCTTTATCGATTTGGCTTTGTTTGTGAATGTGTGTTTGTATTCGTAATTCTCACGACAAGGTTTCTATGAAATAAAATATTTGGGAAACTTTCTGGAATATGTGCTACAGTTGTTCAATGGTCCGGACTTTCCGAACCAAGTGCGATAAGAAGCCACCAACAAGAAATGCAATTTACCACTGGCACAACAAATTCGTTCCGATGGGAAGCGACTGCCACAGTCGACGATGCCATGCTGGGACGGTATGGCAACAATGCGATTACCGTATTGTCTGCCGGGTCACTCATGGTTCGCATATCGAATGTTTGTATAAAACAAAATAAAAATAAAAGATACTTTCAGAATTTCTCTGCAAAATGCAATATGTTTAGTTATTGTACTATGAATAATTGAAACTTTACCGGACTTCATGTACACCCTGTATTTGTATTCTTTTTAATTAACTCATGTACAGTGTTCTAATGTTCGTGAATAAAAGACATTATAAACCGAGTTTCGTTCTTTCTATCTCATATTTCGTCATTCCGTCTATAAAGCGGGAGGGACGGAGACGAAATGCCAGTCTTGCCCTGGGCGCCAGTAAGCTCAGATCCGTCCGTGAGACAGAGTGAGGTGGCACATAGCGGTAGCAACACACGATACACGCATTCGGTAGGACGGCGGTTCGAACTAGCCTCCAGCCAGGGACGCTGGATGCGGGCGTCTAAGTACTACCTCCTAGAGAGAAGGCCGCGGCACTCTCGTGTGACGTCAGGCAGAGTAGGTTGCGCTCGCATAGCTGACTGGCTCGCTGCTTCGGCATAGTGGGCCGTGCCACAAAGTAACATATATGTGGCCGTGACCCAGCGGCTACCCAGTCAGCTATGCGCGCGCAACCTACTCTGCCTGACGTCACACGGGAGCGCCGCGGCCTTCTCTCTCGGAGGTGTTGGTGTAAGGCGTGCGGCGCACATGGGCGGCAAATTCATCCAAATCGCTTCGATCGGAATCGTTTCAATGTTTACTCGTGAGAGTGCAATGTATATCTGACTCCGAACTAAAGTAAGAAACGTGTGTATGTTGGAAGCACATTAACAACGGCAGGTATTCCTACTCGCGAAGGAACATCCCCAGCGGGGATTTCCCAAATTACAGAGTAGAAGCTGGCAGACCCTGCCTCCATATGGCGGGTCCCGTACAGGAAATCCCCGTGGATTCTAAGCGCCGGCGGGCGCATTTGACTGACCAACTCGCCTCGCCAGCAGTGTTGCCAACTCGTACGATAATTATGGGGACATACGATAATTTCAGTGCTTGTCGATGTACGATACTTCCTTGTATGATACTGGCCAAACATACGATAATTTCTTTCCCGCTGGAGATACCATTTAAACCGTGCATAACAATACGAATTGTCGATGCAACGAAGGTAAGTGAAATTACATTAAAGTCATCAGAAGACTTACGTTAATATAACAACGATACTACTACCATTTCACGTATGTCTATGGCGCGATTATTTAATAACGTAAAGTGTCAGTTTTCCTAACATCATTTTGGTAATTTACAAACAAGAGCGAACGTCTAAGTAGCGGCATCAGTGTATCGTAATGCGCAGTTCACACTACAGCGATATATCGTAAGCGATTTATCGTAAGCGACATATCGCGACGATATATTGCTAGCAAGGTTCACAACAGCATGCGATAAATCGGCGCGACGTGGGCGGTAAAAATGTGGTGGGAACAGTTTTTACTGCTTCAGTTACAGGTATGAGCTCAAGTGAGGAAGACGTTATTGTGGCTTACTGGTTCAGGCGTAGGATGAGAAGAAAAAGGAAACACTGGGTACATCCCTAGAATGTAACCAACATCCACCATACATCGGCTGTTGTTTCTCGAGAGCTCTCTCAACATGAATAAAAATTCAGGAGTTATATCGAATGTAACCTGAAAACTTTCATTTTCTGAAACACCTTGTGCCACCAACCCTTGAAAAAAAAGTACACGCTTCAGGAAAGCAATTTCTCCCAATGAAAAACTTCTGATTACGATAAAGGAAGTAGATATGAATGTAAACAACAGTATTAATATAATTGAAGTTTTATTGTCATAATGTTTTACAAATTGTACCGGGATTACTATAAGGTAACTGTACAAGAAAATTAACTGAATTAATGAAAGAAAGCACAGAATTGTCTTCTCTTCTTCCCGTCATGTTTACAGCTCGAAATAGCTCGCGACTAATTGCTCAGGAGACCGGTAAGCGGCACGTAAAGCGATATATCGCTTACGATATATCGCGCAATCACCCTAGTGTGAACCCTTTTTATCGTCTCCTTCTAGATTTCACGTATCTGTCCATGCTTGTCGCGTATCGTATATCGCTTACGATAAATCGCCGTAGTGTGAACGGCGCCTAATACTTTCTGTTTGTTTAAAAAAAAAAAAATCACGGGATGTATGTGGATCAGTTTTTATTGTAAACAGTAAGAGTATAAAGACACGTTAGTCAAACGTGCGATATATATCGCAGGCACTGATGCCGCTACTTCGATATACACCGTTTTTGGAAATTATAATTATTTTACTATTAATTAATTTATTTGTTTTTTTATACATTTTTGTCTGGTATACGATAATTCTGAGTCAAAACCTATAATTTTTAGTCTCTAGTACGATGTTTTCGCACTTACGAGTTGGCAAAACTGCTCGCCAGCCACTTGTTCCGAGACGTTTGCACGATACACAAAGCCGCACATTGTCCTTTGATTGTCTGCTGCAACTTTTTAGTTTTATAAAATATAGCTGGGCCAATATGCGTCAGTTTGGTGAGTACAGTTTTCTATTTTAATTCTACCAATCTCTAATACTAAATATTCCTTTTTTTATAGTAGCTGATTTAATAGGTTAATTGCTGACATAACTGTCTATACAGAACTTGAAACCCTCAGTCGGACATAACGTTCTCCCAAACTGGCCACAACCCAGAATTCACATTTGACAATAGAAATTAAATTTGGGTTGACATTTGTAACATTTGTACAGCGATCAGTTAGGCTAATGTTAGTCTAATTTATTTTCATATTGCCTTTTTCTGAATGATAATACTTTTATTAACAACGTCACTTGGATAACGTCATTTACACAGTAAGCAACTCTATTAACGAAGGACTTTTAAACAATAACAGCATAGTTAGTACTCAAAATAATGTAGGCATATTTATCTCCGTTTAAGGAAGGAGAACGGAATTGAGTGCCAATACGCATCTGAGTCTTGTCGTAAACCGACTTCATGAAATTTTGTCAGTAATATAATTATGATTTCAAGCTTTCTGATTTCTTACCTATCATAAATAGGTTTGTATATGATCTCAGTTGCCTTGAATTTTGCCGCCCTATAGAATAAATTCAATGTCCTTGTCCCGTACGCCTACATATATAATGTAACTGAGTTATTTGGGTGATAACGTAAGCATTGTTGCATGGAAGCACTTTCGTCCTTTTGATTATTTTTTATGTTACTCGTGTCTTCTGCTTAAAAAACGTTTCCTTGAAAACAGAAATTCTGGACGAGGCTTATGCCAGTATTTGTTCTAAGATTTTATTTACTACATGGAAATTTTTTAAGTGCAACAATCAACTAAGATTTTGATATTGAGGCAGAAACCATTATCTCAACGTGGGTCGTAGCCGCGGGGGTGGCTTTTTGTTTTTAACTCGATCGAATGCAATCATGTACTGCAGAGAATCAGAGATTGCTGCTGTATACGGGGGTATCTGCTCTACAATGTTTCTGTAGGCCTAACATTCAAAATTATACATTTTATTTTGCAGGCGTCTGTGTAAAGAAAATGATTACAATGAAGCATGTTTTACACGCATAACTCGCCACACGGAAAGTAATAATAGAAATAGAAGACCCTATGTGGATATAATTACATGATGCGGCATCGCATTCAAGGGAGAGGTGACTTCCGTAACAGACAATTAACAACAGAGAAACATTATGCCGCGCTTTTTACTAGTTGCTTATCATCTGCAGTTGTTGTTGTCGTCTTCAGTCTGGAGACTGGTTTGATACAACTCTCCACCATACTCTATCCTGAACAATCATCTCCAACTCCTCATAAGAACGGCAACCCACATCCATTTGAGTCTGCTTTATTCATCTCTCTCTCTCCGTCTGCGATTTTTACCCCACACACTTTTCTCCGACGCTAAATTCACGCATGATGTCACAGAAAGTGACGTATCAATCGATCCTTCTTTTAGTGAAGGTGTGCCATAAATTCCATTCTTCACCAATTTTGTTCAGTGCCTCCTCATTCGTTACGCGATTCACCAACCTAATCTTCAGCATTTTTTTGCAGCACCAAATTTTAGAAGCTTCTATCCTCTTCCTGTCCGCACTGTTTATCGTCCATGTTCACTCACATACAAGTCAACACTCCACACAAATGCCTTCAGAAAAGACTTAAATATTTTATGATAACAAATTTCTCTTTTTCAAAAACGCCCTCCTTTCCATTGCCATTGTGTACTATGTTGTACTATGTTGTTTTACTGCACAAGTAACAGAACTCATCTACCATCTTTATTGTTTCGTTACCTCATCTAATTCCATCAGCACCGCCCGATTTTCTTAGACTGCAAAACGCATCTGCAGTGCATCGCAGATATTCTCATTTTTAAACTCAATCGTAGATAGAAGCAACGTCAGCCAAAGCGAATAACCATTTTCCAATAAATTGGCCACACTATCTACCAATGTCAAAATAGCACAGTAAGTCCATCCGTATTTCATTAACATACATAAAACTGGTTTCGTATTTAGGTTAATTCCCTCTGCCTTGCTGGCTCTGTTGCCAATTGTAGCCTGAATTAATAAACTCTTCGTAAAATTAAGAGACATTGCTTGGCACGTTCTGAAATCGATAGTCACTACTACGCCCGGAAAACACGAGCGTGTAAGAAGTGTAAGGAAATATTTACACGCTCTTAAATGCCTCCCGTAACACAAAATAAAATAAGTGAAGCTACAAAATAAAATATTATCGAACAGAAAAGTGAGCACTTAATTTACCGTGTATTTTAGCTGATAAGAAGACGAGGTACAAATCTTCGTCAAGGATATGTGTGTCCGTCGTATACGACGGTTCCCGAACTATCAACCACCTGTAATATTTAGTTTAGAACAATGGTCATCTGTGTAATGGCATTCGTGCAATGACCTTGAGTATATATAAAAGCGTCGTATAGGCTATTCAATTTTATGTTCAAAAGTGTGTGAAATCTTATGGAACCAAACTGCTATGGACATCGGTCCCTAAGCTTACACACAAATTAAACTAAGTTGTGCTAAGGACAACACAAATACCCATGCCCGGGGGAGAAGCAGCTACACAGTCCATGACAAAGCGCCTTAGACCAAACGGCTATTCCCGCGAGGCTCAATTTTATGGACATACCCGCTCTGTATTTCTAAACAGTTGGTACTACTGCACACGTCATAAAGCAAAAGCCTCCTTTAGCATTGTTGCGGTGTTACCTGTAGAAACACGTGCCGAATAATAAACCTTTTACGTACAGCTAACAAGTGCTCTTGTAGGTTCTGTTGTGAGTAGTGCTTTTAACTGGCCGCCTCACAACTTTTGCGACACGATGTTGGATCAGTATTGTGAGCCATGTAAGATTCATAATTATCTTTAAAAATGATTTAATATCAATTTTTTCCAACTCAGCAATAGCGCTAAAATACTTCTTACACTGCCAGTCTCAGTTGCATTAGGTGAAAAACCATTTTTTAAATTAAAAATTATCTAAGATCAACAATGCATCAACAGAGCCTTATAAATATGGCTATTATTCCAATAGATCACGAGATCTTGGACAGTTTAGATACCCATCCCTGACAAAACCTATCCGAGCGTGTGCTCTCTCTCTCACTATCACGATGTCGACGGGACGTTATAACCTAATTTTTTTCCTTCCTTATTAAATGCAGAACGCAGAAATGATAAATTATTCTTCAAAAGAGATAGATTGACCGGCCAGTAGACTTGCGCCTAGTAGTTCGCGATCGTGAGCGTTCACTTTAGTTCGTCCGCTCCCAGTGACGGCTGAGCGGCGTGGTCTGCGCATGCAGGTGGAGGGAGAAGTTCCCCCACCTAGCTGCTTCATGCGCTTACTCCTTGAGCCGCTAACGATATCACGCAAACCAAAAGAAATAGTTTGCGGATAATTTCTCGCGTTTAAGTTTAGAGTTATCTCTATATCTTGGCATTATGGAATTTATTAGTCAGATATTGCAGAGTGCAGAGTACTTCAAAGTAGAAATTTTGTAGGACTGAACTATGTAATCTAGCAGGCAGACGCTAACCTCGAAATGGCTCTCATCATCAGAAGGCAAACACGTGATTTTTATTTCTGTTCGCAACCTAGCGTGCATATTTTAGTTCGCGACCTATCACGCATGTTTTAGTCCGCGACCTATCGCGCATATCTTAGTCCGCGACCTATCGCGCATATTTTAATTCGCGACCTATCGCGAATATTTTAGTTCACGACTGGTATCTCTCATTTTAGTTCGCAGTTCGGCCGCGAAGTAGGTCGCTCTTTTTAGTTCGTCCGCTCGTTTTGGCTTTTGCTACCGCTACTACAATTACATCTGAGCTGCATCTCAGCTCAAAATGACGGCAACTGGCAAGAGGGAATCTCGCGATTCTGCGCGCTCTCGCGTCCTCTCGCTGTTACCCGTCAGTCTTCGAAAAAGGAGCGACGAACTAAAAGGCGAGAGATCTGCGAACTAGTTCGCGTAGTTCGCCTGTGGGGACGCTCTTCCTAACTAGTTCGTTCGCGAACTACACAAGACTACTGGCCAGTACTTACCTTTGTGTTGTACCGCCGATAGGACGAAGAAAGGACAAGCTTTTAGAACAGGGTTCCTTCATCAGGTAGTAGAGAAGGGAATCTATAAAGGTCATGAGGATGATGTTTAAGGATTGTGGAAGTCAGAGATATTGTGTAAGTACTGAACCAATCCAAAGAACATTTAAATCATAATGTAACAAACGAAATGCTCGCGTGTCTTCCACGCACGAACCATCAGACCGTAGTGAAATACTTCGATTTTCGTTAGGGTGGCAACTTGGAGAGTTTCCCCTCAAACTTTATGGGGGGAGGGGAGTCTTTCAGGGGCGAATTTAGAGGGAAGAAATGCTCAGGAGGATTTTTAAGGTGAATACTAGACAGCTTTTGTCAGGTTGTTTAAAACATAAAACATAATGGAGCGGTTATTCTTCTCACTCACGCCTTTAAATTACGTAAAATACCGTATCCTATTCATTTTAAGGTGTTCGTTGCCAACTGTGCAACGTATAGTTAGCCTTTGTTGGCTGCATTGTGGCCTACATTGTAGTCTGTGCTGTCCGTGAGCTGCGTTGTCTATTGTTGCGTGAGCTAGCCTCTCCAACACTTCCCACGCTCCCCACAACCTCCGCTCATCTGTGATCAGCAGTTTGCTTCGTAGCGATCACTGAAACTGGTGTACGACCTACCGTAAGGAGTATTTTTACTTTACTGACGAGTTCATACGAGATACATAGAGTATTTTTTGCTGTAAATGTTTCTTTTGTTACACATAGTGGGCATTAAAGATATAAGGAAATATGTAGGGTAGTATGCGAACAACTGGGAAGAGAACCCTTTGCTGAAAGGTATGTAATTTGTAACCATTTCTTATTTATGCCTGTTTTTAGGTACAATACCACTACCTTCGTTTGCAAGAGATGTTCTTAAATTTTACAGTGTGTTGACTTTTAGTTGTAGACTGTTCCTTCGTTCTGAATCATTAGAATTCGACAGAAATATGACACAATTGGTTGGAGTTAATTTTTGGCCGAACGAAAATAAGCTAGGTGACAGTACTGTGTCAGGTAGCATTCCTTCATTGCAATAACTGCACATAATTTCTGCAGATGTTTATTAAACATGTTAATGCGTCTCACTATTTCGGCTCCGTTTACGAAATCATTGAAGCGATTTTTTACCACCGTATGTGACTTCTGCTTTAGCGGAAACATAAATCGTACTGCAGAAACTGGAGTGGCTTGTCGTCCCTCTAGACAACATGATATGAATTTTGCTGATAGAAAATGTTGGTATGAAGGCACGGAGATACTGGTTGACTTATTATCCCTTATGTTCAAAATTCTTGAGCAAGAATTTGTTCTTCAAATCGATTTACTCGATCATTAGGTTGCTTGAGCTATATGTGTGCTGATGAATATTTCAGTTTCTTCAAGAAAATCTAGTTTTATATTTGTTAGCTAGGTGAATTACATGGAGATTCTGCGCTATGACTTCAGCAGAATGAATGTGTTAAGGGAGATGTGTGGCTTTTGTTTAGATTGTTAAGGCGGAGGGCTTCCATTGTCCGGAGAGCGTCCATAAAAGCTGGTTGGTTTACCCTGGCAGTTGTTCGACTGAAAGTGCTTCACTTGGAGCATTTTGTTTCTATTATATGGCACACAAAACACGTTTTCAGCAATACCATAATACATTGTTGAGTTGTTATTCTGTAGTTCCTTAATTAACAAACCTTCTGTAACTGTTCCTTCGTCTCCCTGTAAGAGCCACATTTCGAATGTTGTAACCAGATAAAACCATTACTCCATATTTCGCTACCATTAAATTCAGATCTATATCAACTTATGATCGCGACTAGATAAAGTGAGGTATCTATCGGATTGCAGTCAGTTTAATTCTTCGCCGTTATAGGTGAAATCCATTACGTGTATTTTTAGCGCAATGTTGTAACAGGAGCTCAGAATTTAATCGATTTTTAAACATCAGGTGAAAGCTAACACCCGATCCAGCAACTGGTAATAATTCTGCAAGCTAACGTCCAATTCTCTGCGAGCATCAGATAGTCTTCATGGATATAATGTCTGTCAATTTGTTGATGAATATAGTGGAAGGTGACGTCATTATTTTGTCTTACCTGAAAACTGACTGAATATTTTCTTGGCACGAAACGCATTGCAACTGCTAAACAACATAATGCTGAGTCTTTAACCCAAATTTCTGACCTTCCATGGAGAGTGGCGTGAAATTCCAGGTGACGGTTACTGAATGATTAACTGCACCTTGAACTCTGTTAAATAAAAAGAAATGAGGAAATTAACGACAGAACTCATGTACTGGTAACATGTCACGGAAACCATATAGTACGTAAGTGGCGTTCTACTGAAATACTTAAAATTTAATAATTTCGTCTGGATCTACAGCGGTGTATCACTGCATCAAAAGTAAATGGTACATCGTATCGGCACGAAATAAAAATTATATCGTATTACCGTTAAGATCAATACGGATTTTTCTCGGATTCAAAGTTGTAGGCCTATATGCCCTCACGGAAATCAGCACTAAGGATTCACATTTGAAGTGTAGACTGTTCCTTGTAATGTACAACATCGCAAAACTCCGTAAAATATCAATCACCACATGTTAACTGACGACTGTTATATCAGTCGTCGTATATATACCTCATGGGAAGTAACGCGTTATGCATAAGCAGAGTGGCGCAGTGGAAGCGTGCTGGGCCCATAACCCAGAGGTCCGTGGATCGAAACCACGCTCTGCTAAAATTTTAATTTTGTAATTTTGCTTTGTTTCTCTCCTTTGTGTACATTACTCCATTAAATGTGTATTTAAACTTCAAAATTTTAAAAGAAAAGAGGCATTTTAATTGATGAATGCTATTGTTTCTGGTTCATTTTCATCCCGATTTAACATAACGCTAGGTCTAGATGATCTAGAAAATATATGAAAATGTCTAATTTTATTAACTAGGTCCAAAGAAATCAAAATATAAGCTATTAGATTATTTAAATTAGTCACGGAAGTGGCGCATAGGTTGCTCAAGTGTGACCCAAGGCATCTGGTAGTTCTGTAAAATCTCACCAATGTGTCAAATCTAACGGAACATATGTAGAACAGAAAAGTAGAAGATATTAACCGTTTTGCTGCAGTTTCCTTTCTGTTCCTTCTGCTTTAAATTAACATGGCAGAGTTGCAATTAATCACATACAGTACACCAGTTCGTAAAGTTTACTTCGATAAAATCTTTAAAAAAAAGTATCGTGCGAGGAAAACACTTTCCACAATAATCATCTGTACACTTCATAGTAGTATCCAGATGCTCGCGATCAATTCTATACATTTTTAGATGTACATAATGGTAATTTAAATAATGACAAATAATACGTATCTATACAATTAAAGCACACTAAGAAACTCAAGAACCTAAATTTAAATATTGTTCTTGTTGGAAGGGATTCTCTAAAGGTACGTTTAGACGGGCTATAAAAATTGCATATTTTCGGCAATATATTCCGACGTTGTTGGGCAACATTGCAGCCATACGAATTGCAGCCACACCAACGACAACATATCGGCAACTATTGCCCTGCAATGTTTGCGGCAACAAATTTCCGAACGAGAAATATTTGCGCATGGCTTCACTAGTTCACACAAAATGGATGAACGCGAGGTTATGGAAGTGAGTGCGGCTCTCCTACTTTTAAATGAGACAACTAATAATGTTATTAGAAACAGAAACAAGAGAAGCCGGACTTTATGGATGCGTTCTTTTTTGAGTAGGCGGAATGGTTCGGATTCAGAAAATTTAACTCGTGAGTTAATGCTAGATACCTACCTGTTCCAGAATTTTGCTCGAATGTCGAAAAACGATTTTGAATATCTCGCCCAGGCAATTGGTGCAAAAATAGCTAAATCCAATACAAACATGAGAGATTGCATTCCAGTAACAACACGACTTGCAATCACACTTCGGTTTTTAGCTACTGGAGACTCATATAGAAGTTTGATGTACCTGTTTAAAGTCCACTATTCTTCAATAAGCATCTTGGTACCAGAAGTTTGCAGTGCTTTGATAAAAGGACTGAAGGATTTCATTAAGGTGAGTTTTAAAGGTAGAAATTTCACTTACCGTGCCAGCTCCGTAGGGCGCCAATGTTGGCAGCGATCGCTGAATGCTCTTTTAAAACGCAATCACAAAAAGTGAGGTAAATAATCCTTTATTTTAAATTAAACATCCTCGTAAAAGGAATGTTTCGTTGCCAACATTAGCACACTATGCCGTTAACACAGTAAGTAAAATGTAATCACTTTAAATAAGAAAACCATTATTATTTATATTTTATTTTTGCTCACTAGAACACGTATAAAAAACAAACACCATAGCCCATAGTAAAATCAATCACTGCTGCTGTTCTTCTCCTTCATCAATAATTACGGTAGCAGCAATAATATCGGCATATGCATGGTTATGACCGTTGTTTTCGTTACAATAAACAGTATCTGAGGAAGTGGTGGAAGTAGATTGTCCACCTTCGGATTGAAGCATGGCTAAGTCTGCTTCATAAAGCACCTTACTTATTTTAAATTCAACCTCTGCCCTTATGAATTTATTATAGCCAAGTAACTTGGTAGCCACATTCTCACCAAAGGCAGAAAATGGATTTCTGCGCTTCGGTGATGCATTATTCACAATTTCAATTGCTCTCTCAATAGCTTGTCTTTGCTCATCACTTTGATCATTACCGTATTTTCTAATTTTTTTGGGGGTAGATAGTACGTTAGGCGGTTCCAACTCCACACTCTCTTCCTCCTTTGATATTTCAGTCTCCAACTGAGTCTGCAAAGAAATAGTATAAATCAGAAATTGCTAAGCATAAATTAGTATACAATAGATTATGTACGAGTATACCCTTTGAATAAATGTCCAATATATACACAATTAACTAGTGAATCATTACATATTTAGCATACATCCTGCTTTTGTATTTATTGTAGTTATTTTTCTAGATGCCTTCATCACCTGAAGAGTGGAGAACCATTTCCCAAGAATACCAGGATAAATGGAACTTTCCTAACTGTGTAGGGGCAATGGATGGAAAGCATATAGCCATTACCTGCCCACCTAATAGTGGTAGTAAATACTTCAACTATAAACATTTTTTCAGCATAGTGTTGTTTGCAGTAGTGAATGCAAATTACCAGTTCATATATGTGCACACTGGTTGCCAATGTAGGATCTCAGATGGGGGAGTTTTTGGTGAAGTTTTTGGTGAAGCACTTCTGAACCAATCACTGAATTTGCCAGAACCTGTGCCTCATCCAGGGAGGGAAATGCCAACCCCTTTTGTATTTACGGCAGACGATGCGTTTCCATTAACGGAAAACATTATGAAGCCCTTTCCTACAGATGTAGCTCCCCATTCACCGAAGCGTGTGTGTAATTATCGGATATCTAGATCCAGAAGAACTGCAGAAAACACTTTTGGATTACTGGTGGCAGTTTTTCGTATCCTGCACAAAACAATAGACTTAAAAGTGGAAAATACTGCAAAAATTGTTTTGGCTTGTGCATATCTACATAATTTTTTGCGTCGTAATGCACAGAGCCAAATGCTTTATTCACCTCCTGGGGTTTTTGACAGTGAAAATGCAGAAACAGGGAGACTAGTACCAGGATCTTGGCGAAACAACAACGTCGATGTACAAGGCCTCCAGCAAGTACCAAGAAACCCAAGCACAAGAGTCAAAGAAGTAAGAGAAGAATTTATGAATTATTTTATAAGTGATCAGGGTCGAGTACCCTGGCAAGATGTATACTAAATAATGTTCAATCAAATTGGTTTATATAAATAAAAGTTTGTGCTTACCTCTCCATCTGTGTGTATGGTATCAACACCCACTTCAGGCACATCCCTAGGTAAAATGAAATTAATTGCGCTAAACGCAAACCACGTGGAAGAAGTTCCTCCAGCGCTTCCACTTTTCTTCTTCAACTTCCTTGTCTCGCATTTAGCGTAAGTCCTGAGACTTCGAAATTTTTTGTACGCTTCATCGACAGTGATGCCGAACTCTTCCGCTACAACTTTCCAGCTTTGTTTCTTTACGTTCCTGTCTTTATAAAGATGGTTTTCAACCTCCCACAACTCAGGCCGTAGATGTATCGCATTTATAAATGAGATAGTTTTATCGCTTGTCCATTTCTCCATTTCTGATATATGAAATAAGTTCGCTACACGAAACGAACAACTTGAAGCAATTCAAAACATGCGCGTAAGCGAGTGAACAAAAGAGAATCCAAACTGTTTCGCTCAGACACTTGACAGCAGCGCTGTTCGCGAGAGAATTTGGAAACAAAGGTGAGAGCGAGAGAGGAATATTTACAGACAAGGATAGAGATAGATTTTGCTCTGCAATACGATATATTCTCCGCCCTTCGTGGACAACACGGCAATCCCTCGGCAATACCCCGACAACTACCTGCAACATCAGTAATATTGACCAGCCATACCGAAATATTGCTGTGTATTGCAGTCATATTGCAGCAATTGTTGACAGCAACACCATTTCAGCTAAATGTTTAGGTAAAATGTTGCCCGTCTAAACGTACCTTAAGGCTCATGATTCAACCGGGCGACTCACGGTGACGGAAGTTGGAATAGCAGTATACTCACTACATGCCCCGTCATGGATACAAGATCTTCTGACTGATGGACTTAAACACAAGCTAGCACTAAGCCCCCTGTCAATATAAAAAGCGTAACTATTCTATGTAAATTGCGTATGAAGTGTATATACATATATAATTAAATAGGAGAGAAACGGGAATGAAGTTGAACTTGCTGTCAAATCAGATGAAGGTAGCAATACGACAGTTAAACTTCACAGTTCTGTTGATATGTTCATATGTGTTGAAAGACTTTACCATGATAGTTGAACGTGATCGTTTTGTAGCTTCTGGTTTAGTTTCGGTGCAGATTTTCCAGTAAAGACATTAGAAGGCACTCTACAAGAGCATTACCGCACTTGTAATGTGTTTGTTGGGGAAACTGAAATGCTCAGAGCAACACCAGGAACGTTTTAATAATACTTTTTAATCCATAATTACTTCGACTCAAAAATTGACAGTCTTCAGAAAGATGTAATAACGGCCTGAAACGATGCTACTGTTAGAGGCATAGTGTCGGCCTCAAAAGTTGGTTCAAGAATGAAAGCAAGTGGGCTTCAGCGAGGTTCCTTATCTACTGTTCGTGACAATGTTAAATTTACAATGAATAACTTACACTTTATTAAAATTTGGTGTACAAAAATTGGGTATAAATCTGCGTACGTTAAATGTTGTCAGATATTAAGAACATTAAAGTTTTACCTAAAATACGGTTATACATGAAATATAACAATTTGTAATACATTTTGCGCTTCAGAAAGACAAATACTTTACAGAAAGTGACACTAACATTTGTGCCATCAAAATTAACGCTTGTCTTTAGTTTCGTGACTTCAACAATTTACTAAAATAATTCTGAATTATAAAACATGAATATGGACGTTGCAACTCATTACAAGTTTTATTGGTGTTTAGTATTTTGGTTTCAAGCTGTAATACTGAATACTCTTTCATATAGCTCCTTTTTGTGTGTTTTTAAGATGTTATCGTAATTATCACATACCTTACAACTGTTCTTGTATTCTCCTAAATTACGATTAAACTACTGAATATTTGGATTCCTGCCAATGGATATTCTGTTAGATACCATATAAAGCTATTTGACATTATTGTGTCAACTATGTCCTCATATTTCACAGTTTGTACATTGTTTACATTCGAAGAAATCATTGTAGCATCAGATTAATGTCTTTACTGCTAGTATGAAATCAGATAGCTCTCTTATGTGTATAGGTATAGTATGTTCCGTATCACGTTACTTCATGTGAACATCAACTGAATATCATGTAACATTATATTAGAGCCTAAAGATGTTAGTGAACTCTCATTACCTATTCCTCTAGTCACAGGAGCAAAATATGACATATGTAATCCCACAGCTCTCAATATCAGCACATTCAGAAAAGTTAATAAACTAGGTCACGTTAATAACGGTGACCGTTTTAAACCTCGCAGTCGATGTTGAGGGGAGAATACTTTACACCCAACTTCTGAAAATATATTTTAGTATCCTGAAAACAATATGTTTTTATTAAGTCTTCTACCATTTTCCATACAAACGTGTTTACAACGTTTCATTTAATTTAACACAATTTTAAGTTTTATAGACGCCGTACAATGTGACTTCATGTCGCACATTTACTACACAGTGAACGACGAATCCAATGGTTTTCAAAGTTCAAATGTTTGTATAGCTTTTGAGACTTAACTGCGGGGTCATCAGACCCTAAACTTACAACCTACGAGGCGCGTTTTTTAAGTAAGTTCCGTTTGAACAGAATTACACAACGGAAGGTTATTTCAAAAAAGTAAATTTATTTTGAGACAGTACATGATTTACTTTATTTTTCGACATAATTGCCAAGTTTGTTGAAATACTTATCATACCTCTCAACCAATTTTAAAATACCCTCTTCATACAATCTTGCCGCCTGTTCCATAACCAAGAGTTCACTGCCTTTTGTAAAGGGGCTGATCTCGACACGTCAGGAAATTTGAGATCTGTCATTGTGAAGCTCCTGTTCTCACAAATCCTCGCTTCAGCTGAAACCTCCAAATCGTCTGTAATCGAAGATGAGCAACCGGAGCGGTCCTCATCATGGATGTTGTCACAGTCATTTTTAATTCTCGTACCCATCTACGCACTTTACTCATGGCAGTATCACCGTACACTTAGCAAATCTGTCAATGAATTTCTGCAGCAGACAGGTTCCTTGGTGACCAATACCATATCACTGAGCGAACCTCACAAGCGGCGGGCGAGTCGATAGTCTTAAACATTTTGAAAACACAGAACCCAACCGTCCATGTTAGCTATAGAGCTAAAAATGAGCACAGTTGTTCCCTAGGCGCCTGTACACGACGCACGCGCTCGTTGCGGTATGTGCGCAAACTACTAGTGTCTACAACAAAACGGAACTTTTTTTCACCTTTCTGGGTAGTTGTGTTTCTTGCGGTCGCTGTTCGTTTTTGTTCATTATTGTTAGATGTGTTCTTGGCTCAGCTTTTTCATTACAGAGGGCGTTGGGCCCTATGACCGGGCGCGCTGAGCCACGGCGCCCGGCACCTCTCGGCTGCTCCCGCGTGGCTCCAATGGTCTTAGATGCAGGAGCTTATTTAAAGATCAGTATCTGATTTACCCGGCGAGGATGTGGTGGGGTCAGTTTGACCACGCTCATTTTGTTTCGTGCAGAGATTTTTGTTCTGCAGTTGCACATTGTTGCAGTTCTCAGTAGCTGTAACAATGGAACTCCCCTCCCTTCAGCGCACCGTCAATCAGTCGGTCGCCGCCCGTGGAAGGAGGTAGACGTGCGTAAAAACAAACGAGGGAAATTATGACCCTTCCGCAACCGCGACAGATTATTTTTGTGCCATTTATGATCTATTACTTCTAGTGAATATTTTGTGTATTTAGGTTTATTTGGTCAAAATGAACAACGAAGAACAACAGGCTGGCTGACACAAGAGACAGTGAAGACGACTTTATGCGAGATGACAGCGAGAAGCGAGCGCAGTCGCAGTAGTGATACTGACAAAAAAAAAAAAAATACTTGGGCTCGAACAAACATATCTGTATGAATGTTTGCTTACAGGATCTCTACGTACACCTCAATGTGCTGTAGGTGTCGTTTTCATGCAGAACTCTGCTATCATGCTCTTGATAGTACTGTAGATGTAATTGTAGACGCCATACGTAATGCAGATATTTCAACTATAACTTATGTAATAATCATCGTACATGTTCTCTATCGTATTGTCATCAAAAGCCGTGATGAAAGTTGCAACTTTAACCTTCTTCTCGGAAGACTGTTGCTATTCACTATCACTGCTTCCATCGCCTCTTCCAGCACTTACCGTAGCACTACCGTATGCAATGAGGTGTTCATCATTATCACCCCTATTATCATCATTATGTGTTAGTGTTACAACAGTAACTTATGCTCATATTTCTGTAGCATAACAGATACGAGAAAGCATGCGAATGATTCATCTTCTACACTAATACCATCTTCACGAAGAAGGGTTCCTCGTAACTTCAACCAATCGCAATACATTAGCAGGATTGATTACCAATCGCCGCTCCATCTGACGCTTCACCAGACAAATAAAGACACAAAACGCAACTTCGGAGGCACATCGCACCGTCCAACTGGCGAACCGACAGGTCAAAGTGCAATGTGGCAAGGCACACGCAGAGGCCTCTAACGGACGACTGTAGAGTTTTGCAGATGCGGGAGTATCACTAGTGCACTAAGGGACCTTTACATTATCTCTCATCTTATTTTTGTGTATATGTGTTTGTTCGAGCCCAAGTACTTTCCTTGTAAGTAAGATGAAAGTGATGGCAATGACAATGAAGACAATATACTACTAAATGAGTTGCAAAATACTACCAACAGTTAAATCTTACCAGAAAGAGTCGAGCTGTCGCGAAGCTAGGTACCCAGATCACATTATTTTGGTAAAGATGGATTCAAGTGGTGCAAAAATCCGCCCCGGCAACACGTTCGGGCCCGTTACGAAAATATAATAAGACAGGTTTCTGGAGTAAGCTTGACAGCGAGATCGGCAAAGTCAGAGGTTGAATCATGGAGTCTGTCTTGCAACGAAAATATGCTTCGTATTACCTATCTACCTACTTGTGTCAAGAACACATTGTACCGTTCTGTTAGTCATGCGCTACAGCGAGTAATCATTAGTAATTTATAACACTGATTTATTACCGATTTTGCGATTGACAATTTTGAGCTCATCAAAAAAAATCATTCATCAGAATGATTACTATTGGTTTTTGAGAATGTTGTTGTTGTGGTCTTCAGTCCGAAGACTGGTTTGATGCAGCTCTCTACAATACCCTATCCTGAGCAAGCCTCTTCATCTATACTTAAGAACGACAACCTACATCTGTCTGAATCTGCTTACTGTATCCATCTCTTGGTCTTCCCCTGCGATTTTTTCCCCACACACTTTCCTACAACGCTAAATTCACAATTCCTTGATGTCTAAGAATGTGTCCTACCAATCTATCCCTTCTTTTAGTCAAGGTATACCAGAGATTTATTTTCTCCCCAATTCTGTTCAGTACCTCCTCATTAGTTACGCGATCCACCCATCTAATCTTCAGCATTCTTCTGTAGCACCATATTTCAAAAGCCTCAATCCTCTTCCTGTCCGCATTGTTTATCGTCCGTGTCTCACTCCCATACAAGGCAACACTCCACACAAATGCCTTCAGAAAGGAGGCTTAGATCAATATTCGATGTTAACAAGCTTCTCTTTTTCAAGAACGCTTTTCTACCCATTGCCATTCTGCATTTTATATCCTCTGTACTGCGACCATCATTTGTTATTTTACTGCCCAAGTAACAAAACTCATCTACCTCCTTTATTGTTTCGTTATCTAATCTAATTTCTTCAGCATCATCTGATTTTCTTAGACTGCACTCCATTAGCCTAGTTTTGCTCTTGTTAATGTTCATCTTATATGCACCTTTCAGCACACTGTCCATTCCGTTCAATTGCTCTTCCAGGTCCTTTGCTGTATCTGACAGAATTACTATGTCGTCGGCAAAACGCAATGTTTTTAATTCTTCACCCTGAAATTTAATTCCTTCTCCACATTTCTCCTTGCTTTCCTTTATAGCTTGCTCAATGTACAAATTGAACAACAATGGAGAAAGACTACAACCCTGTCTTACTCCCTTTCCAACCACTGCATCCCTTTCATGTCCTTTTACTCTGACAACCGCTGTTTGGTTTTTGTACAAGTTGTAAATAACCTGTAAAGGGACTTCTTCTATAATTGAAATATTTACACAATTGTACAAATATTTTTTATGAAATTTCCTTTCATTAACAACTAATTTGTAGGTTCACATCCCATCCTTCATTGAAAATATCAATAAATACTTCAAAAATATAAATGAAGTATGCATTTTGTACCACATCCTCGCTGGGTTAAACAGTATATTGCAAGTAAGAGAGAATAATAACTGAAAAAAATAGTATTTTAAAATTTTGTGGTGGGCGCGTCCCTTTTTGTTAGTCACTTTAGTTAGTACAGTAGAGTTCCGAAAACTGGGCTCTCGGTAACCCGGCAGTTCGGGTAACCTGGCCATCGTCATGCACACCCTCTGGAATTGTTTCGTGCTCGTAGAATGGGAAATAGAATTGAAATCGTTGCGTGTAGCAGCTACAAATGGACGTGGACATCATCTTTCCTTGTGCCACCTATACTCTATTTAAAAATCCTTTGAATTTCATTAATGCAATATGTAGATGAATCTTCATATTAAAAAACAGTCGTGATCAAAATTATGGGCGCGCATTTTTTCACAGTACCTTTTAAAACCAGCTTAGGCGTGATGGGACTTTTAGTGGAATATGTTTTATGAAGCAAATCACTACTGTTCATACTTTCACTGTTCAAGGCTTATGCCTCCTTAAAGTAGTTTTCTAAATGTAAAATTTAAGTACGTACTTGTAGATAACGAATATCATTGGTACAAAATCCCGTACAATCCCACAATGTCCTCCTTTTATAGTAAAAAGACCGTGAAGACAAAAACCTAAATTTTTTGGCCCATTATCTGGGAAGTGACCGAAACTGTAGTATTATTTACTAGAGCAGGAGATGCTGTTCTTTTCCTCGACTGGTTGTCCTTTCAGTAGTGGCCCCTTCCCAGTAAACACCAGTTCATTTTTAGTGTCACAGGTATGAATTCGCCAAAACCTTTGTGTAATAAATCATCATTAAGGATTTCTGTTTCCATTTATAAACAGTTTTCTATGTATACGAAACTATTACATCAGTAACTTCCACTTGCAGTATTTTATACATATTCAGATTGTTGCGAAACTTTTCGCAAAAGGCAACGAACCATTACTGCATTTGAGAACTTAAATGTTGTTTTTAACCACCATTGCTCATCCATGCATGAGAAACTTGAAATATGTTCCACAAAACCATGTGAATGTTTGATGTTGTTTGAGATCAACATTGCCAAATAAAGGGGGATGATAACAAGAGTCACTTGCCGCAAATCGTGGCCATTAAAGGGAGGAACTGACCGATACGCGCTACACACGCCATAACATGGTTTTAGAACTATAGTAGCTATGGATGTTGTAAGGTCCCTATTGTCCCGACATAGTTTCTTTTCTGTAATATTTAGGCCATGGTGTTCACACAGTACTTGTAGGATTGTATTATTAATTGTTATTCATACTGTTTGTCATTCTACATTGTACATGATTTATTTAAGTAGTGACTTTTGTGAACTGGTCACAGGTATTGTAAGTGGCGCAGTAAACTTTGGGAGTTCGATTGTAGAGTAAGCACTCTGGCTTCGAGAGAGCAGTCAGTTGCGAGATAGTTGCGAGTTAGTTGCCAAGAGTTGCCAGTTGCGAGAGGTAGCGTGAGGAAACTGTTGGAGAAGGCAGTCGTTAAGTCTTGCTTACAGCCCGCCATTATTGTAATGCATGATGTTCATTTAATTTTCTGTAATAATTTATTAACTTCATATTTCTATAAGAATACATAATTTCTGATCTTAATTCGCTTTCTGCGTTCTCATTTTGGTAGTTACTTTCCCGTTCCTTTTATTTTCTTCATTTATGATTATTGTATAACTTAATTATTACCCTCCTATCATTTCTGAAAATTTTAAGACTGAAATCAATCAAGTTATGAACCTGCATGCGGCGAGCTGCTTGCTGTTTTCTGTTTCCAGTTTTGTAATAAGAATATACGAGGGAAGTCAATTATTATTTATATGTGTCGCAGTGAGATTGTCTCCCACTATCATTGACAAAAATGACAAATGTTTGTATAGTCTATGGGACTTAACTACGGGGTCATCAGTCCCTAAACTTACAAACTACTTATGAACTACTTACGAACTAGGACGGCACAAATATCCATGCCCGAGGGGGGGGGGGATTCGAACCCCCAACCGTAGTGGCCGTGCAGACCGTGACTGGAGCGCCTTAGTCCCCTCGGCCACCGCGGCCGTCCCACTATTATTAATCAAGTTAATCAGTTTCGTTGTACCCTTTGTGAGTACTTTCTACAGGGCAATAAATTTTAGTGTTCGTGTTTTCCCTATTTCCCGGGCGTGTCCGTTGCGCACATTAAAGTTTTCTAAGACTTACCTCAGTGGTCGTAGTCACCACGTTGTATGGTTTTTTAAAGTTCAGTTTTCCACGCACGTAGTACGCAGTATTGGTCAATTTCCATTAAACTAAGCTTAATTTATTCGCGATACCTTGCACATTTCCATTAAACTGGAAAGCTGACGAAACACATAGCCCTATTTTCTCCATATATCGGCAATCCGTTATTTACTCAGAGGTGTTAGGCGGATAGAGTATTTCGAGCTACTATGTACCAGAAAAGCTAGTGAGCGTATGTGGTAAGAAAGTAAAGCGCCACGTTTTGTGTTGTTTCGTAGCCTCTTTCCCGCAAGGTAACGCTGACTTGATAAGGCAGCGGGCGCGCACAGCAGTGCAAATATTGTGATTTGTGGCGAGATAACGTTTATCTTGGTGAGCTCGACTGATTACGCAGTTCAGGGTGTCGCGTGAATACGAATGCGACAGCTTGCTCGCAAGGCGAAAACTTGGTCGCTATCGCTAAACGCTGAGGTGCGCCACAGAAAAAAGTAGACCAGTCTGAGCCCTTTCACGTCTTGCTCCATATCTATCAGTACGACATCGCTGATAACGCCTGATGTATGCCAAGGTGTTGTCTGTAGTTTTGTTTCCTCCACGATTAGTACCATATCATGAAATACCCAGTTATTGAAAGAATCGAACTGCCACGCACAAATATTTGCAGGTACGGTGTGTACGTTGAACACCAAAGAGACAAAAATAAATAGAATCCTCACTCCAGCTTCGAACGTTGTACTCACATGCAAGACCTCTCAGAAACGTTCGTCTGCCCTTACTATAGTCGGAACCAGGAAAGATGGCGGTCGAGTTTAGGCTGCTTCTGCGCTAGAGTTCCTAAAAACAGCCGGCTGCAGTGGCCGAGCGGTCTGCGACGCGCGCCGGCCGAGGGGACTGAGGTGCTTCAGTCACGGTCTGCACGGCCACTACGGTCGGGGGATTCGATTCCTCCCTTGGACATGGATGTTTGTGTCGTCTTTAGTATAAGGTAGTTCATAAGTAGTTTGTAAGTTTAGGGACTGACGACCCCGCAGTTAAGTCCCTTAAGCTTAACAAACATTTGAACATCCTAAAAACGCAAGCTGGTGCCTCCGCAATTTTCATTCCCTGAGAATCCTAAACACAACACGTAGCTTATGTCAACAGTGTTGATTTGTTCAAGTTAAGTGAAATATTTTATGTTCAAATGTTTGTTAAGCTTATGGGACTTAACTACGGGGTCTTCAGTCCCTAAACTTACAAACTACTTATCAACTACCTTATACTAAAGACGGCACAAATATCCATGCCCGAGGGGGGATTCGAACACCCGACCGTAGTGGCCGTGCAGACCGTGACTGGAGCGCCTCAGTCTCCTCGGCCACCGCGGCCGGCGAAATATTTTAGAAGTGTCTGGCAAAGGGCTCAAGAAACAGATATATTTCTGTGATGATAATCGCGTACTACGTTTAATTCTGCCGAAACTGGTCATCTTAGATGAACGTTTTAAGCGATCTTGGCTTGAATTTGAATAATGACTTTCAATATGCAAGGTTTGTTTGCCGTCTTGCAATCAGCGTTTGTTGCGTGCTGTGATAAATACACCACATTGGATTTTTGTACTCATTGCTGAATGTACTTATATGACGTTATTATGAAAGTTTCAGAATGCATTACAAACACTAAATCGTAAAAGAATATTAGTATACAGGATATAAAGTTTAGGTCGTAGAGGCACACGGTACCAATGCTGGCAACAACCGTTGAATGCTATTTGAAGACCTAATCGTATAGAATGAGGGGAATAATCTTAGTGTTGAACATGAAGTAAATAAATAATTTTGTTCCTTCTATAAGGTTGACAGTTTTTTTAATGTAAATATACCCTTGTATTGTCAGTAATTTAATAATCCTTGTAAAGTAAACATTTTGTTGCCAACATTATCACACTACGCCGCCGCAACCGTAAGTAAAATTTACTCAGTATTCTGTGTCAGTTATGTTACAGTCTCTTATATACAACCGGCCGCAATGGTCGAGCGGTCTGCAGCGCGCCAGTCACACTCTGCACGGCCGCTACGGTCGGGGGTTCGAATCCCCCTCGGGCATGGATGTTTGTGTCGTCTTTCGTATGAGGTAGTTCATAAGTAGTTTGTAAGTTTAGAAACTGATGACCCCGCAGTTAAGTCCCTTAAGCTTAAGAAACCTTTGAACATTTGAATTCTTATAGACAGGCGTCCATAAAAAACTAATGAGAAATTGAATTGAGGGTGTATTTTGTGATAAAACTTCCGGCGCTATTCTTTCAAATTACATACAAGTTATGACGCTAAAACTTCGAAATACCACGAATAGCATACGACCTTCCTATAGGTACTCACCAATAACAATTGGGTAATACATAATAAAGGTTAGTAAAAGGTTTATGGCTCGTTGTCTCTGTTCATAGGGGTTGAGTTAGGTATGTCAGCTTCTATGCCCTAAACAGCTACCCAATCTGTTTAAACAAGATCAATAATTCATCTGTAGTTTAGCCAGTCTACCAATCTGCATATGATGATGTGAAATATTTAAACAAACATAAACCTCTGAATAACCAACAAAATTGATTCTAAGATAAAAATGTGATTCACTAACGAAGTAATTTCGTTATAAATGAAGTTTATTTTCAGTTTGGTCATGAAAATGAGGAGGTGGACCTACTTTATACATCGAAGTATCACCCGCACTCGAGAGTAAAAGTTCCAAATTATCACTCGTAAATTAGTGAAGTCTATCGAACATTACAGTTCCAAATTAATCTGCGATTACAGTATTTGTTATAAAACACAGTTTGTCATCACACGAGTACACGATTGCTGAATTATCACAGTTCCACAGCCCTACTACCGCGCATAGTTTATCACTTTTCAAGCAGACACTAAGTTCTGCAGTCACAGTCCCGTAAATTTTCTAAGTTCACACATGCGCGTCTCTTCAAATCACAAGGTTTTAGACCGCCCACCGTTACAGTCTTTCACCACCACTTCCAAGTTACGAGTCTCTTCCCAAGCGTTCGAAAAGCGTGCTCTCCCTGCTTCCAAAATTGTATCCTTCCGCGCATCCCAGCGCATCTTTAAAATACAATTTCCCTTCCAAAATATTATACATTTGAATATTACAGAATTTGCTTTAACCACCTCCCTACAAATATTGTTTACATTTAACAAACAGATATATATTTAACAAAACCGTTGAGACAAGCACTTTGATGAGATATACTGCCACCTTCGAAATATAGTTACACACTTAATATTTAATTTATCATGGCTTTTTATAGAAATACATTCTGTTCTTGTCCACAAATACTTATAATTGTTTATATATAAATTATCTGCTGCATATCTACTGCTTTTACTCGGCCATGAAATATTTAAGTGGCAGTCTACAATATAAAAAAACGAACGTTAATAAGAATAGTATTAAATATAATAAAATATATAAATGAAACGCGCTTTGCTGGGTTCATGTTTTGTGTTTCAGTGTTGGAATCTATGTTCTGACACAAGAATATTATCACCTCAACGAAAAGCAGAACAAGAGAATAAAACAAAGTGTATTGAAAGAATACAGAAATAACGCAGTACGTCTTTTAAGATAGGTAGCGTGGTGCAATGCTGCCCATTTGCTTCTTAATCTGTTACTGATAAACACTCAACATCAATAACTGTAAATATAAGTCTTATTATAGTATTGAAATTTGTCGGCTTTTTATCTGTAAGGGATATTGAAATTGTGATTACAGCATTTGATTCTTCCAAGTCTCCTGAATCCATTCATATAATTGTATTTGCTGTATGATCTTTCCCTGATTTTATATGGAGTAATGTTTGTGGCGATACGTATTTCAGTTGCAATATGGAATAACCGCTCTCGATCAGCCAAGAGCGTATCCGGTTTCGGAGCACATTAGGGACACCCTGACTACCTGTAACCCGCCGACAGTTAATGATCCATTTCTTCTTCTCTCAGAATCTCACGGGAAACTAAACATTCTGTAGCCACCTCTGGAAGGATTTGAGCAGTTTATGGCAACTCAACCATCCATAATGTCGTGCTAAAGTGCCGTGACACAAATCCTATAGCACTGCAGTATGATTAACTTACGAGCTACTGGAATAACAATGGCGGATGCGTCAGATCGTACTTACAGGAGCCATATTCTGCGCACCTACGTCATGCGTTCTCCGACGGCCAATGAGGGCTTGATCGCTCTGCTGTGAATGCCGTAACCATTGCCATCATATAAAGTGGCCGAAGCGAGTTGTTTAGGAGATTTCATTATAATTGTTTGCAAGATATCACTGATGGTGCCAGTATCCGAAAAGCAAGCTATATAAGCTTTCTACAAGCGCAAAACCCATGTACACACGTAACGTAATTGTTGCTTGAAACCGGCAACAATGCTTTTCCCATTTGTACCTACACAAGCGCGACGCGCCATCGTTCGTGGCTCCAGCTTTATTTCGATACAGCACAATTTGTGCAGATTACAGTGAAGGTAATATTGTATTGAACATCGAACTTATGGAGTAAGTATGCTAATTAATTCATAATATGCATGTTAGCAATCTAATATTCTGATATCAAAATTTAGGAGTTGCTCAAATGAAGTTAGTTACAGTTTGGATACTTGACAAAATGTGTAAATCGGTCGCGTCCTTTCATACGAACCATCCCGGTATTTGCCTGGAGAGATTTAGAGAAATCATGGAAAACCTAAATTTGGACGGCCAAAGGTGCATTTGAACAACTTTCCTCCCGAATCTAGTGTGTTACCACTGCGCCATCTCGCTCAGTGCAAGGTCAAAGTGTGAAGACCAACTTCCGTGGCGAATATCCCTCTTTTGCGCACAAATGATTATCCACTCACGAAAACCACTAGTTCAACAGATACGTTTGTAAAACGTCGACTAATGTTCAGAGAATCTGTGCAATTTGCTTTCCGATATCAGGTAGAATTAATTAGCATTAGACCGTGTTCTGCAAGCTCGGTGTGTTCCAGATTGATAGGACCCTCTGTATTGCGATTGGCATTGTCATGAATTGAAGGAAAAGCTTTATCAAATAGTACAATTTCATTATTCAAAATTTTCGTTATTATTTATCCGCTTCTACTATTTTCCTAAACGTTGTCAATTCAGAAAGATCCATTAGTAGATTTGAATATGGCTACTGCCAGCAATGATCCTGATCCTCAGAAGTATCTGTTAATATCTTCCTTTTTAGTCGTCAGAACAGTTGTAAAATATCAGTACGGACATTTTGATGCCATAAACGTTAGTATCAGAGACGATTAAAGTTAAATGAAGCGCAGTGCGGAGGGCTATCTGTGGTGAGGCCAGACAAACGTGTGGTTCCTGAAGAGGGGCAGCAGCCTTTTCAGTAGTTACAGGGGCAACAGTCTGGATGATTGACTGAGCTAGTTTTGTAACATCAGCTAATGTGGCTTTGCCACACAGCTACTGCGAACGGCTGAAAGCAAGGGGAAATTGCAGCCGTTACCTTTCCCGAGGACATATGATGATGGCCTCTCGGGTAAAATATTCCGGAAGCAAAATAGTCCCCCATTCGGATATCCGGGTGGAGACTACTTTGGAGAATGTGATCATCAGGAAAGACAGCACTGGCATTCTACGGATCGGAGCGTGGAATGTTAGATCCCTTAATCAGGTAGGGAAGCTAGAAAATTTAAAAAGGTAATGGATATGTTGAAATTAGATATAGTGGGGATTAGTGAAGTTCGGTGGAAAAAGAAACAGGATTTCTGGTCAGGTAACTACAGGATTATAAATACAAAATCAGTCGGGGGTATTACAGGAGTATGTCTGATAATGAATAAGAAAATAGAAAAGCAGGTAAACTACATGAGTAACACAGTGATCGAATTATCGTAGTCAAGATGGTTATGAAGCCAACACTGACCACAGTAGTACAGGTTTATGTGCCAACTAGCTCTGCCGATGATGAGGAGATCAGAGAAATATATGAGGAACTGAAGGAAATTATTCAGACAATTAAGGGAGAGGAAAACGTAATTGTGATGGGAGACTGGAAATCGATAGTAGGACAAGGAAGGGAAGGGAAGATAGTAAGTGAATATGGCCTGGAAAAAGGAATGAAAGAGAAACCCGCCTGGTAGAATTTTGCATGGAACATAATTTAGTTATAACGAACACCTAGTTTAAGAATTGCGAAAGAAGGTTGTATACGTGGAAGAGACCAGGAGACACCGGGAGATTTTATAATGGTAAGAGATAGATTTCGAAACCAGGTTTTAAACTGTGAAGACATACCCAGGGGCAGATATAAACTCTGGCCATAACTTATTGGTCATGAATTGTGGGCTGAAACTGAAAAAAACTGCAGAAAGGTAGGAAAATGAGATGGGACCCGGATAAATTGAAGGAACTTGAAAATCTTGAGAATTTCAGAGGGACCTTTAGGCAACAATTGACAGAAACGGGAGAAAATATAACAGTAGAGGAAGAATGGGTAGCATTGAGAGATGAAATAGTGAAGGCAGCAGACGACAAAATAGGTAGGAAAGCAAGACCTACAAAAAATCCTTAGATATCACAGGACATAAAATTTAATCGATGAAAGGAGAAGATATAAAAATGCAGTAAATGAAACAGGCAAAATGGAGTAAAGACGACTGAGATTGACAGAAAGTGCAAAATTGCTAAAACGTGGCTAGAATGCAAATGCAAGGATGTAGAAGAATGTATAAATAGGAATTGGAGGGAAGTGTGTGGGGTAAAAACCGCAGAGGAAGACCAAGAGATGGATACAGTAAGCAGATTCAGATAGATATAGGTTGCCGTTCTTATGTGGAGTTGAAGAGGCTTGCTCAGTATAGGGTATTGTGGCCGGCCGCGGTGGCCGAGGTGACTGAGGCGCTCCAGTCACGGTCAGCACGGCCTCTACGGTCGGGGGTTCGAATCCCCCCTCGGGCATGGATATTTGTGCCGTCCTAGTTCGTAAGTAGTTTGTAAGTTTAGGGACTGATGACCCCGTAGTTAAGTCCCATAGACTATACAAACATTTGAACATTTTTTAGGGTATTGTGGAGAGCTGCATCAAACCAGTCTTCGGACAACAACAACAACAACAACAACATTACAATCTGCGAAATCCGGTAAAGCAAAACTTATTAACTTCAAATTCATATAATCATAATCAGTTCCATTTGTAGTTGGACCAGCTCGGTTAGCCGTGTGGTCTAGCCCACCGCTTTCCGAGACGGGAAGGCGTACCGACCCCGGTTTGAATCTGTCCAGCGAATTAACGAAGGGGGCCCTGGCGACAGGAAGGACATCCGGCCACCCCGTAAATAGTAACACGCCAATTCCGACTTATAAAGCCGACCCTTCATGTGCGGGGAAAATGGCTAAGAGAGAGAAAGAGAGAGTTCCTTTTGTAGTTGAGCACATTAGGTTGCAATTAATTTCTGCTCTTAAATAATTTTTGGACGATACGATTACATCCAATCTATTTTGAGACGTATGAATTACAGTGCACTGGCATTTTGTTGTTATAGATTGCATAACGTAAGAAGTGATATTACTTGAATGAGGTTTTCATACTTGTATTATAAACGTTCAATTATTAGGAAATATAAAACAACATCATAAAAATTAGCAACTACTCATTTTGTATCATGCCATTCGTCTGCTACTCCCTGATGGCTGCTTGGAGTGCTAGCATCACTTCAGCAGCACTTTTTCAAGATTGTTCCACGACTGTTTGTTTTACACTGTAACTCTCTATTGAATGTATGGTTTTCGTAGTTCTGGTACAGTGCATGGAGTAGCACCAATATCAGAGAACGTTACGTTCATGGACATCACGTTGCGTGGTGCATGCAAGGCTAAAGGAATTTAGTTACGGAAAAATATCTCACAGCATAGTTGCAAAGGTAGGGGCAACCATTAGTACAATCTTATCAACAGGCTGTTTAATGAAAAATGTAGAATACTTTAAGAGGTAGTATTACTCATTGACACAAGAAAAAGACGTCCAGGAATCATGGGTGTATAAACGCATACTTTTTGAGATAAACACGTTTTACAGAAAGGGCTGTGCGTGGTTTGGCTTAGCATATTAGCATTCTTGGCGATGGGGCATACGTTCTACCAGCAAAGTTAAATGGGGCGAATTATCTGCACGTTCTCATTAATGTATTGCCCACTTTACTGGAGGGTGTGCTGTGTCAGAAACGATTACGAATGTGGTTCGTGCGTGATGACGCACATTGCACTTTCATCACAACGTGTCGAATACCTGACGCAGACGTTTCAGGATCACTGGGTTTGTCGTCGACGTGGCCTCATACTTTGGCCTGCTCGTTGCCCGTTTCGAATATGCTCCGCTCGCGTGTTGGTTGATTATGATAGATAATGCGCGAAACGTCAAATCGTTTGTTTTTTTTTTTTTTAAAGAGATGTGTTAAAAGAAATTTATTTTCTCCTGTTTTATTTATTTATTCTTATATTTCCTTATTCGTATACCTATCCTGCAGAGAAAGAACTGAAGACATTGTAGCACGCATAGACCAAAGATGTGGTCCGTGGCATCACGTTTCGCTGTATCTAACCTCTTTGCTATAGAGTCGCAAACGTCATCCCTGGCCATCAGTCCGATTTTTTTTTTATAATTTGACGACTTTCAACCACCATATCTTCCACCCCCTTATAGCTATCGGCATGGAACTGGTATGGTGTACAACGGGAGACTTCGGACAACAATTACACACAAACCATTCGTTTGCGTTCTGTAGTTTTCGCTGCAGAGGGAAATATTAACTCTCTCTCACACACACACACGTAGAATTTTATATACACCGATAACTTTCCATCCCAATATACTCCACCCTTTTATCATTATCAACCCTCAAACAACAATGCAATCAAATAAAACCTTTTTCAAAGAGTAAATATAATTTTCAGAGAGTAATTATTGTTCCGCATTTCGCGTTATATTCTTCAAATTACTAAATATCTATCAGATTGCTATAAAACCGTGCCTAAAACCTTCCTTAAGTCCCTGCGTCTTGTCGTTCGGACGTGATAATCGTACACCGAACAGACATTCACATTAATATGGGAAGGAAGGTAACGTTCTTTCCGAGCAACACTTTTGAAGAAATTTATAGGGCCGGAAATTGGACTGTAGAAAGATTCTACTGCCACTAATATACCACAAAGATAAGATCAGAGTTTAGGGCTCGTAAAGGTGCACACAATTATTCGTTTTTCTCTCGTTTTATATGGGAGTGGAACAGGAAAACAAGTAACTAGAAGTGGTAGTGAGTACTCTCCGCCACTCTCCTTTGGATGGATTGCGGAGTATGTATGAAGATATAGAACAGTCAAATGAAAATTTCAGTGTATATACGCAAGAAATTCCGAGCCATTGCAGGAACTACTTTTCGTGTTAAACTTTCGCTTAGTCCAGATGCGGCCAGAATTTTGAACCGATGTTTAACTTAGCATATGCCCATTCTATGTAATCAAAATGTCAGTTTATGTTGAAATGTGTTTAGAAACGTAATAACTGAGTCTTACTATGATTTAGCATCAATTTATTTTCTAAAAAGTATGAATTTATTTCTTTACTACATTATTTGATAATCTATATTTCAAACAATTTCCCTTACTACCAGTTTGGTGTCATAAGCAAACATAGATAATTTCGTATTACCTGTTACACTAGAATGCATAGTATTTATATAGATAAGAAACATCAGCGGTCCCAGAACGAAGCCTTGAGGAACCCTCCCTACACACCCTCACTTAACTGTTCCCCACTATGAGTGCATTTCATATCCATTTTCAGCACTGTGTTGTAAAAGTAGGAGTTGACTCAACAGTGAGGTACTTTCCTTATTCCATTATATCCTAACTTCTGCCAGAATATTTTGTAATCAACATAATCAAAGGCCTTTCTTAAATCAAAGAATACACACGGTTTTCATAGCCGCTTATTCTATCACCTCACTTTCGTAATTAATCGGTATTTGACAGCATTTTAAATTTCAAATATCGGTCGATGATTGCATGAATTACTAAAAAGCAAATTTTTATTCGGACTAGAAATGGTTAGCGACGTGACGTCCAGCAGTAGGAGACCGTGTGCTGGAGTAGCGCAATAGTAAAGCAGACTGCTTTAAGTGTGTCAGAAGCCGCAAAACTCGCCAGCAGACAGTTGTGGTAGTTTTGAGGAAGGCAAATATTAGGCTCAGCGTTTTAGGAAAACGAAACAACTCTTACGTTTTTCCGCAGTCAGGAGTTTGGTTAGTGTACACGATTTTTAGTCCTGTTCTGAGACTTTAAGGCCGTGGTAAGCATCTAGACCTTTACTCGGCTTAGTGATTGCGTCTTAAACGCGATAAGAGCGCTTTTGTGGCCAAGTCGGCCTATTTCCTCCAGATAGCGCGAGACGAGTTCACTACTGAGGGGAAGTGCGACTGTTTCGTCTACGTTCTAGACCGTATATGGCAAATATTGACTGCTTTGTCTACGTTCTAGACCGCATACTGCAAATACTGACAACTGCTGGAAATCCACGTTATCACAACAAAATAATAGTTTCCATTCGTGCAGCTACTGATATCAATTAAAACTCTTACCTCTATATATATATTAGACTTGTTATGCACATGTATAATAAGATCTGCAGTAAAATTTCAGAACAATTTTAGTTGTATTATGGACATGTAGAATCACATCTGCAGGGATACCAAACAGCTTCGCGAAGCCACTTTGGCAAGATCTCATAGTGATAAGCGGAACTGCCTAGTGAACAGGAGATAGGGTTTCGACTCCCGGCTTTGTTACAACAATGTCTATTTGTATAGAATGTTCGTATCACTATGGTCCGGATAAAGTAACACAGAAAAAAAAGTAATGCACAACAAATTCTTAAAGGATAAACCTTCAGAATTCAGGCAAAGATGGACCAGTCACATAATATGAAGATGGACCAGTCACATAATATGAAGTCCTGAAAAACAAGTTGCAGTTTTTTTTTTCTGTGGTCAAATGACGAGAGGCAAAGACCTCGAATTAACCAGTTTTCGAATATTAAGAGCGATATCAAGAAGCTAACCCTTAATGAAGGTTGCTGTTGTTGTTTCGGTCTTCAGTCTGCAAACTGGTTTGATGCAGCTCTCCATGCTACCTTGTCCTGTGTAAGTCTCTTCATCTGAGAATATATTCGGCAACCTACATCCTTTTCAATCTGCTTGCTGTATTCGTCCCCCGGTGTCCCTCAACGATTTTTACCCCACACACTTCCTTCTAATGCTAAGTTGACAATTCTTTGATGTCTCAGAATGTGTCCCACCAATCTATCCCTTCTCTTTGTCAGGATATGCCAGAAGCTCCTTATCTCTCCAATTCGGTTAAGCACCTCCTCGTTAGTTACGTGATCTACCCATCTACTTGTCATCATTCGTCTGCAACACCACATTTCAGAAGCTTCTGTCATCTTTTTGTCTGTACTCCTTACCGTCCACGTTTCGCTCCCATACAAAGCTATACTCCAATACTTTCAGAAAGAACTTGCTAACATTTAAACTAATATTGGATGTTAACAAGTTTCGCTTTTTCAAAAATCCTTTTCTTCTCATAGCCATTCTGCATTTTATATCTCCTTTACTTCGGCCATCAGAAGTAATTTTGCTACACAAATAACAAAACTCATCTACTACTTTTATTGCCTCATTACCTAATCTAATTCCTTCAGCATCACCCGATTTTCTGACATTACTTTCCATTACCCTCGTTGTACTCTTGTTAATGTTCATCTCGTGTCTTCCTTTCAAGACACTGTCCATTCCATTCAATAGCTCTTCCTGATCCTTTGCAGTCTCTGACAAAATTACTATGTCATCGCCAAACCGCCAAGTTTTTATTTCTTCTCCCTGAACTTATCCAATGTACAGATTGAACAACATTGGGGAAAGGCTACAGCCCTGTCTTACTCCCTTCCCAACCTCTACGTCTCTTTCTTGCCGTTCGACTCTAATAATTGGTTTTTCTGTAGGTTGAATATAACTCTTCGCTCCCTACATTTTACCCCTGATACCTTCAGAATTTGAAAGAGTGTATTCCAGTCGACATTGTCAAAAGCTTTCTCCAAATCTACAAACGCTAAAAAAAGTAGGTTTGCCTTTCCTTAGCCTATCTTCTAAGATAAGTCGTAATGTGAGCATTGCTTCACGTGTTCCTACATTTCTCCTAAATTCAAACTGATATTCTCCGAGGTTGGAGTCCACAAGTTTTTCGTCTGTAAACAATTGGTGTTATTATTTTGCAACCATGACTTATCAAACCGATAGGTCTGTAATTTTCAGATTTTTATGCACTTGCTTTCTTTGGAATTGGAATTACGATATTCGGAAGGTACTTCCCCTGTCTCATACATCTTGGATACCAGGTGGAACAATTTTTTTATGACTGGCTCTCCTAACGATATCAGCGGTTCAGACAGGGGCCTTGTTTCGACTCAGATCCTTCAGCGCTTTGTCAAATTCTTCTCGCAGTATCATATCACCTATCTCATCTTCCTCCACTTCGTCTTCCATTTCTAGAATACTGCCTTCAAGTTTATTTCATTTGTGTAGGACCTTTATATATTCTTCCACAGTTCAGCTTTCCCCCTTTGCTTAGTACTGGTTTTCCGTCTGAGTTCTTGATATTCATAGTGATTGATAGTGAATGTAGCAGGGGCAAAATAAAGAGAATGGAAAGTTATACACAACTTGTACAAAAATCACACATTAGTTGTAACTGTTGAAGGGAATGAAAGGGAATAAGTGGTTGGGATGGGAGGTAGACAGGGTAGTAGCCTTTCCTTAGTATTATTCATTCTGTACATTGAGCAAGCTGTGAAGGAAAGCAAGATGAAATTTGGAAACGGAATTAATATTCAGGGAGATGAAATAAAAATTGCGACTTTTCGAAGACGTAGTAATTCTTTCAGAGACAGCAAAGGACTTGGGAGAGAAATTGAACGGAATAGACATTGTTTCGAGACAAAAACTGATGATTAAATGGGCAGATTACATAAGTAATGAGGAGATACTGGAATTGCGACGAAATAAATTTCTGGCATATCTTGACTAAGAGAAGGGATAGATTGGTGGGATACTTCCTGCGACATCAAGAAATCGTCAGTTTATCACTGGGAGACCGAGTGACGAGTACAGCAAGCCGTCATTATTCAGTGATGAAGAGTCTTGCACAAGATGGGGTAGCGTGGAGAGCTGCATCACAGCAGTCTCCAGACTGGAGACCACAACAAGAAACTTCTTGAAGATGATGTCTATGAACATGGGACCACATGCTTAACCCCGCGAAACGGGAAACGGCAAGGTAAAGAAGATTGACCTAACTGGAACAAAAAGAACTCCGTTGACATAAGCAAGGATTTCTCGGAAGACCAAGTAAAAATCACATTTTTGTAAATCTAAGAGACTTAACTACTATGGGCATCAGTCTCTAGGCTTACAAACTATCTTACGCAAAGGACACACAATGCCCGAGGGAGGACTCGAACCTCTGACTGCGAGCAGCGGCGCGCTCCGCAGCAAGGTGCCACTCCACCGCAGCAATATGAGTTATCTAAGCATGGTTGCCACCTAACAAACAGGAAGCATTATGATGTCATCGATGGAAACACATGCGCCTAATAATAGAAAATAATGCTCAGTGTCATGCCACCGAAACAGGCAAAATGCTTCCTATTGCCACCTAAGCGGTTTTGAGAGCGGTTAAATTGTGGCCTTCCGACTCACGGGATAGTCCCTTAGGACACTTGCCTCAAAATTTGGTCGAGCTGCGTACGATTTGCAACGATGCTGTTGCAATGATCACGTGAATCTTCTTACACCCATAGATAAGGTTATGGATAACAACCCACCACAGAAATCCGTCATAATTGTCGAATTGTAAGGGCAGCAGTACAGCGCCAGATCTGGGGGAGAGTGCCCAAACCGGAGTGTTTACTTCGGGCGCCACCGTCACTCACAGAGGCCCAACAGAAGGACGCCGAGCGAGGGGAAGGGGGGTTGCCACGCCACTATCAGATTTGTGCCCCCGGTTGAGAAATGACGTAGAACCGGCACTGCAGCATTCGCAGATCGTACAGTTACCACAGCACAGTCTGTGACCCCAGAAGTGTGAACAAGAACACTTGCCAATTATGGAAAAGTACACCTCTCATACAATCACGCCACAGAAAAAAACGTGCGCGGCTCTCGACAGAGGATCACCTGGTAGACTGAATTTTGGGGAGGAGGGCGTGGTCTCCTGTGTACTCGCAAGTGACGGTCGTATGCGCTTACGAAGTAGACATAGGGAGCATCGTATCGTACAGAGCATACGTCCAAGTCTGACCCATGCAAGATCTTAAGGTCTGGATTGAGATAAGGTAAACGCTACGTAAAGGCAGACGACCATGATGAAATGAATTGGTAGTGTTGCGGAAAGCTGGTTAGGTCGCAAAATTTCTTATTGCAGGCTACACTTCTTGTACAGTGCGACTTAAATGACGCGTTTCGGTATTAACATCATCAGATTAGTATCTCCTTTGTGACGTAGCCACACTTACGTAAACACATGGATTTAAGAAAGTTGTTACATACACTCATATTTGCAGACAACTGCAGATATGTGTGTATGCAACAACTTTTTTAAATCCATGTATTTACGTGTAAGTATGGCTACGTCACAATCTGCAAATATGTGTGTATGTAACAACTTTCTTAAATACATGTATTTACGCGTAAGTGTGGCTACGTCACAAAGAAGATACTAATCTGATTATGGTAATACCGAAACGCGTCATTCAAGTCGCACTGTACAAGACGTGTAGCCTGCAATAAGAAATTTTTCGACCTAACTAGCTTTTCGAAGCACTACCAATTCAGTTCATGAGATCAGGTACAACTTTCGCACACCTCTGGTTTTGTGGGGGGGGGGGGGGGGGGGGGGGGGATCGCTGACCAGTGTTCGGAACGTGCAGGACAGTGTGAAATCTGTTCTTTTGCCAGTCTTACAACAGGAAGGCGACGTGTTGTTCCAACAGCATAATGCTCGCCCACAATGCGCGCGAAATTCAACGTGCTCTTCAACGCGTGTAGCATTTTCCCTGTCCAGTATCGGGATTTGTCTCCGACCGAGCACGTGTTAGATGTGGTGAGCTGAAACACGTGCGTCTCGTCAATCCACAATTCTTGCAGACGTGAACATGTCGAGTACGCGAGGAATGATGTATCCCAAGATAGTATTTGCCATCTGTAGGATCGGATGGATATCAGATTCAGCGACAGCGTTGTCGCTCGCGGAGTGTAGACCACGTACTAATGTACCATGTTTCAGCATGGATCGATACCTGGTACCTCAGTAACGCTTGAGCTATTAATCAGTAAAGGCAAATATTTCATTGACTCTATATGCAATGGGTCAACAATAAATCGTGAGTAAAATGGAAAACTCTAAGAGAGTGTAGGGTAAGTGTATCAGCAATGAGCGTTGTCCAAGTAAACGGAACTTTAATTTTACATTTAATATACGTATTTAATCGCTAAATAAATTCGCCATCTATATTAATAAAAATGAATTGTCGCATGTAAGAAAGCGCATCACTTGAGAATGGCTACACCGATTTGGTCGATGTTGTCTTTATTCTGTTCGTAATTCTCAGGACATGGTTTGTATGAAAGAAAATTTTCGGAGAATCTACCGAAAAAAAACAGAATTTGACAAAAACTGAAAGTACGCTTTCAGATCGGATATTTATTTATTTATGTATTTTTTGTTCTCCAAGAATTATTATTTGCTACTCGCCCAACGTCCAGATACGCTTTAACGAAGCGAACAAATGCTCCATGGAGGTTAGAATAAAGGGAGATGGAGTTATCTATGCTGAAAACAGGCATTGCTTGAAGCCAGATCGTAACTGGAAAAATCTACCTCAGAATTTGAGAAAAACTGAAAGTTCGTTTCCTGACTGGTGGAATCGCGTCGTAATAATAACCCTTCACCATTATAGTGCAAAATCTAATATTGGCCGGCGTTCGTGCAACGCAATCCTACTACGTGATCGTAGAATCAATGAGACAGCAACGATAATCACAGGAAATTTTGAAGGAAAACACTGATTCCAACCGACTTGACGTTTCAGTGTAAGCGTGTCCCGTTTTCAATTGATTTACCCATCCATTTTGACCTCTATTTCCGATCAGGGTTCCGATTGCAACAACAATAAATAAGATCAAAAAAAGGAGAGGAGGATGTAGAGAATGAGGGAATGAAATGGATTGAAAAAGGGGGGCTGATATTGACGCAGAGAGGAGGAGGAAAGGATAGGGATATGGTGTGGGATAAGAGGGAGTGGTTGGGAAGATAGGGGGGAGGAGGAGATGGACAAGGAAAGAAGGGAGATAGAGGAGGGAGGAAGGGATTGACATAGGGAGAAGAAGACAAGAGATTAGCGTACATATAATTAGTTGTTGCGAATAGTTGCCGGGTTTGCTAGTTTTTAATAAAGATTTACGTTCCATTGGCGATAAATAGTAGGATTGACTGCCAATAACATGGTAACGACACATTTTGCACTGCCGATCACCGGTAGGAAAGGTGCATCTTACAAATTTATTACACTACTCCCCATAAAAATTGCTGTACCTAGAATAAATGCATATGATAAACAGGTATTCATTGGACAAATATATTATACTAGAACTGACATGTGATTACATTTTCACCCAATTTGGTTGCATATATCCTGAGAAATTAATACCCAGAATAATCACCGTAAGAACGGCCTTGTTACTCCTGGGCATTGAGTCAAACAGGGCTTGGATGGAGGGTATGGGTACAGATGCCCACGCAGCTTCAACACAATACCACATTTTATGAAGAGCAGTGACTGGGGTATTGTGACGAGCCAGGTGCTCGGCCACCATTGACCAGACGTTTTCATTTGGTGAGAGTTCTGGAGAATGTGCTGGCGAGGGCAGCAGTCGAACATTTTCTGTATCCAGAAAGGCCTGTACAGGACCTGCAACATGCGGTCGTGCTTTATCCTGCTGAAATAGAGTTTCGCAGGGATCGAATAAAGGGTAGAGCCATAAGTCGTAACATATTTGAAATGTAACGGCCACTGTTCAAAGTGCCGTCGATGCTAACAAGAGGTGACCGAGACGTGTAACCAGTAACAACCCATACCACCACGCCGGGTGATATGCCAGTATGGCGATGACGAATACACGATTCCAATGTGCGTTCATCGCGATGTTGCCAAACACGTATGCGACCATCATGATGCTGTACACAAGACCTGGATTCATCCTAAAATATGACTTTTGCCATTCGTGCACCCAGGTTCGTCGTTGCGTACACCTTCGCAGGCGCTCATGTCTGTGATGCCAAAGTCAATGGTAGCCGCAGCCATGGTCTCCGAGCTGATAGTCCATGCTGCTGCAAACGTCGTCGAACTGTTCGTACAGATGGTTGTTGTCTTGCAAACGTCTCCATCTGTTGACTCAGGGATGTAGTCTTAGCTGAACGATCCGTTACAGCCATGCGGATAAGTTGGCGATCTCGACTGCTAGTGATACGAGGCCGTTGGGATCCTGCACGGCGTTCCGCATTGCCCTCCTGAACCCACCGATTCCATATTCCCTGAGGCATGCCTGAAATGCGAAACTCTCGTTGTCTACTATGTATTTTATTTAGCCCGAAATAACGTAAAAATAAATAAATAAAGAAATAGAACAGTGTGTCCCTTTCAGAAAGGGGGGGGGGGATATTATTACTTCGAAGGGGGTCGCATGTTGGAAAAGGTAGAAAAACACTGTTTTAAGACACCAAACTTCTGTGGTGTTCGGTCCCTAAACTTACTAACTATACTAAAGACAACACATTTATGCACGAGGGAGGACACTAACCTCCGGTGCGTGTGGCTGCGCATTCCGCAACATGGCGCTCCACTGGCGCTACACTGGTTTTAGTGGACACACGTGGTTGACTCGAGGCATTCAGCTACGTATATCAACCTGACGATGCAGTGACGGTAGCTCAAAAGAAGCGAACGCAGTTTGTCAGCTTTGCAATGCCCTGGCGACAAAGGGAATAGCGCGGCGCACTTCCTGACACTTCGCGGGACGAATGCGAGCTTTAGCGGCCATTGTGTGGCGGCGATAACGACAGAACGCTCCAGAGCCGGTGCTCGCGCTGTATTCTCACTCAGCGTGGCGTATAATTTTTCCTTACTGGAGTAATCTGCAACCTACTCAACCAAGAAAAAAGACAAAAAGGAAAAAAAAAAAAAAAAAATCAAAATCACATGTCTAGGAATAGTCTCTTGTGTTCAAGGGGTCAATAAGATATACGCCACTCGTGGATATTCCCGCTGGCTGATGCGCCATGTCGCAGATTGCGCTGCCGCTCCCGCTGGGGGTTGAGGTTGTCTCCTCCCTCAGCCATGTGTGTGTCTGTCGTCCTCAGCATAAGAAAGTTTACATGGCGCGTAAGCCTAGGACCGATGACGTCATTAGTTCTGTCCCTTATAGGAAAAAGAAAAAAAAATGAATAAGCGGAAACTGTAATTAATGAATAATGTATGAATCGTAGCCACATATACATCCAAATTCAGCATGGCATCTCAACAGTGACGGTGTGTGGTGGAGACTACTTCATCTGCCAGTCTCACTTCCTCCTTCTATTTTAGATCTGAGTCTATGATCTTCAGTCCGGAGACTGGTTTGATGCAGCTCTCCACCCTACTCTATTCTGAACAAGCCTTTCCATCTCCTCATGAGAATGATAACCAACATCCATATCGGCTTACTATATGCGTCTCTTTGTCTCCCTCTGCGATTTTTACCGCACACACTTCCCTCCAATGCTAAATTTACGATTCCTCGATGTCTAATTATATATCCTACCAAGCTATTCCTTCTTTTAGTCAAGGTATGCCAAAAATTCCTTTTCTCACCAATTCAGTTCAATAACTCTTTATTAGTTACGCGATCGACCCATCTAATCTTCAGCATTCTTCTGTAGTACGACACTTCAAAAGCCTTTATTCTCTTCCTGTCTGCACTGTTTATCGTCCATGTTTCACTCCCGTACAAGGCAACACTTAGAGAGAGAGAGAGAGAGAGAGAGAGAGAGAGAGAGAGAGAGAGAGAGAGATCTTGTGATTTGTTCGCGAGATATACGTAGGAGGAAGTAGTATACTGGTTGACTCGTCAAGAAACGTAATGTTCTCGTAACTTCAGCAGAAGCCCATACAGTAATACGGAGCGTCACTCTTGTAACATCTGCCTTGGAGCTTCCCGACCATTTCTATGACACTTTCGCTCTTACTAAATCAGCCTGTAACACAGTGTGCTGGTCTACGCTGGATCCTCTATGTCTTCTACCATCCTTATCTGGCATGGATTTCGCAATGATGAGAGATACCCAAGCATCGACGGAACGAGTGTTTTATAACCTACTTCGTCTGTTGACAACTACACTTCCTAAGTGAATCTCAGTCTGGCATCTGCATTACTTACGTTTAATTTTATATGATCGTTCCATTTCAAATTGCTTCTTATACCTACTCCCAGATATTTTATGGAAGTTACTGCTCCCAGTGTTTTGTCGTGATATTGAGTAATTACACAATAAAAGATATTTCTTTCTATGTTAACGAAGTATTTTACGGCAAGGTTGTCACTACTGCACAAATCGTCGATGTGTTGCAGATCCTCCTCCATTTCGCTACTCTCAAGTGCTGAGACTTATGCTACAGCTTCATCCACAAAAACCCTCGTTGAACATCCGATGTTATCTACGATGCTATTTATTTATATACATTGTGAAAAGCAACCGTCCTGTAACACTCCTTTGGAGCTCGCCAGAAATCGCTTTCATGTTTGAAGACCTCTCCGTTGACTCAGTTGATATATTCCATATCCTCTCATTTTGTTCATCAGGATACTCTTCACAGTCATATCGAACGCAATGGCGAAGTCAAGAAACACGTAATCTATCTACTAACCTGTATCTACTGCCGTCTGGGTCTCGTGGACGAATAGCGTGAGTTGGGTTTCACATGGTCATTGCTTTCGGAACCCTACATAGAAAATTTCCAGTCTCCAGAAATGTCATAATACTCGAACATAAAACGTGTTCCAAACTTCTATAACCGATCAAAGACAGTGGTATAGGCTTATACGTGAGCTCGTCTGCATGACGAACCTTCTTGAAAGCGGTGATGACCTGCACTTTTTTCCAAACATTAGGAACGCTTCTCTCCTCTAGAGACCTACCGTACACTGTTGCTAGAAGCAGGGCAAGTTTCTTCGCATACTCCGTGTAAAATCGAACTGATATCCTATCACTTCTAGGGGCCAAACCTCAATTGACCAATTTCAATTGCTGTTCTGTCACTTTCTCATTTATTTCAATATCTGGGATTTCTCTGACATACCACGAAGAAGTCGACTACACATTTTGTATTTGGAAGAAAATCAAATCTCAAAATCGGGTTATTTCATTGTACCATGACCAACAGTCGGAAAAATTATTTCGTCGTAATAAGCTACAAGAACTGTTCTACATAAGTTAAAATACGGACGAATACGACGGTTAATAATATGACTTTTATACACCTTTCTTAGAGGAAAGTCAAACCTGAAAAACAGAACGCACTGGGGAGTGTTTCTGGAAATACCAAAATTAAGGACTAATAGGACTGAAGTTTCTCTTATATTACTGAATGGTATGTATATTGCCTCATAATGAATACACATTGCGTTAACGATGAATAAAGGCAAAGCCTGATAACCGGTTTCAGGAACCAATTTAGCTAAATGAACAAGAAGCAATATTTTTATTTTGAGAAGTTATATTACTTTAAAAATTTTCTTCAGAACGGAACCTTGCTTAACGAGCATGATTCATTTCCTAAATATTAACTGGCACTCGTTAAGCAAAATATGAAAATATGTCTTCATGTCTAATATGATTTACAAAAGTAATGTTTTCCATTCTGAAAAATACGCTAAAAATTCATCCTATAAGTTGTACGTTCTTTTTCACAAGAGATAAAGAGTAAGAAAATTATATTCGTTGCCTTTCAGATCATATGCATAGCTGTGTTACTGTTTGGAAATGAAGAGGGGGGGGGTGAGGATGCAAGATTAATTTGATTTGTAAGTGTGTCAGGTAAACAAAAAGGTTGAGAGACACTGCACTTGGGTAGTCACTATTAGGGGAGCTTTCTTATATGTCTAAACTGGAATCTTATTGTTTAACTATAGTGCAGGTAAACAGTGAATGAAACAATAACGATTCAATAATTTTAAAAATTTATTTTGTTAGCAATAGAGTTGAATCAAAATGTTAGTTTTCCTTCTGCGTTTTACGAACATATTGTGTTACTAAATCCTAGAACTTACAAGGAAAGGACCTCCCGCACGGTCAACCAAAGCACCACATTCTGGACAGGGCGCTTGTGTATGAAAGTAAATGTAGAAAATACTTTAGGTGACTACCTCTCAGAAAACCGACCTTACACTAAATCGACTCAAAATTAACTGGATCGTTAGTTAATTGGAAATTGTGCATTTTTCATCGTCATATATGTTGTCCGAAATCGCGTATTACACGAGAAAATAAGAAGAGAAAGTTTTTCGACTGTTACTGTGCAGCGAAATGTGGTACCGTCGGACTGCAAGCCTCGGTAGCTCAGAGCGTTCGCTGTGAGGGCTGACCGACCTCTGTTATAAACCAGCAAAGGCCTCATTCATGAGCATCGAATTCACTATAAGATTTTTTTTTCTTTTTTTTCCCAAATATTTTACAGTTCCTCATGTATACTCAAGCGATGTGTTAAAGATGAACCGTCTTAGTGACCCATATCTGAGGTGCTTTACTTGACAGAGTTTATAAATAAGATGGGAATGATATAATGAAGTCCGACACCCATCTTAAGCATTTATATGTCTCAATTTCGGAAATACCGACACAGGTAGCAATTGTGACACAATTCAAAAAATGTTTGTTAAGCTTAAGGGACTTAACTGCGGTGTCATCAGTCCCTAAACTTACAAACTACTTATGAACTAGCTTATAATAAAGGTGGCACAAACATCCATGCCCGAGGGGGGATTCGAATCCCCGACGGGGAAAGGCCTCACGCATCGTAGCATAGCGCCTCAATGTGTTAGTTAGCTTCGCCGCGGGGTGACACAATTGCACGATATTTCTGTGTACTTCTTAAGAGTTCTAAAAGTTATCTCACGATTAAAAAAAATTACTCATAATTATTCATAATGTTTGTTTATTCGTAGTAAAACAGGTCCAGACTCACCAAAATGTATATCCGATACAACATCCAGGGTAATGTTCCCTTATTATTACAAAGTCAAACCATAAGCATTACTTAAGATATAATTTCAAATTTTTTCTAAATCACTTAGTAATTCTGTACATTGTAGTTAATTAAAAATATAAAAACACACAAATAAACTCAAATTAAACACTTTTACGGATTATTTAAAACACTTTATCGATAATTTTCATCGGATACATTAACTTTAAAACACAAACACTTACGTTGTCAATGCTATGTACGTCAAATATGCTTTGGTCACAATTTGTTGTTTTAATTGAGAAATTATTTATAATATTTAGTAGCAAAGGTCAAAGACTGTTTGATAAATTTTGGTAATCTTACAAAAGCAAATGAGCAGAGCATTCAGAGGCAGTTGTGTGGAGTCTGCGTGCAAGATTCTCTTGTGGTTACATACAGCTGTTATGATTAAAGTCGAATGAAACTAGCGAGAAGGAATGGTTTGCCTTTATGTCAAGTTTTGTGAATGATCAGTTTCTCATTGAAATCTGTTTAATAAAACGAGTAGTTTGGCGGAAATCCGAACATCGTTTAAGCGAATCATATTTGCTGAGACAACACGACCATCATTCCTTTTTCGAGATCGAAGATAAAGCGTATATTTCATCTTATACGAGGCGTTTCCAGAAAGTAAGTTCCGTTTCAATTTATCTCCGCTGCAGCGCTGCGATTGCAGTTCCGCACATGCGCTGTAGACGATGTGTATCAAGGAGAAGAACGTGCGCCATTTGGAGATCGCTGTAAGTTACGTACGCTTTGTTGTGCTTGTTTGAAATGTCGGCGTTGATTGAAAATCCCACCGCCTGTGAAATCAAGCCGGTGATTCGGTTTCTGAATGCGAGGAAAGTGAAACCGAGTGAAATTTATCGGCATATTTGCGATGTTTACGGACCAAATGCGATGAGTGATTCGATGCTGAGAAGATGGGTCCGACAGTTCAATGGCGGGCGTAGTGATGTGCACGATGAAGAACGAAGTGGGCGTCCACCTTTGGTTAGAGAAGAACTGGTTCACGCGATTGATAACAAGATCCAGGAAAACCGTAGGTTCACAATTAGTGCTCTCGCTATGGACGACGACCTGAAAGAAACTGTTTCCAACTGGTTGAAGACACAGGCGGCAGCTTTCTATGAAGAAGGTATACAAAACCTGGTGCCACGCTATGACAAATGCCTGCAAAATTTCGGCAGTTACGTGGAAAAGTAGTTTAAGAGTTGTATAATTTTGTGCAATAAAAATTTCTTCTGTATCTGTGTACAATTTCATTTTATTACCAAACGGAACTTACTTTCTGGACTCGCCTCGTATATTAAAAGATTGTACGAAAACTAAAGTCAGTCGGCCAGACCAAACTATCCGGTCGATTTCCTTCATTTTTGCTTTAAACGAAAGGTATTCATTCGCAGATTTGTTATCAAGTATCAGAATTAACTTAAGTCTCTCCATCCTTCTGTCCTTATATTGAATATTTAATCGGTTTGTTGTACGATATCTTCGGTTCCAATTAAGATACGCAGATCTTTTTGACCTATCAAAACTCAGCGGATCAAGCTCTTTCATTTGCGTTTTTAAACACTTGCATTGATTGATTGTGAAAAAGGCTATGCGTGAACACTGAACTTTTTTTTCATTCCACTAACGATGCGAAGTATTCGCATGGGCCGCGGTGGCTGAGGGGACTGAGGCGCTCCAGTCACGGTCTGCACTACGGTCGGGGGTTCGAATCCCCCTCGGGCATGGATATTTGTGCCGTCCTTAGGATAAGCTAGTTAGTAAATAGTTTGTAAGTTTAGGGACTGATGACCCCGTAGTTAAGTCCCATAAGCTATACAAACATTAAAAATTATTCGCATGGGTCCTCTAATGAGTTACTATTCCAGATCAGTGCACTGAACTGTTCATTGCCAGGATTAAATGTTATTTTGAAAACATCGCATCCTGTAAGGCCGTGTTTCTCAGCCTGTTGGTCGCACCCCCCAGGGAGTTAGCAAGTCTTCCAAGGGTTTCGCTGTTACTGGAGGAAGTACAGTAGTTGCACCATAAAACAACCAGCCCAGTGCATGTCTGAACATTAGGAGGTCGCTAATACAAAAACATGTGCTTAAGAAAACATATGCCTACGAAAATGTGAAATGTATTTTATATATTAAAATTACGCGATTCCTTGTTTATCAACAATTCGCAGTTGAATAGAACAAAGATTTTGCAACAAATACACCCTGTTAACAAGAAATAAACGTAAAGCCTGAAAACAGTTTTCGGGTACCAGCTAAATTTACATGATATAATAAGTAATTTTGAGCAATCCGATTGTTTACAAATAGACTATACAGTGAACCTTGCTCAACAAGCATAATTCGCTGCTAAGTTTTACCTGCAATGCCAAACCTCGTTATGCAGCATAAATTTTTCTGTCGGAGTTCGTGAAATAATAGTAAGTGTTCCATTCAGAAAAAATGCCAAAAATTTATCCTGTAATATATATATATATAACTAAGTGTGTTTGCCTCTGTAACTTATAAAATAATAGGTGACTGGAAATTTTAATCTGGTAGGTCAACACAAGAAATGTTACACTTTCTGCGGAGCTATGAACATAGTTTATTGTATCATTTTCCAAAGAATTACAGCACAAAGATATAATTTTTTAAATGGAACAATAGTTTTTTTCTATCGTGCATTGGATTCGTTGAAACCAGCTGCTTCCAAACCAATTTAAACTACATTCCTGTCACTGTTAGTTTGGGAGCTACAACCCTTCAAAGTTCCGGGGGCAGAGGCTGCGATAGCGTAGCTGACTGGCTGGTGGTCATGAGACAGTGCGCCGTGCCCCAGGGGATAGCCACTCGGCCAATCAGCTACGCTATCGCAGCCTCCGCCCCCGGTACTTTGAAGGGTTGTAGCTCCCAAACTAACAGTGATAGGAATGTAGTTTAAATTGATTTGGACGCAGCTGGTTTCAACGAATCCAATGCAAATAGAAAAAAACTATTGTTCCATTTAAAAAATTATATATTTGTGCTGTAACTCTTTGGAAAATGATACAATAAACTATGTTCATAGCTCGGCAGAAAGTGTAACATTTCTTGTGTTGACCTCATCATCATCATCATAAGTCGTTGTGCTCAATGCTGAGCGTCGTGGCCCCATGAACCAAGCGTCTCCATCCCGGACGGTTGTCAGCTTCTCTCAGTGCCTGCTGAAGAGGTAGACCGGAGATCTTCTTGATTTGGTCTATCCATCTGCTCGCTGCTCTTCCTCTTGGTCTTGTGCCTTCGATCTTTCCTTGTAAGATCTCTCTCTCTCTCTCTCTTTTTTTTTTTTCCCCTAAGTGTTGACCTACCAAATTAAAATTTCCCGTCACCTATTATTTTATAAGTTACAGAGGCAAACACACTTAGTGAAACACCCTGTATATAGAAAGTAGTATCAACAGAAGTTAATTAAATTCGTTGCCTTTGAAAATAGACACATAGTTCTGTTATGGGTCTGGGAGGGGGTGGGGAATCGCGAAAATATTTTTAGTTAGAAAGGGGTCCCCTATTTAAAATATGTTGGAAGACACTGCTGTAAGGGATGGCATTACAACATGGGACAAAAGCTAGAGTTATCTTCGGAGCAGTTGGGGTGTTACAATTTGTGGTGTACGAACTGATCACAGGCACTGGGATTGAAGAAGGAGTTGCGTCACGATTTCAATGCTTAGCAACATAATTTAAATTCTTACAATGGTATCTTGTGCAACAAGGGTAAATGTGGAACACGGGCCTAGGTAGGGTACAGGGCATAAAGACACACTCCTCCCTCTAGAGCCACATCAGGGAGTTCTTTTCGTCGCTCACAGTGTAAATGGCTTGACTAGTTGGAGATATTATTGATACTGTAGTAGTAACTTCAAATGTTCAAATGTTTGTATAGTCTATGGGACTTAACTACGGGGTCATCAGTCCCTAAACTTACAAACTACTTATGAACTAACTAAGACTAAGGACGGCACAAATATTCATGCCCGAGGGGGGATTCGAACCCCCGACCGTAATGGTCGTGCAGACCGTGACTGGAGCGCCTCAGTCCCCTCGGCCACCGCGGCCGGCGGTAGTAACTTCCTTTCCCTCACAAGACAAATGAACCTCCCCCTTCCCCCCCTCCCCGCAGAAACAGAATAAATTACCTTCGCCTCTGATATTAAGTGACACACTTCAATTTAATATATAAAGATATGGTGGCACGACGAACAGTGAAACACATGCATCAGTGACAAGTACATCTTTTGTTGACGTAAGAACGTGGTAGCTTCTACACCGACAGTGCTGTTTATTGATTTGACTTCCGACAGCCTCATCAATTATAGCCTTGCTGTCGTAAGCTTGGAAAGCGAATGACGTCAAATGCTCAGAAATGAAGTCTCGGGCAATAACTTAATAATAGAACGCGCCAAGCCTAGCGCGTTCAACAGTAGTAAAACAGCAAATTACAAGAGTGCTCACACCTGCAGCACTGTAAATGCTAGTATTTGAAATAAGCCGAAGAAAAATTAAATGCGCGCAAGTGAATGTTGATTCCACTAATAGCTTCCAAGGACATCAGTGCGTACGTGGTGTTAACTCATTTTTACTTGTCGTACACCGTTATGTCGAGGTAAAAAAATGAATTCTTCATTAAAATCAGTTTAGTCCTCAGACCACTAACACAAAAGCTGGCGCGTCAAGTGCTTTAAAAGGCATCACGTGACTTTTGTCAAGTAGTAAAATATATAACGGTGTCAATATTTTGGCACTCCAATCAGTGTTACTCCTGTGACCTGTGATGGATCTTTTGCGACTCTAAGTCATATATTGTGAATCGTCTTGTAAATAGTTTGAAACGTTTAACTGATGATGGTGTCAGGATTGGAACAATTTTCTATAAAAAATTGTTTCCTACCAGGTTGGTGTTATAATGAAAAGCTCATTTTCAAACTGGGACGATCATCAATATATGATTTACTGGTCGTTTGAAAGCAATTTTAATAGATATGTTTTTAGCACCCACTTACATAGGGAGATGTATTTTCCACATTTCATCCTTCAGTAATAGGCCAATTACAACCGAACTTGGTACACACATTCCTCACTGTCAGACAAAAGTTGCTAAGGGATTCAGAACCACAACCATAGTCCAGGATACATATCATAAACAATGAAATTCGCGAACAACTGCCGCATCATGCGCCGTAAATGTATTCAGCCACTATTTGAGAATGACTGCACTTAGCGACTTTAACAAACTTTACATATAATTTGAAACATTTACGCAAATGTTTCTGTCTGACAACCCCAACAAAATAATGAAAGAAGTTTATCGGTTACTACTTCTCCACTGATCGTGCAGTAAAAGTACGAAGTTAGAATTTACTGCTTCTACACTACTAATTGTACTTACAAGACTTCTTACAGACAGTATACACACAGAGCAGTGACTGTACCTCCGAAATTATATCGTAGTATGTCACATGCCTTATATCGTCATAAAGCAGTCTGCCTCAATGCGCATGAATTAAATTATTACGTCTTTACTAACAACTCCATTCGCAACACATTTCTCTGTTTCTTAATATTCCAATCGGAAAAAAAATAGTTCGGGACATTTGGCATCATAAGGTGTTATAAGGAGGAAGATTTAGTTCGACTAACAAAAGAAAGGAATACACACACACGGGCTGCGAAGAAACGCTAGCTAGTTTTCAATATATAACAATTTATCAAACACATGAGATGCGATCTAATCAAAAGCTTAAGTAGGAGGGAAATGTTTTATGTCTCTTTGCACACACAGTTTCAATGTAGGGTGAAGTAAGGAATACCGCATGCAGTAATACCTACCGCACTCAGTTTGAAACGGGGCTATTCACCACCTCCTACAACGTCCACTCACCTTATTTATTCCTTCTGCATTCAATTCCACGCCTGCACTGTAAAAAGTAAATAAGGTTCCTCAGAAGGGAAAAATGTAGTAGAAAGTAGCTGTACTATCAGTATCCAAGGTTGTTTATAATATTATAAATGCCGCGGCCGAGCGCATTGAGGCGCCATGCGCCATTCTCCAGGCCCTTCCCCGTCGGGCATAGATGTTTGTCTTTAGTATTAGCTAGTTCATAAGTAGTTTGTAAGTTTAGGGACTGATGACCCCGCAGTTAAATCCCATAAGCTCTACAAACATTTGAACATTTCGATTTTGAATATTATAAATATTTTTAATGGTGAATATGTTGTCTGATTACTAACTGATAGCTGATTTTGGAAGAAATTGTGGTTATTACTGACACCGAAAGATTTCACAAATCACTACCAATAATCTTCAAATATGGTATTGTTCATCACTCCCGAGCAAAGTCATTCTAGTAGCAGGGTTACGGAAAACCCTAATAATTATAGATGGATTGTCTGTGATCGAATGCTCGCTTCGAATTCTAGCTTGGAATGTTCAGTTTGCACAATACGCCGCGCAGATTTAAATTGATTACAAATAACAGCTCGCCGCATGAAAAAAAAAAAAAAAAAACACGGATTTCCACATCTTATGCCACGATCATCAATAAACGTTTAAAACACTTCGCCATCTTCAAACACATAAATTTCCACCAGATTACCGAAACTTTCCAGAGCTCTTGTTTATCATCTTGGAGACCGAGCTCCTCATCACTTGCTAGACTAGACAAAGCGTTCCTCAATCCCTCTATCAAGAAAATACCCCCCTACAGTACTTCTTGTGATTGGTTAAAATCTACCATAGACAGTCAGCCTATAGTTAAAGACCGCGCTAACCGTGCTTTTACTCAGTACCCAATGACAGGAAATCGTCTTTTCTAGAGCAATCACTAGATAAATAAATTAACACAAAATATTCTCACGTTACGCAACTGAAATGTTTCATGCTGTCTCCAGTTACATAAACTCGCAACATCTCATATGTACGTATTTCCCGTAACATTTACTTTACGAGTCAATATGAGAATTATCTTATAGAATAGTGTTTCTCAACCCGTGGGGGGGGGGGGGGGGGGGGGGGAGGGAGGGAGCAAAGTCTTGGTCGGGGGTTGCCGTCACAGAAGCAAGTATTTGCATCAAAAAATGAATGGAGGTACAGTAATACAAAGACGTAGCCTACGTGAAATTCATTTAATGTTAAAACTATGTAGATCCTTGTGGATCATTCATTATGAACTGAACAGATCATAGACTGTTTCGTAACACAGTGTGTTAATGAAGAATAAGTGCGAAGTCTGAAAACTGATTTTTTTACAAATTGTCTATGCAGTGGGACCTTCTTAATGAGTATAATTCCTGTCCAAATATTGCCTGAAATGCGTTAACAACCATTAACCAAATACATTTTCCCGTCGGAAATTATGTAGAAAAGAGGTAATGTGTTCCATTAAGAAAAAAAAAAGTAATTTTGTCATGGTTCGTGAGGAGGGAGGGGGGGGGGGCAGTCGCCAGAACATTTTTATTTGGAAGGGGGTCGCATATTCTAAAAGTTTTGAAAACATTCTAAATTCTAGAATTTTACTTCACATTCATACCTTATTCGACTAACGCATATTACATGATATAGTTAATATAATAGCCGGCCGCGGTGGCCGCGGGGACTGAGGTGCTCCAGTCACGGTCTGCACGGCCTCTACGGTCGGGGGTTCGAATCCCCCCTCGGGCATGGATATTTGTGCCGTCCTTAGTCTTCGCTAGTTCATAAGTAGTTTGTAAGCTTAGGGACTGATGACCCCGTAGTTAAGTCCAATAAGTTCTACAACCATAACCAGTTAATATAATACATGCACAGAACAATAGTTGGTTATGGCAAGTATGTATTTTGATTGAAGCAAAGTTAAATGTCTGTTTGCTAGTGTCGTCAGACGGGATCTACTGCAAGTACTTGTAGCGAAAGCTCACGACGCATATAGCACACCTGTCGTATGAGTCATCGCTACTACATATGGCTTGCTGCTGGACAAACTACTGGGGCGCTGCAATATGCTACGCAGCCGATGCATCGGCACAGTCACCGCTACGGACTTGCTTGTCCCGACTACCCGACAAGACTCAATTTTGTCCCAATTTTGCAAAATAGTGTCAGGAACTCTGCTCGCGCACTGAAGTAATGCCGTCTGAGTTAGTCTTATTTATGTCAAGTTTGTACTGAGAAGGTCATCTAACACATGTCGTTACAAAATGTTCAAATGTTTGTGAAGCTAATGGCACGGGGTCATCAGTCCCTAAACTTACAAACTACTTATGAACTAACTTACACTAAAGACAGCACAAACATTGATGCCCGAGAGGGGATTCGAACCCCCGACGCGGAATGACCTTGCGATGTCGTTATGGTACATTGTTGAACGCGAATGCATTCTAACTTCAAAATGGAGGGCACAGTAATAGGTAAAACGGAAAAAAATTCTTACTGAAAAAGGTGAACTCTTCCGAAAAGTGTTTTGTACGAACTACTTTTGTCGCAACATGTTCCACGTAATTGCCTTCTAATTAAAAAGGAATTACATTAAATACATATTTACTTCGTTTCTACACACCCATTCACATCTAAATACATCTTCTGGAAGACAAAAACAAAATTGCTTAAACCGTTTGTCGCTTTAGTGTTACCTGTTAAAGCCTTAACAGATCTCCTACAATACTCAAAAATGGCCTGCGGACTGCGGACTGAAGACCACAAGAACAACAGCTCAAGTGGCACTGAGGTAGCAGATCGATCCATGCTGAAATACCCAGATTCACGTGTGCTGTAGTCTACAAAGGCCATAATTCAGGCGCTGATTCTGGAATGCATTCCATCCTATAGATGCAGTGCATGAACAGAGCTCCTGACACTATTTTGCAAAATTGGGACACAATTGAGTCTTGTCGGGTAGTCGGGACAAGCAAGTCCGTAGCGGTGACTATGCCGATGCATCGGCTGCGTAGCATATTGCAGCTATCCTCTGAGAGCGTCTGACTGCAAAGCGTTCCCGTCCACCTTATATACTGTGGGGGGAGCCAGTGCGCATGCTTACTGGGAAGTCAGCGTCACAGACGTACCACACCGATGGCAGCTGTAGTGCCCTCTAATTACAGTATATACAGGGTGAATCACGCAACACCTGCACCGCAAATATTGCGGAAACGGAAAGTGCGATTGATGTGCGGTTTTCACAGAATGGATTGGTAGTCAGAGGCTCGTGTTTTTAGCCAACAAACATATTGTAATATTATTAATATGCAGTTTTTTAATGGAACAATGATTGCTTCTATCATGCACTGACATTTTTGACACCAGCTGTGCTCAAAGAATTTTGAATGACATTTTTATCACGTTTAGTTTAGCATCTACAACCGTTCGAAGTTTCGGGGGCGGAGGCTGCAACAGCGTAGCTCACTGGCCGAGTGGCTAGACCCTGGGGCACGGCCCACTGTCTCATGACCAAAAGCCAGTCGGCTACGCTGTCGTAGCATCCGCCCCCAAAACTTTGAATTGTTGTAGCTGCCAAACTAAACAAAATAAAAATGTCATTCAAAATTATTTGTACATAGCTGGTGTCAAACATTCCAGTACATGATAGAAACAACTATTGTTTCATTCAAAAACTTGTATGTTTGCGTAAAAAATATACTTTCTAGGTATTTCTACAAGCTGTTTATTGGCTAACAATACGACTCCTTGACTACCAATCCATTCTGTGAAAACCGCACATCAGTCGCACTTTCCGTTTCCGGAATATTTGCGGTGCAAGTGTTAGGTGATTCGCCCTGTATATGATCACATACTGCGGTTGATATCGATGGCAAAGGTGTATGAAGTCGTAGTGCCCACTATGGAGGGTGGTTAACAGTGTTGCAGCGTCGTTGTCTTTGTTTCCAATTGTGAGTGCCGAATTCCAAATTATGTCAAGGTTAAAACCATCATCACGATTAACTAAATTACTCGCCAGTCGAATTTCAATGGTTTCTCTAAAAACTGAATCCCAGAAGGACGAAACATATGATAAAATTGAAAATTTTCTAGATCCATGTAATGGCTAGTCTGAATACAGTGTTCAGCTACAGCAGATTTATCAGGTTTAAGTAGGCAGGTGTAACGTTTTTGCTCCGCACATCGTTCATGGACTGTGCGCAAAGTGCTCCGATATACGAACGTCCACACTGGCAAGGAATTCGTACACACCTGCTGCCTTCCTCAAACCCGAATCATCCTTTACACAGCCGACGTGCGCAGGTATCTTAGAGCTGGCAGAAAAACAACTTTGATTTCACACGCTCTCCATGGAGGGCATTATGGCTTCTTACATCTTTGTAATCGATATGAAGCACAATATGTGATCATATATATATTCTACTTAGAGAGCATTACAACTGCCGTCGGTGTGCTACGTTTGTGACGATGTCTTCCCAGTGAGCATGCGCACTAGCACAGAGTAACATATATTTGTCTGTGGCACTAGCTCGGCCCACGGCGGTATTCAAGAAACTCGTTACACGACTGAGCAGAAACTCGAGACGAACAATCCCTTCATACTACGCTTGGGGAACTACGATCACAACCGTAGGTGGAAACATTAGCGCCCAAAAACACATAGGGACCGCCATCCCACAAACACGATGAATATGGCGAACACCTGCAGAACAGCAAACTGACTGGATCTGCCAGCTGAACTCGCAGCCGACCAACAGGGAGGCAGGGAAACCATATTAAGCGAAATGAACACAAACAGACCTATACAGCCCTACATAATTAGCCAGTTCTATGACCGAACTGTCTATCATGACAAACTTGGCTATGTTTACAGGTATACTGCGGCAGCCGACTCAGGAGCCATCATAGGAGTTTAGCTGTAGCAGAACCTCGCACCAACCTGGGTGATTCTTTATGACAAACCTAGCAACGTTAACGGTACCGAGATATACCCACTACAAACATTACCACACCTTGAAGGATCTGTCGCAGATAGCAAGACACCGCTACTGCCCTTGCAACCTACCCCACTGTCGCAGAGGTTTTTTTCCCTTGGCTCTTGCCTTGGCACTTTTTTCCTCTGCCCTTATATACCTTTACCCTTCGTTTACCTTTTGACCACTACTAACTCCAGATGCACCGTATTAATAGGCGATCGTGCCCACACGTACGGATAACACCGCGGCTCCCAAATCACGTGATCCATCGTAACAAAACTAACAAATTCGGAGGTGGCAGCAAAACTTTTGAGTTGGTCACCACGTTGGTGTGGGTGTGGAGGGGTCCGATCCTTTGCTTTGCCGTCAGTCTTCAGACTCGCTCCAAGGATGGATGGACGGTTTGCAGCCGAAATATCAGCATAAGAAAACATGTGGTTACGCCTGAATTATCGAAATTTTATAGACCAAGATATGTTGTTGTTATGGTCTTCAGTCCGGAGACTGATTTGATGCAGCTCTCCACCCTACTCTATCCTGAGCAAGCCTTTTCATCTCCTCATAAAAACGGCAACCCACATCCACTTGAATCTGCTTACTATACGCGCCTCTTGGTCTCCCTCTGCAATTTTTACCCCACACACTTCCCTCCAATGCTAAATTTACGATTCCCCGATGTCTAAGAATGTGTTCTACCAAGCGATCCCTTCTTTTAGTCAGGGTATGCCAAAAATTCCTTTTCTCACCAATTCTGTTCAGTACCTCTTCATTAGTTATGCGATCTACCCACCTAATCTTCAGCATTCTTCTGTAGCACCACATTTCAAAAGCCTCTATTCTCTTCCTGTCCGCAATGCTTATCGTCCATGTTTCACTCCCACTCCACACAAATGCATTCAGAAAAGACTTCCTTACCCTTAAATTAATATTCGATGTTAACAAATTCCTCTTTTTCAAAAATGCTTTTCTTCCCATTGACATTCTGCATTTTATATTTTACTACCCAAGTAACAAAACTCATCTACCACCTTCATTGTTTCGTTACCTAATCTAATTCCTTCAGTATCGCCTGATTTTCTAAGACCGCATTCCATTATTTTTGTTTTGCTCTTGTTAATTTTCATTTTATACGCTCTCTTCAACACGCTGTCCATTCCATTCAACTGCTCTTCCAGGTCCTTTGCTGTCTCTGACAGAATTACAATGTCATCAGCACAACGCAATGTTTTTATTTCTTCCCCCTGAACTTTAATCCCTATTCCAAATTTTTCCTTGCTTTCCTTCACCAAATTTAATTTGCCAGTCTAGTTCATTTTCGTTAGTACTCTGTTTTAAGAGCTTTATCCCACGTACTTGCAGATTTCGTTTGTACTACTGTTTTAATAGTTTATTCTATCGTATTTGATAAATACTGTTGTGTTTAGTCTTCGTCTTTGACCGTTGTATTTCAATACAAGTTACTAAGCTCGTTATCAGTCAGTCCAGTGCCAGCTGTCACCAGTGCCGCGGCGTGAACAGCGCTAAGCTGCCGGACTCAGTTTTGTTGATTCGACAGTGTAGTTACCACTGACCACAGTTAAGTCAGCAACCAGCCGCCTTCATTAGAGTACTAGGCTTCTTTAAAGTTGTTAATTGCTGTTAATTGTATCGATAGGATGGATAGGATGTGTGCCTGCTGTGTGCGGACGCAGGAGGAGTTGGCCGCGGTTCGCGAACAGCTGAGCGTGCTGTTGGCTACGGTCAGCCGTCTTCAGGCTGCTGTCTCGGGGTGCAGCGATGGTGGGGAGTCTGGTGCGTCGAGTGGGACACCTCAGGTGTCTCACGCTACGCTCTCTGCCCTGCTACCGAGGCACCTTCAGGTGTACCGGACGTCGTCGAGCCGCCTTCTCCGCAAGGGGAGTGGCGGGTTGTACGGCGTTCACGTCGCTCGAGGCGGAAGGCTAATGTGGAGGCTGGACGTCCGTCCGCGCCCGTTCGTCCTGTGACTGAAATTGTGGCCACTCCTTCAGCAGGGTCCGAGCAAGTGCACGGGGGGAGGGGATTATTAGTTATTGGGAGCTCCAATGTCAGGCGCGTGATGGAGCCCCTTAGGCAGATAGCGTCCAGATCTGGAAGGAATTCCAACGTGCACTCGGTGTGTTTTCCGGGGGGCCTCATCCGAGATGTGGAGGCGGCCTTGCCGGCGGCTATCGAGGGTGCGGGATGCAGTCGACTGCAAGTCGTGGCTCACGTCGGCACCAATGACGCTTGTCGCTTGGTTTCTGAGGACATCCTCAGGTCCTACAGGCGGCTGGCGGAATTGGTGAAGGCTGCTGCCTTCGCACACGGGGTGCAAGCAGAGCTGTCGATTTGCAGCATTGTTCCCAGGGTTGATCGGGGTCCTTTGGTTTGGAGCCGAGTGGAGGGTCTGAACCAGAGGCTTCACCGACTCTGTGACAGTCACGGCTGCAGATTTCTGGATCTGCGTTATCGGGTGGGGAATTGTAGGGTGCCCCTAGATAGATCAGGGGTGCACTACACTAAGGAAGCGGCTACTCGGGCAGCAGAGTACTTGTGGAGTGCACATGGAGGTTTTTTTAGGCTAGGCGCTAACTCTGATGAGCACTCGCCTGTCAGCATTCAAACAGCGAAATCAGGCCAAGTTCGGAACACAAAATCGAACATAAAAATATTAGCCGCGAACTTACAGAGTATTAGAAACAAAGTTCCCGAATTTGCAGCGCTGCATGGAAGTTATTGCGCTCAGATAGTTTTAGGCACCGAAAGCTGGCTAAATGATGATGTGGCAAGTTCAGATATATTTAGCGAAGCGTGGAATGTATATCGGAAAGATAGATCTGATACAACTGGAGGAGGAGTGTTCATCGCTGTGGACAAAGATATTGTTTCTACTGAGATCGAGGTTGAAAGTAACTGTGAAGTTATCTGGGCACGTATAACAGGTCTACAAGAAGCAAAGTTAATAGTTGGCTGTTTTTACCGGCCCCCCAGTGCTGCTGTATCAGTTTTAGAATCGTTCAAAGAAAGTCTATACCAGGTAGTGCATAGGTATCCGGGCCATGTAATATTAGTCGGAGGTGACTTCAACCTTAAGAGTATAGATTGGGACCTCGCTAGTTACATTTCAGGCGGTACAGACAAGCAGTCTTGCGAGCTACTTTTGGACACATTCTCCGAAAACTGCCTTGAGCAGTTAAACCGGCAACCCACGCGCAATGGAAATATTCTAAACCTTATAGCTGCAAACAGGCCTGACCTTATTAACGATGGCTGTGTAGAAACAGGAATTAGTGATCATGATATCGTCATAGCGTCGATGGTGACCAAAGTTCATAAACCAGTCAAGAAGGCTAGGAGCGTGTTTTTGTTGGGAAAAGCCGACAAGCAAATGTTACGATCGCACTTCGAAAATGAATGGGCATCGTTTAATTCTGGGACTATGGATGTAGAGGAATTGTGGACTAAATTTAAGTGCATTGTTAATGAAGGGTTAAGACGATTAAGGATGGAAAAGATCCACCGTGGTATAATAATAATGTTAGAAAGCTGCTGAGAAATCAAAGGCTGTTGCACTCTCGATTCAAAAAAGAACACGCAAATGATGACAGGCAAAAGTAAGTAGAGATTCGTGCATCTATAAAAATATCGATGCGTGAAGCATACAATAATTATCACAGCCATACCTTAGCAAAGATCTTTCCGAGAACCCGAAAAAATTCTGGTCCTATGTAAAATCGATAAACGGGTCAAAGCCCACTGTCCAGTCACTAGTTGATCATTCCGGGGCAGTAATAGAAGAAAGCAAACGGAAAGCTGAAGTTCTAAATTTAACCTTTAAGAAATCTTTCACGCAGGAGGACCGCACAAATATACCATCATTTGATCAACGTACTAATTCCGAAATGGGTGACATAGCAATAGGTATTTCCGGTGTAGAGAAGCAGCTGAGAGAGCTTCCACCTTTCAGCTTTCCCTTCTTTGCTGAGAACTGGTTTCCCATCTGAGTTCTTGATATTGGTAGAGTTGCTTTTCTTGTCCCCAAATGTCTCTTTGATTTTCCTGTAGGCGGTATCTACTTTTCCCCTTGCTATATATATTCTTCTACAGATTTGCATTTGACTTCTAGCCACTCCTGCTTAGCCATTTTGCACTTCCTGTCAATCTCATTTCTTAGTCGTCTGTACTCCATTTTGCCTGTTTCATTTACTGCATTTTTATATTTTCTCCTTTCATCAATTAACTGTAGTATTTCCTGTGATATCCAAGGATTTTTTGTAGGTCTTGCCTTTCTACCTATTTTGTCCTCTGCTGCTTTCACTATTTCATCTCTCAATGCTACCCATTCCTCTTCTACTGTTGTATTTCACCCTGTTTGTGTCAATTGTTGCCTAAAGCTCCATCTGAAATTCTTAAGAACTTCAGGTTCCTTCAATTTATCCAGGTCCAATCACCTTATTTTCCTACCTTTCTGCAGTTTTTTCAGCTTCAGCCTACAGTTCATGACTAACAAGTTATGGTGAGAGTCTATATCTGCCCCTGGGTATGTCCTGCAGTTTATAACCTGGTTCCGGTACCAAGATATACGCCACGAAATTATGAAGATTCACATCGAGCATTATCTTGTCGGAAAAACAGGAATGGTGAAATGGCAAAAGAACGGGGTCTCACAACGTTCTGCACGTAACAAGCAATGGTCAGCATTCCCTCCACAAACACTAAAGGTGAACGAGACTTCTAGCTTATCGCACTCCACACCATAATGCCTGGGGTGAAGTCAGTATACCTTGGGCGAATACACTCCACGAGACCACGAGACAGTGCACCTCAGGTTTACGTCCGTAAACGACCGTCACCTGCGTGCGGCACAATCTGCTTTCATCGCTGGAGACTACGGCCCGATACTCCATCTTTCAAGACGGCACCAGTCGAGCCGTAAACGTCGATATTGTTTCGTGAATGGAAGACGGGCTAGAATTGTGCGCGGCCGTAGTCCCGATACTAGTAACCCCTTGGCAACAGCTCGTGTTGACACTGTTGGGTTCAGAAACCGACGTATCTGTGCTCTGGTAGCTGCACCATCTGCCACTACAGCTCTTAAAATACAACGACGAGAATATCGTCTACGGGTGTGAGAATCTACACATGTTCATTACTACCAGACTGATGCAGAACATGTACATTGTGCGGCATTTATCCCAAAGGCCCATCCCGCCACACCGAAGGCCACAGTTCGACCCCTTCAAACTCGTTCAGTTGGCTGTTGTAAGTGCAACTCCGTGGCAGAGCGCCTGTAATATCAACCGTAGATCTTATGGCTGTAAACATTAGCCATTAGAGCATTGACACAGATGGCACTCAGGTAGCTATATCACTATGCTGTCGACTGGGGGGTAGCGTTTTAAGGGGAGTTGGAACTCCCTAAACCGACTTTTAATTTTAGTGAATTAGCTTCCCTGTATTGACATGAAACTCTTACAGGACATTAGGCCGTGTGTTGTAAGTCTAATGAACTACAATAATTGCATTTCAGCCACTGCTTTCGGAAATACGATTATTTATTACACGGTTAAATTTTTGTGTAGTTTCTTGGACGTCAACCTAAATAATTTTAATTATACATAACGTTATGTTTTTCTTTTAGTTCAGTAGACTCATAATATGCATGGTATTAGTGCCTGAAAATTTGAACACACTACTCGAAATTATTTCTGAGATTTAGGGAAAAATGCAACAGAAAATGTAAATTTCCAGGAACGATTTCGAAAGTTTCAAAAGACTATAACTCACTTAATATATAATTTTAGAAAACATTGTTGCCCGAGTTCAGCGATCTGTTATAAAAAGGTAAATTAATTAAACAGTCTGTTCCCAATATTTTATTCTTAAAACGACCTGTTTTGGCAAAAATCTTTTGCCATCTTCAAATATAAAATATTGCGATCTCATACTGTTTAATTTATCACTTAATATATGCTTTATTTATTTTATTTTTAATCACTCAGAAGCATACTGCACCATGCTGTATATCATCCTTTTTGGACGTTTTTTCTCCTTTTTGGACTACTTAGTGGCCAACTATGCTACATTCTCTGCTTTTCAATGCGAAACTTGCCCATCCGTTCAAGTTTTCTGATGCTGTTTGCTCCAGGATCAATTGAATTGTTGAAATGTTTGTAGAGCTTATGGGACTTAACTACGGGGTCATTAGTCCCTAAACTTACAAACTACTTATGAACTAGCTAACACTAAGTACGGAACAAATATCCATGCCCGAGGGGGGATTCGAACCCCCGACCTTAGTGGCCGTGCAGAACGTGACTGGCGCGCCGCAGCCCCCTCGGCCACCGCGGCCGGCCCAGGATCTATTCCCATATGCTGTAGCACTTTCACCCTACCATTGTTGCCATTATTAAAAGCAAAAAGAGCATCAGTGCCCGCCCCCCTCCCACACAAACACACTTTAGTGTCTTCAGTCCAGTAAAAAATAAATAAAGAAATAAATATAAATAATAATAATAATAATAATAATAATAATAATAATAATAATAATAATAATAATAATAATAAATAAATAAAAATAGTAATCGAATCCATGGTTGTGTTCTGGTTTTTCATCAGTTGGCAATTTGTGGAAAAAGGTAGCCCACACTGTCTGCTTCATATTCAACAAATCCTCAGTATTATTTCTAGTGGCCATCCCTCAATAGCTAGCTATTGTAGTTATACCATCAGAAAGTTTCTTATCTCTCAAACTTTGTTTCAGTTACTTTATCCTACTTCCCATCTTCTAGACATTTTCAACCAAGCATATTTTAATAAATAAATAAATAGAATAAAAAAATTTAAAAAATGAAATGAATTACTTCTCATGTGAATTTAAAATTGCAAATTTTATAATGAAATAACCGAAAATGTGAAAAAAATCCCTTTTTCACTCCCCTTCAACAATTATCAGTACTACTACGGAGGCAGATGCCGCCATGGGACAAATAGTGACGTCGTCTTTACAGGCTTACTTTCTTTCCTTGCTGTGTAGTACGAGGGTTGGAACTTAAATATTGGCAACACTGCTCTGGAGACACTATGCAATGGAAGCTACTATAGTCGCTGATAGAACACCTTACCTCCGAGCAAATGGACTCGCCCGTCCCACGTCACCGGCGTGCGCACAATCGAGGGAATCACAGTCGTGAGCGAGCGGTCTAACGTTACTGTGTTTTCGAAACAGGAACAACGGAGCTGTACCAAGATTGAATGTGGCAAAGATCGTACTGCACGGCAGTCTCATCCATGTCTTCAAGAGGCGTCAATAGTGCGTAGGAGCCCCAGTTTGGTGGAAGGGTTCATTAACAACTTTCATAACTTTTCTCTACCATTCCATTCTCCAATAGCGCGCGGGAAGAAAGAACACCTAAATCTGATTTCTCTTATTTAATTGGGAGGGTCATGTCTCCCTAAGTAGGTGGGTACTAGCAAAATATTTTCACATTCAGAAGTAAAAGTCGGTGATTCGCAAACAGATCACGCCGCAATGAGTAACGTCCCTCCCTCGGTAACGTGATAAAACAAAACGAGCTGCCCTTCTCTGAACCTTCTCAATGTCTTCCGTCAGTGAGGGTCTCACAAAGGGCAACAGTACTGCAGGAGAGGACGCACAACTGTGACGTAGGCAGTCTTTGGTGGAGCTGCTGTATCTTCGAAGCGTTTTGCCAATGAACCGTAATCTTTGGTTCGCCTTCCCCACAATATTTTCTGTGTGTTCTCTCCAGTCTACGTTGTTCGTAATTGTAACTCCTAGGTATTTGGTAGAATTTACGACCTTAAGCTTTGACTGATTTATCGCGTAATTGAAGTTCAGCGGATTTCTTTTAGTGGTCATGTGTATTACTTCACACTTTTCTGTATTTAGTGTCAATTGCCAATTGTCGCACCATGTAGAAATTTTGTCTAACTCGCTTTGCAGTTGCTTTTGATCCTCTGTTGACTTCACTAACCGATAACGACAGCATCATCCGGGAACAGTCTAAGGGAGCTATTCAGATTATCTCCTAAATCGTTTATAAGCACGAGGAAGAGTAGGGGACCTATAACGCTTCCCTGTGGAACGCCAGAAATCACTTCTGTTTTACTCGATGACTTACCGTCAATTACAACGAACTGTGTCCTTTCTGATAGGAAATCGTAAATCCAGTAGCACAATTGGGGAGATATTCCATAACCACGCAATTTCATTAGAAGCCGGAAATCCAAAAATATGTAATCGATTTGAGATCCCTTGTCGATAGCACTTATCACTTCATGTGAATAAAGGGCAAGCTGTGTTTCGCAAGAGCGATACTTCCTGAATCCGTTCTGCATCTTTTGCATGCCGTCTGTGGCGATCAAAACGTGCAGCTAACAAGTAATTTCGGGCTCTTTCCATGAATAAGGGATTCCTCAAATCACGGACAAGCAAACATTTTCACGTTCAGTACCACTTTATGCGTTTGGTCGTTTACTAGTCGGCAGTTATGAATTTCATATTATTTGTGATAATAAAAGTTTGTAGACTGCCAAATAACATTGTAAATTTAATAAAAGTCCAACTGATTACACGTATTTTTCCCGTTACATAAATAGTAACGTATATGCATGTATTAAGGAAAAAAAAAAAAAAAAAAAAAAAAAAAGAAAGAAAAGTAATGAAGGGACTCGATCCAGCGCCCAACGCGTAACGAGCACGGGGCTCTGACGCTAACCACTCTCCCCCTACTTTTTTTTTCATCTGGTAGCTTTTTTTATGCGCGTTTAGCCCCCTGACCAGGCGCGTTTAGCCACGGCATCCCGCAACCACTATCATGCCGGCGCTTGGCGAAAAAAAAAAAAAAAAAAATAATAATAAAATAAAATAAATAAAAATGCCACGCTTACGTACATACGGTACATATTTGACGACCGACCGTCAGTTACATACGGTACATATTTGACGACCGACCTAAAATATCTTGCTATTTTCTCAATAACGCATGAGAAGCACGCGCTACTGCTTAAATATTTTGTTGTCCTCATGGAGTACTACGAGTACATGAAGTTTGCAGTAAACCCGCATTCAAAACGTCGTGGCCTCCCCTTGTCAGTGGCATTTCCTTCAGAACTGTTCCAGAGATTCGACAGGTAGCAGACTGCTTCATTCGCACCATCAATCAGGCTCTGATAACGGTATACTACGCCTTCCACATCACTGGCAACGGGATCTACACAACACTGGTGACTACTTTGAAGGACAGTAACAGGTGCAAACATGTAACTGTTTTGTATCGGTTGTAAATACATAGTTGCCACTACTTAAGTTCCGACGCATTTTGCTGCCGCCGTGGTTGGTACAGCCTGCCAACTGGTTGCGTTCGCTCATCAGGTCGCTGTGTTTACTGCTCGCCTGACAGGACTGGTGCTCTCGATAGCGATCGGCCAGTAAGCGGCAGACCAGCTGATGCGAGTCCGTGTGTATCCTTCGTCACGACTCACGTCGTCGGGCTGCTTCACTGTTTCTATCGCCTCTTGTATCTTTCATTTAACTGTAGCCGCTGTCTAGCTGCTAGTCTAGTTGCCTGAATGAAACAGTGTTATAAACAGTGCTAACACAGAGCACTTAACCGTCACATACAGGAGGTTAGTGAGACAGAAGCGTATGTTAGCATGGAAGTGTTACTGCAAAATAGGTCAACGCTGAATCGGAGAATTTGCAGGAACAATTCTTTAGCTTTTGTGTTGTTGTGATCTTCAGTCCGCAGACTGGTTTGATGCTCCTCTCCGCGCTACCCTGTCCTGTGCAAGCCTCTTCATCTGAGAATACGTTCGGCAACCTACATCCTTTTGAATCTGCTTACTGTATCCGTCTCTCGGTCTCCCTCTACGAGTTTTACCCCACAAACTTCCTTCTTATACTAAGTTGACGATTCCTTGATATTTCTGAATGTGTCCCAGTAACCTATCCCTTCTCTCAGTCAGCATATGCCACAAACTCCTTTTCTCCCCAATCCTAATCCTGTTGAGCAGCTACAACCTCCTCATTAGTTATGTGATCTACCAATGTAATCTTAATGCCGAGCGGTAGTAGCCAAGCGGTCTGGAGCGCCACGTTACGGATCGCGCGGCGTCGCGCGTCGGGGGTTCAACCCCCCCTCCCCCCTTGGGCACGGATATGTGTGTTGTTCTTAAGTTAGTTTAACTTAGTTTAAGTAGTTTGTAAGTCTAACGACTGATTACCAACGTAGTTTCATCCCATAATTACAAACATTTGAACAAATTCTAATCTCAATCATTCGCCTGTAACACCACACTTCGCAAGCATCTATCATCTTGTTGCCTGAACGCCTTATCCTCCATGTTTCACTCCCAAACAATGCTACACTCGATACAAATGCTTTCAGAAAGGACTTCCTAACATTCAACCTAATATTGGATGTCATCGAATTTCACTTCTTCAGAAACGCTTTTCTTTCCATAGCCATTTTGCATTTTATATCTTCTTTAATATAACTCGGCCATCAGATTTTGCTACTTTTATTGCCCCATTAACTAATGTAATTCCTTCAGCAACGCCCGATTTTCTGACACTACATTCCATTACCTTTGTTTTACTCTTGTTAATGTTCGTCTTATTCCTTCCTTTCAAGAAATGTCTATTCTGTTTAATTGCTCTTCCAGGTCATTTGCTCTCTCAGACAGAATTACTATGACATCAGCAAAACCCTTCCAAATTTCTCCTTGCATTCCTTCACATCTTGCTCAATGTAGATATTGAATAATATGGGGGTAAGGAAATAGCTACTGTGACCCTTCCATGACCTTCGACTCTAATAAATGCTGTCTGGTTTTTGTACAAGTAAAATATAACGCTTCGCTCCTTATATTTTACCCCTGCTACCTTCAGAATCTAAAAAGTGTATTCCAGATCTATAATGCTATAAACGTAGGTTTCCTTAATCTATGTTTTAAGATATGTTGTAATGTATTGCCTCCCGTTTTCTTACATTTCTCTTAAATCCAATTTTTATGGTCAATACAATTTTAATGTTATCTGGAATTATAAATAATATTTTACAGAAAAACGGATAAGACTAAATGGTTTGCTTAAGATAAATATGTAAACATATAAAGAGATTAAAGTGTTAATTTAAAAATGCCGATAAACAATTTCACAATTTCACTTATTAACACGAATTATTTACGGAAGGATGGAAAAGCTGGTAGAATCTGACCTCGGGGAAGATCAGTTTGGGTTCAGGAGAAAGGTAGGAACACGGGAGGCAATACTCACTCTATGGCTTATCCTAGAAGATTGATTAAGAAAAGGCAAACCTACATATCTAGCTTTTGTAGATTTGGAGAAGGCTTTTGACAATATTGATTGGAATAAACTCTTTCAAGCAATCAGGAATGAAATATAGTGAGCGCAAGGTTATTAACAACTTGTACAACAACCAGACAGCGGTTGTCAGAGTTGAAGGGCATGCAAGGGATGCAGTGGTTGGGAAGGGAGTAAGACAGGGTTGTAGCCTTTCTCCAATGTCATTCAATTTGTACATTGATCAAGCTATAAAGGAAAACAAGGAGAAATTTGGAGAAGGAATTAAAGTTCAGGGTGAAGAATTAAAAACATTGCGTTTTGCCGACGACTTGGTAATTCTGTCAGAGACAGCAAAGCACCTGGAAGAGCAGTTGAACGGATGGGCAGTGTGCTGGAAGGTGCCTATAAGATGAACATTAACAAGAGCAAAGCTAATGTTATGGAGTGCAGTCTAAGAAAACCAGGTGATGCTGAAGGAATTAGATTAGGTAACGAAACTTAAAGGAGGCTGAAAGATGCATGTAAGATGAACATTATCAAGAGCAAAACTAGGTTAATGGAGTGCAGGAATTATATTAGGTAACGAAATAATAATGGAGGTAGATGAGTTTTGTTACTTGGGTAGTAAAATAACAAATGATGGTCGCAGTGCAGAGGATATAAAACGCAGAATGGCAATGGGTAGAAAAGCGTTCTTGAAAAAGAGAAATTTGTTGACATCTAGTATTGATTTAAGCCTAAGGAAGTCCTTTCTGAAGGCATTTGTGTGGAGTGTTGCCTTGTATGGGAGTGAAACATGGACAATAAACAGTGCGGACAGGAAGAGGATAGAGGCTTTTGAAATGTGGTGCTACAGAAGAATGCTGAAGATTCGGTGGGTGGATCGCGTTACAAATGAGGAGGTACTGAACAGAAATGGGGAGAAACGGAATTTTTGGCATATCTTAACCAAAAGAAGGGATAGATTGGTAGGACACATTCTTAGACATCAAGGAGTTGTGAACTTAGCGTTGGAGGGAAGTGTGTGGGATAAAAACCGCAGAGGAAGACCAAGAGATGGATACAGTAAGCAGATTCAGACAGATGTTGGTTGCCGTTCTTATGTGGAGTTGAAGAGGCTTGCTCAGGATAGGGTATTGTGGAGAGCTGCATCAAACCAATCTCCGGTCTGAAGACCACAACAACAACAACACTCTGTGGCAAGAGGTAAAAAAGACAAAGCGGAACATCAGTAGCGCAATAACAGATTGCAAGGAACAAAATTATCTACAAATATCTATGTAGCCTTAGGTCTGCAGTATTTAGTCAGCCTGCCTGCTTATCCCGCTTCCCCAGTCACGTTCCCTGCTATAATTCTGTAGACCCTAAAAAATTCGTGTAGACATGCGTATGCATACATTGAGATGTGGAAACTCCCAGAGGACAGAGTTGCTGTCGGTAACGCCTATATAAAACAATAGCTGTCGTTCGCGGGTCTTAGATCAGTGAAAGCTGCTACAATGGCACTTGGTTCACGTATTAAAGTGTCACAGGACAGGAGTAAGGGTAGTTCAATAGGTTTGATGTCATTGTGCTTGAAAAAGTAGTTGCAATTATTCACTCAAATGCATCTGCGCTAATAAGGAAACGTCTTGAAATTCAACTAAAGATCAACAGTCAACACCCGTTTGCAGATCAAATCACAAATTTTTTACGTTCACTGAGAGCGGTTTGGGCAAGAGTGTTCAGTAATGTTGTGGGGTGTTGTTGGATAAAAAAAATTGTGGCGGTTTGTTCGGTAAGTTCAACAGAGATGAAGGTGTTCTGGGGGAAGACAGATGATGAGGGTTGGTTGTATGTGTGCACCGGGTCATGCGAGCGAGAGGAGAAGGATCCATATGTAGGGTGAGACAGGTGGGGAAGGATTCAAGTTGGTAGGATGGATGAATACCAGAGGGGAACTACGCTGGGAATGTGTATTGAGGAATATTGAGTGTTTGTAGGTAGAGAAACTGTGGGATGTGAGTGTAAAGGTGCGGCAGTAGCAGGGTTGTTGATCAGAGGGGAGAAATGGGATTATTGAATTTTGTGAATGGTATAGGAGACGATGAGGTGTTCAGTGTGAGTAGTGAGGAAGGGGGCGGAGGAGCAAGAATTTGATGAGACTGTATACGACATGTGGGGGAAGGTAAACGGATGCGGAAAGCTAGACAGTGCAGGGCGTTCGAGGGTTTGGAGGGACTTGTATAACAGCTTTGGTAGATACATATGCAGAGTTCAAATAGCAGACGATGGATCGGCTCAAGGTTTTGTAGGTCTCGAAGTTACTGGAGGGGTGTAAAATTCGGCGAGTTAGTTATTTGTTATAGCCCCAGATAGATTCGTAACCTCGTCCATACAGTTATGAATTTTTCTAAAGCAACGAAATTATACTCAATCCTAACTATAAACATGGTTGGCTGCAACACAAGTCTGAAGCTTGCGCCCACTTTCTTGGTATAAATAGTCTAATTATATTCATAAGTATAAAATATTTCACCGTCAAAAAATTTGAGAATTATATGTATAAGTTATGAATCTGTATGGGACTAAGAGAAATTATTTTCTACGTTCTAGAACGTTTTCAAAACTATTGTATTATGATTAATTACTTTTTTACCAATAAAGGACCAACTTCCTGTTCTGCAAAACTTAATTATTCGTCACAAACCAGCTTTCGGCTTCTCAGGCTATCATCAGGTGGCAACGAACTGACTGTGGTGTATATGTTTTCAAAGATGTTACCTCAGAAAATTGACCAGTTCACAGGAAAGTACATTGCAACATGGTAATGAGAGTTACTAACATTCATATAAAAATATGATACGTATATGTAAAATAGACATGATTATTTTTGTTGAAAAGGAAAGTTGGAAACTAAAACTTATTTCAGTAAAGGTGTAAAGGGAAACTGGATTTGATCGTTTAATACTAAACTGGCATCCTGAGCCAAATCTTTGTTGATTTACGCATTTCCAGTAGTGCCATTTTCTGCTCTTCTTCAGGGAATGTAGGATTTTACAGTGTACACGTATACATAAGTTTTGCAAAACATCAGGAAAATGTTCAAATGTTTGTCAAACTTATAGGACTTAACTACGGGGTCATCAGTCCCTAAACTTACGAACTACTTATTAACTAGCTTATCCTAAGGACGGCGCAAATATCCATGCCCGAGGGGGGATTCGAACACCCGACCGTAGTGGCCGTGCAGACCGTGACTGAAGCGCCGAAGTCTCCTCGGCCACCGCGGCCGGCAAAACATCAGGAAGTTGTTACTTTTTTGATACTACTATTATGTTCTGTCAAGCACCGACGGAAAATTCAATTAATTTTAATTTCTTTCTACTCCTAGTCCTGGGTGTGTACAATTTTCAGTTGGTTTCTAATATTTTGTTCATATATGGAACAAGGAGATATTATTTTCTGCATTCTAGTCCATTTTTTTAAAATATTGGGTTATTTATTTACGATTTTTAGTTCTGGATGTGTACTATTTTCAATTTTTTACAACAGACATAGGTGGCAAATTTATGATTTATCTCAGTATCTCTTTGCTTGAGTCAACCAACATTTGCTTCTCTCTACTGTCTCGCTAGAGCTGCGAGGTAAACATTTGAGAGGATCGAACTGACAAGAACGTACAGTCGCTGACCTTCATATCACGAATCTTTGACGTCTGGAACAGAAGCGGAAATAGCAATGTACCAAGTACTCTCTGCCACACATTGGCACACAGTTTTGACCTATGTTTCAAGTCTCTAGATCTTCGAAATGTCGGTTTACAATCAGTGGCAAAAGTTGTAACGCACAGTAAAAATACAAATAAAGCTCTCATAAAAATGTGTAGAAATTGGAGACACTGTTCTGTTCTGTAAAATTTCGCATCGAAAGTATCTTAAAGATAGACTGAAGCAACTCCTGCGTCGAAGGAAAGCTTTGACGACCTGCGAATGATACAACAGGCAATATAAGGGCAGCAGTCTCAAAGAGAGAACTGCAGCGAAAGCAGTTCTCTTTTTGACATTCCACGCGTTAAGTATCTGTGGTTTGCTGGGTGAAACATTGGTCTGCTTTAATACTATTTTCCTCCTACGTACACATTAATGAACGCCTGCGTGAAACCTGTGCTATGCGCATTGCCGCAGTCCGTTGATAACCCAGGTCGGAGTTATTAAACTGAGTAAATACAGTCTATTGTCTGACACATTATATGTGCGCCTAGGTGCAGCCAACCACTTCGCAGCGCATACCAGAGAGTAATTTTCACCGCATCGTGCTATTAAGTGTTCTTCCAGTGCCATTCACAGACGGAGAGTTGTAACAATTGCCACTTATCCGCACTTGCACTCGTACGCTCCCGCAATTACTACTCAATCTGTGTGGCATTCCTAGTTTGTCCCTGGTAATCGCTTCCAGAATTTCGCGTGCAAATTTCAGCATTGTAACTGACGAATTTCTTGGAGCATATTCAAAACACCTACCTTATTAGGGCGTGGCCTCGTGTAGGTGTAACTATGTCTTCTTGGCAGTTACAGACAGCATATTATGTAAAAACACAAAAATTGTGTAGGATAACGTAGCACGACATAGGTTACAAAAGGGAATTGATTTAATGATTTGTGATGGTAACAAGTTTGTTTACTGTTCTCTTGCGTATTCCGCACATGTGACAAGCACTACGGGCATGGCATGGTATCATCATCAATTAAATATTCACGTCGTGTGACGGCTGCCCATCGCAAGTCGAAGCCCGTATCACATCTCCAATGACATAAGTCAAACAAATTGTATAGGGTATAATGAATGTGGTGAATCTTATGTATAAAAATTCAGCTTCCTCGTTATCTGTTTGCAAAACTCGAGAAGTGGTCGATCGATTGATTTCAAATTGCCGTGGTAGAGAGGCTAAGAGCTGTAAGGCGCCTTGCTACGGAGCGCGAGGTTGTTCACCGTCTGAGGTTCGAATCTTCCCTCGGGCATGGGTTAGGTTAGTTCAAAGAGTATGTAAGCCAAGGGGCTGATAATCAAAGAAATTAAGTCCCATAGAGTTACAAACATTAGAACGTTTTTTGACTTCAAATTGACAATGAATTTTTCATGCATAAATGTTTTACGCGATACTCTTTGCTGAAGTGATCAAAGAAGCGGGGATGGCGATGAGAAAGATTTGAAACCCACAAAGTGCGGATACCGAGTGTTTATTCATGCAATAAATAAATTAGTGACTTGCAATAAATTTTATATGTAATTTGAAACCTGTATGTAACGGTATCTCTTTGATTCCCCCCTCCCTCCCAAAAAAGATGAAGGATGAAAATTAGCTTATTGCATTGTCGCTGTTTACGTGGTATTACTGTCGCACTAGACATAACGTTGTAATATATTACTTCCGTACTAATAACTATAATCGGAAGTACAGTTTGCGAAGTAAACCACTGGATGTCCATGCAAAATTGTGTCTCTGTACAACACATAGTTCAGGACTTCTGATGTCAAAAACTGCAGAACCATACATGACATTTTAATTTAATCCTTATTTGCAACTATGTTCATTTGCAATCTGGAATCGTTCAGTGTAAACCATCAAGGAGTAAACGTTTTCGGTGTATAGGGCGTCCAATTTCACCTGACAAATCGAAATAACTCGAAAAATACACATGTACCAGACAAAAAATGAGTGTCTCCAACGGGAACATCTGCCTGAACTGAAATCATTCCACCCCCGCCCTCTGAGTTGCAAATTTGAAATCTCAAATAGGGACAGGCATTTTTATTGCAGATTCATCGTAAAAAAATACCTAATGTTTTCTAAACATATCATTTTAGATTCGTGGTAGATGGCGCTATAACTCGTTAAATACTGTTTATCATAAGTTTCCAAAAATAACATGCAAAAGTGGACAATAAAACGTACTGTTCAGTAAAGTAAGACAAGACACGCAACGGTGCTCAAATTAAAATCGTTCTACACTCGGGGCGGTGCAGGATTTGGCAAATTAATAACTTCAGTCGGCGAATTGTCTTAGAATCTGTAGAAAAATAAACATCAAACAAGCATGCTACTGACGTGTTGAAAGAAAAGCACTCGTTGCACCATCCATTGTTGTTGTCTACTTATTTATATTCGCAGTGGCCGGCCGCAGTGGCCGAGCGGTCTGCGGCGTGCCAGTCACGGTCTGCACGGTCACTGCGGTCGGGGGTTCGAATCCCTCCCTTGGGAATGGATGTTTGTGCCGTCTTTAGTATAAGCTAGTTCATAAGTAGTTTGTAAGTTTAGGAACTGATGACCCCGTAGTTAAGTCCTATAAGCTCTACAAACATTTTTTGTATATTCGCAGTAATACGTTGTACGTGGGGATGAAATACGATAGCACTGCTGCGCCAACACGAGGCACTACTGCTCATGATAAAGGCAGCGTAATAAGGTCGGACTTTACTTTACTAAATCTCAACCGAACACCTATCTCGATAATTGGAAGAGGTTCAAAAAATGTTCAAATGTTTGTGATTCTATCGGACCAAACTGCGTGGTCATCAGTCCGTAGCTTACAAACTACTTAAACCTAGGTAAACTAACCTAAGGACAAACACACATACCCATGCCCCAGGGAGGACTCGAACCTCCACGGCGAGCAACCGCGCGCTCCGCAGCGATACGCTTTAGACCGTTCGGCTACTCCACCGCGGCGGAAGAGGTATTGACTCAGTTAATAAGAAGTGTTTCATCAACGTTCCTTTTCTTTTATTCTGCATCATGGGTTATGTCGCTGTCCACGAATATTACACTGATTTTCATTTATGGTGAATGCTGGAGAAATTTCGACGCTGCTGTCATTTTGTATGCTAAGCGTTTCCATGACGATCACGTTCCTCTTTTGTTAGAATTTTAATGTTTTCTAGTGTAGGAAGTGCACTATCGTTAAAACTAACGAATGCAGCTAGCGTATGTGACGAAAATAATCAATTTTCAGTATTAGCTGCTGTGGAGCTTAATCCATAAGCGAGCATCCAGAAAATATCACACCCATTAGGAATTCCTTATTGTAGTGTTTGGAGAATGCTGAATATCCCTAAATTTCACCTGTATCATGTGTCATGTTTCAGGAACTAACTGGCGATGCCTTTAAAGATTGACTCGCATTTTGTCAACGGGCACTTGAGCAAATGTAAAGAAGACCAACATTTTTTTTACTCGTGTACTATCTTCCGATCAATCAGCATTTACGAATAACGGTAGAACCAACCGTTATAACATGCGTTATGGGTGTGTAGAAAACCCAGACTTGATTTATGAAGTACACCATCTGCGTCCGTGGGCGGTTGATATTTGGTGTGGAATAATTGGTGATAAACTCATCGGACCAAATTTTATTGAGGGTAATTGGAATGCTGAACTGCCTCAAATGCTTCAAGACCTGAATTTGGAAGTGCAACAGACCACTGGTGTCAACATTATGGTCTTCCAGCACATTATTGGTAGCGCGTTAGATATTAGATCGGGATTACAACAATCGTTGGATCGGTAGAGCAGGACCGGTACACGGGACAGCTATGTCGCCGAACCTTGCCTCCCCACATTTTTCTTGTGGGGTTATCTCAAACTTTTCGTTTACAACGAAATATCTACAACTCGCGGAAACATGATACAAAGAGGAAGGAATGCTTGCCTCTCAATTACAACAGACCAACTTTATAGACGTATTTGAAACACGAATCCAAAAGGTCATTTAAGATCACAAATACCAATTCAATCACTTAAATAATTAAATGGTGCGAGGCGAGGGAAAGCATCTAAAACAACACACCGAAGGGTAACAGAGGAACAGTGCGTCTACTTTGTTATTCCCGGGTGATACTATAAACGTAGTTTGTTATGCCAATTTCAGCGCTACCGAATCACGAATGAATACACCTACTCGTTAAATCTAATTCTTTAATGTATACATTGGGGTTTCCGTTTGCAGTCTGAAAGTCCCCAACCACACCAAATCCCCAGGCTTCGTTGGTATCGATACGCACGTTTCTTAAGACTCAGGAAACCCTAAATATTTTTTGGCAAGGAATCCAAATGCGGAAGACTGAAAAGGTGTTCCCATTTAAAATGTTGGAATGGGGAACGGGGAAGGTGCTTTGATTTCAGGTCACGTAGATGTCCCCCTTGGAGATATTCATTTTGTGTACTATGTGCAGTATTAGAGCTATTTCGATTTCTCGGGTTAACGGCACACCCAGTATGTTCATCATATACTTATAAGCTCCTGGATCGATTTACACCAAAAATGGTACACATCTACCCTCCAGTGCTAATTTGACGATTCCTTGAAGTCTAAGAATGTGTCATACCAGTCGATCCCTTCTTTTATTCAAGGTATGCCAAAATTCCTTTTCTCCTCCATTCTGTTCAGTACCTCCTCATTAGATACGCGATCTATCCACCTAATTTTTAGCATTCGTCTGTAAAAACGTTTCAAAAGCTTCTATTCTCATCCTGTGTCAACTATTTATCGTGCATGTTTTACTCCCGTGCAAGTCAACAATCCACTCGAATTTCTTCATAAAGAACTTCCCAATACATAAATTGATGTTGACAAATTTCTCTTTTTCAGAAACGCTTTCCTTCCCGTTGCTATTTGGCATTTTATATCATCTGTGCTGGGACCATTGTATGTTTCTATGTTATTTTATTGCCCAAGTAACAAAACTCACATACCACGTTTCTTGTTTCGTTATCTAATGTAATTCCTTGACCATTGTCATCTTTTTTTATTTTTTTTATTTATTTGTTTATTTTTCTTTTTTCTTTTTTTTTTTAGACTGCATTCCATTACCCTGGTGGTCCTCTTGTTAAGGTTCTTATACGCTCAAGACACTGCCTGTTCCGTTCAGTTGCTCTTCTTGGTCCTTTGCTGTATATGACAGAATTACAATACCATCGGCAAACAGCAACGGCTATGTTTCTTCACACTGAACTTTAATTCCTTGTAAAGTTTTTTCCGCCCTTTCTTTCACAGCTTGATCAAGGTACAAATTGAATAACATTGGGGATAGGGTGAAACGCTGTCTTGCTCCATTTCCAAACAATGCTTCCCTTCCATGCCCTTCGAATCTTATAACTGCTGTCTGGTTTCTGTTGAAGTTGTAAGTTATCTTCTGTTCTTTATATTTATCCCTGATAAATTCAGAATTTGAAAGAGCGCATTCCAATTAACATTGTCAAAAGCTTTATACAAATCAAAAAAAGCTAGACGTGCAGGTTTGCCTTTCCTTAGTCTGCCCTCTAATTTAAGACGTAAGGTCAGTATTGCCTCTCCTAAATCCAAACTGATCTTACCCGAGGTTCTGAAAATAATTCGTTTTAGAATTTTGCAACTATGACTTATTAAACCGATGCTTCTGTAATTTTCACACCTGTATGCGCTTAGATAAATAGTATGAAAGTGGTGTCATTCAGGACCGAACACCTGTTAAACCTAGCCGAAAAACTGAAAACTCGTAACAACATACTGCATAAATTATGTGAAACTACCTGGGGATGTTCAACAACCACCTTTCGCTCTTTAGCCTCGCGTTTGGTGTACTCAAGTTTCGAGTATTCTTCACCTGTATGGATCAACAGCCACCATACAAAGCTTGTCGACACCCAACTGAATGCTACCATCATAATATCAGTCGCAATCAAATATACTCCGGTTTACTGGCTTCTGCTACTAACAGGTATAACTCCACCTGATTTTCGCAGGTCTGTAGCTCTTATGAGGGAGTTCAAAGAATCTCCAAGAAACCTAATTTACCTGTAGACCTACATAGGGACCTATCAATTCTAAATATTAACAGACTATGCTCACGTCATCCACTCTGTGTGATGCTGCTGACATGGTTACTAGAGATGTTAAACCTCTCGAAGAATGGAAGTGTCGGTTGCAAGCGACAACAGATGAGCACCTCCATAATATATTTTTAGGCTTTAAACTACCAACTGGATATTAACTATCACGCAAGACCTGTACAACAATGAATAGAATGGCAGGTGTAACGATGCCATTCGTAAATGGAACAAGCTGTCCAATCCAGATTGTGACTGTGGAGATCTAACGCCAGACAATACATCACATTGTGAGAGACTGTATGCTTCGAGCATATGGTGGAAGAGAAGAAGATTTCTGGCTGGCAACCACAGAAGCTGTACGTTGGATTCAAGGACTTGACATCGAGTTATAAAACTTATGTTACCTTGCAGAGTGCAAAAAAAAAAAAAAAAAATAAAAAATAAAAAAAAAAAAATGCCGGCCGCGCTGGCCGAGGGGACTGAGGCGCTTCAGTCACGGTCTGCACGGCCACTACGGTCGGGGGTTCGAATCCCCCCTCGGGCATGGATATTTGTGCCGTCCTAGTTCGTAAGTAGTTCATAAGTAGTTTGTACGTTTAGGGACTGATGACCCCGTAGTTAAGTCCCATAAGCTTTACAAACATTTGAACATTTGAATTTGAACAAAAAAAATGTTCAAATGTTTGTAGAACTTATGGGACTTAACTACTGGGTCACCAGTCCCTAAGCTTACAGACCACTTACTAACTAGCTAAGACTAAGGACGGCAAAAATATCCATGCCCGAGGGGGGATTCGAACCCTCGACCGTAGTGGCCGTGCAGACCGTGACTGGAGCGCCTCAGTCCCCTCGGCCACCGCGGCCGGCTGCACAGTACATTGTTTCCTTTCTGTATATATGTATATATTTGCAATGTGTGTATCACTCATTTGCTAAATAATAATAAAAGTGATTCGATGAACCCTCTGCAAGGCACTTCATAGTAATCTGCAGAGAAATGATGTAGATGTAGTATACATTGTCATTTCTTAGTTACTACCTCAATAGAAATTGTGACACATCACAGTCCATTGTCTCGTAGAAGTGAAAGCACTAAAATCAGGAGAATGATTGGAAAACGTTGGTGTAGCTGATGTTCGAATGAAAAACCGAGTGAATGAAGTGAAGAATAGATTGGCTGCGGTGGAATGGCCGAGCGCTCTATAGCCCCTTTTACACCACGATCTTTCTTGTTTTGAGTTGACTACTCGAGACGAGTGGGTCTACTGCAGCGCCCCTGGGGTGCTATTCCCGTACTGCTTCTCGCCTGTCTCGAGTAGTCGTTCTTAAAAAAATGTTCAAGTGTTTGTAAGGCTTATGGGACTTAACTGCGAGGTCATCAGTCCATAAACTTACAAACTACTTATGAACTAACTTATACTAAAGACAGCACAAACAGCAATGCACGAGGGAGGATTCGAACCTCCGCATCGTGGCGCTCCAGACCGCTCAGCTACTCCCGCGTGGCTAGTCGTTCTCGAAAGCACCAAACTCGGAGAGCTGTCTGCTATGTAGTTTCACAACTGGATGAAGAAGTGAGGTTATGAGGACACATTTTACATAGGAGCAGAAAAAGCATAATTGAGTTTATTAATAACGAAAGGGTAATTCACAGTTGTTCTTTTCAAATGTCAAGTAGCATATTTTGTACACAATTTCTAAGAAACTTACAGATTTATTTCGTAAAGAAAATTTATACTGACAAACACATGACACAGTATCGAAAATGCCATAAAAAGTGACTATTTAGTTATGATATCTTGTTTTCTTGCCAACGGTCAAAATAACACGGAAATTAATTTTCTCATCTAATAATACTAACTTTTGTCTTGGCATAGTTTTCGGTAAAACACGTTTATATATGTACACTCGTATACACAGTGTAGGGTTTTTTCCCCTAAAACGAAAATACAGGGTGTTTCAAAAGGGACTTAGCAACTTCGAAAATTAATATATATATTAAAAAGAGGTACAGAGATGGTTTTAGTGATGTTTCAAAGGAAAACACAAGTTTTGACTCGCGTAGTTCGCTAGTGCAGAATCGCGCCGCAACAAGCACTAGCGGCAGTTACGTTCAAGATGGCTGCCTTCACTGGACCTGAGTGTGCTTCCTGCGTGTTTTGGTTTGAAAAATCAAAGTCGGCGACAACAGTTCAGCATAAATTTCGTACCAAGTATGCTAAGATCCTCCTAGTAGGCCCACAATTTATGAGTGGTATAAATGTTTTGTAAAAACGGGATGCTCTGTAAGACATAAGAAAGTACCAGGTCGTCCAAGCACATCTGACGAAGTCGTTGAGCAAGTAAGACAGAGTTTATGAACAGCCCTACAAAATCAACCCAGCGTGCAACTCGTGAACTGTAAGTCCCACATACAACAGTTTGGCGTGTGTTTGCATTTGAAATAAGCAATTAAAGACAATGATTAGAGTCCCCGGAAGAACTTCTGTGCGGATATGTTAGACCGAGTGGATGATGATGAACAGTCCTTGGACAACATAATCTTTTCTGACGAGTCAACTTTTCACACATAAATGTAGGATATGCGGCAGTGAAAATCCACATGAAACATTGCAACATGCAATTGTGCTTTGAGCAAGAAGAAAATGTAGAACCACTTTCGTTTTTTCAAGAACGAACCATCAACGGGATAGTGGTCCTGGATATGTTGCAACAATTTTTGATACCACCGATCGATGAGGACGGAGAACAAAATGTTTACTTCATGTAAGACGGCGCATCACTACACTATCTGACTGACGTCCGGGATGTTCTCAATGACCGTTTGCCAGGTAAATGGATTGGCCGTGCTGCGCAAATTGCGTGGCCTGCCCGTTCCCCACACCTGACACCGCTAGACTTTTTCTTCTGGGACTTCATCAAAAACATTGTCTACATACCTTCTTTGCCAGCCACTCTACCGGAACTTAGAGCAAGAATCTGCGCCGTCGCTGAGCAAGTTACACCTGCAATGCTGAAGCGAGTTTGGGAAAAATCAGTTACCATTGGGATGTCTGCAGGATAACCAACGGAAGCCACATTGAACACTTTTAGTTTAAGGTAAAAACTTGATGTGTTTTCCTTTGAAACAACAAAATCAGCTCTGTACCTCTTTTTAACAAATTAGTATGAATTATCAAAGTTGTAAAGTCCCTTTTGAAACACCCTGCATTTTTCTGCTTCCAGAGATTTTCTCTCTTTCGTAGGAGATAACTAACAGAAAAAACAATATTAGGATCTGATGCAACTTTTTCTGTGTGATGAAAACACAAAACAAACAACATAAGAAAGTTAAAGATGTGAAACCATTTCTGTAATATGAATGCGCTCGGCCAGAATAGGTTAACTTCCGTTGTTAGCAGACGCCACTACTGTTGAAACTTCCTGGCAGATTAAAATTATGTGCCGGAACTGGGACTCGAACCTGGGACCTTTGCTTTCCGCGGGCAAGCGCTCTACCGACTGAGCTATCCCGACACGACTCACGATGCCGCCTCACAACTCTACTTTCGCCAGTACCTCGCCTCCTTCCTTCCAAACTTCCGCTACAGAGTGAAAGTTTCATTCTGGAAACATCCCTTAGGCTGTGGCTAAGCCATGTCTCCACCATATCCTTTCTTCCAGGAGTGCTAGTCTTGCAAGGGGCGCAGGAGAGCTTCTGTAATCTGCCAGGAAGTTTCATAGCTGCGCACACTCCGCTGCAGAGTGAAATTTTCATTCTGACCACTACAGTTCCTTGCTTCTGCGCGTGCTTATTCCGCAGCACACTTGAAAATTTAGAACTCCACACTCGGCACAATCTACAGATCATTGACGTCATGGAGGCACTCGCGATAGGGTTGGCTGCTGACTTACACGCAGGCACAAAATGCGCACGCACTTCAAATAGTCAGTTTTCACTACAAAGTCGATATGTAAAACAGGCTTCAGGCGCCTTGCTACGGAGAGCGCGTTTGCTCCCCGTGGGAATTTGGAGTCCTCTCTCGGGCACGGGGGTATGAATGTATTTTCCTTAGGTTAGTTTAAGTAATTTGCAAGCCTACGGACTGATAACTAGACCTTGGACTTTTAGGTGCTAAAATCTGAAATTGGGTACCCTAAAATAGGTTCCATCACTTACAAAAATAGGTTATAAAAATCAGAAAATAGGTGAACAAAATCTGAAATTTTATTGTCTAGAAAGATAAACAGGTTGATAAAAATCCACACTATTTTATCGTCCATGTGCATAATTCAGTCACAGTTAATAACTAACACTTTCTCCAGATTTTCCTTTGAGTACTCGTATACTGTTGATTTACCTAATGTCAGCCACTGTGCAGGGTGGTCAGTCGTTCTTTGTTTATTATTATTATTATTATTATTATTATTATTATTATTTTAGAGCTGTGTTTAGTCTCTCACTAACTTTTATACCAACAGAACCTAGGACCAAGTTGATTATTTCTGTACTTCTTCTAAGAAACGCATTTGCATGTAGACCTGAACACTCGAAAGTGCATAATGAGATTTTATGTATCCAATGTCGTTGGAAATTGTCGGGTCTTTTTACATATTTAGCTGCGACAATTTAAGAGCTATCTTTTTAATGTCTGGATTTTTAAAAATTAGATACACTCAGGTTCTAATATGAAATTAGGTACTTTAGGTACTATAAAATTACAGTTTTCGATAAAATATTTGCATAATTCTTAGCCGGACCACAAGATAAATTTTGGCATAAAATTTTTATTTAATTCGATGTTTAAAATTTAGGTACAATCAGCCACCAACCTAAAATGAGGTATTTTAGATGCTATAATTCGTGTATGTACAACTTTTATTGCCTTCATTTAATCAAGAAAAAAATAGGTTTTTACCTCGATAAAATTATACTGATAACTTCAGTATTTAAGTCCCATAGATTTACGAGCACTTGTATATTTTTGAAGGAGTGTTAACACCAGCCGCGGCGGATTAGCCGCGCGTACTGGAGCGCCGTGTTGCGGCACAGACAAATATGTTACTCTGTGGTTGCGGTGCGCGCGGCCGTCTGCCGGCGGGGGTTCGAATCCCTCCTCGGGCATGGATGTTTGTGTCGTCTTTAGTATAAGGTAGTTCATAAGTAGTTTGTAAGTTTAGGGACTGTGACCCCGCAGTTAAGTCCCTTAAGCTCTACAAACATTTGAACATTTTGTTAACTCCACCGGCTCTCGCATCACTGCAGCTAGGAGCGAGCGTTTCATCGGACAGGAGTAATGTAGTCAGTGAGCCCCATTTCGCGACTGGGTCAATGCGGCGCGCGTGCGCTGCCGCCTGCGCTGGCCGCGATGCGGCGGCAAGGACAGCCAGTCGCGCCGACCTTGACTCCACGCAGGCTGTCCTGTCTGCCGCTGCACCTGTCGTCGGGCAGAGCTGCCGATTAGAACCGCCACACCGCCGCTACCCGTCTGCGCTCCGGTCACAGACACTTGTTATCACACCACTGGCGGCGCGTGTCCTATCTGCTCGTTCCGTGAACTTCAAGGGATAAAAAAAAAAAAAAAAAAGCTGACGGTGCCAAAAAGTACTGCATAATTAAACTGTCATTATTCCTTTCATTCTCATATCAGGTCATTTTATAACCATTTTCAAAATTATGTATTTTTTATTATGATCTAACGCAGTAGCGTATGCTGGGTTTGTAACTTGGGTTATCACTACTATCTCACTTTCTAAGGTTGCACCGAGAAAGAAACGCTAAAAAAAAAAAAAAAAAAAAAAAAAAAAAAAAAAAAAAAAAATCGCACTGACGTGTTTTACGGCCCATTTTAGATTTGTAGTCTTATAAGTTTTTGCAAACATTTTGGACCAAAATAATAAAAAAAATTAATAAGAGTGTCTGAAACCGTTTTAGGAAAAAAAAAAAAAAATTAGGTAGTGCGGGGTTCCGAACCATCGATCTTTATTGTCATAGTCTAACGCCTCGCCCACTACGCTATGGCTATCAATCGAAACATAAGTCCTTTAATTTCATGGTATTGATGGCCGTTGTCAACTGATGCTAATATGGCATTTGTAGACACTAGAATATCATTTATCGTACGAAGAACGACGTCGTTTTGTTAATTCTTCAGTGCGCTATTGCTTTGAAATGACAACGTGTAAGTTACAATAAGTAAATCATCATATACGCAACGCAAGATGGCGTATGCCATAGACCTGGGCGAGGAATGTCACGTGACATCTCCGAACGGCTGGTTTTCGTTAATTTAATGGAGAGTTTCAAAACTCCGTTATTTTTGTAAATATCTCTCAAACGATACGAGATATGAAAAAAACATAAGGGAACAAAGTTTTACAGAATTTTCTCCTCTACAAATTCGTTTACACAATTTTTGTGTCAGATGAACGGTTTATTTGCAATTAAAATTACATTACAAACGGCTTTTTTTGTATTAGTAACGTATTTCTTGTCCGAAATATTTCAAAAAGCGAGGTTCTTGTCTCTGGGAGCCAAAAATTATGTCTGCAAAATTTGGTACCGATCGGTTGAACGGTTCGACCTAAAAAAGTTGGAACACCTTATAGCCAGACAGACATCGTAAAATCGCCGTTATTTTTGCAAATATCTCTGCAACGATGCTAGATACGAAAAAAAAAACATAATAGAGCGAAGTTGTAGAGAACTTTACCCTCTACCAATTAGGTTCTCTACCAATTAGGTTATTCAATTTTCGTGTCAGATGAACGGTTCGTTTGAAATTACAATTATATTACAAACGGCTCTTTTTGGTATTACTACCGTATTTTTTGTCCGAAAGATTTGAAAAAGGGAGGTTTTAGTCTCTGGCGGCCTACAATTATGTCTGTAAAATTTGGTGCTGATCGGTTGAACAGTTCGTCTTAAAAACAGAGAACACGTTACGGACAGACTGACAGACAGACATACATCCCAAAATCGCCGTTATTTTTCCAGATATCTCTGAAACGATACGAGATATGAAAAAAAAGAAAGAAAAAAGAAACATGAGAGCGCAAAGTTGTAGAAAATTTTCTCCTCTACAAATTCGGTTCATTCAATTTTCGTATCAGATGCATGGTGAAGCCGTTATTTTCATTTAAATTTCGAGCTGTCAAAAAACGATCGCAAAGGCCCACTTTGTGTTACTACCGTAACCTAAAGTGGGCCAAAAAGCTGACGGTGCCAAAAAGTACTGAATAATTAAACTGCCATTCTTCCTTTCATTCTCATATCAGATCATTTTATATCCATTTTCAAAGTTATGTATCTTTATATCATGATCTAACGCAGAGACGTATGCTGAATTAGTAACTTGGGCTATCACTACTATCTCACTTTCTAAGCCTGCAGATAGGCTAAGAAAAAAATAGATATATTGCGCTGTTTCCAAGATAATGATAGTGACCGTGCGAAATATCTCAAGAAATTTGTAGCAAACGAAGAAACGGTTACCGGCAAATGTTAAAGCATTGAGGGGGACGTCCAATAACACTACACTCGCCCCCACCACCCCCACCTCCAACCCCTAACGAAACCTGTGATGGGTGGTGGGAGGCAACTTTGAAATCTTTCATAGGAACAGCTACTTTTTATTGCAGATTTGCATTCTTTGTGAAAAAAATGTACCTTTCGTATGCAACATTTTCATGATAAATGGCGCTGTAATTGGCAAAAATGAAAGTGTAGCATGCTTGTGACGAGCTTCTTCAGCATTTCTGTGGGCGTCACAGTACCAGGGAATGATATCTACCCTCTATCTCTGCAGTCGTTAACATCGGGAAACAATTGGGTAGAGGGCGTACAGTCCGAATCATTGAAATACAACAAACAGTCTGGCCACGAACTGATAGCATGATCGTAGTTTGTGTTTCGTTCGTTTATGGGAGATGTCACGAGACAACATTAACAGAAATATGAAAAACTGTACTTTGATTTTCCTGATCTCAGGTGTATTTGTTTGAGATATTACCGTTTTTCAACAATTCAGCATTTTTAGTTTTGTCTATTACAGCGCCATCTATGATGAAACGAAAAAATGTTTTATACAAAAGGGGGTAAAAATCGCAGAGGGAGACCAAGAGACGCGTATAGTAAGCAGATTCAAGTGGATGTGGGTTGCCGTTCTTATGAGGAGATGAAAAGGCTTGCTCAGGATAGAGTAGGGTGGAGAGCTGCATCAAACCAGTTTCCGGACTGAAGACCATAACAACAACATATTTATGCGCTAAGAACTGTCAAAGTACACTACACCAATACAGCTGTTGTGAAACGTAACAAACACACAAACATTCTCTTTGTTGCTTTAAACTGATGCGGAGTTCGCTGAGAGCGACTCGTGTCCGTTCGGCACATTTTTGAAAGCCGCGGCGGAGCCGCCGAGCGCATTGAGGCGCTCAACTACGATGCGTGAGGCCGCTCCCCGGCGGGGGTCCGAATGCCCCCTTGGGCATGGATGTTTGTGCCGTCTTTAGTATAAGCTAGTTCATGAGTAGTTTGTAAGTTTAGCGACTAATGACCCCCATAAGCTCAACAAACAACATTTCGGAAGCACCTGTACTTTTGTTGCGACGCGGGATTCCGAAACCCTGGCGTGCTGTTGGCAGCACATCCCAACCCACCCCTCCCTTCCCCTCACCTTAGCGAAGGCTGCGGCAGTGAGCGTACGAAGGAAGCTCTGTTCTCCCACTGTTGGAATGAAGCTAACGAGACATATTCCACACTACGCGCTAATTCTTCATTACGGAAACTGGCTTCTATTGTCATTTTTGTTAATATTGGTTCTTAATTGCTTTAGATATGGGCTTCGGAGATAGCTTTGATAGCCCAAAATATGTACGCCACTGATCTAAAGATTTTTCTACCTAGTAATAATTACACTGTGGCTCGGTACCACAGTGGCAGAATGCCAGACTTTGAATTCAAGGGTTATGGGTTCGATCCCCGTCAGGTGGTAGGATTTTTGTCATTTTTCACTACTTTCACTTCTGGCAATGTTGCTGACGTGAAAAATATCGAGTAGCACCGTGGTTCGGAACCCACGTTAAACTGTAGGTCCACCTAAAACTGGCTGGATAAGTCAGTTCGAAAAGTCGGCGGAAGGCAATGGCATACCACCTCCAAAAACAGGACCATGCCTAGTAAAGCACTGTGGTGTTACCTTTACTAGTTATAGAACCTCTGACAATTTTCGGTGAATAGTCTTGTAACATTAACGAAGATTAACGCTTTGACTGCCAATCACGTCAATTGACGAGATATGGAAATTTCTGTACAATGCCCATCACGTCATTGACATGAACTTCGTATTCTTGATTTTAAACACAAAATGAAGTCTATCGACGTGCAAGATCTATCTTAAATACCTATCTTGGTAAATCTAGTGTCTGAAACATATTATAGATCTTGTAAATTTACTTTCTGAATCGGCCGACTCGATTTCATTATATGAAACGGGGCAGGTAGGTGTCCGCTCACTCTGTAGTTAAATAAACGTATACGGCTTCACGCTCTCTTAGGCTGGACGAAATTTTGCATGAATTTGAAAAATATTTTATTGATAATGATAGTGAGGACTACGAAATCGACAATTCAGATGATGATCCAGACTTTGTGCAAGAAAAATTGTAGTCAAATTTGTAGTGAGCATTTCGAGTTTGATGATTCTTGAACAGATTCTTTTGTATTATGTTTTCTCGATTTTCTGAAGTATGATTTTTTCTTTGTTTTTAGGTTGATGAAGGTAGTGATTTCAAGATGAATTTACAACCGTAAAATATCCGCGAAACATTCTCCCTCACAGTACAGAGGGGATGCCTAGACAGGGGTGGCACAGAAACATAACGTAGACTTACACAGACGTTTTCAGTGGGGCCCTTGGCGTCGCATGTGTATTAGATGCTGTGAGTTCAGTTCTGAATTTCCTTTCGTTTTATGGACAGGGACCTTCTTGCTCATTTCAAAGAGCAGAGAATTCTTTATACCAGACAGAAGATAAAGAAACCAATTGCAGCTGGGCTTACTCCTGCATGCAGAATGTCTGGCATTGTAAGGTATGGAGTGGTTTTCATGGCCGTCAGTCAAGGTGCTAATTATGACCAGTTCGAAATAGTCACCTCCAATAACTGTGCACTGCTGAGCTCTGCGATACATGTCGTGGAAACTTTGCACGAAATCTTCTTCTGAAATGGTGTTGAAGAGCCTCATCGTGTTTCGTCGGATGTCAGGAATATCGTCAAATCTCTTTCCTTTCAAAGTGAGTTTGAGTCGAGGGAGTAGGAAGAAGACTGGAGGATTGAGATCTGGCGAGTATGGTGAATGTTCAAGTTGGATGACGATGTTCGCTCACATGCAGCCAATATCGTCAAACAGTCCCCGGCAAAAAAGAAGAAGAAAAAAATGGGGGGGGGGTGGTACATCTTGAACACCCACCATACTCGACGGATCTCAATCCTGCAGTATTCTTCCTATTCCCTCGACTCAAACCCGCTTTGAAAGGAAAGAGATCTGACGATATTCTAGACATCCATCAAAATGTGACCAGACTTTAGAACACCATCACAAAGGAAAACTTGGTGCAAAGTTTACAGGAAATGTATCGCCGAACTGAGCAGTGCACTATTATGGGATGTGACTATTTCGAAGGACAGTAAGGTAACTGTTGTTCACAGTTCATCTACGTTAATGTTACAGGACTATTCACCGAACTTTATTGTCAGAGGTTGTATACAATACAATGGCTAACCTGCTAGCAAATTATTAATCTTTGGATTTCCTAACTTTATAGTAGATATCATCAGCTCTGTATATACTGAAACTTATCTTTATAGCCTATGCTTCGTTCCATCGGTAGGTGTAACTAGTATCTTGATGCTGCAGCAAATGTTACTTTTTTTTAAATAAGTAAGTAGAAGACGCGATAATATTAATACTCGTCGTTTCAGATTTCGTCTGACATTTATTGAGTGACAAAGAGGATTCATGAAAATAACGTGTTTATCCGAATACCAAAATTTGGTAATTTGTTTTATTTTGCAAAATTTTAATACTCTCGTAGTAATCAGTGAATATTCCAATCTTATTTTAGGTGGCGTTCAAGTCATTCGCAGGTTATGGCATTTTTCCAAGCTTCACAGATTTTTCAGTGCTAGATACTGCAAAGATCAGTTTGGATTTAGGAGAAATGTAGGAACACGGGAGGCGATACTCACGTTACTACTTATCTTGGAAAATACAGTAAGGAAAAGCAGAGCTACATTTCTGGCTTTTGCGGAAAGAAGAAAGCTTTGGACAATGTTGACTGGAATCCATTCTTTCAAATTCTGAAGTCAGCCGGGGTAAAATGTTGACAACCAGATAGCAGTTATAAAAGTTGAAGGAAATGGAAGGGAAGAATTGGTTGAAAATTTAATTAAGACAATGTTATTTAGCCTGTGAAGGAAACTTAACGAGAAATTTGAAGAAGGAATTAAAGTTCAGGGTAAAGAAATAAAACCGTTGCGGTTTGTCGATGACACGGAAGTACTGTTTGAGACAACAGAGGACCTGGAAAGCAAATGAACGGGATGGACAGTGTCTTGAAAGAAGCGTAAAAGAGAGGAAAACTAGGGTAATAGAATGTAGTCTAAGAAACTCATGCTATGCCGAAGGAATTACACTAGGTAATGAGTTAAGGTGATAGATTGGTTTTGTTACTTGAGCAATAAAATAACATACGATGTTTGCAATGCAGATGATATACAATGCAGAACGTTAAAGGGAAGAGAAGCGTTTCTGCATAAGAGAAATTTGTTAAAATCCAATGTCAATTTCTTTTCTGAAGTCATTTGTGTGGAATGTTACCTTGCACGGTAGCGAAACGCGGACGATAACTAGTTCAGACAAGAAGAGAGTAGAAGCTTTTGAAATTTGGTGTTACAGACGATTGCTGAAAATTAGATGAACGTATTAGATGCAGACGTACTAAAGAGAATGGAGGAGAAAAGTACAGTGTTAGATATCAAGAAATCGTGAATTTAGGACTGGAGGGAAGTGTGTGGTTTAAAAATCGCAGAAAGAGACCAAGAGTCGAATAAAGCAAGCAGTTTCAAACAGATGAGAGTTGCCGCCCTGATGAAGAGGCGTAGATAAGTTAGCTTGGAGAGCTGATCAAACCAGTCTCCAGATTTAAGACTATAACAACAACGACTTTTCCCTTAAATGAGGTGTCCACGTCAGTGCAGCTGAAAAGTGCAAAATCTCACTTAAGTGATAAAGACGACCGGTTGTCTAAGTAATTGATTTAGTTATTTGGAAAGGTAAATCCAGTAAAAGTAGTGAGTCCCCAGTCATTTTAGTCTCCAAACACCACTGATCAGACGGGATTTTAGTTTCGTCAACGCTGACACTTGGCCTTCAGCCAAAGTCGTCAGCACTCGAACTGTCAGTTCGAACGCCTATGTTGAACATGCCAAGATTCTAATGACATGCCGTGGAAATATGATCTATTGACACGGATTTACGAAATACCGTTCTTGTAAAACACATCTCACACGGAGTGATTAATGCTGTGGGTAAGGGATCTCAAATTGATTCTATATATCTAAATTTCCAGAAGGCTTCTTATACTACACCTCACAAATATCTTCTAATCAATTTTTCATTGTATGTTTGTATGAAGATTTGTATTACATTTTCCATAGCGAGTACCTTCTACTTGCTATATCTTTACTATTATTATATGTATTACCACTATTATTATATTGTATAAACTTTTTACATCAGTAGCACGTAAAATGCTCTATATTAGACCCTGATGAGAAATTAGCCTATATTAAAAATATGATTAAATATTAAGCACTATTATAATACGAAAAAAGTTATGTTGTTTTGAAATGGACCCATGACAATAAGTAAATCTATCTGTAAGAAAATTAGAAGCAATGTGAATTACGTTAGATAATTGGAGAGCCAGCCATGACAAAACTATTTGTGCGTAGGATCTATGAGACAGGCGAAATACCCTCAGACTTTAAGAAAAATGTAATAATCCCCATTCCAAAGAAATCAGGCGCAGACAGGTGTGAAAATTACAGAACCATCAGTTTGATAAGTCATAGTTGCAAAATTTTAACACGAATTATCTACAGGAGATTGGAATAGCTGGTAGAAGCTGACCTCGGGGAAGATCAGTTTGGATTCAGGAGGAACGTAGGAACCCGGGAGGCAATACTCACTTTACGTCTTATCTTGGAAGATAGATTAAGGAAAGGCAAACCAACATTTTTAGCTTTTGTAGATTTGGAGAAAGCTTTTGACAATGTTGACTGGAATACACTCTTTCAAATTCTGAAATCAGCAGGGGTAAAATACAGTGAAAGGAGAGTCATTTACAACTTGTACAAAAGCCAGACCGCAGTTATTAGACTCGAAGGGCATGAAAGGGAAGCATCAGTTGGGGAGGGAGTAAGACAGGGATGTAGCCTTTCTCCGATGCTATTTAATTTGTACATCGAGCAGGCGGTGAAGGTAAGCAAGGAAAAATTTCGAATAGGGATTAAAGTTCAGGGGGAAGAAATAAAAACATTGCGTTTTGCTGATGACATTGTAATTCTGTCAGAGACAGCAAAGGACCTAGAGGAGCAGTTGAATGGAATGGACAGTGTGTTGAAGAAAGCGTATAAAATGAACATTAACAAGAGCAAAACAAAAATAATGGAATGCGGTCTTAGAAAATCGGGTGATGCTGAAGGAATTAGATTAGGTAACGAAACAATGAAGGTGGTAGAT